>JAKWJL010000004.1:1200000-1800000 GCA_023383405.1 Chaetomium cochliodes
TTGACGTCCTTTGGGCGATGGTTGCTTGGCTTGTCGCTTCTTTGGCCGGGATTCTGATTCCGGGTCTGTGACATCACTTAATTCGAAAAGGTCATCGTCCGCCCGCTTTTTTGCCCTGGCCCTGGCGGGGAGAGATCTGGAGTTGACATTGGCCTGCTTGGACGATTTTGCTGGTCCTTTTTTTGCGGTTGAAGATGTTGCTGCTTTTCGGGATTTTGAGCCAGAAGTTTTCACGGGCGATTTGGCTGCCGTCGTCGACTGAGTCGGGTTTTTGCGCTTATTCGTCTTGGAATGTTGAGGCTGCGTGTCTCGAGGAGAATTGGTCGATTTAGTTGCGCCTATTTCAGCCACTGGATTGGGCTGTCTGTTGGCGCGGACAGGTTTGTCGGGGGACCGGGTGAGAGGCTCAGCAGATGTCTTGCCGTTGGCCTTCGCTAACAGCTCGTAAGTATTCCGCCTCTCCTGGCTCTCGCTTCTTCTCCTTCCCCGGACAGGAGACAACTCTAGAAAATCACCCAGTATCTCGGGTAGGGGATCCCTCTTTGGGGCCTTCGAGGTAGGGGAGCTGGGGATTGATATGTATTCGAGATCGAGCATGTCGCTAACACGAGAAATGGAGGGGGACCTCTTTGGACTCTCGGCTTCAAACCCATCGATGGTCCAGGTTTCCGCCAAGTCGGCTCGGACGAGGTCGACGGTTGCCGGTTGAGAAGAATAGCGAGTGTACTCCATTGCGAGAGGTCAAAAAGGAATGACTAGTGTACGTTCAGAGTGGGCTATTCCCACTACGCCGGACGCAGGCGGAAAACTGGGAGATTGGCACCAAGGGGGACTTGCTCGAGATCCAAGGAGGGGCGGACGATAGAATCTGCCGAGTATGATCTTTCCGAGGAACCCGAAAATTAGATTGGATCGGTAGGTCTGGGACGTACTTTCCTCGGAGCCTAACGCTCGTAAACCAGACACAGAAGGAAGTCGCAGGTCATCCACTAACTACAACGCTTCGTTGTATCCGTCGCCCAGAAAGCGGTCAACGTAACGCCCAGTTAGAGTTTTCTCCAAGTTTTATTTCTCGATTAATCTAATTTGGACCGACTTAGACATTCTGATAGTTCTGCAAGTTCTCGAGACATTCAAGGACCAGGAGGTGGAAAGTTTGGCTCAACCCCGTTTTATACAGGGTTAGGGTCATGTACATACATACATGCCCTTTAATATGCGAGTGTCATGGAAGCATGGAAGTGCCCCGAACCCGGAAAATAGAAGATGAGCTGTTGCCTATCCCGGTCGTTGACAAAACGTTCGTCTCATCAAGTTCCATGTGTTGCAGTGGAGAAGGACTCGGAGATCTCAGAGCATGACCCGGTCCGGTGGAGGAAAGGTGCTGCGGAAGCTCGCATTTCTCCCCGTGATTTAGCCTCCCCGATGAGGCAATCTGGTTGCACCTGGGTGCCATTAAACTTCTCGATTGGAGAATTCTATCCTGAGATGGTTTACTAAAATTAATAATCGTTCCTTCAAGCCCTTCCGTCTCGGACTCGGTGGAACAGCGGAGGGTTTCTTAGTTTTGCTCTCTGGAGCTCCGGCCCCACTAAATCTGCTGATTGATTACGTGTGCAGGCTGGCAGGTTGAGAAACGAAGCGAGGCCGAAAGCCCCATTGCTGACAGGGAGGGCTGCGGCCTACTTATAAAACCGCCCATCGATGTCGCCATTCCACCAACGGATCACGACTATCACCGCTCGCCAAAATTCAGCCCTGGGACTCGGGCACTGACGTCACACCATGGGTGTCACCAAATCATCAGCCCTTGTCTCAGAGCAGGAGGCGCATATCCCGAAATCTAAAGACGACACCGCGATTTGGAGTCTCCGCCATATCCAGATCCTCTGGTCCTGGGCTGCTCGGCCAAAGCCAGTGCTCCCCAAATATCCCCCGATCTCGTCTATCCCTCACACATCTACCGCTCGGCTTTCCAAACCCGACGTTGCTCCGACACCTTTTCCAAGCGAACCGATCCTCGCAAAGGCGTTCAATCAAAATGCGCCAGTCAAGCCCAAGACCGTCCTCTATCTCGCATATGGCTCAAACATGTGTGCCGAGACGTTTCTCGGTATGCGTGGTATCCGTCCGCTGAGCCAAGTCAATGTTGCAGCGCCGTCGCTTGATTTGACGTTTGACCTGCCGGGCATCCCATACCGCGAGCCGTGTTTCGCCAATACTGCACTCCGGAAAATCCCCGGTGCACCGCCGAAATTTCCGCCGGAGCTCCCGCAACCTCCAATCCGCCCGCCGGTCCCGCAATACGAGGACAAGAAGGATGGTGGGAATGGGACAGCTCGTCGGCGCCCAGTCTGGAACAAGGGCCTATATGGGATAGTCTACGAAGTCACTGCGGAAGACTACGCCAAGATCCTCGCGACGGAGGGCGGCGGCGCAAGCTACCACGACATCCTGGTGCCGTGCCTGGTCCTCCCGCCGAGCGTGCGCGTGCCCGAGCAGCCGGCCATGCCCATGCCCCCAAAGCCCTTCCTCGCGCACACTCTGTACGCGCCGCGCATCCCCGACGTGCCAGGCGCCCCGAACAACAACACCGCCACCAATGGCACGACTAAGAAGGACGGCAACGGCGACGACGACGACGACACCCCGGCGCCCTCTCCAAGCCGGTTCACCCGCATGCTCACCCCCGTCCGGCGGCCCCAGCCCGACTACGCGCAGCCGTCCCCGCGCTACCTCAAGCTCCTGGCGGACGGCGCCCGCGAGCACGAGCTGCCGCAGGACTACCAGGCGTACCTCGCGGCGCTGCAGCCCTACGTGCGCACGACGCCGCGGCAGCGGTGGGGCCAGTTCCTCTTCCTGGGCTTCTGGGCGCCCCTCGTCATCCTCCTGATGATGGCCGGGCGGTGGTTCGCCGACGGGCGCGGCCGCTCGCCCCCCTGGGTGGTGACTGCGACCACGTTCGTGTTGAACTTGGTGTGGATGAGTTACGACTACGTGGGGAAGAAGGTGTTTGGGGATGGGGAGAGAACTGAGGAAGGGGGCGAGCGCGAGACAGAGGCAGCGACGCCTGTTAAGGCGAGAAGGGCGAGTTTTGCAAGCGGGTTGAGGGGCAAGGGTGAGGTCGCGGACGAGGAGAAGAGGTGTCTGCTGGACCGCTATTGATGGGGAAATGGTGAAGGGGAGGGCTGATTCTTACGCGGATACCATCTTATTGCATTGATTTTGCGGGCGAAATATCCAGTTTTAGATGAGTTCTATATCATCCATGCAGGACGATTCTTCAAAGTTGATTAAAGGGTCAAGTCTACATAACCGCTGGTAGTCCCGCGTCCCGTGTGGGATGATGCGACCTCATCAAGGCTAATAATGCATCTACATCGCTCCCAACGCCGCATTCTACTGCCTAAACAGCATGGCAATATCCTTCACTTCGAATGTCCCATCCACGATCCCTTCAACCGCCTTGAATAGCGGGTACTTGTCCTGCACACCGCGCGCCTTCAAAAAGCTCATGACCTCCTTCGTTGTGGAGATGCCCTGCAGCTTCTGGCCGTTCAGCTCGGTGCGCTCGACCTCGTGCAGCGACACGCCGCGCTCCACCGCCATCTTGGAGTAGCGCCAGTTCCGTGCCGACGTGCAGCTCACAATCATGTCGCTCCAGCCGGCGCTCTCCCAAAACGTCATCTCCTGGATCGTCTCGGGGAAGAACTCCTGGCAGAACTGGATCGTCTCCAGCATGCCCCGGCGCATGACCGCCGTCTTGGCCGTCATGTTCCAGCCGTGGCCCTCGATGAACCCGCACGCGAGGGCGACAATGTTCTTGAGCGCGCCGGCGAGCGAGACGCCCACAACGTCCGACACCATCGAGACGGTGAAGTAGGGCCGGTCGAAGAGCTTCCGGAGCACGGCGTGGTCGAGCGAGGGGTAGTCTTGCGGCACGGGCGTGAGCTCGGTCTTGCTGATCTGGCCGCGCGCGTCGCGGTGCTGGTCCCCGTTCGACCCGTTCGACCCGTTCTCGCCCCGCCGGTCGCACGGCGGTGTGTTGTACGCGATGGTCGTCTCGCACCAGAGCTCGTTCGCGATCTCGTTCGCGATGTTGGCGCCGCTCAGTGCACCGCAGTAGATCCCCAACGACTCGCTGATGTACTCGCAGATAAGCTCGACCTTGTCCTCCGTTACCGTAACACCCTTGATGCAGCTCACGCCCCGGGCGTACGGGGCGATTTGGCCCTTGATCTGCTTGCAGACGTTCCCGATAAATTCGTGGGGGAGGTTGAAGATGAGGATGGACGAGTCCTTGACGGCATCAACCAACGAGGGGTTCGCGACGACGTTGCTCGGGAGCGGGATCTTGGGCAGGTACTTGACGTTCTCGTGGTATGTGTTGATCACCTCGGTGAGTTTTTGGGGCTTGTCCCCGACGGCGGCGTGGTGAGGTGAATCCGAAGGGATGGTGACATTCTCCTCATACACCCACATTTGCACATCCTCCTCAAAGATATCCGAGTGCTCCTTGGTATTCTCCGCAACGAGCTTCGCGACCGTCGTGCCCCAGTTGCCCGACCCGACCACCGTCACCTTGTGCTTGCGCCGAATAGAGTCTGAAGGCCCCGCCATTTTTGAGGATTGGAAAAGATCGCGAGTGTTGTGGAGGTGGTTTCGAGAGAGAGAAGGGATGGGGCTGATTGTTGAGTAGTTCAGACGCCGGGTTTGAGTTGTTGATTTAGGAGGCTTCGGACGAGCTGGTGGAGAGAAATCTAGACGGTGAGAAGGTTGGGATGAAAGGGACCGAATTGGCTGACAAGGTTTATGCCTGGGCAGCCGGAACGTGCAGCTTCCTGAGTGGATATGGCTGTGGAAATTGGTCACGTTGGGCGAGGAAAAGGCAGGCGGTGACCAGTGGTGGATGCTGAGAAGGGATGGGCTGAAGTGGCTGTTGAAGGGATTCGCCAGCAAAGCAGGGTTGATTTTAATATTCCTTTTGTACACGACCGGCAGGGGCCACGGCACGATCCCTCGCATTGTCAAAACGCCGCCGAAAAGCGCTGGGCAGCCAAAAGGGTTCTTCTGTCCGTGCAGTCTTTGTGTGCATCGCCACTGAGTCGGAGAATTTTCTGCGACGCTGTTGGCCCATTCCTCAAACCATGACGCAAAGAAGGGCAGGAAATCACACCGCCTTCCTTTCAAGGAATGCTCGCCCACGAATTTCTGGAAACTCCCATGTGACTTAGCAAGGGGGCTTGCGCTCCACGCCTCGGCCGAACCGATCGCTTTCCCCGTCACCGAGGCCACTGATCTGCCAAGCATCCATAGCCCCATCGTGGCGCTCCTGAAAACGGTTGGGTCTGGTGTTTTGGCCGAGGAAGTTCGTTCAGCTGTGCGCGAAAGCAGTGCAGAACATTCCAAAATAGCGTGGCTTGCCGCGGCTTCCCTCGCGGTTCGGAGATGGCGGATGTTTTGTTCAGCGCGCTGCGAGGGACAAGATCGTATGTTTCGGCCCGGGTCGGAAGCTCGACTCGGTCTGGACATAGTGTCCAACACACTACACTAGTGTGCCACTGGTGGTTGACACAATTTTGATAGCGACTCGGGCCGTTGAGACCTTCCCTGCTTGACTAGTTTTTTAACGATCAGCAATGGGCCGGCCGGTCCCGGGTGTTAGCCCACCAGCAGCCATGATCAGTGTAGGTTGGGAGTTCCCACGACCCCCACTACCTCACTCAGTACTTTTGGGGGCACCTTGACACCTTAGCTTTTCGTGTGTAAATCCTGTATAGGGGCTTAGAATACAGACATTGACAGCAACACAGACAAGCTCGCGCCCAGTAATGCAGCCGACTGCCTTTTTCCTTTTTTTCTTTTTTTAACGTTGGCTCTTGAGCAGACTTCGATGTCGGGAACAAACCCCCTCCATTGAAAAGATCGACATGGCAATTGCAACTCTTCGCCATGCCCAATGAGTCTGGACTGGTCCAAAGCACAGACTTGCCAAGAGTTCGCGCGAGGGCGCTGATGTCATCGAACATGCAGGCAAGTGGGGGCGGGGCCATATCGCGAAAGCTTCAGATCGAAGACCAACAGAAAAACACCAGAATGATAATGCAGCTCACATCGACATGATGCGTGGATAGCTATTTTCTGCCGAGAAGCTAGCAATGCAATTTTAAGGACAGAAGGCTTAGTGCTCGATTAAAGCGACATGATCAGCAGCAGATGTCGTGCGTACTTCGTACCTTACCTTAGCTTCGGCTAGTTCAATCGATGCATTGCAGCGGTTTAAATATCTCGAGGCCCCACCTTCGCACCTTTCCCATGCTCGAGCCACCCAAACGAAACAGGAGGGAATGGCGAGGTCCCCATTTGCTGATTCACAATGCCATGTTGAAACCAACACGTTCGCCGGGCGCAGCCTGCCCACTGTCTGTGCCGCCTTGATGACATCGTGCCAGACCAACAGGCCCAGCTGTTGACCCAAAAGTTTCCAATTCGGTCGTGTAACAGCTGCAGCGCCAGCAATCTGTGCCCTCGCTGGGGGGATTTAGGAGTCTTGTAGGCGGCGTCGGGCAACATCGCAACATTGCCCGGTTTCTTCTTGCCTAAACCTATCCTCTATCCTTGTCGTTGGTGCTTCAAGTGCGCTGCATTTGCCTGGTTTTGGTTTTTATTGCTTCTCTGTTTTCTCCTCAATTCCCGGGAAAACCTTGGATACCATCCTTGAATTGGCCCGAACGCCACCGCTCAATCCGCTAGCTTGCACCGTTGCCACACTTACATTAGTCCCGGACGACAGCCCGTTCCCTGATGTCGAGAATTATCAGGTCTATTGCTCTGTGCCTGTGTCTTGTTTGGTGCCTTGGATCCGATCGGCGGCACCGTTGAGACCCAACGCGCGGGGCGATCGACGAAAAGACTTGGCTTTCCGTTGCTACCATATTTAGCTTGGAGCTTGCCGAGCTCCGTTTTCCCTCCTACAACATGGTCCCAAGAACCATGGTTTCCAACGAGGTCTACCTGCTGTCGCTGAACGACGATGGCTCGCCCCAGGTCGCCGGCGAGTACATTTACTTAGCGCCCAAGAATAACGACCCTTTCACCATCCGGTTTGCGATCGAGGGCACCTCGAGCATCTGCCGCCATGGCAGTTTGTGGGTCAACATCCCTGAGCAGGGCGCCGAGTTCCACCGCGACCGGTTCCGGGAGTTCAAGTAGGTCATCTTTCTGCCGGGAGCTTCGATTCAGAGTGGTCAAAATGGGATACTAATGTTTCCGTCCCAGGCTCGTCCCTGACTTCAATCGCACAATCGAGATTTCTATCCCAATCTATGAAGCCGGTGCCTACGCATTTTACACCACCTACGCCGAACTGCCCGATCTAGCGAACCAATTGACACAGTCTGGTGATGATTCGAAGCCCAAGACCAAGACAACACCATGGTATTATATCGACGTTGCCCCGCGGTTGGCGCTGGATGGCCAGCCACTGCCGCTCCCAGCCCTGTCTGTCTTTTCCCTCATCAGCAAGTTTATGGGAAAATACCCCCATGATTGGGAGCGTCATCTCAGGGGCATCAGCGACCGGGGCTACAACATGGTGCATTTCACCCCTCTCCAGGTGAGGGGCGCCTCGAACTCGCCATACAGCTTGTATGATCAGCTCGGCTGGGACCCCACCTGTTTCCCCGAGGGCGAAAAGGACGTCCAGAAGATGGTGGAAAGCCTGGAGAAGAACCATTCGCTGCTCAGCTTGACGGATATTGTCCTAAACCACACTGCCAACAATAGCCAATGGCTCGAGGAGCACCCAGAAGCTGGCTACAACTTGACAACAGCCCCGTGGCTCGAGTCCGCCTACCTCCTGGATACCAAGCTGCTCGAGTTGGGGTCTAAGTTGGAACAGCTTGACCTGCCGACCGAGGTCAAGTCCCTCGATGATCTCCTCAAGATTATGGAGGCGATCAAAAAGGAAGTCGTTGCAGAGATCCGTCTCTGGGAATATTATGTCACCGATGTCGAGCGGGATGCTGATGCCGCTGTCGAATCTTGGGTTGTTGGTAAAACCACATTCCCTGACGGTTCCGTCGTGGCCGGCGGCCCTGACTTCTTGCGCTCAGCAACAGCGGAAGAGCTCGCAAATTGGTTGGTGAAGCATGGTCTGAGAGGGACGGACCGCCTCGGTGAACGGTTCAGGAGGAAAGTGGACGCGAACGTCGCTGCTGCGCTTCTCTCGGCACTATTCGGGAAATACGAAGGCGACAACGGGGCCACTGCCGACCAGGCAGCCGTCCGGGCCAAGATCGTGGAAGTTCTCAAGATTGTCAACGTACCATTCTACAAGGAATACGACACAGAAGTGGACGAAACCCTCCAGCAGCTCTTCAATCGGATCAAGTACGTCCGGCTAGATGACAACGGGCCGAAGCTTGGGCCGATCAACCAGGAGAACCCTCTGATCGAGACTTATTTCACCCGGCTGCCACAAAATGAAGTCACCGCTAAGCACAAAAAAGAAGACTTGGTTCTGGTGAACAACGGATGGGTCTGGGGCGGGAATGCTCTTGTCGACAACGCCGGCCCGGAGTCCCGAGTCTACCTCCGCCGGGAAGTCATTGTTTGGGGTGACTGCACCAAACTGCGATACGGAGCCAGCCCGAAGGACAGCCCGTGGCTCTGGGAGCACATGACCAAGTACGCGCGGATGCTCGCCAAGTACTTTGCCGGTTTCCGGATTGACAACTGCCACTCGACACCCATCCACGTTGCCGAACACATCCTCGATGAGGCCCGTCGCGTCCGGCCAAACCTCTACGTCGTCGCCGAGCTGTTCACTGGCTCCGAGGATATGGACTACGTGTTCGTGAAACGGCTCGGCCTCAGCTCGCTTATTCGCGAGGCGATGCAGGCCTGGAGCACCGGCGAGCTAAGCCGACTGGTCCATCGCCACGGCGGCCGGCCCATTGGAAGCTTTGAGGTGGACGAGATCTCGAGTGCCGAGGTTCGCAGCCACGCAAAAGAGCATGGAGCCAGCGTTACAAACGGTCAGGAGTACACACGTGAGATCATCCGCCGCATCAAGCCTGTTCCTGTTCAGGCCTTGTTCATGGATTGCACACATGACAACGAAGTTCCGGCCCAGAAACGGGATGCCCGCGACACCTTGCCCAACGCAGCATTGGTGAGCATGTGCGCCAGCGCCACGGGGAGCGTTATGGGATACGATGAGATTTACCCCAAGTTGGTGGATCTTGTCGGAGAAACACGACTTTACACATCAGAGGCGTCTAAATTCCCCGTGAAGGTTGGAGAGGGCAAGGGGGGCATCGCAACTGTCAAGAAATTGCTCAATCAGATTCATACCCTCATGGGTATGGACGGCTATGATGAGACTCACATCCACCACGAAGACCAGTACGTCACCGTCCATCGCGTCCACCCTGGATCGCGGAAAGGATATTTCCTCATTGCCCATACCGCATTCCCCGGTTATGGCAATGGTAACGGCGCCTTCAATCCCGTTCGCCTCACAGGCACCAAAGCCAAACACCTCGGCAGCTGGATGCTTGAGGTAGACGCAAGCAAGGAGGCGGTGGATGAGGTTCTGAGCGACAGGCGACACTTGCGTGGCCTGCCGAGCCGCCTTCTTGCACTCCCCGGTATCCGTATGGAGGTAAAGGGTGATGACACTCTCATCACCGTACGCGATAAGTTCCCACCTGGCAGCATCGCCTTGTTTGAGACATGGATCCCTGCAGCGGAGCACTCGAGCGGCCTCGACACTTTTGTCACATCTGGCGCCAAGTCTGCGGTGGAGGAGCTCGACTTGGTAGACCTCAACTTCTTGCTATACAAGTGCGAGGCCGAGGAGCGGGATGCCAGTGAAGGACGGGACGGGGTGTATGACATCCCAGGCCACGGTAAGCTTGTCTATGCTGGTCTCCAAGGATGGTGGAGCATCCTTCAGGACATCATCAAGGACAACAACCTAGCGCACCCCCTTTGCCAGCATCTTCGTGATGGACAGTGGGCTCTTGACTACATCGTGGGCAGGCTAGAGCGTGCTTCACAGCAGCCGCTTTACAACCGCCTATCCAAACTCGCGGCTTGGTTACGGGAACGGTTCGATGCCATCCGTGGTATCCCCAGCTTCCTCCTTCCGCGGTACTTCGGCCTCGTCCTTCGTACTGCCTACATGGCAGCCAATGAGAGGGGCATCTCTCTCATGAACAACAACATCCAGGGTGGTCAGTGGTTCCTACAGAGCCTGGCCATGGTCAGTGTGCAGCAGACCGGCCTAGTGAAGTCGGCTTCGCTCTATCCCAACCGCCTTGTCCCGTCTCTCGCCGCCGGCCTTCCCCACTTCGCTGTTGAATGGGCGCGTTGTTGGGGTCGCGATGTCTTCATCTCCCTACGAGGTTTGTACCTCGGCACCGGCCGCTTCGAGGAAGCAAAGGAGCATATCCGCGCTTTCGCAAGTGTTGTGAAGCACGGGATGGTCCCCAACCTGCTCGGGAGCGGTAATACCCCTCGGTACAACGCCCGAGATTCTGTCTGGTTCTTCCTGCAATGCATCCAGGATTACACCCGGATAGTGCCCGACGGCCTCTCCCTTCTTGATGAGAAGGTCAAGAGGCGGTTCTTACCATACGACGACACATGGTTCTCCGCCGACGACTCACGGGCTTACAGCAAAGAGAGCTCAATCCGCGAGATCATCCAGGAAGTCTTCCAACGCCACGCTGAAGGAATGAAGTTTCGCGAGGCCAACGCCGGTCCCAACCTTGACATGCAGATGAAAGACGACGGTTTCAACCAAGAGATCAAAGTCGACTGGAGCAACGGCTTCGTCTTTGGCGGTAACCAGAACAATTGCGGCACGTGGATGGATAAAATGGGCGAGAGCGAGCGCGCGGGCTCTAAGGGCGTGCCGGGCACCCCTCGCGACGGCGCTGCCGTCGAAATAACCGGTCTCCTCTACAGCGCCCTCAACTGGGTAGCATCCCTCAACGAACAGGGCAAGTACGAGCAGTCGTCTGTCCGCAAGGCTGATGGCTCGGAAATCACCCTCCGATCCTGGGCGGACCTGATCAAGGCCAACTTCGAGCGCTGCTTCTTCGTCCCCATCTCCCCCTCCTCTGACGCGGACCACGACGTTAACCCGGCCGTGATCAACCGCCGCGGCATCTACAAGGACCTCTACCGCTCGGGCAAGGAATACGAAGACTACCAACTGCGCTGCAACTTCCCCATCGCCATGACCATCGCCCCAGACCTCTTCAACCCAGACCACGCCATGCACGCGCTCTGCATCGCCGACACGGCGCTCCGCGGGCCCACCGGCATGGCCACCCTCGACCCCAGCGACCTCAACTACCGCCCGTACTACCGCAACAGCGAGGACAGCGACGACTTCGCCACCAGCAAGGGCCGCAACTACCACCAGGGGCCCGAGTGGCTCTGGCCGACGGGCTTCTTCCTGCGCGCCCTGCTCAAGTTCGACCTGCGGCGCCGCGCCGACACCGACGCCGAGGGCCGCACCGAGGCCTTCCAGCAGGTCACGCGCCGCCTGAACGCCTGCAAGGACATGATCCGCCGCAGCCCCTGGGCAGGACTGACCGAGTTGACGCAGAAGGACGGGGAGGAGTGTCCTGATTCGGTAAGTTTTTTTTTTTTTTTCCTGGTTATTTCCCCTCATTGTTTGTTTGTTTGCTCTCTGCGTCCGTTTGCCCCGATGCGGGCTAGCGACTTTGGAGTGAGTGGTTGCGCGGCAGTTTGCTGACGTGAGGAAAAATCAGTCCCCCACACAGGCCTGGTCTGCGGGCTGCCTGATTGACTTGTACATGGATGCTGCGGAGGAACAGGCGAGGCTGGGCGAGAAATCGCTGCCGTTGAGATGAAACTTGCGATGAAATGAGACAAAGATGGGTGAGGTTGGGATATGAGATAGATACGGGGGCGTTGTCGTGATGGTTGTGTGATACACGTAAGGAAGAGAGTGGGCAGGGAACTATTGTTTTGCGGCATCGTTAGCTGTGCATGGTGGTATGGATACAGTAATAAATGAAGCATTGTTTTCGATATTTGGATTTTGAATGGGTGATGTGAGGTGTGCGGTTCGTGAAGGGTGACTCACTGATCAGGGGTAAAAAGGGGTAAAAAGGAACCGGATAAAAAGAAAAAAAAGTTCAAGTCCCCTCGACCGGAATCGAGCCGGTGACCTTTCGGTATCAATAAATGCCTTTACAGCCGAACGTGATAGCCAACTACACCACAAGGGGATTCATAAATTGTTGAGTTTGTTTGTTTAGACTTTGGTCTATCAACGCCACGCCATTGACAACGGAGCCGAAACACCAAAAGCATTCGATGTGGGAAGTGCTTGCAAAATTCAGCGACTACGACAAGGTAACAAGAAGATGTTCTATGTTGTATGTGGAATTCAATGAACTATGAAATTGGTATAAAGGATCGGTACGAGCATGTCCAACCTTCTCTCCTTAGTCCTGTATGTGGGTGAAGGAAGTAGAAGATGGAAACATGCCCTTGAGTTTGCCCCCAACGCCTGTCCTGTCCTCAACGCCAATGCCGAGGCACCTTTTCATTCCCCCAATCCTGATCTTGCCCTCCCAACCCTCTCTTTTGCGAAGAAAAAGGAAACAAGAAGGTATTCCAAAGCTGATTACAACGGGGTTTGTGGAATGCGACCGTGCTTCGGTACGCAAGTTTCGTAGCAGGCATGTTTCAGGAAGTCGAAGGGGGTATGGCCTGTTTCCCCATTCAACCCCCTCCACCCCATGACAAAAGAACATATATACGGCGTCTAGGTGTAATGGGTAATGTGAGAACCCGGTGTTGTGGTGTGTTCCGTCTGGTACCTTCATGTCCGCCCCCGAAGGTCCACTTCTTCTTCTTTTCTGACTTCTCGCCGTAGATGCCGGCAGAGCTGATCGGTGCCGGGTCGAACATGCCGGGTCCGGGGACGTGGACCGAGCCGGCGCTGCTGCCGCCGTTGGGTACTACGCGCCCGGATTCGGTGGCATGTGCGAGATTGGAGTTGAGCGCATACACGCGGTCCTTCTTGCGGATGTACCGTCGGCGCCAGACGCACGCTCCTACCCAAATGCCGACGATAGCGACGACCATTATAACGAGGAAAATCACCCATTGATAATGGTTGTCGAGCCTAACAACATCATGCGAGGTCAGCATACCGGCCCCATGTGTTGTATGTGTTTTGAGATAGGCGAGGAATGGATCTGCCTCTAGCGATGGAATGGCCGCAAGCCGCTTCCACGTGGGGCCGCCGCCAGTTCTAGAAAATAAGGGGCACATACCAGGTCCCGCCGCCTCCGCCATGGTTCTGTGGTCGTGACGTTGATGACGATGTCGGCTCTGTATTTCCCTGCCCGCCTCCGACATTGTTGCAAAAATTTGTAAACCAGCCCTGAATACTGCTCAGATCGGCGGGGTTCGCTGTGCAGGCGCTGTCGCACACCCCTGCTGTGCCGGTCTTGAACGGGGCGAGCTTTGGGTCGTTGCAAAAGCAACTATCGTAAACGCTTGCATCGGCGGTCTGGGCCGCCGGCGGTACACAGGCGCCGTTGACATCGAATAACGGGCCGCATTGCGACACACAGGCCGGTAATGTTGCTACGGGAATAAGTGTTGTCTCTGCGATGGCTTGTCAGCGGGCCAGTTCTATTGATTGTGGCGGACGGAATGATGTCAGTTCCAGCGCGGGGGAGGGGGGGCATACCCATCTTAGAGAGAGCCTAGGGCGATGTAGCGGTGGTTGCAACTACAAACTAGCGAGCGGTGCAGCGTTCGAACGAAAGTCGGAATGCGTGGTAGAAATCAACACAGGCCAGTCGTCACCGATGTGGTTGGCGAGCACACGGTCGAAACAACGTGACCCGGCCGTAATCCAAAATAGTGATGACACAGCCACAAGGTCACCAAAAAGGTCGTGGTGTGTTTAAACAAAGGGCTGATGCGTTGCACCGAAAGCAGCGACGCTCATCGGACCACAGCGTCGTCCGCTCAAAAACCTCGTCCTTCGTCTTCCTCCTTTTGGAATTCGTTTGCGCTGGGTGTTCAGCCCCGGAACGCTCGGTCGGTTCCCCCGTACTTTTCGTATCCGCGACGTAATCCTACTGTTGCTGCGGTCGGGGGAAATTGGTATTTCCTCGTGGCCGTCAAGTCGTCCCTGCTCGTCGTTCCTGTTGCAAGACTAAAAGGCGAGAAATGCAATGTCTTTGCTCAAGGAATCAGATCTGGATCTTGCTTGGTTGCGATAATTTGGCAATCGGTGGTGGGCTTCTGGGCATTCGTAATCGGGGCCGAAACGAGCGGAAGGGGTCCCTGGACGGTGCTGATACGTTTGCATGCAACTTGGCTCGGCGTTTCCAGTCTCGAAACCACGCAGTCGCCGACAAGGGATGAAAGCGAGTGCAACGTCGGGATGATGAGCTGCGTGGGTTGAAAGGAGACCAAAACGAGCGGAAGAGATGATGGCGAAGTGGGAGAATGGGGATGGATGGCAGCAGGATGGCAGCACCGGGCCAGCACAACCTCGACCTGATCTTTGTGCGAGTGCGTGTGGGTGGTCCCTTGGGCTGAGTGAGACCTCCGACGGGGGCGCCAGAGGCCGCGAAGCAGGGAATTGAGCCTGCTGCCGAGCCAGATTGGGCGGCTGGTCCAGGCTTTCGAGCACGGGCCCCAGCGGGGAGTCCTGATATGATTGGTGGACGGGCCCGACGGAACTCGTATGTCAGACGCGCCAATAATTCGCATTTTGCGGTGGTCTGTTCCTTGGTCCTCTTGGCTGGCGCTGGCTGGGTGGGCAGGTGGGCTGGCCGGGGTGGTTGGGCGGGCCATCACGCCCATCAGCGCATCAGCAGAGCGCTGGTAAAAGAGGGCCACATGAGCGCCTGTTGTCTCGGGCCCAGAGAACGGGCTACCAATCGATTCCCGCCTGCGGTGTGGACATCCAGTGATATCCCAAACATGAGGAAGCCGCCATTTGGGCCTCGACAATTGATTCATCGTCCTCCCGCCCAGGCCAACGCCCGCTCCTCCCGCATGCTGCGGTCAGGAACCATGTGGCGCCGAGATCTGCCCCATAAATATCGTCGATCCTACCAATCACTCGGGAGGCCCTTGAGATCATCGACTTGCCCGTTTTGTGCCACTTTAACGCATGTTCCGCTGCATTAAATCACCGTTGAGTGCGTCCTAAGGTTGCAATATTGCTGCCTCCCTTGTTAGTTATAATGCGGTTTTGTCATGGCCCAATTGATCCTTCCAACTTACGACCTCCAATATCAGCTGTCCAAAACCCACGATGAAAGTTACAACCGGAACAAAATTTCCAGTTACCGAATGAGGCTGCCGAACCACAAGTGCTCACCGTCCTGGGTACATAACTATAACTAATGACATTAGGACATGAACGAATTACTTCATTAGTTCGGCCTTGGAGTAAATCCGAACCGGGCCAACATCCAGCCCTGAGATGGCAATGATGCGGCTACTTTTCAGTGATCGCAAGCCTCGTGACACTGTGGCAATGCTTAGCTATAATATCATCAAATGTTTGAGTAAATCGTGACCCCCAAGCAATGATGTCCCACCGCCACTTGGAACTATATGATGTATCAAACATCTCAAAACCCCTCTTACAGAACAGGGACCGAGTTCTAGTTTACCCGCGACAAACTAACGCCATAAGGCTGAAGTTTGTGTTTCCTCCCTCACGCTCCATGTATTCCCGTATGACATTTACCCCGCCGGGAGCAAGTACATCCTCTTCGAGTCCTAGTACCAGTCCTCTATCTATCGGGCCTTTCCAATCGCCGTCCAATTCGTATAGCCGGCCATTCTTGCGCGATTTGACGAAGCATACATAGTGAAAATCAACTTCGTCTTCAGCGTTGTTGGGAACTCTTGAAGTGCCCTGGGCGGCGACCTTTGCGTATACATCTTCAAGTTTTATGGAGTTCTGCAAGACAATGAAACGTTCGTCGGGCGACAAGGTTGAACAAGCCTGAGCGATGGCTGTGATGAACGAGTTCGTCCCTGGCTTCTATTGACACTGAGAACATCGAAGAGAGTGAAAAGTAACTTTACCAAGCAACTCTCGGGCCTCACCGTTGCTCGGGGCCTAGAAGATAGCATAAAGACCACACGCGTTGTTAATGGTTTGCTCGTAACACGATATCCTCGTCCTCCTCGGCCCTGGTTTCCTCAGACGTCGCATCCTCGAGAGTCTTCCGGGTTTCGTAGCTATCTGTCGTCGGCATGACAAGAATTAAAGCGAGGGCTGGACCAGGGAGAAAATGTGGCCCATCGAATGCCAGGGCATCTTCGAAGGAAAGAGCTGGCGAAACGCCCAGTAGATTGACCAATCCGTTGAAGACATCGGGATCAGATTCGAGCGGAATGAAGTGATTCCTGTAAATACTCATTGTTGGTTGTCGCTGACAACTCAGCTTGCCGACAGCTCGGCTCGCCTTGCGATCAGATCTAGGTACAGGTGGTCGTGGCTGGTTACTAATTCCTTGAGATCATGTTGTGGTTCCGAATGGGGTGGGCTATGAAGTACCAACCGAAGTCATTCGAAACGGCAAACCACTTGGCCCCTCCATGATTCACGTGCCAGACTAAGGATGTACATGTACATACAGATTACATACCTACATACCTGTAACTATACCGGCCCAAGTGTCACGGGCGGGCGCAACTGACCACTACGTAACACCCTCAAAAGAGGGACCGTGGTTCGAACTGTCTAGTCGAACCAGGAGTTGCGCATATGAACCTCACACTGTCACGACCCGTGACACCAAGAGTTTATACTACTAGCTTGAAACACTCGGCGCTTACCATTATTTTTCTTCTTTTCCCCTTCTTTTCCCCTTATTTTCCTTCTTTGCATATTTACTCATTGCGTTTTTCTTTCTCCTTTTTTATCCGTGTTTTCTTTCTTCTTTCTCTTTTTTCTTGCCTTTTCTTTTGTCCTTTTTTACTTATGTTACCTCGACGAGTGACCAAATCCAAGTTTAGGCACGAATTTAACCCCGCGAGTTTATGTTATGACCATTACTATAACTAAGAAGAAACAGGGTAGAAATCGCCAACATGGACGCCGGATTCGTAACTGAGGAGGAGCCGGATGAGCGTTCCATCCTCTTCGCTATTTGCAGCTAGCTGAGATGCAGATTCGTTACTACTAGTGGCTGCCGACCAATCTAGACTTAAAACCAGCAAACTCAAGAAGAGTGCTGATGGCTTTGTAGTTTTTCCAAGATGCAGTGATATGTAGCGGCGTCCAACCCCCGCGTTCGACGGCGTTAACGTCTGCGCCTGCTAGGATCAGATGCTGAGCAATGTCTGAGAACGCTGTACCCCGTTGTCCAGAGTCTGGCCCGGCAAGCGCGGGATACAATATAGATAGTCCGCTATCAATTAAACGCCTGTTTTGGTGAACATCGACGCCGAACCTAATCAGAGTAGTCACTGCATTTACCGAATCATATTCAATGACCCAAGAGAGTGCGCTTCTGCCGAGAGCGTTTGTGGCATCAATCAGATGCAAAACTGTCCCCTTTCGGCCGTGGTTCAGATAATCACCGAGCGTGCTAGAACCAAATTTAATGCGGAGTAGCGCCTTGTAACTCTCGGCTCTGTTGGTATTCTTCCCAAGGATCGTCGATAGACTTTGCGAACAATTGAGCTACGGCGAGGAGGCCAGGACAAAAAGACTGGCTGTCCATTGCGGCGCCTACGAGTACAGCGTCGATCATAGTCTTCATGGGGGCGCTATACAAACGTCAGCCCAGCACGACGCAGAAGATGCTGTTTGAAGACATACTTCCCTATCTCGTTCCGCCAATCACGATTGGCACCGGCTTCCAATATCACTTTGGACATTGCCATGGCAGTTGCTGCACCACAATTCCTCGAACGGCAATAGGTGAAATACTAGATACAGCAGGAAGTTAGCGCTGACTCGGAAACACGGAAGAGCTTCTTACATAGAGCAACCCAAGACCATAGGGATCCACTGCATCGATATATACCTGGCCTTGTCCCCACAGCTCTCTCACTACGGAAATGTTGCCGTTTTGCACGCAGACGAATATGGGTGAATCGTAGGGGACAACAGCGGGAAGACGATAGTACACTCCCTCTGATGGCCAGTGAAATGCGAAATCCGCGGTCGACGTGTTGGTTTGGCACGCCTTGTCCTCTGATTTCCAGAGCCCCTGATCCATCGACGCGGCTAACATTGGCTGAGATTGTTGAAGGAGATACGCCGTCATATTTTCAGCCGGTCCGTATGCAAATGTTGAGTCGGGAAGTATCCCACAACTAGTATCCGCCCCCGAGTCGCGGCATTGAGTGTGCCCAGGATTACCAGCACGGAGCCCAAAGATGGGAGTTGCACCGGGCAGGCCAACCGCGCAGCCGGATTGGATAGATAGAGGACTTGATGGAAACGACCGTTGCGCGTACGGCAAGCTCTGGGTGAAGGTGTTCGCGTGGCTGGTGATAAGCAGGCCGTGTCGAGGGAATTGGTGTGCTCAGTTGGTGGTGCGTTACTGTTGAAGGCGGTGGCCTCGGTAATCCGACGTAAGAGGCTGGCATTGTCTTGCCATTCCTGGATCAAAAGTTCTGAATTTTGAGTGGAAAGAAACATGGAGAAGCACCTCGCCAAGCGTATAATGCCCGCAAAGAAAACCTTGGACTTGCCGAAAATGCTGTGTTCTTCGAAATAACGGCCTTTGGCAGTGAGCAGGATAAGGGGCTCTGATCGGTGCTTGGTTGGTGCATTCGAGCGGGCTTGTACGAACTGGAGCGTCGTGCGCGCCGTCCATGGTGTCTGAAACGACAGAGTGTAGAAGGGGGCGGTGGGAGCTGGTGGCGGTTGGGAGCCGGAGTAACCGCATCAAGAAGGGGAGATTCCCGTGTCCGTCCAACGCTTGGAACGGCACTAACTATCCGCATATAGAATGGCAAGGGAGACTCCCTTGTTTGTCCAATGTTGTGGTGGCGCTAGCCGTATAGAATGAGAAATGGCCATTCTACGTGGTTACACATGTGTTGGGTAGGAAAGGCTGAGCGAACGCCGGAGCCTTCATTCAGAGACCGAGGGATGTACGGCATCACACCCTGTAGCAGAGCTCGAGGGACTGACTACTCCAACAAGGCAGGATTAGCCGGCTATCAAATTAAAGAGGAGGCTCTTTGAAATCCCGGTACCTCATGCCAACAAAGTAATCATGCTCATACGTCCATGTTCACCGCCAGGCCGAAGCGCCGCCCCGAGGAAAGGGAGGGCCGCTAGAGCCGAGATGGCTCCCATCACTGCTATCGCGACAATCTCGATGTACTACCGCTCCCTTCAAGCCATGCGAAGACCGATACGTACGTAAGTAAGAGCAGGTGGGTGGGCGAGTAGGCTAGTGGGGCCGCATACCGCTCTTCTTTCAGCCCACCCTAGATAATAGAGAGTCGAAGTTTTGTCTGTGTCACCCATCCTGTACCAGGATAGAGAAGACTTGAATCCTCCCTTTCGAGGCCAGCTGGGGAGACGTGGCATTCCTGCCGTGTACACTCCTGTGGGGGTGGTTCGATGTCGACATTCAGTCCTCTCCTCGGGAGCGCGGGTGCGATCGGGTAACCATGACTTCCTCCGAAGCGCCTAGGCCTGGCTTGTTGTCCTGTGAGCTGTGAACTGCCTTCTAACAACGCACCGCCATATCAGGCCAGGTGGTGTTGGCCGAAGGTGAAGTCAGCAGTTTCAGGTACGTCGGTATTGTCGCACAACCTCGACCGGCATCCTTTCCGCGGTTCAGCTCCCACCGGCGGCTGCATGGCGCCCGCCGCCGCAGTCCTGCGCCCGAGCCTAGCATTGCCCCCCTTCCACCCATGAACTGACGATCCCGTCGTGTCAACACCCGGTCGGCATGCCTCGAGTGGCTTGATGACATCACGTACCTTGCGGACGGCAACAACCCCCTTCTAGATTCCCGACGTCGTTCCCGCACGCGAGATTCGGCAAGACGTAGGGCTCTTTGGCTCGACAAAAGACCGGGTTGTTTAAATAGCGGTGAGATACCTGCCCCGGTCATGCGATCCTGCTGGACTCGCACGGCATGCTTGGGAACCCGAATATCGGCCCACCCGAGACGGAGCGCCTTCATTATCGATACCGGGCATGGGCCGATCAAAACATAGTCGCCTTCATTGCCAAGATGAGGCGACAGATTGTAGTTGGCAGTGCGTCGAGAACTAACGAGATGTTGGTGTCTCGTGATGGTGGTTTCGGCCGAGACGGATAACAGCCACTGCATCCTTCGACGATGGCCGCCCAGGGGGTGTTGGCCAGCTAGCCTTTTGGATGCGCAGCGAAGGCAAGGATATCCCGCAATGCGAGGCTTCGCTTGAACTTGACGAGGTTTGTCTTATGCGGTGCAACCTGGCCATATGGAAGTTGGAAGTGGTGAAACAGCGGTATATCCCCCGTGTGGCTACGTTGACAGCCACACATGGCCGCGAATTCATACGGATGAGACGCTTGCTCAGTCGTACGGGCCCGGATGGTTTCCAAGGAGGCGGTGACGCCAAAGTTGGACCATGGATCGAAATTCAGCACCCATGGAAGGAGTGAAGGACTCCAGGATGCGCCGCTCGCATTCGTGGAATCCCGATCGGGGCGATCCGAGGTCACAAGTTTGTCGTCTTTCCCCGGAAATTCCGATTTCGGGTACTCCATTCTCCCGCGCCGTTGTACGAGTTCATCGTACTGCCTCCTGTAACTTCCGCGGAGCATCCAGGGGGTCAACCTGGGCACGCGCTTCAAGAGAGAAGCCCTGAAAGTAGCTTGCAGTCGCAGAGAGATAAGCAGCATATTGGGGGCATGGTTGCCGGTGTGTCCCGAGGGCCACGTGCCACACCATCATGACGTGAGGAGAGGTGATAGACGCCATATAGCTCAAAGTGGTCAAACAAATGATATCATTTGACAGGTCCCGGTCATGAGGAAGCTGAGTCCTGCTGTCAGACACACCATGGCTGGGGTTTGGTGGGTGGTACCCAGCTGTCAATCTTTCGGATGCCCAGTTTTAGTGACCCGGAGTCTAGAGAGGACCGCATGCGGCAGCGGGTTCTGTAGCCCGGCTGCCATTGTCTCGGTTCCGCCGGCGCAGGTCTCTCCAGTCGAGGACCGTCGATGATGATGTCCCAGGGGCGTCGGGCGGTTGGGGATCATGCATAGTCGATCCAGTCGGCCGCCATGCGGTTTGATTCGATTGGTGTTCCTTCTTTCCTTACAGATCAGTTGCTGGTCTGTAGGAAGCCATTCGGGAGAATACGCAACACACGGGCGTCCGCCGCCATTGCCGAAAGCCACGGCCCCTTTTTACTGCAGGTCACAGTCCAGGGGCGAGTAGACCACGGCATCCAATCCTATGTCAGGACACACGCCCGGTGGGATTCCGCGCTGCAAGTACCCGTTCGCCAACCTCTAGCCCTCGCCGCCTTCTTGAGGTCTAGTTTCGGTGCCTCCGGACGTAGGGGCAATGTAAATCAAGTTTCCCTTCAGGGCCCAAAGACTTTGACAAGGCAACGCTGCTAGCTTTCAAGCGTCTTGTTGTACAACGTAAGACGCATCGATATTCCGTGGTTGATCTTTGGAGGCTGGGCGTGAGAATGTCGAATCGGAGTAGATATGGCGTGGCGGTGAAGGGTTGAGTATGCCTCCGGAAGGATGTGATGGTTGGTCGTTGCTGATCTATCGGCCACTCGGGATGTGAGACAGGGAATCCCCCTGATGACGCGCAGAGACCTCGGCATGTTTGACAGTTGGGATTGCCAGCCTGAAAGGTAGCGGTACTCCAGACTAAGCCGAAGGGAAAAGGCCGCCGAATGTCGTACAAACATAGAGGCAGTCCAACCTAGGAATTAGCCATCATTCTGGCGGTGAATGTACATTAGTTCTGGTTCCGTCCGAGGCTCTCGTTTTTGAAAGAGGGCTGGTTATGCATGCGGCCTTTCCATCAAAGCTGCAGGCCTGCCTGTCAGTTGAGCGATCCGAGACATGCCGGATGTGACCTTCGAGGCAGACCTAGAGAACATGTGAGCAATCAGCGTGCTGGCGACGGCAATGTGTGAGAGATGCTGAGCTGAGTTTCTGCTGGCAAGGGAGGTCATGACCCAACAGAATGTCATCGACCAAGGTCTCGTTCCTTCGCATCTCGTGTATAAAGTGGTGGTTCTCTGCCCTTCACCAGCTCTCAAACCCAAACTTCCACCCAAAACTCGGTCCATCAGCCCAGCTTTATCAACACTCAACCCAACGCCGGCCTGCAACAACGCAACATGTCTGCCTCATCTTCCACCCATTCGTACTGTCAGTCATGCCTAACCCCCAGCTCAAACAAACAGATAAAGCTGACTCAAATCCGTAGCCCATGAAAGCAGCTCCAAGTCCAAGTCCAAGGGCAAGGGCAAGGAGAAGTCGGACAGGAAGGGTAGCTCGAGCAGAAACAAAACCAAGTCGACATCCAGCCGGGATTCGTCTGCGAAATCTCTCAGCAAGAACACGGGCGTGGCGAGGTTCATGGAGGAGGAGCCCCATGAGAGCGCCTGGAACGCCGTGGGGGCGACTTCCAGAGGGAACTGATGGTGGGTTGGAGTAACGGAGTTGTCAGTGGTAGACGGTATGTAATGGAAGTGGCGATGAAGAGAGGAGATAGATGTTTGTCATTCGATCCCGTATGGGGGGGGACGGGGGGCGGCTGTTTGATTTTAGACTGTTGGATGTCGTTACTCTCTTTTAATCATGAATAGTTTCTGCGTTCAGCCCCTCGTGTAGGGTTCAATCGTTTAGTGTCTCAGGTTTGGGACAAGTGAGCCTGTCTTCCGGGCACGAGCGACATCCCAACTCGAGGTCGGATGTGGTCTCCGGCGTGGCTCTGTAGCCGCTGTGGAGGAAGGATACCAGACTGTTTAAGTACAGCCTACGTAGTGATATCAGCAGCGAGAACAGAAAGGGGCCATGACAGCCAATGACCCCAGCTCTGCCCGAGATAGCCGGCGATGCTTTTCAGCAGATGTGAGCCCGAGTCAGCAACGTGCCATAGACTTCTCGTGTAATGAAGAAGGAGTGCCCAGTGGCCCATGATAGCGATGGCTTCGGGGGATCGTTGGGATAACAAATCGGTGAACTTTTGAGGCACGGCGGGCGCCCTGTCCTATCTATCAGTGTCGGCCGCCACGTGAACTAATAGGTCAAACTCACCACATGAACACCATCAAGTATCTTTGGTTCCGGGTGTCGCCCCCCAGCAAACTGTCGAAGCCAACTTGAAGGCAGGCGATGGCAGTCATGCAGGCTTCCTTTGACGATACATCCAGCTCCTTCGACTCAGCCACAAGACGTTGCAGTCCATCACAGTGGTTGCCCTGGGGCGTGGATTGGGAGATCTCGAGGGCCCAAAGAACAAGATGTTTGATGTCGGATTGCAACAGGAGATCCCAGGCAGAGACGGACATGGCAAGCAGGCCACGAGATATCGAGAGAAACTCGAGAAACCGGGCTAGAAAGTCGCCAAAGTCGGGGTCGCGCCTCGCGAGGAGATCAGCAAGCAAGTGGCGGCCGAGAAGGGAGCAAAACAGGAGGAGTGTAGAGCAGTTGGTCTGGTCGATCTGAGCTCTGGCTCCTGTCTCGTTATAAATAGAAACTGCCTTGGTTTGCAAGTGAATGGCGGTTTCAAGAAAATGATCTGCTCGCTCAGGTTGAAGGAGGGCTTGACGCCGAGCTGAGACGGCGAGGATTTGGTGCATCAGGTAAGGGGCCTCTAGTGCACACTTGAATAGGAGTTTCGAGGCGAAGTCATGCATCTCTACGTTCAGCTCGGGAGCGTGCTCTTCGAAGTTGAAACGGATGATTAGCTCCATGTGGCTTAGATTGACTTCGGGCTCGGGGGAAGTCTGGTTCGCAAGGTTGGGCGACATCGGCCCTTGGCCTGCAATGTCGGGGAGGGGGACACCGGCAACAGGACTCGCGTTGCTTGCATGGCTGGTAGTGATAGCGGCAGCCAAATCGGACGACTGCTGCTCGGGTTCTGATTCCTCTTGGATGGCTGCTGCTGCTGGGGTGCTAGGGGCCGAGGAACCAGTCGGCTGTGGTGGGTAGCTGCAGTCCCGGTCTGAAAGCGTACAAATGATGCATTTTGGCCGCTGCTCGTCACACTAATGCTCGCCAAAAGCAACCGCATTAGCATTTTCGAACGGTTTGAAATTCAGGTCACAGACAGAATTGTTGAACTAGGGCCGATGCACTAAAGAGCGGGCCGTTGGAAACCTGGAAACTGTTGAACGCGAAAAAGAGACAAACCTTGACGTGGCGACGCTTGCACTCTAGGCACCCAGCCCGCGACTTCTTGTGGGATCGTCTCAGCATTACGGGGGTCGTCCGTAATTTAGAAAGGTGGTCGTTCCGTCTCGGTGCGCTGTGATAAATTGGAGTTACAGTTAATACACAACGGAAATGGTTAAGGACTTGAAAAACGGCCGAGTGTTAACTAAGGGGAAACTTTGAATCATGATGGGAGCTCCGCAGCTAGGTAATGGCACTGTGCGGGTCCAATACTAGTATTCGGGTTCTTGTCTCAGAACAGGAAAGAGCGCGACAAAAGCGGCGATCCTCGCTGCTACCACAACCGATCAACTGAAACTACCAGTGACTGCCTAGTCCCATGTGTACGTTGTGTTTTACCATGGAATGAATCCTGCAATAACTTGTTGTTGTTGTTGTTGTTGTTGGTGGCCGCCTCTGAGCAGCTTAATTCTGGTACCATGAGTGCATGAGTGCAGCGCCAGGGGCTATTATGGAGTCACTGCATCTCCCGCAATCATCGGATGTTCCTTTCTTTAGTTATTCCGTTTTCCATCGCTTGATAATGATATCGGCAGCCTGCTTTCCTGTCAGTGTAATTCAACACGTTCCGAACGCAGGATGGTAATTTTCCCCCAAAAAGAAGAGACAAGAACTCGATAAAGAAGAAGAGGGGGAAACAATGGAAAAGAAGAAGAGAATGGGAAACTAGGAAACCAGAACACACCTTCTCACCAACCGCATACGCCGTCGCACTAAGATGCGCAGCCGGCAGCATCGGCAAGATACTCATATCCACGACCCTCAGCCCCCCAGCGCCATGCACCCTCAGATCCGACCCAACCACGCCCCCCTTCGCAAGCGGCAGCATCGCCGCCGTACAGCACGGATGCATATAACTCTGCACCGTACTCTGGCGCACATACGCCTCCAGCCGCTCCTCGTCCGCCGCCGCCTCCTCCCCGGGCCCCACCTCCACCACCCCGAGCCCCTGCAGCACGTCCGTGGACGTCATGCGCCGCAGGTAGCGCGTGTGCGCGAGGTGCAGCGCCATGTCGACCGGGTTGGACGCCGACCGGTAGTCCAGCACGGGCGGCTCGAACGGGTGGGTCGTGTTGAGCCGCGCCGTGCCCCGGCTCAGCGGGTGCAGCAGCACGGCGGCCGGGGACGTGCCGGTCGCGAAGGCGCTCTCGAGGCTGGGGGATTTTGGGTTGGCGTAGAGCGTGGCCAGCTGCTCGAGCTGTGCGCGGTAGCCGGCGATGAGCGTCTTGTCGCCGTTGTAGGCCAGTGGGAGGTGCAGGGCGGCGGTGTCGGGGGATGAGGCTTGTGCGCGGATCGCGTCGATGATGGTGGGGTAGTCGACGGTGATGTTGGGGAGGGAAACCCAGATGGCGCTGTTGGACATGGCTAGTGTGTAGGGGCCCTGGGCGGGGGTTTGGTTGAAGCCTGCGGCGGCCTCGGCGGCAAAGGTTGCGTTGAGCATGTCCGATGGGAGGGGGTAGAAGGGGATCGGTTTCGTGTCTTGTGTGTGTTTTGTCAGCTGACTGCTCCAGACCAGATATCATGTTGAGCCAACGCTCGCTACTTACAGTTCCAAGATATCCGAGGGCCTGAGTGGTCATGCAAGTTGGAGCCAACGCCCGGCAGGTCGAGGACTACGGGGATGTCCACGCTTTTCAAGAATGCAGCGGGCCCGATGCCGCTTCTTTGCAAGATGGCCGGTGTACCGAAAACCCCTGATGAAAGAATCACTTCATTCTTCACGGAGATATTGAATAATGCACCGCCGGCCAAGGGTCGTACTTCCACAAGAGGCGGGCCTGATTTCGTGTTCCGCTTCGGGTATACCACCCGAGCCACTTGGTGCTTGACCAGAAGATGGTAGTTGGGCCTGTCAGCTACTACATCAGCGTAATGGCCAATTCCTGAATAGGATCGTCTTGCTGTAACAGGGTGCTCTGAGATGGGGATCCAACAAAGGCCTTCTTTGTCCCCATTCGCGCATTCTTGAGCCTGCCGGATCCCCATCTGTTCCCAGGCCTCTCGCCCAACAAAGTGGTCTCCCCAAAGAAACGGCGGGAGGCTGGCGTGGATAGGAGTGACGTTTTCAAATGCCGATGTGTCCCAGGTGTAGTTGTATTTGCGCGCAACAGCCTCAGATGGTGGTGTGAAAGTGACGCTCTTTCTGAAGTAGGGGTAGATTCCATCCCAACTCCAGTCGACGCCTTTCTTCCGAGATTCAGAGCTACCGCCCTGGAGCCGATCCCAGGAATCATAGTCGAAGCGCGATCCTCGGTCAAAGAACTGACCGTTAATGGCGCTGCTTCCACCGACGACCTTGCCAACCATGACAAGGGCCGTAGCGTTGTTTAACTTCGGACTTGGAGTTGAGTTGAGCAGCCAGCCACTTGCCGCATTGCTGCTGCCTCCCCAGACAGTCATTGGAGGATCGAAAATTCCCCGCGCGTATTCAACTTCACCATACTCGACGACAAGGATGGTTTCTATTAGGTGAATAGCCGTTAGCCAACATCTCTGCCGTTAAAGCGAAGAGTCAACAAACTGTCAGGGAACGCCTCAGTGAGCCTATCTGCGACAGTCAAGCCGCTGGTTCCACCGCCTGCTATGACAAAGTCATAACTGTCAAGAAGCTGCGAATCTTGCCGCTTGACATTACCCGAGGTCTGAGGATTGGCAAATGCCAGCCGCAGCACAGCAAACAAACAAGAGATGGAGTTGGCGTTCTTCATGTTGTCGTAGTACCCGCACCATTGGAAGGGTGAGGTGATAAGATGTGTAAGACGAGAACCGGGCGGGGGATGGGGTAACTCCGTACTCATATGTATTGTACCTAGCCTGTTTATTACCCTTTTTTGACCCCTGAACATCTCCCGGACCCCGCTCAATCTGTCAAATTGGGAGGCTGCACCATCTCCGGTTCGCCAATAGTCCGGCAGTATGACACTTATCCCATGCATGAGCGGCAATGGCGCATGCGAGGACGCTAATCTGTATGCGATGTTGATTTTTGCAGAGTCCTTGTATTACCATCTTCCTTCGCGAGTGCTGTCGAGTAACACTGGCTTATGGACGTTCGAGTAGCCCAAATAGCAAGATAGGAATAAAATGAAACCAAACCCCAGCAAACGATAGCTTCGATTAGCCATCATGAAGTCAAATAATTGCCTTTGACTTATATTCAAAGAGCAATTAGTACAGATCAGTTTTTGCCAGCATGAGTTTTTCGTATATCTTCGGCGAATGGGCGCCATTGACCCTCGTCCATACCGATGACAACGATCCATTAATAGGACATATTTCAAGTTTTGTCCTTAGCGCAGCGAGTTGTGAGGTGAAAAAATGATATGCTCGTCGTTGAGCGAAGCTATTATAATCTGAAAGAAATAGGTAGAATATTGACTTGTCGTTCACGACCAACCGTACTAAATTACATCTGTTTTTCAATAAAACATAAGACCGTGATAAACGTACAAGGTCCTCGCCAACATCGACGTCGAGGCCAGCGTAGAGCAGTGTATCTACTGCGTACTTGGGCAAGTTCGTCGAGGGCAAGGTAAAGCACGAGGACGCACATACCCCTCGGCACGGTCATGGCCATCTGACCGTGGTTACCTTTTTGATACCTACATTTAGGTTCTGTTGATAGTTTTAGGTTCTGCTGATACTGTGGGCACAACGCCTCTACTAAGGTACTCAATCGGACCACACGCCCGGTGAGAACCTAAGGGGCATCACGAGGGCATATCTGTCAAATATAAATAAACGTGGTGTTGTGTTCTTGTCCTCCACAATGTTCTCTCTCACTTAAAAGCCTTTTCTTCTCATTCAAAGCCTACACTTCTTAATCAATCCACCATGAAGACAGTCTTTTACCCTCCCCACCCGGGGATCAAAGCTCGCAACCCAAACACCGCAGCATCGCGGACCTGGCTCTATTGGATAGACCCGTCCTGCGATGATATATCCAAAGGCGATTTCGAGGCCTGCCTCTTCGAAGCCCAGCACTGGGCCAAACGCGCCTACGAGCGCCTCACCAGCGAGACCGACACCGACTTCGCCCGCGTCTTCCACATCCTCTTCAAGGTGCCCATCACGGACAACTTCCGGTACCCCATGAGCGAGCTGTGGCAGAGCATGAACGGCTGACACCCACAGAGCCGGTGGCGCACCTCGGCCGAACACGTCCTCGGTGTGCTGCACAACTTCGCGCACTGCTGGAAGCGGACGTACAATCGCCAAGAGGCCGAGGTGCGCATCTACGCCACCGATCTCGCCTACAGCCGCTGGCTGCCCCACGGACCCGACGAAGCCTTCGACCCGGTCAACGTCCTCACCGTGAAAAACACGCCGGCCGAGCTGCACGAGCCCAAGCGGGCGGGGACGGTGTGCAACGGGATGTGGCTGCGAGCGGAGGGCGAGAACCCGCGGCGGGTGGTGATGGACTTTAGTCCCGACCTGTGGCTGCCGGACGCGGCCCCGGGGTTACTAACGCTGCGGGGGATGGACCCGTCGGTGCTGCTCGGGGGCCACGGCGCGGGCGACGGGGTGGATTGGCTGAATGACCGGGCACACGCGCCGCGCTGCCTGACCAGGTGGAGACTGAATCAGGACCTCATCCCCGCTGCGCTCTTCCACGAGTTCATGCACGTCTATCTGCTGAACGACTTTGCCGAGAGCGGCCAAAGTACCACCGGCGGGTGGGAGTACTGCATGCTCCAGAAGAGGGGTGAGGCCCCCATCTGCGCCGAGCCGCTTGCCATGCTAAGCCTGTGGGCAGCGCTCGCCGACATGAGGCCCGCCGGCAAGCCATCGGGCGGGTTCTCTCTCCACAGGGGGTGGCATGAAGTGCCGGGGGCGCCGTACGATGTGGACGGGAGGGCAACTGCGGACGACAAAACGACATATGAACCAAATTTAGTGGATGTCTTGTCGGCCGTTCAGGGAGAGTTGGTATTTTACGAGGATCTCACAAGCTGAGAGGGGTGCTCGTAGGGTTTTTGCTCGACTTATTAGAACCATATCGCAAATTAGTAATTGTATTACTTTGTTTCTATATTCTGGTTTATCGATGTTATCTAGTTTAGAGACGTGCATACAGGTCGGAGTCTGGTTCGAACCAAAGATCTCTAAGCAACTGCCAGGGAAGTGGTTTCCCCCACCGTCTCGAGGATGAATTCGTTGTATGGAGTAACGGATATTCCAAAATGGAAGTTTTTTTTTCGGCTATAGGGAATGTTGCAAGGAATGGCGATCATGAATATTGTGGTGGAGCGTTGTGACTTGGGGCTTCAGACGATACTACATGTACATACCATCATACTTTGAATCCCCTAATTATTCTACTACGATTATTCAGCACACCTTTCTCTATTTACACCATCGAGTTCCATTAGAATAATACCCTCGCCTATCGTTTAACCCTGCAATGTGTAGACCTGGTCATACTCATAGCACAACACACCGTTCTGGCCACACGCGGCAATGTTCATGACATCGCCAACAGTGACATTGACGGCACTGACCCCAGCAGACAACGGGAACTCCAGCGTCACATTACCGCCCTTGAGATTCTCGTAATCCATCAGAAAGATAGGGCCGGAGATGTCGGTCAACCGGGCCCCGAGGTTCAGCTTCTGCCACGACCACCAAACACGGTCAAGGTTGGCGTGGTGGAGGTAAAAGATGGGATCGGAGGGGGAGGCGTAGAGATCACCGATTTGCCCTGTAATCAATCAGTTAGCCAGAACCCCAAATTTTGTTCCGAAGAAGAAATTACGAACCATATGTCCCACCCACGCCGTAGTGACCGCCTCCGTGAACACCCGACGCCTCAAAACTAGGCCCGCCCTCAACTACTCTATCAAACGCCCCAAAATCCGGCGCGGCCAGCGTCAGCTGCGTCTGGTTCATAGCCAGGTACCGCCCAGCAAAGTAGGGGCTGAAATCCCGCTTCAGACACTGCGGGTTGTAGGTGACCGAGTCCATGGGGCCCAGATGCACCATATCGTTGATGCCGGCAAACGGCCCATCCTGGACACAACCGCCACCCGTCCTACCGGGTACCTCCATCGGGTTTGCGGGGTCACCCACGATGAGGGCTCCATTCCCACCAAAGCCCGTCACGGGATCAAAAACAGGCGATTCGGCCCACCGCTCGGCCGGGGTGGTGTCGAGGGTCCAGTCCCAGTAGGGCTGGGCACCCTTGTAGCCGCACTCGTCGCGCAGCATGCGCTCGTAGACGGCGACATAGTAGCGGTGCCAGGCAAGGAAGTGGCCCGTGTAGTGGATGTCGAAGGTCTGCTGGATGTGGGTGTAGACCAGGTCGTCGTAGCGGCTGAGCACGCCCGTGTTGGCGAAGGGTGGGGTCAGGGCTGGTTTGCGCAGGAGGCACTTCACGGCGCAGATGTAAGAGGACTTTTCATGCTTGGTGAGAGTGCGCCTGGGGGGAGGTAAGTGACTGTGGATTTTGGAGTATTGCTAGATGAAGAGGGTGTTCTTACCATTCTTTCCTTACGAGGGGTCCTTGCTGCTGTTGTTGATGTGGGCGTCCACTGACGAGGGCGCCTGCGCATAGAAGAGTGGCAAGAACCTGCATACCGTTAAGGATCTGCATGGTTGCGTCAGACTTACGGCGGTTGAGGTGAAGACTCAAAGACTGAACCTAGACCACCAGCCCAAACGGCAGCAGATGCTCCCTTCTTATCTTCCCGACGGAGAAAAAGATCCTCAGCCCGATTCCCTCCACCATAAATTCTCGGGATAGGTATCCGCACGATATCCTCCTTTGGGTATTGCTCGGCCCACTGACATGGTCCACTACGACGCTGACATGGGGCCCTCACGGCCCTCTTGACTCGATGGGGCTTGGTGGGTTACAGGCAACCAACAACTGAGCTCAGGAGCACCACTCTTGAAGCAGGTTGCCGATGGTGCGGAGCAGAGCGGTTCGTAGCGAAGCGGAAACGGCCAAGCCTGTCACTTGGCGCTGACGCCGACGTTCTGGAAGCACAGGGCGGTCTGGCATCGATCCAGAGGGATGGATGGCTTGTGGTTGAAGAATGAAAACGATAAGAGGGCTGAACACCCCTGAATGTTGTCTTGGCGGGCCTCAGTGCTCAGCAACCTGGTGCATATCTAGGTATACTACTTTGTACCGTGTACAGCTTAAGCGAGAAGAAAGCCATTGGAGCTTTCCAGGCGGATCCTCAGTCAAAGCGAAACCCACACTTCTAGTTTAACTGTGAGTCGATTTTTGATCCAGTCTCGCCATGTTTCTGGAGAAGATCGACAGCACAATCCGGGGCCGATGCCGTGCTGTTCGGAGACAATGACCGACCCACGAGGCTGGATTATCAGGCCAGGGGCATCCCTGTCCGTCCCTGACCTCCGACAGCGCGTGCTCGCGTTTGTTGACATGACATCACCCTAAACATCAAGACGTCGTTTACGTTTCGAGATCAGCACATACCGCGTCATCTGATATATGCGACTATCCTTTTAAAGGTCATTGGCTACCTCAAGTTAGTAGAAGCCTACCAAGAATCCACGTATTTCCCACTTTACACAAAACACTTACACGCCATTCACGATACCCCGCCAAACGCGTTCAAACATGAGTTCCAAGGTCCGTACTTGGCCAACCCAGCTCGGTCTCACGCGGAACTGACAGCAGCGTAGAATGTGCGCACTGCGCTGGGCGCCTTGCCCGATGCTGCGAATGCACGCGTTGGCCAGTCACCCGCCGCTAAACCTTCCACAGCCGCAGGCCAGGAGAACGCTCTCTTCGTCGCGCCGCCGTCTAAGAAACCAGCAAGCAAGAAGCGCAAGTCTACTGACGAGGAGACGCGCGCTGTGTCATCAGCCGAATCAGACTGGCACGATGTGGAAGTGGTGCAGATGAAAGTGGATGAGGACTGCGACCAGGTCCGCCGCAAGATCAACCGCCTGCTTGACTCGGGTGAAATGACCAAGACCACTTTCGCGAAGGAGATCGGGGTCGGCGCCAGGTCGCTGAACGGATTTCTCACCCAAAACGGCGCCTTCAAGGGTTCCGGGTGCGCCGCCTATGTCGCCGCCTGGAAGTTCTTCAAGCAACGCGAGATTGCCGGCGTCAAGTTGCCGGGTAACAAAAAGCAGAAGACCACTGGCAATGCCGCTGGTGAGGGGAGCTCAAGCAGTGCGGCTAGCAAGGCTGCAAAGGGACCGGTCGACCTTAGCGATATCTACCTTGACGGCGAAGAGGATGATGCCGTGCCCATCTATGACACATGCGACGAGATCCGGAAGAAGATCAACGCATACTTCAAGAAGACGGGCGCTTCACAGGCCCAGTTCCACCGCGACATCCACGCCCAGCTCCGCGGCCCCGACCGCCCGGCCAAACCCTTCGCGGGCGCGCAGCTTAGCAACTTCCGCAACTCCAAGGGCCCAATCCGCGGAGTTAAGTTGCCCCTCTTTTATGCCTGCTACGTCTTTTTCGAGAAGCTGCGCATCAAGGAAGGCAAGCCGAAATCCAAACACCGGCTGGAGATGGAGGAGCTGTGGTACCCTGCTGGGTTGTCTCGAGACTATGACAGCAAGGATCCGTGAGTTGATTTCCCTCCCCCTCTGTGCCTGAATCACCGATGGTACGGTCGTGGACCATGGGTGTCTGACAACTTGATCTTGTAGCGTCATAGGCCGCCGTGGCACCAATCTGTATGTCGATAAGTATGGAAAGACCAGCGTCTTCTAGGACCAAGGCATCTGCGACTCACCCACCTTTCTTCACACCTTCCCCCGTCCTCTCGGGATCCCGAGAAACCGAGCATCTTGAGATTTTTATTTTGTCTTTGGCGTCTGGCTATTCTGCTTCGGATTATCCGTCAATACCGGCCTTCTATTTCGGGTTGACGCTCTGCGCAAACATAATCTGCTTTAATTAGGTACATTTCCTTGGGTCAAATTGTCTCGCGACATTGTCGAGTCGGGGGTTGGGAAACGGAGGTTCTTTCATTTGGAGGATTTAGGGTTTGGAACGATACATTCCTGAAGGAAATTAGGAATTCTCGAAATGCATCAATTTGCTTAAATTAGTCCGTGGTCGAGATATGTTGGTGAACCTAGATGCGTGGTTGTGTGCTCGAGCTTCGTCCTCGGCGAGACTCTGTCCGTGAGACATGTGCTGCTGTGGAGCCCCAGGGGCCTGTCTGACCTGCCGCGCCTAAACCGGCAAGTCTTGGCGGTCGCAAAACTTCAAGACCCTTGGTCAACACAAAACGTGTCTCTTCGGAACTTGGGAGAAACTTGCGCCATCACACAACATCTCTTGTGTCGACAAACCGTGACAGGCTTTTCGCGCGTGCGATAATGCCATTATGAAGCTCTCGGCAATCTCTCTTGGCCTTTTGGCCCTCCTGACGCCACTGACAGCAGCGTGGACGAAAGAAGGTAAGTTTTAGTTGTTGTCTTCAATTGAGCCCCTTTTCCGTCACTACCTATCCGTTCCAAACTAACGAACCATTTTCTTGGGCAGACCACGAAATCTTCCGCGTTCGCGACGAACTGATTGCCCACGAGGGACCCGATGTCACCTTCTACGAGTTCCTAGGCATCAGCCGGTCGGCGAACCATGAGGACATCAACAAGGCGTACAAGAAGAAGGCCCGGCTGCTCCATCCGGACAAGGTCAGGCAGCAATTGATGGCTGAGCGCACCAAAGCCCAGAAAGAGAAGAACAAGCAGAACAAGGGCAAGCCGGCCGGCCCCGTCAAGCAGCCCACCTCTGCCGAGCTCAAGACGGCCGTCAAGCGCGCCTCGGAGCGCCAGGCCCGCCTGTCCATCGTGGCCGACGTCCTGCGTGGCCCGGGCCGCGACCGCTACGACCACTTCCTCTCCAACGGCTTCCCCACATGGAAGGGCACCGAGTACTACTACGACCGCTACCGCCCGGGCCTGGGCACTGCCATGTTCGGCGTCTTCCTCTTCGCCGGCGGCGCCGCCCACTACCTGGCCCTCTACATGAGCTGGAAGCGCCAGCGCGAGTTCGTCGAGCGGTACATCAAGTTTGCGCGCCACGCCGCCTGGGGCGACAACCTCGGCATCAACGTCCCCGGCATCGACGCCCAACCCGCGGCCGCTCCTGCCCCGCCTCCGCCGCAGCAGCAGATGTACGAGGACGAGCAGGGACGCGCCATGCCCATGAACCGCAAGATGCGCCGCATGCAGGAGCGCGACGCCAAGAAGGACAACCAGAATGCTGGCCGCAAGACACGTCGCGGCCGTCCGTCGCCTGCTGCGTCGGGATCGGCCACGCCCCAGCCGCAGCCCCAGGGCAGCGGGCCTACCGGGTCCAAGAAGCGCGTCGTTGCCGAGAATGGCAAGATCTTGGTGGTCGACTCTCTTGGTGACGTCTACCTGGAGCAGGAGGATGAGGACGGCAAAGTGGCCGAGTTTCTACTTGACGTGAGTTATCCCTGAAACCACAAATGTTTTGTGAAACCCGAAGGCTAACCTCATCACTAGCCCAACGAGCTCGCCAAGCCCACCTTCAAGGACACCGCCGTCGTGCGACTCCCGCTGTGGGCTTTCCACCTGACGCTGGGACGGTTCATCTCGAAGCGCGCCAACGACGAAGAATACGACGACGAGCTCGAGGTGGAGGAGCCGGACCACGACGACGAGGACTCGGAGCCCGGCAAGGCCACCCCTAGCAGCGGTTCCGCTGAGGACTACGAGCTGATTGAGAAGTCGGTGGACGAGCTCGGTCAGGCCAAGACCAGCGGCACCCAGAAGCAGGGAGGCAAGGCCAGCAAGAGGAAGACCAACAAGAGGTGATAAACCAGGGGATTGCGTACAGCAGGAAAGGTGCGGACTATGCTTTGGATTAGGGATGCGTAACTGGCTTGCAAGGGTGTTTGTACATATGATATGATGGCGGCCAACACACAAGCATCACATAGACTATGGACCGTAGAGTTGGCATATCGATCAAATATTTCATCCGTTGCCCCCGAAGATAAAGTAGAGCGCATCAAGTTCTCGAGGATAAATTCAGGCATACCCGCCAAGTCATGTTCACATAATTCCCATCCCGACCAATCCCAACGCCTCGCTCCCCATCTCAGCACCATCCTGAGTACAAGGCTCTTAAATCCCAGCGGCATGGCTCAACACCTTTGCTGCCAGCTGGCTAAGCAACTTCGCGCGATCCGTTTGTGGCAACTCCTGTTCCACCCGTCAGCATACTAACACGTTGTCTCACTTGTCAAAGATCAATACAAACAAAGAAGGCTCACCTGGAACACAGCATAAACGCTCTTCCCCTTTGCATCCCTCACCGCACCCAGCCGATTCCCCGCCACCGCGCCGGCCACCAGCCCGGGCACGTTAGCGACAATAAACCCCAGCGCACCACCACTCAACCCGCCCATGACGCCCCAGAACTTCCCCGCCGGCCCGGCAGCGCCACCCTCCTGGCCCGCCATGCCCTCCTCCCGCAGCATCTCCTCGAACACGTCGGCGAACTGCTCGTCCTCGGTCCGCGCCCGCGCCTCCTCCTGCTCTCGCCGCCCCTGCCCCTGTTGTCCCTGTCCCTGTCCCTGTCCCTGCCCCGTAAAGAAATTCCACGCCCACGAGAACGGAATCCCGCCCTCCCCTCCCTCAGCAAAAGCATCCTCAAAGTCAAACCCGCCGGGCATCTGCCCCCCGCCAGCAGCACCAGCACCAGCACCAGCACCAGCCCTCCCGCCTTGCCCACCACCGCCAGTGCTGGGTCGACTACCACCACTACCACCACCAAAGAGCTTCCGCTGGGCGTCGTACTCGCGGCGGCGGCCGGCGTCGGAGAGGGTGTAGTAGGCGTCGTTGACCAGTTGGAACTGGCGGGTGCGGGCGGCGCGGTCGGGGTGGTCGGCGGGGACGCGGTCGGGGTGGGTTTTTAGGGCGGCGCTGGAGGGGAGATTAGTAAATATGGGTAAGGGGAATGAATGGTGGTTTGGGGGCGGGTTGGAGGGTTTATTTGGGGGTAGATGATCGTTGGGAGTGGATGAATTTTAGGGGAAACAGGGGCGGGGTGGTGAGATTGGGATGGGAAGGAGAGGAAGGGTTACCGTTTGTAGGCATCGCGGATTTGGGAGGTGGAAGCGGTTTCGGTGATTCCGAGGATCGAGTCTTCGCTTTGGTTAAGGATACGGGAAAAAAAATACGATTTCTCCAAGTTGATGGGCTCGGCTTACAGTAATTAGGCGGGCGGCCAGCTTTGGAAGCCATCGTGATGGTTGAGTGGCGGGGTTTTTGTTTGGTAGTCGCCCGAAAGAAACAGCTAGGACACGATAGATATATATATATATATATATATGACTCGGTAAATTTCGAAACAGAATCAGAGTGTAGATTATTGCAATACTCAGGTGATATTGCTTGACCCTCTCTGTCGCTGGTCAGGCTGAGGTGGTGTCGTGTGGCATATGCGATGGAGGGACGGGTCGACGTCATTTGTGGCGTTGAAATGTGGCTTGTTTCTGCGAAGTACTTTGTACACCCAGCTTTCCTCCAACCAGCACTGTCTCAGACCCACTTCCTGCAAGCCAGGATGGCCCAGAACTGCCCGCTGGCCCCTCGGTGTTTCGGTCCATCTGCGCTGGCCGTGGAGACGTCCATCAGCTGCAACCTGCAACATGCAACCTGCAATTCAATTCAGGGGTCTGGTGCCTTTTGAATATGCACCTTTCCTCCCCTAGGCGGAATGGTATTCTCGATGGCTTGCTGGCTGGGTTTGATCGTTTTGTCAACGCCCCGAGCTCATCGTGTCACCACTTCATTGGGGTGACTCGATGGGTTTGCCGCTTTGGGCCTGTTTCAGGGCGCCTACCCTCCGACCGACCGCACCTATGGCGGCGGTGGCCTAGTGGCAGTAGCTCGGCTGATATGTGTCACTGCCCAATGCCCAATCGTCACACTCCCCCCCGTCAACCCCAGATGGATGGAGAAGGCACGCTGCCCATGTGGGCTTTGGAGCCTGACAACTGTGCGATCGTCTCGACTATTGAGGTGCCGTTATTCCATCCATCCACTTCTGGATGTTGGGGGTTGGTGCCTGCGCGTGTGTCAACTTGGCGTGGATGGATGGATGGAAGTCCCCCTCCATTCAACAAAATTAGCCTGGCCCGGCCTGCCCCTCCTCATTTCCAACCACCCATGGACACCCATCACGGTCTCTTAAATATCGAACCTTCTTCGTTTCGAATTCTTCTTTACATCTCTGATCTCTGAACTAACTGCTTCGGAAGCACCTTCGCCTTGTCATCGCACACTCTCGACCTCGCCGCTGCCCTTCCTCGCCTCCCCTCTTTGCTTCCAATTTCCGCCTTTGAGGGCTTAATTTGGCTTCCTTTGCCCCGCCATTGTCACCCACCGCAGCCCACTCCCCCACCCTCCTTCGAGCTGCCCCTTCGATCTACCGTCCTTTTTCCTCGTGCCTTCCCGCTGTCGTCTTTATCACGGAGCCCTCTACAAAGTGACAGCGTTCTACAGTACATAGCATAGTCAATAAAACGAAGTTGCTTGCAGCCCCCTGCACATCCGACAGAAGTCAGAGCACCTCGATCTACCTGCTTCCCTGACCGCAACTACATTTGCTTTTTGTTTTCGACTCTACAAGGCACGGCCGAAGCAACTGAGTTATATCGTGTTATCTGAGCCTCGAGTCGGAAACCAGCTGCCAGTAAGTCCCGTCCCACGTGGTGTGACACAAGTACTTTGCCGGGAAGTTGGAAGTTGACGGCAAGCTGCAGACCGATATTACCCGCAAGATGGCAGCCGTATTCACGCAGATGCAGTCGCAGGATGAGCTGGTAGCACTCTTTTCTCGCAACCTCACACTAGACCACTTGTCTCAACCAGCACCTACACCGGCACTCCCTCCCGCCCCTGTGGAAGAACCCAAGGAAGAGCGCAAGATCGTTTACATCTCACAACACTACAACCACTCGGCCCACATCGTAAAGCATGATGAGCAACCACCACGCCCCGCCTCTGAGCCGCCACAGAGCGAGCATGCTGTCGTAGAGCAGGTCCTCAGGGAGCACAGCGTAAACACCTCCGGCCTCTCGTCCGCCCAGCTCCAGCTCTTCAGGACCGCCGACACCCCACAACAACTCCGCCTGATCGAGCTCTGGCGTGCCTGTCCGCCCACCAACAGCACCGACAACCCGACCCTAACCTGGAGCATGACAAGCGTCGAGCAGGAAGAAACCCTCGCCCGCCTGCGCTACGAGCAGCAGCAACAAGACCTGATCGATCAACAACTCCAACAAGAATTCGGCATGATGCAGGACAACCCGGAGCCCGAGCCGGAGACGGTCATGTCGCTGGACGGCACCCCCCTGACGCCCATCCAGGCCGGCGACGGCCGGTGGATCGCGACCTCGGATCGCGCGTCATACCACTACATGGAGCCCTACATGGCGTCGGGATACGAGGAGATGGCCCGCCGTGAGTACGAAGAGTCCATGAGCAGGGCGTATGCTGAGTCTATGGCCCCGCCACCAAAGGAGACCAATTCGCTCGCGGCTGCTGCCCCCGTCAGCGCTGGGGGTATCCCGACTTTTAACCCCTCGCACGCCGACCCCGTGTATAAGATGACGAATGTGGGCAATAGTGTGAGCTGGGGGAGCGAGGCTGCTATGGCGGATCAGTATGGGCGGCTTATGGCTATGAGGGATGATGAGGAGATGCTTTGACGGGTTTGTGAGTTGGAATAAGGGGCGACCCTGGTAATTGTTCGAAACTCAAACGGTGAATAAGTAGATATCACAACTTTTCCTTGTCTGATTACCAACCTGCGATAGAAATTGGCGTACCGAATACCATAGGACTGATCTGAACCACTCGCTTTCCGTCTAGTAAACGTGACGCATCCCGCAGCAAGTTCCAACATTAGCACTCCCATGCCCATCACAACTGATGTTCTCCAGATCACCTTGCCTGCTGCGGTAGAGACGTCAAAGTCCACCAAAGTAACTCTTCCTAAACACCTTCACTCTTTGCAGACTATCTCACATTCGCCATCACTTTAAGCTTAAAAAAACCTAGGATTTGAGCTAACACAAGACTTTTACCTCCTGCCAGTCCATCGGCATCCGGACATCACGATATACAGCGAGCATCCCCCGCTATATTCGAGACGGAATATACACAACCCTTCGGACAACCATTGCTTCTGCACAATACCACCCAAGGGTCACCAATGGTGATGGCTCCAAACTGAATGGAGAGGTGGGTGGGCGAGCCCATCTTAACGTGCCGGACATATCTGATGCACTCCCAAGCCAGCCAAGGCAGGTGAGTCGAAATGTTCCCGCGTTACGGAGGGTTCATCCCTCTTACCCTCCATTAGCATCAGAAAGATAAGCCACCCCCAGCTTCCCAGTTTCCCCTGCGACGTCTTCTCCCGACACCCCTTCGGCTTCGCTGGCTTCCTGGACCCATCCATTCTCTTCCAGCTCACAGTTTAAAAAAGCATCCCACAATCACCCACCCGAGTGGTGTCCTTCTTTTTCAAGTCCAGAGTCAAAGGCCCCCCCCCCAAGTAGGCCACCAGGATTTCCCCACTATCAGGCTCGCCCCCCGGGAGGGTATTCGCGCCGCCGGGCGCGTAGCCCATGAGCGGCGCGTCAGTAGTAGTGCCATCAGGTGGTGGCGAAGAAGACGTACAGATGCCCATCTGTCCGTCCGCGGCAACATCTCACGGAATCTTTGACGTTGCTGAGGGGTAAAGCCCCCAACGTGGATCTCCAGTCCTCGGAGAGCTGGCATGAGGCCCACGGCGCGTATCATCTGGGCAGGGAGCTAATTCCGTGCCTCAAGGCGTGGCGGATGATTGGCCGCGAAGCCCCAGCGAAAGGTCTCGGGGGTTGGCTGTAGAGCTGGACGAGGATTCGCGGGGCGGATGGATGTTCGTTCACGAGGGCTGACTGCGCGCCACGATGGAACGGCCAGAACGGTGATAGGCGACGAGCAGATGAGACCCTCGTAGTACGTGTGGTGGGAGCAGCAGCCATCGTACTCAAAGTCATCTGACGGCTAGGAGCAGATCTGAGGCATGTTGTTGCTCTCTTTTTTCATCGCGCCGAGCGCGATGGCGAAGACGTTTCCAAGATAAGGAAGATGTGCCTCGTGTGGAGGATCTGCGTGGCGGGGGGTATTGGTGGCCAGCATATTAGGCCCTTGTTTGTGATGGCGTACCCATTATCTACCGCCTCCTGGACGTGTTTGGGCAGATCAAGTCTCAGGTCGTAATCCTGCCAGCGCGACGCAAAGCCGAAGGCTCTGTGTGTCCCCGAGCCCACGTACGCCTTGGGGCGGTACCTAGCTTTCTCCAGGACGGGGAGGTGGATTCCCTTGCGACGAGGGCCGTTGATGCCAATGGAAACACATCTTCCAGGGTAAGGAAGGGGCGAGGGGGTGCTGTCGGTATCGTCTCCTTCGTGGGTGGGCTCGGAGAATGAGCCTATCGAGCCCGCCAACAGCCTACCCGCAGCAGATACCTACATAATTAAACTGGATTACTACGTAACGCGCAGTATTATTCTCGAGGTTCTAAACAATAATAACGACGATCGTATGCATGTTGCGCTCCTTCCGATTACTGTCCACTGTGTCGTCTAGAGCTCCCTAAGTTTCGCCTTTTACCACGTATCTACATCTCCTCGGCACCGCCTACACATCACTTAGACGTAAGTACATGGCATCGCTTTCGGTAATTCACGGCACAAATAGTACAAGGTAAACCTCTCTGGACTCTAGTGGAAAACTCAAAGCTGTAGAGTGATAATGTAGCCGATCATAGACCGCATCTAACGATTCTCCTCTACCGCGACCGTAAACTTCCCAATCCTAACGTCTTGGACGTTACACGGCACATATCCAGCTTTCCAGTTCCGTCTTTCCCCTTACCTAGAGCCATGTACGAGCATCAAGGCCAACTCAGCCAGCCCCAGGCCACTCTCAAGAACACTCACCGCCTCTTTGACTGCTCGCTTGCGTCTCCATTCGCGACCGGAGCCCGCCAACCTAATGCAAGGTGCCTGGACCGACTCCATTACACCTTGGACCATTGTCAGCCGCAGCCGACATACCCGAAACCAAGGCACCTCCGGACACCGAGTGTGTCGCCTCAGTCACACCATCCTCCTCCTCATCATCAACCTGCCCACGCCTCCTGGACGGCCCGTTCAGACTAGGCAAGTCAACCTCCGTCGACGACCCACTATCCCAAGTACGAAAAACTCGACGCTGAGAAACGCCATTCCTAGTCTCGCTGTTCAAGTTTCTGGTTGGTGGTGTTACCCTCGGGGCAAAACGACGGGTGAATGCGCCGCCGCGCGCAAAATGACGGGAAAATGGCCCGCGCATGTGACGTGCCCCCTCCAATATGCCCACAAGATTGGCGCTGTTCTCGTGGCGATCAGAAGTAGAGTCGAGATCGGCCACAATACTCGCTTCAGAGTTGTAAAGTGGGCTCTCGGCTGGGCGGATGGAGCCGCTGGAAGTAATCGAGACGGGGATCCGTGATTGAGAGGTGGGCTGTGTCCGGACTGGGGTGGGAGGCGGCGAGGGTGTTGATGAGTGGGGGCTGACGTCGTAGATGAAATAGGTGTCACGGTTGGGCAGTCTCGGCGAGGCAGCCCTGCCTTCTTGGATTGGTGATTGCGGGCGGTGTTCGTTGGAAAGGCCGCGCTGAGGAGATATGCGGAGCGCCTCGCGCATTCTCTCCGCTTCGGGCTCTCGGCTCGCCGTCGGTGTTGGCGGGACAGGAGTAGCATGAAGGCCATCGCTGTTGGGGGTATTGTAGAATCTCTCGATTTGACAACTATTCAGCACAGGCCCCTGCGTCCTCTGTGTCTCTTGTGTGTACTGAACAGGTGGCTGGACGGGCTGCGGCGCTGGTTCGTCGTCCCTATAAAGCGATAGCCTCTGCAATCGTTCACTGAGAATATCACCAAGAGAAGGTGATTCAGCATGGGATGCCCAAACCCTAGTCCGCCAGGGGTTGGAGAGGCTATCCCATATAATTTCCCGTATCTATTGAGGTCTAGTTAGCGCGGTATTGACCACTCGGCCCCTGGGCCTTCATAGTGAGTGGGACTTACACGCCGGCAGCTTAAACAATAGTCCCCATCTTCTCCCTCACAAACATAACCCAAGCAGTTGACGAAAAAATGACGCCCCGGGCAGCGGACAATATCACGATGGTTGTAGTTTCGATACATGGCTGCAGAGGCCTCGCGTTGTCTTGCTTCGATACGTTGTCAGCGGTCTCAATGGGTATCGCGGAGAGCGCTGAGGTCTTGTAGGTAGCCTCGCTGCTCGGTACTGGGCCTAGAAGAAGTAGCGGAGGGTGAAGTAAGGCTCCCCTTATAAGCCTTCGAGGCACTCACCCTCGCGGTCCCTAATGTAACACCTGGGCATCGGAGGAGCCGTACGGGCGTCATGAGAGTTACTCATGGGAAGCCAGGGGGTAGGTGATGAGAAAGAACTGGCTTTGGTCAGATACACTGTCAGTAATCTGACCTGACCATGGGAACAAGATCATCCAACTACGAATGGTTGGTTGGCCAGAGAGGGGTGTCGATTGGCGACCTGCTTTTCTTTGTTTCGTAGAAACGTGGTCAACCTGGGCCAGAGAACGGGCCTCATTTTCAAGGAGCATGCGTACGAACAGCCTGGTGATTGACCATACACGCAAAGAGGTGCCACCTCGGCAGTATTTGACTCTAGTTCTTGAGGGGCAAGGGTCAAGAATACGACGGCGCAGTGCGCTAGATCGGATGGAAGCTATAATTCTGCCTGGTAGCATGTGAGCTGCCCCGTACCCGGCCCGGTCTTATGTATTTCTTGATGCCAGGTTGGTTAATTAAATCTCAATACTATTATATTTTTGCGCAGCTCTTTCTAGATTTATATGCCTATCGTATGTGCATATCTGCGTTTAAATACTTATTTTGATACTCGGCTATATAACCGGACAAGTAGCCAAATCAATGGAATTGAGTTCTCAAAACCCCAAAAAAGACTTGGGGGGATTGACACTGCTATAGTCATCGCCAGTCTCAGGTTGGGAATAGCCTCACTTCAAAAAGGGGCCAATCTAAACAATCTGGTTGGTTTACGCGGCAACTGCATGGATCATTGCTTATCAGCTTATCAGCTTATCGTCAAAATGGACCCGCCCACCTAAGCTGTGGCGCTTCTCAAGGCTGAGAACAAGGCGGGGCAAGCGCCACAGCCCCAGCCTCAGCTGTCTTCCTAGGGAAGCAACGCGCAGCTCCAGGCTGCCTGATGGGAGCTCATGCAGCAACAGCTCGCCGACCCCAGACCAACTCCAAACCCCAACCGTCCCCGCCACCAAACCACCACCAAGTCCGCACCGCTGCCTTTTGAATTCGCAAAATCCCCAGCACCCTCCTGCAGTCCGACTTTAGTACATCTACCTTCACAATGGTGTGTTTCGCATCCGTTTCTGTTGCTGCCCGCCCGGCGACCCGCATCATCCAACCCGAACATGGAAAGCTAACCCCCCAAACCTTAAGACGTCGATAGGCACGGGCTACGACCTCGCCAACTCCATCTTCTCCCCCGATGGCCGCAACTTCCAAGTCGAGTACGCCGTGAAGGCGGTCGAGAACGGCGGTACCTCGATCGGCATCCGGTGCAAGGACGGCGTCGTACTGGCCGTCGAGAAGCTCGTCACATCCAAGCTGCTCAAACCCAACGCCAACAAGCGCATCGCGACCGTCGACAGGCACCTGGGAGTGGTAAGCCGTTTAGCACCCGTCTAGCAACCCCCAGCCCCCACCTCCTCCCCCACCTTCAACCCCGCCTTCCAACACGCACACAACGCAGCCAGCCAGCCAGCCGCTAACCAGGGCCGCCGCACTTGCACACAGGTATACTCGGGCATGATCCCCGACGGCCGGCACTTCATCGAGCGGGCGCGGGACGAGGCGCGGGCCTGGCGCGACACCTTCAAGACGCCGATTGCGACGGCGGACCTGGCGGCGCGCATGGGCGGCTACATGCAGGCCTACACGCTGTACCAGTCGGTGCGCCCCTTCGGCATCACCGCCATCATCGGCGGCTTCGACAGCGCCGCCGAGACCCCCGTCGACGGCGAGGTCGGCAACGGCCCCTCGTGTGGTGCCGGTGGTAAGGTCGAGGGCAAGACTCACGGTGGGCCGTTCCTCTACATGATCGAGCCGTCGGGTTTGTACTGGGGTTACTATGGCGCTGCTACCGGTAAGGGACGTCAGGCGGCCAAGGCTGAGCTGGAGAAGCTTGACTTGGGGGGCCCCGGCGGGCCAGCCCTGACTATGGAGGAGGCGGTCAAGGAGGCGGCGCGCATTCTTTATGTCGCACACGACGATGACAAGGAGTTCGAGCTCGAGATGACGTGGATTAGCGGGGCCGACGGGCCGACCAAGGGGGCGCATCACGAGGTGCCCAAGGCGTTGCGGGAGGAGGCGGAACGGTTGGCAAAGCAGGCGCAGGAGGAGAAGATGGAGGAGTAAAGGCGGCGGCGTGGTGGAATGGGCGGCGTTATTGTACCATACGCACTGGAGCGACGGCTACGGACTTTGGGTGTGGGAAGATAGACTAATCTTCATCTGCACTGGGGCGCCGGGTCCCGGAATGAACGAACTCGATCACGACATTCATGGCTGCTTCCCCGTTTTACTGTCCAAACATATGTTTGGGAAGTGCCAACGATTTCCCAGTCTCACGATGAGCTCTGTTGTAGATACGAAACTTTTGATACATCGGGGTATTGACTGCCTCTATCTACAACCTGACTAACACACCCACACACTTACCCTACTTATCCTCCCGCTCCCCCACCGCCGCAGCCGTAGCAGCCGTGCTCGCATGGCTCTGGCACCAGTTCAGCCAATCCAAAAAGAAAGACGGCTGAATCTTGACCTCGCCATTGAACCACTTGCGTTGCGTCTTCGCATACAGCGCAAACACCTCCTCCTCCCTCTCCGCGTCGCAGCACGTGACGGACGCAACCGCCAGGCAAGCCGTCGACGCCGCCCGCGCAAACGCATGCGAGGCATCCTTGGCCGCCTCCTCATGCAGCTCCTCCAGCAGCGAGGCCATGGCGCCCAAGTCGAGCCCGGGGATCGCAGCGACCTGGCTGCCGCCACGCGCCTTCTTGAGGCTCTTGGAGAAGGTCTGGATGATGTCGCAGGCCTTGTTGCCGAGCGCCTTGGTTGTGGTGGTGCGGACCAGGTGGAGCAGCGGCAGCAGAATGCGGAAGACGTGCGTGGCGCCGGAGCCGGAGCCGGCCGCGGCCTCCTTTTTAACGTAGATGGCGAGGAGGTCGAGGATGCGGTGCTTGAAGTTGACGACCGTGTCCTTGGCGTCCTTCTTCTCCTTCTTCTTGTTGCTCGTCTTGGCCCGCTGCTTGAAGATCTCGGCCAGCTTCTCGTCCACCACCATCATCTCCGAGTCCGTCATGTCGGATTCGTGGTCCGTGTCGGCGTCGGCGTCCTGGTCGAGCCGGTGGCTGCCTAGAACTTCCGCGAGTGCGTTGTCTAGCGCGTCAAGCGCTTCTTGGTCTTTGTCCGCGGCGCTTGTGTCCTTGTTTTCCTCCTCATCGCCGTCCGAATCATCGTCGCTGTCATCGGGGGTTTCCGAGCCGGCCTCCTCGAGGTCGACGATCTCGACGTCAGAATCGAGTTCCTCCTCGTCACTCTCAACCTCAGCAGCCTCGGCATCCATCATGTCTTCGTCCTCCGTGCTGAACAGGGCCTGTTGGCCCTTGGCACTCTCTTCAGCAGCCAAGGGGTCAATCAGGAGTCTGAGCGCATCCTCTGTCATGTAGCCAGTGAATGCCTCGAAAACCTGCTGCGAGACCTGGCGCATCAGCGACGACGGCCGGGCAACCATAGCGAGAAGAATCTCGACAAGGTACTCAGAAATGCCCTCGCCGGACTCCTGGTCATAGCTCTCGAGCTTGTCGTAGCACTCTGAAAGCTCGTCAAAAAGATCTATCACGTCGGGGTCCTGGTTGTAGAACTGAAGAATTCCCACAGCGTGTAACAAGGCCAACGCTTGCCGAGGCGCTCTCGAGCGATCCGTACACTTTGCGGGATCAAGAAGGTCCTTCAGCCTTTCATAGGCGTCAGGCAGGACCGAGGCAGCGACCTCATCCTCCGAGTCGATCTCGGTCTCGATAGACAAGATGGCACCACAGAGGTGCCCGAAATCCTCTGGTCTCCGAACCAACTTTGCGAAGGCCGACGTCGACCTCGTCCGTAGTGTTTCCTTAATTCCATCCGGCACTGACGTGTTTGAGTAGGCCAAATCTGTCAAGGCGTTGATCGCTAAGCCGGGAACTGACTTGCCCGAGGTGTCGGCTTCGGGGTCCTCGGAGGGTACGCTCGCGAGCCTGAACAGATACGCCCCGAGGGCCTGGTAGTACTTTGACTCGTCAAGCCCACTCTTGGACGGATCCTTCAGCTGCAGAATCTTGAGAACCTTCTTGACTGTGGTGGGTGTCGTTTGTTGCAGCAGCTTGTCAATCGTCTTGGTATTTGTGCGCTGCTCAAAGTTGTACGCTCCTTGTTTCCCGAGAAGCTCCTTGAGAATGGTAGGGAGGAGGTGTGGTGCTTTCTCTACGGCAACCTCGATACCTTTTAAAGCCTTGACAGCTGCGCGGTGAAGGTACCGGTCTTCCTTGGCAGCTTGGTTCATGAGAGACACCATGAGATTCTTGCTGAAGAGGACGGACACCAGGAAAGGAGATTCGGTAGCGCCCTCGAGCATCTTTTGAAAGATCATAAAGCCCGAAAACTTCTGGCTATCCGAGGCATTCTTGGAGAAAAAGCTCTCTGTGAGCCTGTTAGCAATGCCAGTGACCATTAGGCGCATCGCAAAACTTACCATCCACAACTCGGTTCCAGAATTGCTTGAATTGCTCGGTGGCATCACTCTCGGACTCGGCACCGAGCTTGACAAAGTGAGCAAGAATCAAGTCCCAGACGAAATGAAGCTGCGCTGTCCAGTTTCCCTGCTTTGGTTTCTTGCCACCACCATCTTCAGCTGATGCTTCTCTTCCGCTATCTTTCAACGCCGTGGGTAAAGCAGCCAAGGATGCAGCTGCCAAAGGGTGACGCCATGGCTGTTTTGGAACCTTCATCTTAGGGAAGCGGTCCAACGCAGCGATCCAGATGCCCACACCCTCGGGGGTCCTTGCAAATCCTGCCTCGGAAAGTTTCTCAAGGGTATCCTCAGCGAGCCTCTGGTCCATTTGCGATATTGCTTGCAGGATGACGTATCCGCACTGCGACTTCAACCAGCTTTTTTTCGACGAGAGCTTCAGCAGAAGGTCCAGGACCGAAAGCCACCTGGTTTTGTCGGAGAGAATACCGGAGCGAACGAAGCATTCGATCCCAAAAAGTTGCCCAAAGTAGTGATCTCTCTCTTCCTGACCTGAACCGGCTCCTCCCACTTGTGTCTTCTCCAGCAAGATGCCTAGCACCTTCTCGAACGGCAGGCCTGGGTACTTGGAACTCGCAAGGTCCTTATCACCAAATAGTTGGCCCAAAATTTCGGCAAGAACTAAGCTGAAGCCAAGCCTTGAAGCATTTCTGCCACTGGCGAGACCGCGGAACAAACGCTTTTCGAGATGGCGCAAGAGCACGGGTTCGGGAACACATTCTTCGCCAAGCAGCCCGGAGATAATAGCATCCGCAGCCTCGATTCGGTCGTTGACGTCTTCATTCCCTAGTTTATTGTACAGCTCCAGCTCCCTCTTGCGCTCGTCGACGGTGGGATGTTCGGTAAACGGGGATTTGTCGAGCGCCTTGGACGGCTTCGGCTTGGCTGAGCCATTGGTGGTCGAGACATCTTTCTTTGACCGTTTTTGGGAGGGTAGGTTGTCATTGCTGACCTCCTTGGCGATGCGCTTCCGTTTGTTGGCCATGTTTTGCGATATGTCGTAACGGATTGAAGAGGACTCGGAGACTGGAGACAGTGGACTCGACTCTCCTGCCAGAGCCTGTGAACTCCAACCCCCCAAAGTTTTTAGCGGGGCCTATTTCCTGCCCCCGTTGACCGCTTCCATCCGATAACGTCAAACGGGGGTGGGGTCGGTTCGGGTTCTTGGCACTGCAAGGTACCCTCGATTGTTGCACATACCAGCAGGGCAGAACCTCGCTGTTTGCATCAATATCAGTTAGCTTAAATGCTTCCGGAAGCGGTCACGAAAAGGACAACGAACGACAAACGGCTTGGATCCCTGCAAAGAGAAAGTCAAGCTTTCTCGAAGTTTGCTCTCGCCACCCATCTAAAAGGCACTCATCCCAGCAGAAACAAGAAACGGAATTAGATAGCATTGTTGCAAACGAACGACAACCGCACTGTATGCAACACTCCCCTTCATTGACATATTCAACGCTGAACTAAATAACGACCATCGCCTCTGCTGTTTGTGTTCTAAGGCCTTGAGTAGCCATAGAACCCCCGAAACAACGTTTTCAGTAACATTTGGATTCGGCATCAATGACAAGCTACTTCTCGAGTGAACCTGAAATGTCTGATGGACGAAGGTTATTTCGTCGTCTCCAACCGGGAAAAAAAAATCTTTCTCGAAACCCACCGGCAGTGGAAACAGCGGATTCTCCCAGGACAGGCAAAGTTGTTGTGGATTGGGACTTGAGCTCATATCCGAGTTTCCCGCCGGAATTGATGGATCACAGTGGTCTACGAAGTGAGGGCCTTTGGTCTAGCGATGCCAGGGAATCTGAGGCGGGAAATCCAAGACAGAAGCCATCCCTTGTTCCCTCCCTCGCAATGATCACCACGCTTCAACTTAGGAACTACAGCAACCGGCGAACCCCGTCTCTGTTCGCTTACCATCAACCTCCCTTTCCGTTGAGCTTCATTCATTCTCAACAGCCAAGGGATCTAGCACACAGACCAACAGTCTCCCAGACAACAAACGCTTCGCTCTCCACTTCGCTAACCAAATCTCACGACGCCCCTTGCTCTCACCAACCTCACCGCCTTCTCCAGGCACAGTAACTCATAAATTTTTCTTCCTCACATGCCCGTCTTACCCTCGCCGGGGTCACCCGAAAAGGCACAGACCGACTAGAGACGGAGATGACCATGCACGCCGTACCTTGCAGCAGCAGCCCTAAACGCCGTGCATTCATTTCGATTACGCTAGCGCAATGCATCCAGGGTTCAAAGGTTCCATTTCGAGGTTCTGGAATCCGAGCCTTGCTGGACCTTTTGACTGTCCGAATATGGCTTTTTGAGCCTTGAAAGACCGAGGGTTAGGGAGAGCGGCTTGCGAAGAAAGTGTAAGTGAGCAAGGCAGTCAGGACTGAAAGATCAAGACTGCTGCAAGGGCTTTGGAAGTTGTAATAGTCAACTTTAAATTTAAGAAGGAATCTGTCTTTAGGTCTCTTTTTGCTTTTCTTATGCCCATAAGAAAAGACACACCTGTCCTATTTTCTCTTGTGTTCGCTTCGAAATACAAGAGACAAGTGTGATTCTTCGGTTGACAAGTGCATGTTGAATTTCGCCAGCTACAATTGATTCTATGTAATATGGAAACGGTAACCTAAGACGTCTTCGTAACCTCAACCAAGGTCTGTACCAAGTAATGGAAACAGCAGAACATGAGATTTCCCTGGACAACTTGCATAAACTCAGACAAGAACCAAGCAAGTGCACTGTGTACAAAAACGGTCGAGGTTGCTTGCTCGCACTCTGGTGAAGTGGGGCCCGATGAGTTGAGTGGATTCGGCTCACCTCGCTGGAACTCATGTGTACGAAATATCTCAACACCTAAACAGGTTTCTGATATGGCCCGTGAGAAGGATTGCTGTGCCAGGCGGCGTGCGGCGCGCTTCGTATCCCCCGCAACTGCGCCATTTGCATCATGAGACTATGTGTAAGACTTTCGGACGAGCATCATGGCCTCTTCTGAGCCCCGACGTTGCCCGGTCGGCAAGGCTGTGAAGGGATCCACAGCTTCAGGCTCCCTCAGCCATGCCTCCGCGCTTGCCGGTTGGTGATGAGCTTCCATCAAGCGCCGGGAAGTTCTGAAGAGAACTGAGACCTCAAAGACAAACCTCACGCTCATCACGAAAAGTGTGACCCCGCGGCTCGAGGCCCACGTTATTTGAAGCCTCAAGTGTGACAGATAAACACCAGCCGCGCGGTTGGCCGGTCGAGGTGAGTCGGGGACATCCCGGAGCGGGTAGCCCTTGTTGTTTCATCAGGTGACACCGCGTCCTGCCCGCTCTGTTACCCCGCCGCACGGTTGACACGGGGAGCTTCAGGTTGTTGACCAAGCTCAGATAACCCGCGTCCCGTTTGTTTACTTTGCCCTTTACCCCGCGCCGGCGCGACATCTCGAACGTCAGGTGTGTCAATGCGACATGCATGCATCCTCTTGCGTTCCCGGGTGCCCGCGCAGATTCATTGCCTTGCCGCGCCCGTGCGTTGTCCTCTCTCTGACAGACTCCGCAGCAAAACGTTCTGCGCCTTCTCATGCAGCTTCTCAAACAGGCCCTTGCAATGGGCTCAAGCAAACCAGAAGCGTCGGTGGGCTCGTCAAGGAACCCAGGCCAATCCGCTTTCGGATGCGGAGGAATGGAGAGGACCCATTGTCTGGATGCGCGTGGTGTGGCTGATGTGAGCTGGGGGATGTAACCCGAAGCGTGCGAAGCGTGGGCGCCTGACAGCTGAACTCGGTTGCATTGGCGCCCCGGCACCGGCGCCGAGAGCTCGATTGCGAACCGCGATTGGGTGACGATCCGATGTTTGCTGCCGCTCTGGTTGGATCATGCGGGTCATCGGGTTGTGCGCTTTTTGTGCAGCGCTGATCAACCCTCGACGATAGTGAGGGGAAAGTAAACAAACTTCATCACTTCCTGTCATAAAGCTCATCTTTCGAAGCTTTTATTCTCTTGTCTGGAAAGACTTGAAGAGATCTCGATCCCGCGATTCGCGATCCGGAAGGAGAGGGAGTGGAAGGGCGAATCAGGTCGATCGGGAAGGACAAGCCGGGGGGTCGAGGAGCTCTCGGCGATCTTGTTCAGCCTTGGAAAATCACGCCGGCGCAAAGCAGGGATATTGGCTCAAGCCCTGCCGGGGAGGATGACGTCTTTCCCGATCGGGACAGGAAGAAGGCTGATGGAGTCGGCAACAACCCCTCGCCAGGCAACGGTGATGCTATTTCCAGCCTTGCAACCGATCCAACCGAGCCGCCGAGATCGTTGTGAGAGTCGTCGGGTGGACGAGAGAACGGGGAAGGTCTTGGCGAATTGTTGTCGATGGACACAGTTGGTTCATGAATGCGGGCAAATTCCCCGATGTCTCGATGTCTCATGGAACGGCAAGCTTTGGGCGGGAAACCGCCAGGCCTGGGGTTGCGCCCCAGCCATTTTACCGGACAGAAACAATCTCCCAGCGTGGCCCGTGGTTCGTCCACCACGCAGAGAAAAGCCGGCCCCATTGCTTGGTTCTTGCACATGCCAATGTCGTCTGGGGAACCAACCCAACCAATCAGTCCTTTGAGAAGCGGTTCAAAGGGACTCTGAACATGAGGCCCCTTTGGGCCCGCCCGAGGGTGGGACAGACAGGGACCCTGGTCGATCCGTTGCTGGGGCTCGACTTGCGCGCAGCTTGGCTAACCTTCTCTGACGCAATTCCTCTCGCGAATCTTGGTTGCCAGTCTCGAAGGCTGTGTGGTGACGCAAAAGACTCTACATACGACTGAGTGAATCCTAAGTGGGGATCTCGTGGAGGGCATTTTCGGCATCAGAACGCTGAAAGGGAAAGTAAGGTAGCTAGATCCCTGGCGTGTCTGAGAAGGGAGCTCCCTGGGAGCGGGACAATGGAGATTCGTGCCAGTGCCGGCGCTCTTTGAAACGAAACCTGCAATGGGTAGTAACTACGACGCAGTTACCAAGTATCCGAACCAGAAATTCATTGTACTGTATCAAAACTTGCGGTTTTGTTCCTCTTTGCTTCCTTGCCTCCCTCCTATTTTAATTCCTTTCTCTACCTTTCCTAAACAAGAGTTCTGTCTGTAGTCTTGCCGCTCCCGGTGAGACACGTAAAGTATATTCTGATGTGGCAACGCCCGGTCTTTTGCTCAGTCGCTTCCCCGGCCAGTAGCATAGCTGCGAAGCAATTGCCAATTCGAGATGCTGAGTGGCTCGGCAGGTATCGCAGCCAACAGGTCGGAGAACGAGCGCTAAAACACAGCGCTTGTATCCCTGACACCCAGCCCTGCTGAATCACTCGATCGAACCAACATAACTAACGACTCATTTGTATGAGCCGACATTGTAGTGAATTGTGTGGTTGCCGGGCAGGCGTGGAAACAGTCCCTGGCTCCAATTCACAATATTTTCGCCGTCTTTCGATGCCGAGCCATCCTGAAACCGGCACCACGGGCAGGCGTCGATGCGGCAAGGACAGGCTGGTCTTTGGGAGGGCCTAAACGTCCGATATTCCTCATCCCAGTGTTTCTGCTTCGTCGCCCATAATGCAGCCCTCCCACGCGGGATGGCCTGAGAGAGCGGTCGTTTGAAGCTTGATTTGGGACGATGATCTGGAATACTTCAGGTGGGGCTAGTATGCCAGGGCAGGTGGCAGGAATTGTCGACGACACATACTGTCGTTAGTCGTGTGCCAAACTTAGGTAGTTCTGAACCGGAATCTTGCTTGCCTTGCCTGGTCGTTTCTGTCTCTTGTTTTTCGTCGGCATCTTGGCCGGTTGCTCCGTCATTCATCCCCGTGAGACTGAAGAGCAGTGAATCCTTCAATTGGCGTCGACTGATATTCGGCCCCCGAGACCACTTGCTGTGCCCGACAGCGAGCAGACTCCCCATCCAGGGTCGCTCGCAGCTGCGGCCACGAGGCACCAAGAGCGGCACATGAGGCCCAACAGCGCAGCCATCCCGTCCCCACGACCAAAATCCGGATGTACCAGTGCTGTGGGTGCCTGTGTTAGATGGTACATGGATCTGCTGTGCCTTGTGAGGGTGGATGATGTTACTTCAATTTGCACTGCACAGCGACCATGTCACCCCCAAGCGCCGTGCCGTAGGAGCTCCCCTGCAAGAAGGAGCTCCCCCCGCCCCACCAGCTCCCCGAGCTCTCCACGAACAGGGGACCCGCTGTTGAAGGTCCCTGGCGCCAGGTACCTCAGTAACCGCAACAACCATGCTTGACCCGAATCGCCCCTGACAACCTGTGAGAGAAAATCAACTGCTTGATGGGGTTCCCTGTCGACGCTGTGCACCACGCCGGGAAGGGAAAAATCCTTCTTTAACTGCCACCCTCCCGGTGATCGTGAGTACCGGTCTTCCAATAACCAGCTTGACGAGCAGCAACTTGGATTTGGTAGGTTAGCAGCAAAGGTGGCCGGGTGCCGTGTTGTTGGCACGGATATCAGAGCTGGAGTGCATTCGACGGCAGATCCAAGTTGCATGAAGAGCTGCCGGTTTTTTTGGTTCAGCGACCCAGCGCCCACCCACCTGCAGCAGCCAGGAACAGGAACTTTCCACCCATCCATCCCAACTCCGACTTGCACCGCAATTGCCAGGAAAGTGGCACGCCATCCGGGAACGAACACCACCACCACCACAGCCTCTGCTTCTTTATTCTGATCTCTTTCTTTCTACCGTTCGAGGAACCCGTGCAGCAAACAGCTCCGTCGAGGGCCCCGGCATCCCTCCGCATTTGGGACCCCTACCAGTAACCTGGAAACCTCCCGGTCGGTTCATTAAAGCGGGACCCCCGCTATAATTCACAGGCTTCCACCCTCCCTGGTTCTGCCAGGCCCGAATTCGCAGACCGCCCGCGTTGCACCGGACGACGAGAGAAAACTGAAGTTCGGGTCCAGCAGCCTCACAGCTTTTGTACCCGAACACTTCTCAACAGGTGTAACTGAGGTGGTCGTCGCCAATTGAAGTCGACGGGTTTCCTAGGACTCGAGTCGAGTGTCACTGCATTCAGTGTTGGACTTCTTGCCCAGGTCGACGACCGTTTCTCCCTTCGGCTCACCTTGCTCGACAACCAACGCAAGCCAAAACCTCCTTGACGAAGCATCCTACAATTGGCACTTCCGACATCTGTGCATGCACTGATATCCCGTTCTATCATGGAAACCTCATCACCGCTGGCTGCTATGCGGCCGGCGCCGCCCTCCACCTTCGGTCAACCCAACCTCTTCGGTCCGCACTTGGTGCCCAGTCCGCTCGGTAGGAACCAATTCACCTTCCAGCTCTCCAAATCAGAATACTTCAGCAGCAAGTCTCTTCGGAATTCCTCGCCGGGGGCGTCGCTAGCGGCCGACTTGTCACAGAACTTCAAGCTCAACGACGTCAGGTGAGTGCCCTCTTCCTCCTCGTCTAACACCGTATGGAGACCAAGTGACTTACACATAAGGCAACGAAACAGCAGCCCGATGTTCCCTACCCCACGCCGGGCATTGTTCACGACAGCCAACATGATGGATGCACTGGATGGCCGTGGTAAGCTAGGAAACCGGTCATGGATAAAGTTGAGAGTTTGGGGCTGATGAGTTGTGTTTCCAGGTTACGTGACGACGCCGCCTCTTCCGACTTCGTCTCCCGGCTGCGTCGATATGATGGACATGTCGCCATTGCCGCACAAGGTTCCCTTCGTGGCCCATGTTGAGCTCCCGTCCCCGACCCCTAGATCCGATGATATGATGGCGGAAACACCCGTCCCGCGTTCCGCTTCTCTGCAGCCCTCGAAGCCTCTCGCGGCCGAGTAAGTTGAGATTACGCATTCCTGCCAATGGCTCTGGACCCACATTAGCTCACACGTTTTGTAGACGGAGGAGAATTGGTCTCAGGAGGCCATCTCTCACCCGTGCCAAAGGCTTTAGCGCGATTGGCACGGTTGGTCGTCCACAGGGCGAGAACCAGCCCCCTCCATTCCGGTTCGGAGCTGGAGGGGATGGCCAACTTGGGACTTCTCCTTCCTCGTCTCTGTCGTTGAGCGAATGCTTCCAGGACTCCCCCCCGCAGGAGCGACGCCCAAAGAGCGCGAACAGCCCGTGTGCTCCCATGGCCGTCACCCGTCCCAAGGCGCACTTTAATAGCCTCAATGCCGCGAGCGGTGTGCGCAATGGATCCCCTATCACCAGCCAAGGGCGGAGGACGGCGAACCCTTTTCTGCGTCCTCGGAAACAGTATCGGCGCTCCTTGAGCATGTTTGAGAATGCTGGGGATGTTGTTGGGGCAAAGAAGGAGGGGCCGGCGTTTGCTTGTACGGCACTGCAGTCGGTCATGGATCTCGAGGAACAAAACGAGCCCGTCCTCCCGCATTTCTTCCCCGAGGACGAGTGTGACAACATCCCGCGCATTACGCGTGAGACGATGCTCGAGGTGCTGGATGGAAAGTACAGCGATAAGTTCGAGCACAAGATGATCGTCGACTGCCGGTTTGAGTACGAGTACGAAGGGGGGCACATCGACGGTGCCATCAACTACAACGACAAAGAGCTGTTGTCGAGTCAATTGGTCGATAACCCGATGCAGGGCCGCACCCTCCTCATTTTCCACTGCGAGTACTCGGCTCACCGAGCTCCCATCATGGCCCGCCATCTCCGCGCTCGGGACCGAAACGAGAACGCCGCCTACTATCCCAAATTGTTTTATCCCGAGATCTACATTTTGGATGGCGGGTATAGCGGCTTTTTCGCTGACCATCGCGAGCGCTGCTACCCCCAGGCCTATGTCGAGATGAACGCCGCCGAGCATGTTAACACCTGCGAGCGAGAGATGAATCGCCTGCGCCAGAACCGCAGGGGCTTGGGCCGCGCACAAACCTACGCGTTTGGGCAGCAGGATCAAGGGTTGGACTCCCCCACCGCGCCAGGGCGCGTCAACCCTCGCGACCGTGATATTTCGAGAGCACTCGCGGCATCCCCCAGCATTTGCCCCGAACGTGGGCCTGCGAGGCGGATGGTGTCTTATTAACACCTCCAGCACAGCCCTCATATTTGCTGGCTTTTTGTGTCGACCTGACCCGACTATACCCCAGCAAGCGGCGGCTTCCACTTGCCGGCTGCGTACTGTGAACACAGTTTCTACCATTCGGAGACTAATCTTCCTTATGTCCTTTCAACTTCTTCAGCACCCATGCTTTTACCTCGTCCTCACGTGGACTTGGGATCGGCTTGTCAGCGTAAGGACTGATGATCCAGCAATCGCCGGCAAGCCACAGCATACATGTTTTCGGCATTAGACCTTGTTGGCATAGCGTGGCGTTATCCGGGCTTGGGGCCTTGGATCCGGTATCCTTGGGCTCGGCGACCCGGTCTTTTTTCATCATACGGCATTGTCATCGCGTTGGCATCTTTCACCATTGCATCGCGTCTTCTTCGAGTATGCGGCAGATGTCTTCACTGGCTTATGGGCGGCCGGGATGGGCTCGGCCGACCCATGCCATGCTACGTACCAGTCCTTTTGCGGCACGGCACTGGCTATTATTTCTTAATACCTTCGCGATCACGCTGATGGCAGCTCCCGGACCCAATTCATAATTGCCGCGAGTTCAACTTAGGAGCTGTCCACGATCGCACCCACACCGCCCAGACGAGGCTTTTCCTCAGCATATCAATGTACGAACACTTCACGGGATAAAATCCCCTGGCCCAGTCCGACATACACCAGGCCTTTACACACATTTCCTTTGTCGAGTTTACGCGAAACGTCGTCCCCGAGGAAGCCAACACGTGGTGGACCAGAATGGGCAGTCCACAATTGCGTTTGCAGTGGTTTGCATGATTTTTACCTTGGGATGAAGAGACGAGAGGAGGGGAAACTGGACTACCAGGTGTGCCTGGAGGAATAACACGGAAGACGGTTTGTGGCGAAGGGGGGATACCTGGGTTCGGTGGTTACGCTTTCCCGCCTAAAAATATGAGGCTGGGAAAGAGATGGATGATGATGGAGAGGAAGGAAGAAAGGGAAGAAGTTTTGTGGCGATGAGATGGATTGGCGCTCCTGTTTTGGGGGTCGCCGCCCACGACACCGATCTTCAACTCTACGTCTCCGCGCATCTGTCTGCTCGGAACGAACCCCACACCACTGTCGCCACTCCTAGTGGTTTCTGGGAGCTGGGATCTCTTCTATGTCTTGATGTTTCTCCTGGGCACCATCCTGTTTGGGGTTTGGTTTTTCCGCCCTCTTTCTCTCCCTTATTGGGAAATCTTTGGCTGTGAGAAAGCAGCAAAACTTTGTACCCTACCGTCACTTCGAGTAGCGAGACACAAAATCGAGACAAAAAAAGTCCAAAACTATTCTCTGAATTCTATTGCACCTAAGTGACATGAAACTTTGTGCATTTGAGCCCACAAATAAGTTGGGCTGTGGGGTGGCTGCTCTCATTCATGATAGTGTGTACCACTCCAAACAAAGCTGATTCCCAATTTACCCCTTTCCTATCATAACAAAGATGTGACTCACTGAACCCCGCCTTCGGAACAAAAGTCGGGGTCGGCAATGGCTACCAGGTTATGGTTGTTATTACCCTGTCCTTGACATCAACTTAATCGCGGCAAGTATTTTACCAATAGGTGAAGATTCAAGTTGTGGTTTGATATAGGACAGGGATTTTGGATTTTTGATAATTTAACCGTATTATGCAAGAGCTGGGCCATCTTTGCCTCACGGGCCGTTGCGAGGGGGCGTCAGCGGCGTTAAGTTGGAAGGCAGGAATAGGAAAAATCTGACCAAAGCTGCGGAATGTGATCGTGGTTTTTTTTTTTTGATAAAAATCCTTGGGATGGGGAAGAAAATTGCCCTGCATGTCTCGGGCCTGCATTTATTGGCGGATATTAATCCCCGAAAGGGCGAAAGAGGCTGATATGTGAGTTCCCGGCCTGCATGACCGAGAAACATGTCTGAGAAAGTAATAATCCTCGGTATGGGAGGGAACGCTGTCGTTGTTCTTGGAATGGCAAATAAGTGGGCCTTCACTTACACACTGGGTCCGAGAGATTCGGAGCCGGAGCCGAGGTGGGACCAAGGTCGGCAAAGAAGAGACCCACTTCTCTCCGCCGCCAAGGACCGGTCGGTCCGGCCATACCGTCTTGGTTGATTCAGTGCTATACTGGCGTATCATGCGTATCGTGTGCTCAAGGATAATCGAAAATTCCAACTATGCAAAAATTTGATTTCTCCGCTATCTGTTGCCGCTGAATCGATTGATCTTGTAGTTTTTTGTGTTCGCAGCGCCGCAGTATTCGTAAACGCATAACCTGCACTGTGGAAAGGGGGCTATTCTTAAAGCGAGGCGCTTCGATTAGATAAGGCTTGCCGTCGCGTCCTGCATCATGGCAGCACGCGCTCATGTGTTCTGGAACCAAGACAACCTCATATGATAAACCACATCAAGTTCAACCCCGACAACCTCTATCGACTCAATCGGAAATTGAGAGTTCCATCTTATTCTGATTACTTAGCTTTGATGTAAGGCCGGGCCTCTAACCTTAATTTTCAGGATCTGGGTGCTGGGGATGAATTGAGGCCAACCTACTTCGTACCTACTCAACCTTCAACTTTCCTTCGCCCACCAAATATTTCCTTCCTCTCTCATCTATCTATAGCCTGGCAGCTCTGGGATTTTCAATTGCAACATGGCTGCCAAGATGTCAGTCACAAACACCCGATCCTTCAGCGACGTCACAGCTACTGACCAGATCAGCTTCGTTTTCGGTAGCATTAATGGCCAGCTCCGATCTGCATTCAGCAAACTCTCAGCATTGCACGCCAAAAACGTCTTCAGCTTCGCGGTTGTAACGGGGAATTTGTTTGGTGAGGCACAAGATGATGACCAGCTCATTGACCTACTCGAGGGGCGCATCGATGTCCCATGCCCTACCTACTTCACGGTGGGTACCGTGTCGTTACCCCCGCGGGTCGTCGAGAGGATCGAGAAGGACGAGGAAATTGCACCTAATCTTCATTATCTTGGCAAACGCAGCGTCACAAAAACCTCTGAAGGCGTACGCATTGTGGCCTTGGGTGGCGTAGTAGACCTGAACATCGTGGCCGGTCTATCCAAAGAGCAGCATGAGCCTATCCACACCGAAGGGGACGCTAAAGCCCTTCGGGGGGCCAACAATGCGGATATCCTTCTCACTGCTATGTGGCCCACCGATGTCTGGAAGAATAGCTCCAAGGCAAAAGAGCTGAAGATTGGCTCTGAAACCGCACCGTCCAGCCAGTCTATCGCAGAGCTCTGCGAAGCCCTAAGACCCAGGTACCACTTCGCTATGTCGCCCGACAACTTTGCGTTTGAGCGCGAGCCGTTCTTTCCCGACGCCGCGGGCGAAGACAAGGAGAAAGGCATTGCCCTCACTCGTTTCATCTCACTGGCACCCTGGGCGAACACCGCCAAGGCCAAATCGATGTACGCTTTTACTCTCAACCGGGAAGCCATCATCACCCCGCCGGACGGAAGCACCCTCACACCCTTCTATAAAGCCTCCCCCAAGAAACGCACGTTCGACCAAGCCGAGTTCTCCCGCTTCTCCAGCGGCCACCATGGCCGCGACAACGACCACCGCCGGCGCAAGCACCACCGCCGCGACCGCGACCGCGAGCGGTCCCCGCCCCCGGGGCCGGACCGCTGCTTCTTCTGCCTCTCCAACCCCAACCTGCCCACGCACATGGTCTGCAGCGTCGGCGAGGACACGTACCTTGCTACTGCCAAGGGCCCGCTCCCCGCCGCCGACACCTTCCAGGCGCGGGGGGGTCTGGACTTTCCGGGCCACTTCATCATCACCCCGCTCACGCACGCCGCCTCGCTCAGCGCGGCCGCCATGGGCGAGGAGGAGGCCGGCAAGACGTTCGCCGAGATGGCGCGCTTCCGCAACGCGCTCCAGGGCATGGTGGCCGGCGCCTCGAAGCGCAAGCTGGGCGGCGTCACGTGGGAGATCAACCGCGCCCGCAACATCCACGTGCATTGGCAGTTCCTGCCTGTGCCGGCTGACATGGTGAGCAAGGGGTTGGTGGAGGCGGGGTTCAGGGTCCTCGCGGAGGATATGAAGCTGGGCAAGTTCGCCGTGAAGGAGTTTGACACGGCTGATCAGGTGCCGGGGGATTATTTCAGGGTGTGGATCTGGGCGGAGGAGGACGGAGAGGATGGCGGCAAGGTGGTGGGCAAGTGCCTGCTGCTGCCGTTTGATGAGAGCGTGCGGTTTGATCTGCAGTATCCGCGCAAGGTGATGGCTAAGCTGCTTGGGCTGGAGAATCGGACGTTCTGGCAGGACGTTGTGCAGTCGGAGCAGGAGGAGACTGCGGATGTGGCGGCGTTTAGGAAGGCGTTCAAGGACTGGGACTTTACGCTGGCTGGCTAAGCAGCGGTATTACCCTTGGAACGGACAGACGACGGGGGCTGCGGGGGGTGTACGATGAGTGACTCCACGGAGATGGGTTTTGGACGATATCGAGGGTTGGGGATCAAACACCGTGGTATGGCTCAGATAGCCTGGTTTTCCCTGGGATGGGCCTCCGATACCTAGACGAAGAACGAAAACTAACCCGACCGAACATCTTGAGTATCTTGTCCTCCTGCTATGCCGAGGCCCTTCATTATCGCATTCCACATCTCACCCATCCGAATAACCATTCGCCGGGCCAGGCGCCCAGCCGTCCATCCTACTCTCCACGCTATCACACCCCACTCAGAACGTTTCCGTCTAGTTTGCCGAGTACTGCGAAATCCTAAAGGAAACCCAGGCAAAGTTAGTCGTATCCCTCTCCCAAAACACATCAATCAGTGAAACCGCAACATACTGCTTAACCCGCGGCTTATACATGGTCACGCCGCCGCAGTTGACGCACCGCAGCATGTCGTTGGCCGTGAGCCTCGTGGTGATGCCGCACGCCCCGCACAGGTAGGGGACCTTCTTGTCCGGGGTGGCATAGTCCAGGCGGACGGCGGTCTGCGGGGTCTTGGACCAGATCCGCTGCGGCTGGTTCAGGCTGCGGCTGGTTGCCGCGGCGCTGACGATGTTGGTGCGCCGGGCCGGAGACTGCACGATGATGTTGGCGTCCTCGGGGACGTAGTCAGCGTTGTTGCCTCCGTTGCCGTTGTTGCCGCCGTTGTTGTTGGCGGCAGTGTTATTGTTATCGTGGTGGATGGACGGGGTCGTGGGGGTTCTGTTGCCGTTTCTGGTCGCCTCTTCCTGAACGGTGGGCTGGTGTACAGGCGGCACATAGGCTTCGCGAAGAGACATGATGAGTAGCGTACTTTTTAGGTTGGTTTGAATGATTTGATGGATGTGGTTGACATGTGTCAGTCAAGTGCCATCGCCTTGTCGAGCTGATGGTGGGTGTGTAAGTGCGCAAACGATTTGATGTGTGCAGCCCGGAGGGACGTTCCGTTTTAGTTGGGCGTCGGTTCTCATTGGAACAGTGTATTCTTGTTTTGTTACGGGCTGCTACTTGTTTCTAATTTGTGGCTCTCTGGGAAGGCACCGAGAATTATCTCAACTTAACGGTGTTCGTTCTTTCCATACACGGATGGATGAAAGGCACAGTGCGGAGCAAGCTATAGATCAACTGTGTATGTTGTGGTCTCCATCCTTATGCATCAAACAGTACCTTGGCAGCCACCCCACCCTCCTTATCGGCCTTATCTTGGCTCGGCTGGCGCTCGCCCGGCCAAAAAAAATTAGAGAAGTCGAGGTGATCGGGGCTTCAACTGCGTGTCGCTGTCGCAGGGGCAGGATATACAACGGCATTTTGGACGCCGCCACCATGCCGTCCACTACCTCCGGCCGTATTGTCAAGACCTCGAGGGGCTCGAAAAAGACCCCCCACCAAAAGAACCACCGATGGGAATCGTTTAGCACCAAAATCTCGAAACTCCATTCCCTCGATCCCCTCCGCAAAGTCCGCCGTCATGACCTCGACGCCGAAGACCTCGATGCGACGACCTCGTACTTGCGCAATGGCTTGGACAAATGGGCCGAACTCAATATCTCCCGGCCGTACATGGCTTTTAAGCGGCAGATCAACCCCCTTACCGAATCGCTTGCCCAGATCCTCTACCATGAGGACCGCATTATGGGGTTGCTTGCCGAGTACATCGCGAAGCACGAGAAAGAATCCCTCGAACCGCTGCTAGACTTGGTAACTGCATTTGCGCACGATCTCGGTGTCCGATTCGAGAAGCACTACCCGCGCGCCCTCACCCTGATCGTCAACTTGGCCAGCAAAATCCACGACGTCGAGGTCATTGAGTGGACCTTTGCCGCCCTGGCCTTCCTTTTCAAATACCTATCGAGACTACTTGTCTCCGATCTCAGAGCGACGTACGATGCCGTGGCTCCCCTCATGGGCAAGGCGAGGAATCCGGGCCACATCGCACGGTTCGCTGCCGAGGCCATGAGCTTCTTGGTCAAGAAGGCGTCTGCCCCCGGCCACAAGGATAAAGCGCTGCCGTTGTTAGTAGAACACGTGAGGGAGGATCTTGATGGTATGGTCGGGCAGAAGCAGTTCGAGCTTTACAGCCAGGGCATCATGACCATGTTCGCCGAGGCAATCAAGGGGGTCGGCGATGGCATCCATTCAACGGGGCCCGAAATCTTTGCAGCTCTCCAGCGCCACGTTCCTGAGAAGGAACTAGAATTGCCCGAGCAGGCTGTTTGGACGGGAGTCTGCTGTGGTGTGCTCACCAGCATCATCCACCATACCAATATGGATACCTTCAGGGGCATCGAGTCAAGAATCGTCGAGGAGGCATCGGATGGGCGACGCGCAGCGCTGTTCATTCAGGTTTTGGGGACTATGGTGGGTGTGCGGAAGGGTACCCGCATACATGATTGGGGAACCCTTGTGAAGACACTAGGCCAGCTGCTCGGCTCTTTTGCCGCCCAGAAGGAACATATCGAGGCCATGGATCCCTCCCAAGTATGGCAGAGAATCATCGTCAATACCACGGTTGTATGGGGCCGAGCTCCCATCGACGCGCTTCTCCCCGCCCTATCCACCTTCAACGGGGCTATGACCAAGGAGCCCCTGATGCGCTGGTATATTCTGTTTTGTTCGTATTTGGCGGATCTCAACTCCGAGAGATTCCGTGGCTTGTTCATGAAAGACTTTCAAAAGTAAGTCCCTTGGTATGCGCCTCCTCTAACCCCATGCTGACATGTCTAGGTTTATCGTTGCGCATTGGTCCCAGTGTGCAAATGAAGACGTGCTATGTGTACTACTGCCACGCATGGTGGAAGCCGGCGGACTCCCGATCCCTGGAGGGAAAGAGACCTTCCAGCTCCCTCAATCTTGGCAGGACCAGATTGTCAGCAAGTTTGTCAGGCTCGGAGACACCCCTTTCCCGGAGAGCGGCGGGTTTGGAAAGGACCCAGAAACTTGGAGGGACAAGTGTTTACCGAAATACTCAGCACGCTTGCGCGTCTTGGAGTCGACTTCCGTGCATCCTTCCACGAATGCCAGGATAGCCGAGGTTTTGCTTAAGAAGCTGAAGCTTGCTCTCCGGCCATCTTCGTCGCTGCCGACCGACGAGGCACATTTCATTCTCAGCGATGGGTTTCGCGCCTATCTCCGGATGTGTGCCCCTGCCGGCTCCGTTGATACAACCTTGGCGCCCTTGCTGAGGGCCGCCGCGCCACGCTTTTGCCGTTCACCCGCTTTTCTTGAAGCCCTGTTGGATTACGAGCGCGAAGTCAGCGGGAAAATTCAACGGTCGCCTGTAACCAGCAACGGCGACAGCCAGCAGGAGGAAGAAGACCCTTTGATTAGGTGTTTAATCGAAAACCTCTCCACACCATCCCACGAACTCCGGCTCGCGTCACTCAAAATCCTCGAAATCCTGGAGTTCACCCCTGACTCCAATTCTGCTCTGGCCACCATGATCCAAGTGGAAGAATTACCCCTAAACCTCCAGAGTGTCCGGACCATCGCAGTCCATCTCCGCAAACTCAGTCAGGTGTACTCTCACATCGACCAGGAATCCTGGCTGATGCGAGCCATTCCGGCATACTTGTTTGGCATGACAACGGTACCCTTATCACCGGTTTGGGATGACGCCGTCGAGGCAATGAAGAAAGTGGCAGAGAGAAAACAGGGTGAAGAGGTATTGGCTGAGATTGCTTTCGAATGGTTGGCAGTACCAGCCCCGCAGTGGACTGGTCCTTACAAGCCGCCGGCGGAGGACAACCACAAGGCCCTGACAAACTTTGACTGTCTGAATATGATGGCTCTTAATGAAAGTGCCAGCGGCACGGGAAGCGTCATGGACGACCCCTCCCAAGACATGCTGAGCGCTTTTGAAGAGGGCCAGAAGATTATCGAGTCCCCGTCGGAAAGAGCACGTGGAAAGGCACTCAAAGCTTTCACTGCCTTGCCCGTCCTGGCTGAGAAGCGGTCCCGAAAGCTAGTGCCGTATCTATTTTCGTTTACCGATGAGGGTGAGACGCAGTCGGAAGAGGCTGAAAGTGAGGCCGAAGAATCGCCAGAAAGCAGCTGGTCTCTCGCCGACCGGAAAGCTCTTGTTGGGGTATTTGCGCAGTTCAATAACCCCCGAGTCCTCTACGAGAGCCAAAAGGTGTACCGGGCTCTATTGAAGCTGCTGGCAAACGGTGATATCGAACTTCAAAAGCTGGCTCTCAAGTCGGTTCTAACTTGGAAGAATGACTCGATCAAGCCCTACCAAGAGCACCTCGAATACCTCCTCGACGAGGCAAGGTTCAAGAACGAGCTCACAGTCCTCTTCCAGGGTGACAACCAGATCCGACCCGAGCACCGACCCGAGGTCATGCCGGTCCTCCTCCACCTTCTCTACGGCCGAACTATCTCGAAGAAGGGTGTGGCGAGTGGGCGACATGGCCTGCACGCAACGCGCCTCGCTGTTATCCGACAGCTAAACGTCGAGGACATGGGAAGTTTCCTTGATATTGCCCTCGGTGAGCTTCGGAGCATTCAAGTGGTCGATGCTAACGGGCTTCGCGAGAGCGTTTTGGCTCACGAGGCTCTTCCAGTCCGGAAGCAAGTCGGACTGCTCAACATGATCGAGTCCATTATTAACGAGCTTGGGACGAGTGTGTCGTCGTATATGGAACCGCTTGTCAACGCCGTTCTGTACTGCCTCTTCTTTTCCTGCCGGCAGCTTGGCGCCAACTCAGAAGAAGAGGATACCGAGGAGTCGGACGATCAAACCCAGAATGCTTCTTTGTTCAGGGTTGTGCGGACAACGGCGCTCAAGTCTCTGCGCAAGCTGTTCCAGAACGCACCAAACTTTGACTGGGTCCGGTATCAAGATGTGATGGTGAAGGAGGTCATCAGTCCTCGGATTGACAAACTCCCAGCCGAGACGACGCAGGGTGTATCTGCTACCTGGAAGCTCCTCAGCGCCTGGGCGACCCTTTCCAAGACCGCATTGTTTCTCGCCGTCGACAAGAGAATCCTGCCCAAAATTGTCGAAACCCTTGGGGTCGAGAAGGCCAAGGATGAGGTCAAGGCGTTTGCGCTCGAGATTCTTAAGAGCCTCATCAACCTTGCACAGGCGCCTGCCGCCGAGTCCGAGTGTAATGATTTGATCAAGTCTGAACTCTTGAACCCCAACATCGACCTCATACTCAAGGAAATCAGCGGTCTGCTACGCGACCAACCCGATATCGGTCGGGACTTGCTAGGAACTGCAGTCGATACCGTCGTGCTCATTGCGCCTATCGTCGAGACATCGGCCAGTGTTCAAGATATGGTCGAGATCGCCACATTCCTGCTTAACCAACCTCTGCGCAAAGTCAACCCCAAGATCAAGGGCTCGATTTTGTTAATTCTGAAGCAGTTTATTGTGTTGGAGGACCTTCAGAGCAATGCAGGATTGAAGGGCAAGGTTTACGGCACCATCGCCTCGTTATTTGGGTTCTTCAAAGACCAGCAGAATAGACAAACGCTCGCTGAAGTTCTGGAGGTCTTTGCCACTCGGGAGACATGGGCGCAGGAGGTGGCTGGCATTTGCCGCGACCTCAACTCTTACGTCGTCCGGCGTTTGGATCGACCGGACTACAACACCCGTCTCTCGGCTTTCACCTCAATCACCAAGGACCGCGATACACCGTTCACAATCGACCAGTGGAAGCCCCTCATTCATAACCTCCTCTACTACATCCAACAAGATGAGGAGTTCGGTGTGCTTTCGTCCAACGCCGCCGACGGCCTATGCAAGTTCGTCTCGGCAGCTGAAGAGGCCTGGGCGAGCCCGCAACGGGATGCCTTTGTCGAGGTTCTGTCGAACATCATTTTGCCAGCCATCTACTCAGGGGCTAGAGAATCATCAGAGACTGTGCGCCGTGAGATCCTGCGCCTGTTCGGATTCCTCGTTGCTCACCTTCCGAAATGGGAGCCGGTTACTGATCTTGTCCCCTTGGTGCCCGTGTCCGATGACTCGGACCAGGCCTTCTTCTTCCACGCCTTGAGTCCGGCAGTGTCGCGACAGCTCCAGGCTCTACGGTTGCTCGAGGCGGCGAACGACAAAAGCGAGCTGCGCAGCAAACATATCAGCCAGTTCTTTATTCCCCTCTTCGAACACTTCATCTTTGGTCGTCCCGAGGGCGGTGATGACCAGGGCTTGAGCGCACAAGCGACAAACACCATTGCGGCCTTAACCGCATCTCTAGAGTGGCAGCAATACCGAGCTATTTTTCGGAGATTCGTATCATACGTCGAGACTAAACCGGATTGGAAAAAGCGCGTTATTCGTCTTCTTGAGAAAGAAGTGGACGCGTTGTGCACGGCGGCCTCCCAAAGGCCGGGTGATGCTATGGATGTCGACGGAGAGGCGGCTGACACGAAGCCTCGTCGCCTCGCTACTACCCTCCCAAGCCAGGAGAAGCTCGGCGCGGAGATCATCAACAACTTCCTGCCTACATTACTAAAGTACATTCACGAGAAGGATGAGACCACCGTCAGCGCCAGAGTTCCGGTGGGAGTTATCATCGCCAAGCTCCTTATCCTCCTTCCGGAGGATCGCCTCAACGAGAAGCTCCCGAGCGTACTCACAGACATCTCCCACATTCTCCGGAGCAAGGCGCCGGAGTCTCGTGACATGGCCCGTGATACCCTTGCGAAGATTTCCGGTATTCTCGGCCCTGAGAAGCTCGAGTTCATCCTGAAGGAGCTGAGGGGTGCTCTAGTGAGGGGCCACCAGCTGCATGTCCTATCTTACACGCTGCATTCCATCCTGTTGGTCGTCATTCCAACCTACAAGCAAGGCGATTTGGATTATTGCCTACCCTCTATCATGTCCGTCATCATGGATGATATCTTTGGAGTCGCCGGCCAGGAGAAGGATGCCTCAGAATACGTGAGCAAGATGAAGGAGGTGAAGAGCAGCAAGAGCCAAGACTCCATGGAGTTGATTGCGAAAACCGCCTCTATCACACGCCTCGGTGACCTCACCTTCCCGCTACAATCTCTTCTGATGGAAAAGCTCGACGTACGAACCACCCGGAAAATCGATGAACTGCTTACTCGGATTACGAAGGGTCTCCTGGAGAACCCGGCAGCTGCCTCGCAGCAAATTCTTGTGTTCTGTTACGAGGTTGTCCAAGAAGTCTACAAGAGCCAGAAACCAGACGCTGAGCCCAAGATCGACCCTCGTCTCAGGAGATACCTCGTTCAGAGGGCCGCCAAGAAGAGCGACGGTGGCGTTACCAGCAAGCACACCTATAAGCTCATCAGGTTTGCTATCGATGTCCTCCGGGCCGTCTTCAAGAAGCACGACAGCCTCCGCACGCCTGGGAACGTGGCCGGGTTTCTGCTTATCCTAGGCGATGCAGTATTGTCAGCAGAAGAGGAAGTTAAAATCGCATCTTTTAAGCTTCTCAACGTTCTGGCAAAAGTACCCTTCAAGAACGGCGATTCGAGCAACCTGTACAAGGTCGCTCACAAGGAAGCGATCAAAGCCATCTCCATGTCCCCAACCACCACATCCGACCTAGCTCAGTCAGCACTCAAGCTCATCTCCGTCATCCTCCGGGACCGCCGCGAGATTCCGATGAAAGACGCCGCATTGGACATGCTGCTCACCAAGCTTAAGGACGACTTGACAGAACCCATGTACCGACACGTCACCTTCAGCTTCCTCCGGTGCGTCCTCGACCGCAAGCTTGAGACGGCGTCGGTGTACGACACACTTGACCACGTCGGCACCATCATGATCACCAACGACGACAAGGACACGCGTGACCTGGCTCGTGGCGCCTTCTTCCAGTTCTTGCGCGAGTACCCACAGAAGCGGAACCGGTGGGAGAAGCAGCTCAAGTTTATCGTAGCCAACCTCAAATACGAGCGCGAGGGCGGGCGGCTGTCAGTAATGGAGGTTATCAATCTGTTGCTGAAGAAGTCGGCGGACGAGTTCACCCAGGAGGTGGCGGCAACGTGCTTTATCCCTTTGGTGTTCGTTCTTGCGAACGATGATAGCGAGAAGTGCAGGTTGGCGGCGGCCGAGCTGATTAAGGAAGTCTTCCGCGTGTCGGACAGGGAGCGGCTGTCCAAGTTCTTGACCCTTCTGCGGTCGTGGGTGGTGCAGACTGGGAATCCGGCGGTGCTCAAGCTGGCTCTGCATGCATTTGGGCTTTTCTTTGAAGGCCGGGAGCCGAGCGCCAATGATAACAAGGATCTTATGCTCGTTACTGGCAAGCTGGTCGAAGTGCTAGGGGAAGAGGAAGCGCTCGAGGCTGACTGGGAACTGGCCAACATTGCATTGACAACGGTGCAGACGCTGGTCCAGAAGCACCCGCAAAAGGTCCTGGCACCGGAGTCGGATGAGTTGTGGTCCGAAGTCCAGGCATGCCTAGCCCACTCACATACCACCGTCAAGCTTAGCTCTATCAAGCTGCTCAGCATGTACCTGGCTGATTTCGCACGGAATGCGGGCAAGGGGCAGAAACTGCCACTGACTGGTTCGCACGGTTTGGGGCTTGCCGACGATGATGTCAACGATTTGGTCAGGCTATCACTCGGCATCCTCTCCGCGCCAGAAGTCGATGAATCACTGGCCCAAGAAGCTGTCCAGGTCATCTTGTTTCTAGGCGGCTTCCTCCAGTCAGAAAAGGACGAGGATGAAAACGACGAAGAAGATGAAGAAGACGAAGACGAAGACAACGACGCCAAGGAGTCCGCGCAACACGCCGACATGAAGTACCTCTTCTGGAAGCTGTCCTCGATCATCCGTAAGGAGCGCCAGCCCAGGGCCGAGATGCTCGTCAGCAAGCTCGCAGCCATGGAGCTCCTCGAGGCCTTTGCCGTCAAGACGCCGACCGACACCCTGCTAGCTTCAGCCAAGACCATCCTCCGGCCGCTGCGCAACCTGACAGACCCGTCGATCCGCCAGCCGTTCTCGCTCAACGAGGTGTTCAAGACGCGCTTTGAGACCCTCAAGTCCAAGGCGCAGACTGTCATGGAGACGCTGCAGCGGCGGCTGGGCAACGCCGAGTACACCAAGGCGCTGCTGGCTGTGGGCGAGCACATCCGTGAGAGGCGGCAGCAGCGGTCGAGCAAGCGCAAGATCGAGGCGCTGACGGCGCCGGAGAGGTACGGGCGGGAGAAGCGCAAGAAGTTTGAGAAGAAGAAGGAGAAGAGGAAGGTCAGGGGACAGGAGCAGAGGGATCATAGGCAGACCTTCCAGTAGATGGGGGGTTAATGATGGGTTGGGTGTGCTGTTTCCGGGGCCTTTGTGGGGGCGGTGGTTTATTTTTATTTAATTTGGAGTTTTACAAGATAGTGTTACATGAGATTTGGTGTTCTCGGGTATGCCAACGCCGTCGTCAGATCTATCCGCATCGTACACGTTCCGCCTCCGCTTCGTACAATCATCATCCATCAACCATCCTCTATCCGTTCCTGCCCCTTTTACCCCACTCTCTCGCCATCGTGCCGTTGTTGTAGTCACATAGGGCGTGCACAACGTAGGCAATGCTCCCTTCCCAGCCGATGAGGATAGCGGTTTGCCGCTGGGTGCCTACCCACCTGCACACCCCACATCCCCGCCAGGCCGCACCCGACTATTCCTCCGCCTTCTTATCCCCTGGCCTAACGCTCTTAAAAGTCGACCCAGGCACAAAATCCTCACCCTCTCCCGCCACCTTCTCCGTTTCCTTCTCCGCCCACGGCTCCCGCACACTACTCGTCCCGTCATCCCAAAACTCCAGGTCACCCTCCTCGCCTAGCGTGCCCTTCTTGACCAGCTCGCCCTTCGCGCGCAGCAGGTCCTCCACCGTCATGGCCGTGTCCCCAAAGATGCGCAGGTGGTCGCTAATCACGTGCCGGTTCTTGCAGCTCGGGCACGCGATCAGCACCGACCCGTGGTGGTACCCATGCTTGGACACGCGGTGCCGTGACCGGGTGTCGCAAGGCTTGCAGGTGAAGGTGAGCTCGTAGTGAGGTTGTTGGCGGATGTTGGTGGTTTGTGGTGGTTGTTGTTGTTGGGGCTGGGGCTGGGACGGGTCGGGTTGTGAGGAGGGTGATGCGGTGGCTGTGGATGTGGCGGGGTTCGTGGGGGGCTGCTCCCAGGTCGGGGGGTTCTGTGTGTTTGATTGCTGCTGCTGTCGCTGCTGCTGCTCAAATGGAGAGCTGTTGCGTGGCCGGGGGATGCTATGAGCGAGGCGAGTTGTGGCAGATGCGACGAATACGGGGAGCTGCCGTCTTGAATGGAGGAGGGGGAGGGCTGCCGAGGTTCTGACTTGGGCTTGTGAGGCCAACCTTGCTATGGCTGGGATTGACGAGAGGCCACATCTTGAAGCCATAGCTAGATGGCAGGTTGGCATTCAATTCTGAGGAAAGGGGGCAAATTGTGGAAATATAGTCGCAGGTCAACGAAGTATAGTACGTCAGACCGTCAGACGTCAAGAAGACGCGGCACTCGCCGCCCTGTCTCAAAAAAGTTGTTATCGATAAGCGAGCTCACCGTGCCAAGACCCAAGCATCTTCCCGCAGCACTGGCCAGGAGGGGCAATCAAGGTGGGGATCTACGAACAGGAGTTCCAGGCACCTGCCCTTCTACGACTGTGCACGTCAAGACTCGAGAGTCTGCCCGGTGCGCAACCTACCTCTCGTTAATGCTGTGCAGCAGCTTTCCATAGCTCGGCTTCGCCATTTTTTTTTTTCTTTTTCTTTTTAAAAACTAAAAATCCACAAACCGACAAACCAACAAACCAACAAACCGCAGAACAAAGATGCTGATGCGGCACTCGCTCCTTTGACGACGCCCTAATTAATTGTGCCGAGCCACTCCACGGTCCCACGCTTGGTCGATTCTCCAGCTCTTTACCTGACGCCTCCCCAACACAGCCGTGCGGGCTACGGGAGGCGGTTGTACAGAAGAAATATTGGCCCGCAAACGCAGGCCCTCTCTAAAGTCTACCTAAATATCGACTCCCGCTCCCACCTTGCGCCTCGCCGTCAATTCTTGGCCTAGCGACTCCCGTTGCGGCCCGCCCGCACCCAAACCCGTGATTTCCCAACACAACCATTTCAACCCGACGTTTTACTCCCAAACATTTCAAGCCGATCAAGTACAACTATTGCTACGATGGCTTCCAGACCAAATAAGATCCGGCCAATCCGAAGGGTATGTCTCCTAGAAACGTCTCCGCCGTTCTGTTTCCCACCCCCCGTACCAGAAACACCCATCCTGACTGTCGCAGCCGATTATGAGCAAGAATAGCGACGAGTATACACAGTGCTGGGATATCCTGAAAAATGCCCTCACCGACATTCATAACAAGAACGCGAGCCAACTCTCCTTCGAGCACTTATATCGAGCCTCGTACAAAATCGTTTTGAGGAAGAAGGGCGAGCTTCTCTACAATAGCGTCAAGACATTCGAAGAACAATGGTTTCGAGACCATGTCCTACCACCGATCGCCGAGCTCGTGTCGGGAAACCTAATCAGCATTGCCCTGCTGCAGATGCCGGGGTCCAGCGCACACGAACGACGGGAAACAGGCGAACGGTTCCTGAGAGGGATCCGCAGCACGTGGGAGGATCATAACACGTCTATGAATATGGTCGCTGATATCCTGATGTACCTTGAGCGGACCTATGTCTCCGAGTCCAGACGGCCTTCGATATTCGCAGCGACGATAGGGCTGTTCAGGGACCACATCCTGCGCAACAACATGGGCGGAACCTCGGAGCATCTGGACCAGCCGTTTATGATATTTGACATCCTAAACGCCGTTGTGTTGGATTTGGTCAATATGGAAAGAGACGGTGACATCATCGATCGGAATCTACTTCGGCAAATCACCTCTATGCTGGAGGCTTTGTATGAAACGGACGATGAGCTGGAGAATGCCAAGCTCTATTTGACTGTTTTTGAGCCCCGATTCCTGAGCGCCAGTCAGGGGTTCTACAAAGCCGAGTGCGAGAAGCTCCTACGCGAGGGCAATGCCAGCTCATGGCTTCGTCACACCCAACGCCGGCTTCGCGAAGAGCAAGACCGCTGCGACACGTCACTCTCTACTCTCACGACTGACAAGATTGCCTCGGTGGTTGAGCAAGAGCTGATTGTCGCGAAACTGAATGATTTCCTTGCCATGGAGGGCAGCGGCATGAAACACATGATTGATCACGACCGCCACGAGGACCTTTCCATTCTCTACCAGCTCATCTGCAGGGTCGACAAGACTAAGAGCGCGTTGAAGACCATCCTTCAGAGCCGAGTGATGGAACTAGGCCTTGAAATCGAACAAACGCTTAAAAGCACGGACTTCTCCGTCGCTGTACCCGGCGTCGAGGGAGAGGATGCAGCCGAGGGCGAGGAAAAGACAAAAGTACAGACCCTGAGTGCTGCGGCCCAGCAAACAGCAGCTGCTATCAAGTGGGTCGACGATGTCTTGCAACTCAAAGACAAATTTGACAACCTCTCAAAAGTCTGCTTCAGCGAGGATCTTGTTCTTCAGTCCGCCGTAACAAAGAGCTTTTCCGAGTTCATCAACATGTTCAACAGGAGTTCGGAATTCGTGTCGCTTTTCATCGATGACAGTCTCAAGCGGGGTCTGAAGGGCAAGTCAGACGAGGACGTGGAGGTTGTCCTCCAAAAGGCGATCGTTCTTATCCGGTACTTGGCGGATCGCGACCTATTCGAGCGGTATCACCAGAAGCACCTTGCTCGAAGACTGCTCCACAACAGATCCGAGATACACATCGAGAAGGAACTCGTCCGCAGGATGAGGGCCGAGTTGGGGAATCACTTCACCCTAAAGTTTGAAGGCATGTTCAAGGACATGGAGTTGTCAAAGGACCTGTTGGAAAACTACCGCGACCACGCCCGCACCGTTGGCGACACCGATACCAAAAAGACGGACCTCGGGATCCACGTGCTCACAACCAACAACTGGCCGCCGGAGGTCATGGGCCGCAGTGGCGTTCAGGAAGACGGCGCCAGGGGGGACTGCATCTTCCCACCGGCTATCGAGCGTCTCCAGGAGAGTTTTTCCCACTACTATCTCAAAGACCGCAATGGCCGAGTGCTCACCTGGATCGCATCGGCTGGCACCGCAGACATCAAATGCGTGTTCCCCAAGGTCCCCGGGAAGACCAGCGGCCCGCTCAGTAAGGATCGCCGGTATGAGCTCAGCGTCTCAACCTACGGCATGATCGTGCTTGATCTCTTCAACAACGGCGAGCTCAAAGACGACGAGAGTCTGACCTTTGAAGACATCCAAACCAAGACGAACATTCCCACACAAGATCTCATACGCACGCTAGGCTCGCTCTCCATCCCGCCCAGGTCGAGGGTGCTTACCAAGGAGCCCATGTCTAAGAACGTCAAGCCGACAGATAAGTTCGCGTTCAACGCCCAGTTCGTCAGCAAGACGATCAAAATAAAGGCACCTGTCATCAGCGGCACATCAAAGGTAGAAGATAACGACCAGCGGAAAGAAACGGAGCGAAAGAATGATCAAACCAGAGCGCACGTCGTGGATGCCGCGATTGTGCGCATCATGAAGTCAGTTTTTGCTTGCCCCCACTGTTTTTTGCGTCATATTTCCCGAAGGGCTAACACATGTGTAATTGTAGACAACGCAAGGAGTTTTCACACACGCAGCTCACCACCGAGGTCATCAGCCAATTGGCCGGGCGGTTCAAGCCTGAGATCTCGATGATCAAAAAACGGATTGAAGATCTATTGACGAGAGAGTACCTTGAACGGATTGATGGTGAGGTTGCCGCGTACCGGTACTTGGCGTAAGGGGGGTAATAGAACATTTGGCTTGGTTTTGGTCTTGGTGAAAAGGGCCAACGGGTCCCAGTCCCTGACGTGTCCGACGGATCTTATGGTAGCATATGGTCGCCTGACCTATGGTGTCTACGGAATGGCATTGGGTTGCTATTATGATATGACATACAATACGTGTGCATGGAAGAGGATTTAGGCGCAGGTTTTTGAGGGGCTGGTCTGGGATATTGTGGGAGTTAAGAATGCATCGGTTGGGGCGGGGCATGGGCAGGTGGTGTTTAGGAGGTTGCTTTAGAAATCCATACCCATGGCAACGACGACTTGGGATGGCGCCACTACAGTGCTACGCCCAGAAATCCCGTGCAGCTTGTATTTGCCGACTTTCGCCTTGTTCAAGAATTGCCTTCGAACAAGCGATTTGGGGAAATCGTGTTTTCCGTGTGTTGGGAGAGACAGGGTGTTTCGCGAAAGAGGAAACTGTTCAGGTCAAGTGAAGACAACTCACTCCGTGTGGCTACCTATTTAACCACACTTTGTAGGTTTGAATGTCTTTAAATCGGTCGTCATAAACACAGGCTAATGAAATTCATTTAGCCCACCATTTCCTTCTCGACACCGGCAGCATCAAACCAACAACGAAAACGAGTCGATCCCAAGCATGTGTATCAAACTAATACGACACTTCCAGTGCTCGATCACGGTCGAGCACGTGTGCGAATACCTCGCCAGATGCAGCAACCCGACCTACATGACCGAGGACCTCTTGGGGAAAGAAGCGAACGGCCGAGGGCGCCGGCCCTGTCTAGATGAGGGCACCCTAGAGACACGGGAGGAATGGTACGAGCAGGCCTGCTCGGACTGCACGGGGGAGAACGTTGCTCCGAGGAAAGAACCCACCCGGGTCGTCGACCACACCATCCCGGGCCGCAACGACGATTACCGCTACAAATACTTCAACGACCCCGATATTGTGCTTGACGATGACGCCGTCAGCGTCTACGCCCAAAATCTGGCCTACTGGTTCCTCATGCAGATGTACGCGCCCGACAAGTACTCCGTCATGCAGGCCGTCGATGCCCCGCTGCTCGCAGAACCCATGGGCGACGAGCGCGATACGCGCGTGTGGGACGAGCGGCGCATGTGTGTCCTGAACGAGCTCATGTGCCAGGCCCACCCGGAGCATGGCTTTCTAAGCAAACTGACCATGGGCGAAAACATATTCTTGAACACGGGGAGGCAAGAGTTTGGATTTCAGCTGGCCCACCTCGGCTGTCCTTGTCTGTCCACCCAGAATCCATGGCTGTGCAACTGGGCGCTCGACATCCGACGACAGGCTGCAAAAAAGACCTACTTCCAAATCGCGGATCTGGGGCACAGCATTGATCTCAAGTATGCTTACAGCCTGCAAGAACACGTTATAAAAGCATGCGCAGAGTTGGGAAAGGCGGCTGCTGCCAAGGGGCCGTCCGCGCCAGAGGCGCTTCCTCTGCTCGAGATCCAACACCTACTAAGAGATGAGCTCAATGAGCGCACTTGGGTCTTGGAGCGGGACGCCAGATTGATGACTGAGAACTTTGAAAGTCGTATTCTTACGCAGGATGACGAGGACATGAAGTACGGACGCCACATGAGCAGGGCGAGTCTCGTACCGTTTGCGGCGTTCATCCTGGTGCATGACTCGGGACTCACCCTCCGGCGGGCGCGAGAAATTCTAGCACTCTTCGCCTCTAAAGTCGTCCGTTACGACCACAAGTGGCGAGACTTTAGGCCTCGGCTCTTGGCCTACGATGCCTGCGAGCGCCTTGCCGCGGCAGCCAGCCAGCGGCCAGGGTTTGTCTACTACTGGGTGGCGGAAACGCTCGGCCCACTAGTAACGGATCTCGAGGTCTTCAGCAAGAAACTAGAGATGAAATACCGACTTTGGCAACATCAGGACCGAGACCGGGTCTCCCGTGTGCGCAACAACATGGTCACAGCGACCGACGCAGAGTTCCAGGTGTTGAGGGAGCGCGGAGACACGCGGTGCCCCATCTGTTTCGAGGACTTTGATGACCATGTCACCGCCCTATCGAAGAACCCCGTGCAGAACCGGTTTTGCTACGAGCGCGGAAACAAACACTGGATGAACGCGGCGTGCCTGGTCAGGTTCGCGCGGATTCTGTACAATCTCGCCAATGAGGAGGCCACGCCCCCTCCTCGGTGTCCCATGTGCCGCACCGACTTTGAGGGTATAGAGCCGGAACTAGACGAAGACTAGTTCAACAGTCGTGCGAGATATTAGAAGGGTGCGGTGAACTTGGTGGGAGAAACGGACGTCCTTTGGAGTCGGTTGAGGACACAAATGGCCTGGATACAACCTTCCCGCCAGGGTGGGAAGGAAAGGAAACATATCAAAATATGGTTGTATTGTTGACCTGTCGATACGAAAATAGGAACATGATTTTACTTGATTAATTAGTATGCCTAATGCGGCATACACATAATTTACACTTCTAATAGCATTATACCCTAAATGGTACATGGAAGTAACTATAATCATCTAGGGGGCAGCGTTTTGGAATGTCTAAACCCCCAAAAGCGAAAGAGATCTCAACTCTTCGCTCTGCGATCCATTTTACCTTTTTCATGAGCTGAATAAATCTCAATAACCTGAATCAAGTCTCACCTTGCGCAAATTATAGCCCGTTCATTCTCTCTTGTTGATGTTGACAGCTACAACTCCTCGTCAGGGGTTACAATTCTCCACCTACTGGCAGGTCTCTCCTTTCTAGGTAGCATTGGCGCTCTAAATATAGTATCACAACTTGCAGCGTCAGTGGTTTAGTGGTAAAATCCATCGTTGCCATCGATGGGCCCCGCGTTCGATTCGCGGCTGACGCATTTACTTTTGCCCCTTGTTTCACAACACTGGATAGGCAGAGTAAGTCGCATCAGTGGACGTGTCGTTGTCTGTGTCCTTGCGTTTTTCTTTTTGTCTGTTTCTTTACAGGACCGAAGAAGGTCTACCGCTGATGGCCGAGCTGTGACCAATGTACAGATACGGATGATAAACCGCCCTATCTCCGTCATCCCGTTAGGGCTATTGCCCCCTTGACACTCGCGTGGCATCAATGATCACGTCTTTGAGTCCTAAACCTAAACCCAATACAAGAGAGGAAATAATATAAGTAGATATCTTTCCTATGGCTGTTGGCCAACTAGCCATCCACAATATCACACTGACAGTCAAACACACAATAAACCTCGTGCCGCGTTTTAGATGGATACCCTCGGCCTCAAAGTCACAGTTCGTCCGGTTGTCGAGTTTCCCTTTCATTATATCGCCTTCAAGGGGGCCTTACCTCTTGCCACTACATTAAATAGGCACCTTCCTCACAAGAATATTTCCTTCATCCAAGGCCTGGAAGGTTAGGCAAAAGTTATTGATGATAAATACCTCATTGGCCTACCACGCGCCCCCATCAAGCCTGGAGGCCTCACGATCTGCACATGGCGCGATCCACACGCGAAGAACGCGCTAGAACTGAGTGCAATGATATTGATATTCAAGATCGATCATCAGGGCCCTTTTGTGGGCGTAGCCCATCATCTAGGGCCCGGCCCCGGAGGGCATTGCTTGGAAATGCACATCTCCTTAGAGCACTGTTTGATGAGAAATAGCGAGCTTGAACTAGATAGTTATAATCAGTTGAGGCCGGTGCAGCAAGTGATGATATTCTGACACGTTTTAACACATAGTTAGGTAGACCTAATGGTCAAGTAGATTTGATAGTCATAAAGTTCTGAGATGGTTTTGACACACATATCACCTCGTGTCTTGTAGTAATTATCAAACTGATCACTGGTTCATCACGGCATTTTCCATGTTTCAGCGCACTTCACGACGTGTCAGTTTGACGCGTCCCCTCGCGTGTCACGGTCATGTCTGGAACTCGTTTTCATTTCGAAAAAAAAAAGGACACCCCAGCGCAGTCCCTTCGTCACCCTCGGCTGACTCGAGACCAGACGCCCATCCCGGGCCGTTGACGCAGTAGTCCTTTCCTCGCCTGAAGGCGCCCAAACAACCCCCCCCCCGTAAACCATGATTGTCTGCGTGTCTTCCGGCCCCAAGCGGGCGGAGGGGATGCTGATTGCAGGCCCCGGCCCGCAATCACACCAACTCTGGGACATCGTCCCCGTCGGCGTACGGGACGTCCGAGTCGTCCGAGTCCCACTCGTCGCTGGCGGGCTTCCTAAAACGATAGTAACTCATGTGAGTGACGTGTCCTCTCTCTCTCAGTGGCTCGAGCAGATAGGGCTCGAGCAGATAGGTCTTGTTTCAAGGGCTCCCCTCCATCCCGCGGGGAGGCAGAACAATCCTTCGAGACCAACAACAACATGTAGGGCATTATGTACCAGAAATTGTGGCAGAGGGCGTCTGTCAGCTCGTACATGTTGGCGATGAGGATCGCCGGGGTGGCCGCGAAGTGCTTGGTCGCCAGGTGGTCGGCGACCTCTGGGATCTCGCGGGCGGAGAGGCGGTCTTCTGCCAGCGCGTTGACCATGAACAGCTCGTAGTGCTGTCTGGTGGTCCCTGCGAGAGCAAGGTCAACCAGATGCGAGGTGAGTGAAGGAGGTCTACTGATACTTACAGTTTCTCTTGTTGGGCCTGGGCCTGGGGACGCCGCTCTCCAGCTGGGAGACGCGGAGGTTGATCCAATGCTCGAAGTCGGCGGCATTGGAGACGAAGAAGCCCTTGATGTGGGCGTTGCCGGGCGGGTTCCTCTGGCCGGCGTGCTGGTACGGGAGAAGGTAGTCCTCCAACAACTCCATGTAGGAGTCTGAGGCCACCCCGTGGACCCAACTCTGGACCGCCGTCCAGGAGTTGAAGTCCACGAGGTGGCAGAGGCTCTGCCGGTCGAGGACCATGATGAATATTGTTTTTTTATAAAAAAAAAAAAAAAGAAAGAAGGGAGCAGCGAGGGACAAAGAGTGGTGTGCTTCGCGAAGGGGGGCGAAGCGAGGCCGAGAGTGCTCGGGGTTTGTTTGTGAAACTTTGTCACCGGCTAGAAAAGAAGGGAAGGAAGTTGGGGAACAGGGAGGAGGAACAGGTTGATATAGTCCGGTCCCGTATAAAGCTGAGGCCACTTTGCGCCAGTGCACTGCTGCCTCTGGCTATTCAGGCCGCGATATCAAGGCATTGTTGATGGGTTCATGGAGTTGTGACGGCAGCCGCTCCCTGGGATAGGAACCTCATCCCTGAGGCTCACCTACTGAAACCATGAGACCTAGATAACTTTAGGTGAAACCTGAGCTAAGAGGGTTCTTGCTACATGCAGTATTTGGTTGTGGCCAAGGTAACAACGCTTTTTTCAAGTGTCCGACCTGTGATTAATCAACAAGACAAGATGTTTGCGTAGCTGAAACATATCACAAAGAATCACTTCACTTCACAACCACGACACGCCTATCTGAGGATAAGGTCAGAACGTGGGCCATTGTGACCTAACTGTAATACCAGGCAGGATATCTGACGGGGGTAACTTGCGGTGGCACCAGAGTGATAAAGGTTGCTCTATTAGACCGGCTCTATTGGACCGGTAGCTCACGAAACACTGGGAAACAAGGCAATATTGTTGAAGCTCTTCTTCTATGCACACTCAGCAATCACAATGCTTTTAATGAACAAGCTTAGTTCTGATATCCAAGATTTCCAAACTCGACAGATAAACTGCGATCCTGAGCCTCCAAGCCTTTTGACTCTTGATCAGGAGGCCTCCATCTAACATCCCTTGCAGGAGTTCTTGCAAACTGCACAAATGTATTAAATTAGTGACATCAGACCGATTCGTGGCTGTGGGTTTTCCTTACCAATAGGGCAGGTGAGCGATTCGGGAAAGGCGTCGCAGAGACCGTTGAGGCATTCCATGTAGCCACACTTTCCACCCCAGCAGCAGGTGGTCTTTTTGCATTGGCGCTTCTCCAGCCCGGCTGTGTTTCCCTCCTTGTCTGCCACCAGTGGGGCCGCTAGGGATAGCGAGATAAATAGGGTGATAGCAACGATGGCGGACTTCATTGTGGAGGACTGATGGATAACTAGAGAATAACGAGGGACATATGCAGAGGGCTCAGGGCTCAGGTTACTTGCTAATGATGAAAGATTTTCTATTAGTCGCTGAGCGGTGGGAAGAGGGTTTATATCACAATATAGTTCTGGGTTGGCTGTTAGCCAAGGATACTTCTTGCCCGTTGATTCGACAAATCAGGGGCCATTTCTCGAGAGGAACTTTCAAGGCTTGGGCGTCCTGTCGCGTTGTTTGCTTGGCCATACACAGCCGCAGTTAATTTATGTACTCTGAGAAGCGAATGATGGCCATTGATCATGCAAGGCCCCGAATCCTCCGCCCATCGTGGACTAAGTGTTGACCGTGGTTCGCAGGCAGTCAGAGTTGAGCATGCCAGCCAAGGCCGAAATGGAACCTAAGAAATCCGAATCATTCTATTTGAAAAATATTTCTGCGGTCAGCAAACTCTATGACATTCATTGGCGGCCAATAATAATTTTTTGTTGTGGCTCGGCGACAAAAATACCCTTCCAAGTTAAGTTACAAGATGTTTTGGAGCACGAGCCTTTCACAGCCGTAATAGAACGACAAATCTTGGACAATGTGATTATGTGATATACTGTAAATAGTATCACGCGCTCTCTAAATTGTGTTTCTGGCTGGGTACTCTCGTTGCCCTGGGCATCCCCAAATTCAAGAGACAAAGGCAAAATCAGCAAATCAGGGATTTATGAGAATGGAGATAAGAAAAGAAATATGGCTGGTCGAGGGACATTACGGGTGAATTGAGACATCAAATCATGACACAAAGAGTCTGCTCAGGCTTAGCTCCCTTTGTATTGGATATATCAAAGCACCATTGTGTATACTTTGACCGCCTCGTTCCCCTATTAACTCGCCTTTTCGAGCTCAAAGGTCCCTCCCCACCTCCATGCACTTGCAAGAAAAAATGCCGTATGTTAAACCCAGGCAGGTATGAATGCCAACAACAAGTCTAATGTTTCTTGGCCGGTACATAAGGGGTGGAGGGCACTGAGGGGTTTAGTACCCGGCTCTCGAGTCTTCCGTTGGATCAAGGGCCTGTGGAAAAAGCCGCCAGTAGAACCCTCTTTCAGGCTTGTCCGTATGAAAAAAGTACCAACGGTCATGCTTATGTATTTTGAACCCGGCAAGGAAACGACGGCTCCTCATATTGACCTTTCCGAAAGCCCAGTGAAAGGATTACATGACAGTGACGAAGGATCGAGGGAGTATTGTTCGGTATACTGTCCCCCAACAATCGGACCCCCAACATACGAAGTAGGATCAAACCTGCCGCAAACCGCGGGGTGTTACATAGCGTATCGACCTGGTGCTGGATCCATACTCCAGCCCGCCGTTAGTAATGCGTTAAAGAACTCGAAGGTCGAAGGAAACCGTAGCTCCACAAATGTTAAATCGGGAAACACTGTGTCAGGCTATGCACACGAGGGACTGGGTAGCGGGCTTGTGAACCAGAAGTTTGCCAACCGGGGATTTGCCAGTGATAACCCATCCGGCATGGCTTTGCACCGAGACACGACCCTGAATCTGAACACGGCACCGGAACAAGCAGCTCTACCAACCGTGAAGCAGAGGATTGAAGCCACATACCGAGAGTCGCCTGACGCGATGATGGTGAAGTACCAGAACGGCTCCCCTTGCAGCCGGCCCCTGGCCGCGGCCAAGCGGATGCCGACGGCCAGCGACGAGGAACAGAAGCCAGACGAGCGGGACATGCTGCCAAGTCGACAACGGCATCAAGTCACTGCAGGACTCCCCGAAATAGCAACTCCCCCGGAACCTAAAGTCATACGGCCGACGCCACCACCTGCACCTCCCACGCCACGACTGAGGAGGCGACCAGGGTACCGTTTGTTGAGACGGGCTGCCGTGGGGATGGACGAGGGAGTGGCGTGGTGCACACCACTGCTCTGCCATCCGAAGAGGCCAAGTGCTGCTGTGCCACAAACGATCTTTGGTCTATATGATCTGCCGAGTCAACTCCTGACTGAACCTTGTAGCTATTAGAAATGGTTATTTGTCATAGTTGGGGCTTTCTCGGCAATGATACCGGCGGATGGAAGAAAAGCGAAGAATGAACGGAACCTGGTGGTCCAGGTTCTGTAGGTTTCGATTGCCAGAAATCGAGTGGGTGAGAGACGCTGGTCTAAAAAATAACCGCAAAAACGCCACCAGAACTAAGGAATGAAGTGAGCTGCCGTGCTGCCCTCCCAACCCAACCTACCTAAGGCATCACCCGGACCTCAACGGGGCTGGGAAGATCGACGGCTGAGGAAGGCTCGACCGATGGGGTCGCAGTTCCCCAAGGAACCCAGATCTAACCAGCCCTACACAAAACAGAAAGAAGCGAGAAGAAGCCAAAACTACACAGGTTATTCGTACCCCACATCAAATTTACAATCTCCCGCAAGAAAAAGGGAAAGTCTTTCTAAAAGTACCTATCATTAGCCCCTCAACAGAGCCGTGACACAAACCTTGACGAAGCCAGCTGTGTCCCGGATGCCGAATGTTTTGATCCTGCCACAATTTCATCTTCCCAGCCAAGATAGCCTAAACCCGAGATGAATGAAGATGGAATGTGCAAACTTCACTACCTACCGATGCAAAACATCACCAGTGTCTCTCTCTCATCCGGTCCCTCGTGGCAAGCCCCACCACGTTGTGATCCCGATCGATGCACACAATCCCCCTATCAGTCCTCACTCTGAAGCAAACTTGAGTCAATCCCCGCAGTTTCAAACAAAGCAGGGAGCTGAGCGTGACGGTTGAGCAATCGTGGAGCTGGTTGGTTGATTGTTCTCTTTCAATCAGCCACACCTTCCCGAAGAGGGTCTGAATAAACACTGAATAAGGGGCTACCTTGTCGACATTCAACACTCAAACATCTCGACAACCGGTTTGGGGCCACCAATGCGGAGTCCACCGAGTCTAGACTCCAAGCCCCCAGGCAGCAAACTGATATGTCCTACCCGAATGGATGTATCTTTGCTAGTTTTCCATGGTTAGTGTGGCAAGCGTCGCGGGACCCTTTGTCGATGGGATAAGGGGCTTCCGCCCGCGAAGGCAATAATTGCCTGTTAGGGGCCTGAATAGCCCTTTGCTAAAAGTTCCCGCGAGTGATAGAGCCTTGGTTTTCAGCCATCCATCGCTTTTATCGTGCCTGTTCAAGCCTCTATTGACGACCGGCATGGATATCCGTCGCCGTCTTTGACGATGGAGGTTGCGTTCCACAGGTCTCGTGCCCAAGTCTATACACCCCATTCAGACAATAAAGTCAGCCCCCCTTGAATAAGCTTCACCACACGTCTATTTAAACATTGCCGCCCCTTGGCCCCCATATTTGTTCTTCGGCTTCTACCCCTTGCCCTCCGCCCAGAGCAAGTCAACGATATCCCAACGGGTCATCAACATTGTAACAAAGACAAACGCATCCCATCCCATTCAACCACTCGAAACACCTCCAAGAGTTTGGGACAACCATGAAGTTTACCCTTCCGATCACCCTCCTGGCCGTCGCTGCGTCAGTCGACGCCGCGGCCGTCGCCGACCAGGATAGGCGCTACTGCTCGGCCGAAGGCCAGGCATGTGACACCGTCAAGCGGGCGGCCGAGGCCTTCTCGGCCGCCATCCAACAGAACACCAACCTCGTCACACGCGACAACACCCAGGGCGAGACCGCCTGGATCGCCCGCCGCCAACTCCACGAACTAGCCCTCGCCATCGCCGCCAGCCACGACGACCCGGCCGCCTTCTACAGCGCGCTCGGCTTCCAGGGCACCCCCACCGACGACGACAGCGAGAATACCGGATCCACCACCGAGAAGCGCGACGCCGAAGCCGAGCCCTGGTGCACCCAGTTCCTGGGCATGCCCTGCTGGAAGCGCAACCCAGCCCCCGACAAGGTCAAGCGCGAGGCGGAGCCCTGGTGCACCCAGTTCCTGGGCATGCCGTGCTGGAAGCGCGAGGCGGCCTCCCCGGCGAGCCCAACCGTGCCCGACAAGGTCAGGCGCGAGGCGGAACCGTGGTGCACCCAGTTCCTCGGCATGCCGTGCTGGAAGAGAGACAAGACCCCCAGCGCCGACAAGCGCGAAGCCGAAGCCAAGGCTGACGCTGGCCCCGACGCCGAGCCCTGGTGCACGCAGTTCCTGGGCCAGCCCTGCTGGAAGCGCACCCCGCCCGCGACTACCACCACCGACATCTCCAAGCGCGACGCCGACGCCGATGCCGCGTCCTGGTGCAAGCAGTTCCTAGGTATGCCGTGCTGGAAGCGCGACGCCGACCCGGGCTGGTGCCGCCAGTTCCTCGGCATGCCATGCTGGAAGCGCAACGGCGACGACGCCACGAGCAGCGCCGTGGAGAAGCGCGAGGCCGAGGCCGAGCCCGATCGGTTCTGCACACGGTTCACGGGCTCCTCGTGCTGGAAGCGCGACGGCGGCGCCGTGGCGGCCGACGAGGTCAAGCGCTGCTCTGCCGAGGGCCAGGCGTGCTGGAAGGCCAAGCGGGCTGCGGCGGCGGTCATCAACGCCATCGACCAGGGCAACGCCCAGAAGATGGCCCGCGACGCCGACCCCGGCTGGTGCCGCCAGTTCCTCGGCATGCCGTGCTGGAAGCGCGCCGCCACTTGCAACGGCCCCGCCGGCGTCTGCACCAAGGCCACCCGTGACTTGCACGCCATGTACAACGCGGCCCGGACTATCATCGAGGCATAGGTGAGCCGGCCTCCTGTAATTTCTCTCTTCTTTGCTTGCATTGTCAGTTTACTAATACCGGTTTGAAAGGCGTTCTCTTTATCACCTTCTACTGTTTCTCTCCCTATCTCTTCGGTCAGCTCTGGTCCGGAAAGAAAGAAAACGGGGAGGAAACAAAGAAACAGGGGCGCCTTGCGCAACCATTTCTCTTCGCTGGTATATAGTTGGAAACGTAGACGGCAGCAACACCACCCCGCCCAAAACACCATCTTCCTTTCTCTGTGGGCTTAGTCCCATTGCTGGCTATTGAGCTGGCTTTATTAATCATAGCGCTACACCAAGGGTAGTCGCATTTGTATCATTGGTCCAGGTGGGAAATATACCAGGACCGGCGGGTGGTCTGTCTCTTCTATTTACTCATTAGTAGTTACTATTCAATTGGATTGGTCTCCTTTCCAGCACAGCGATACGTATGTGCCCCCTTGCCATGATTACTCACCTCCCTATTCCAATCCTGGACCATACCAGCCACAGACATGCTTCCCTGGAGTCCGAACGGAGGGTACGCTCGATGCCAAACAGGCATCGGATCCTCAGACGACATCACGTTGCATGCAGCGTGATAGTAAAAAGTGAATATGCTTCGCTCAACTGCTGGTATACGGTATCAACATGACCACCGATCTGTAAATACTCCCCTAACCCACTCACACACATCACTCACCCACACCCGGCCACCTCACATCAACAACCGCCACGCACCCAACAACAGCGCGGCAAACCCCGTGCACACCCCCATCAGCCACTGCAGCGTCTGAAACTTCACCTGCTCCAGCTGCTGGCGCAAGGCGGCGGCCTCCTGCTCGATCTTGGTCTCGGTCTCCTTGATCTTGAGCTCCTGGGAGACGGCCTCCTCGCGGATGCGGCCCTTCTCGAGGTTGAGGTCGAGGCGCACGCTGGCCTGCGTGCGCCCGATCTCGTCGCGCAGCCGGCTGTTGAGCTTGGTGATGTCGTTGGTCAGCTTCTCGTGCGCCGCCCGCGTCGCGTTCGACTCGGTGCTGTCTGCCGATAGTAGCTCGCTGCGCAGCTTGGCGAAGTCGACTTTTTGCGTGTAGGTCGTTTTGGCGGCTTCTTCGCGCGGCACCATGGTGCGTGTGAGGTTTTGGATGCTGCGTTGTGGATCGGAGGGGTTAGTTCGTAAGCTCATGGGCGAGGGGAAGGGGAAAAAAAAGGGGGGAGTATACCTCTCCTCGATGACGTCGTTTAGCACCTTCATCATGGCGACTGATTGCTCCTCCGTAAATCCTTCTTCTTGCAAGCGTTGTACGAAGCGGAGGGTATCGAAGTGGTGGTCGCGTCTGCGCGGGGCAGAGGCGTGGAAGGACCGCCGGAGCGCGGGGTTGTGGATGATGGCACTTAGGCCCCTATTCGGTTGGGCGTTGGCACGGTCTGGTAGGAGTCTAGAACTCCTCGAAAGGGCCGCCGTGTGGGTTGAGTGAAGCGATCTCCTCTGTGAGGTCGGCCATCCCCCCGTTATTCCTTTAATTGTGTTCCTTGTGTGCTCAAAGGCAATTGCTGATGTCCCCTGTATGCTTGTGGTTGACAGGAGGGGACTGGTCCAGCTCAGTCGTGGGAGGAGGAAGCGCGGGACTGATTGTGTCGCATTCATGTTGGGCTATACTCTGCAATCCGTTATGAACCTTGCGAAAGGACTAAACGAAAGCCAAAACAAAGAGGAGAAGACCCTTGGAGTTGAATATCCCGCGAATTGCCCGCCCGACGTTGGGACACTGAGACAGCGGCTCGGCTGCTTGCGGCTTGCTTGATTGGCAACATGAGCCGAACCGCCGAGCTCGACAAGCATGCGCCACAGCCAAAAGCTGTGATTTCAGCACGAGCCACACATGCCCCACTAGCTATGCCCCACTCTGCTCTCCTTCAAAACCACCGAAAATTTTGCCCAATTCCGATTTCCTTCTTTTTTCTCTCCATGAACAACGCAAATTTTAACATTCTCGGAACTAGCTTCAACGCGATTTACGAGGCCCCCGGCTGCTTCACGGCAGTCGGCTGTGGCCCAGGACGCAAGTCGTAGGTTTTCGAACAGAATGGAGAGGGACGGAGTTTACTTCGGCGCTCGATCTTGGGTGCGGTTCTTCCCTTTTTCTGCCGTGGGAAAGGCCGCAATGATTGGACGTACATACATACTTCCCTTGATAGTAGTATCATGCTGGGTCGCTAGCTGCCTTGCTTCTACTGGTAGTGTAGCCTCAGTTGGTTGATGCGTCGTGTGTTGGTGTGCTTTACGTTCCAGGTGCCCGATGTACTTCGTAATCTCAATGCTTGCTCGACCATCATCACCGAGACTTGCATTTGACCATATGAAAGCGCCCGCTTGCTGCTGCCTTTTTTCTATTGTGCTACCAATCGTCGCGTCGACCAATCCATCACTGAGCCGGTCATTTCTTGAGTCGAAGAAACCCCAACGATGGGCCGCGGGTCCAAGAGCAGAAGGCCAGGAGGACCTGAAACTCTCTTATACCCTAGTTCCGAGACGAAAGTAGCGCCAAATTGCCCAAGGAGCAGAATACGGCCATGATGCATGTTTGGACAGAAATACAGTCTATTATTTTACGCCGCCTACTTCCTCTCCTTGGCTTTCACCTTCGTCTTCTCTTTCGGCTTGCCCTTGGTCTTCTCCTTGACTTTGTCGCTGGACTTCTCCTTAGGTGCCCCTTTCGGTGCCTCCTTAGGTGTCTCTGCCTCCTTGGGTGTTTCTACCTCCTTGGCCGGCTTTTTCTCCTGTCCCTTCTTCAACGCCCTAGGATCCAGACCGCGCCTCCTCATCGCGTTCCGCTTGGCGCGCTCGATATAGTCCTCGTCCTCATTGTCGTCGAATCCGCCAAAGTCATCCTTGGCTTCTTCCTCTCCCTCCGCAGCGACAGGCGTCTTGTCGATGACCTCGCCTTCGTTCTCATTGGCGGCCTTCATGATGGCGGCATCATTATCCTTCTTGCCATTGGCAAGGACGGCATTGCCGGGCGTGGGGCCAACCTTCTGGAACTTGGCGACAAAGAACCCGTCGACGTTGTACAAATGGGGGTAGTACCGGCGTGTCAACTTGAGGCTGGGGTGGAACGCCTTGCCCATATAGCTGGTGAAGCCCTCCTTGCCGAAGGGGAGGCCAGTCTGAAGCTAACGTTAGCAGATTCCCCATCACCATCTAGGGTGAACGCCGGCTTACCTCGACGAGCCTGACATTAGGCCGGCGGCTCAGAGCGTACGCGACAACTTGTTCGCTAGAACTTGGTCAGCATTTATCGCCTGGCATTTTGAGCACCATCGAACTTACTTTTCCTCGATTGCTACGCTGCATGTAGAGTAGACAACGTAGCCCCCCGTCTTGCTTGCATGGTTAACTGAATCAATAGCCGCCAACAACAGCTGCTTTTGTGTGTGCGGTAATTGAATGAAGTCCTTCTCGTCCCTGTTGGTCTTCACTGAGGGGTCCTTGGCAATAACGCCAGTTCCTACGCGACGAGTCAGCCTTGCCCTTGAAATCCAAGACACTGTTTACTCACCAGAGCAAGGTGCATCCAAGAGTACTCTGTCGAAGCCACCCATCACCCTAGGGAACTCGCGGGCATCATAGTTGCAGACGATGACATTCTACACCACAGAGTTAGCCAGATGCCAAACAACGCAACAGGCGAGCATCCTTACCCTCGCACCCAGACGGTGAATGTTGCCAATCAAACCCTTGGCACGAGACTTGCTGGGATCGTTCGCAAAAACAACGCCCGTGTTCTTCATCAACGCTGACATATGCGTTGTCTTACCACCGGGAGCTGCGGCCATCTATTCAGTTGTTTTTAGTAAGCAATTTGTCGTGGTGATGAGAAACAGAACGACTTACATCGAGGCAACGCTCGTTCTCTTGGGGGCAGAGAGCCATGACAGGGAGAAACGAGGACGCAGCTTGCAGAATGTAATGGCCAGCCAGATACTCGGGAGTGGCACCCAATGGTACACTTTGCCTCTGGTCAGTCTCCACGGCATCCGGGAATGATTGGCAGTACTTACGTTGACTCGAACACCTGCAGACCGACCTTGGACCACTTGCCCACTGGCTCTAAAGTGACGCCGCGGTTGACTATGGAATGTTAGCGCGAGAGGCAGTCGTGGAGGGAAAAGGGGTATAACCGACTGAGAGCCTGGGCGAGATCACGGCGATGGGTCCGGAGGGTATTTGTGCGAATGACGACAGGGCGCGCGCTCTGTTTCTCAATTAGCTATATGATAACGACGCAATCTAAACATCTGAACGTACCTCGTTGGCTTCAAAGAAAGCAAACGCTTCCCTGGGCGGGAAAAGGTTCCTATGTACGTTAGCGATGGGACGGATACCCCTAGAAAGCGCGTCTTACATGAGCTTCTCTGCCAAGAACTCATTGTAGCCATAGTCTGTCGATCCAGTGTCAGTAAAATACCCGAGAATTGAATCGAACAGAAAGGATTGTGACACGTACAGGCACAGACGTCCTTGAGCAACTGGTTGGTGTACTCAGCCCTGCTCCGTCCGTCCTCGGCGAGGTTCGAAAAGTCCTCCAACACACGGATGGTCTCTGTTATCCTGGTCCTCAACATCTGAAGGTCGGGAGCCAGCAGCCCCTGCGTCTTCGTTGCAAGCTCGTCTTCATCGTCGTCATCGCCCAAAACATTGGGCTTGTCGCCGTCAATGTTGGTCTGCAAAGCTTCTTCCCGCAGTTCCGCTTCGTTCTCCTCCGCTTCCCTAGCCAGCTTCTCGTCCAGCTTCTTTGACAACCCCTCGATGTTGGCGGCAGTCAATTTTTCCTCTCGGTCCTCGTCATCGTCGTCCTCATCGTCGGAGAAAACGAACTTCTCCTTCTTGCCGTTGCCCTGGTCCGAGTCGTAGACCGAGTCGTCGGAGCCCAAGAAATCGTCGCCGAGCGCCTCCTCGTCCAACTCGGATCCGCCGTCAACCTCCAATTCGGAAGCATCAAACTCGTCACCCATCTCCTCGTCCGAGTCGGATTGTACAGGAGCCTTCTTGGACTTGGCGTTGCTAGTTTTCAGGCCATTCTCTGATGCGCCAGATGCCTTCTTGGTGCCATTGGCTTGTTTCCCTGCCGGCTTCGTCGTAGTAACGCCATTCTTGACGCCATCCCCACGGGGCTTCTTGGAAGGCTTCTCGGACTTCGTAGATGTACGGCGCTTCTTGGTTGAGCGCACTTCGACCGGCGTATCGTCGACGGGGAGACCCTTTTTCCGCTTGAGGTTGGCAAAGTGTTCTTCTGACAGGGGCTCAGGGGCGCCCTGCTTCTTCATACGGCGTCCAACACCCATATTTGCGAGCTTGGCGGCGGGTTCCCTGCTTTTCTTTCTTTTATCGCAGATGTTTGGCAGCGGGACGACACTCGCAGACAATGGCGCTGCAACAACCCGCCAGAATCTTGCCAAATTTCTTGCGAAAAACGTTATCGATAAGAGCGGGAGCGTTGCTTTGAACCAAACGCGAGCAGGTCTGATTGGTGTGCGAGCGACAGGCTCAGACTAAGCCAAAAGAAGGAACCTTGTTGCTGACGCTACCTCCTGGCAAGCCTGGCAAGCCTGGCAAGAGCGCAAAGGAAGGAATGCGTGCACTGCAGCTCCTTGCTCTTAACAGATCACACAGAAAGTACCCGCATCTGGCGTTCCTGCCACACACAAGCACAAGCGAGAACCCTCATTTTCCGCAACTGCGCGTCTGGCAACGAGCTTTCACCCTCGCATCGCGCCGACCCAACAACCCAACCACAACTTTTCTCCTTGCTTGCTTGATTCTCTTTTCGATTGAGTGGCTTTGGTTGCGGGTATTGCTAATAATTACCGGCTCCGCCCTCTTTTCGTCAGTTGCCCCGGCGAGCTCCACCGATTTCCACCCCTTTCAACGAACGTCACGATTCCCAACTTCCCGACCTTCATCCGCCTCGCAGCCACTTTTGACAAGTTGGCTGTTACTCTTCGTTAACCCCGCGCAGCCGAGCGCATCGAGTCCATCATGGCGCCGGCCTTGCCAATTAAGTTCCAGGAGCTGCTCCAACTCAGCAGCCTGGGCGTCAACCAAACTGCCATCACTTTCAACACATGCGTACGATCCCATCCCGCACAGCACACCACACCACCATTCCTGTGTCGCCCTAACCCTGCTGACCTTCCATGCGCCTGTGATAGACTCTAGAATCAGACTCCTTCATCTGTCTTCGAGACAAGAAGGACGAGGCCTCATCCCCCGAAGTGCTTATCGTCGACCTCAAGAACGGCAACAATGTCATCCGGCGCCCCATCAAGGCCGACAGCGCAATCATGCACTGGTCGCGCCAAGTCATTGCCTTGAAGGCGCAGTCGAGGACACTCCAGATCTTTGACCTGGAGCAAAAGCAAAAGCTTAAGTCCACCACTATGAGTGAGGATGTTGCCTTCTGGAAGTGGACGAGCGAGACCACATTGGGCTTGGTCACAGACACTGCCGTCTACCACTGGGACGTCTTCGACCCCGCCCAGGCGGCGCCCGTCAAGGTGTTCGACCGCAATACCAACCTTCAGGTGGGTACCTGCCATGTTTGCTAAACTCACCCGGCGGAAACTGACACCCTGTAGAGCAACCAGATTATCAACTACCGGACGAGCGCCGATGGCAAGTGGATGGTCGTGGTCGGCATCTCGCAGCAGCAAGGACGCGTCGTCGGTGCTATGCAACTCTATTCCAAAGACCGCGGAATTAGCCAAGCGATCGAGGGTCACGCCGCCGCCTTTGGTACGGTCCGGTTAGACGGTGCCCCCGAGGACACTAAGCTCTTCACCTTTGCCGTCCGGACCGCCGCCGGCGCTAAGCTACACATTGTCGAGGTCGACCACCCCGAAACGAACCCCGTATTCTCCAAGAAGGCCGTCGACGTTTTCTTCCCGCCAGAAGCCGCCAACGATTTCCCGGTTGCCCTCCAGGTTTCGCAGAAGTACGGCATCATCTACCTTATCACCAAGTACGGTTTCATCCACCTCTACGATCTCGAGACTGCGACATGCATCTTCATGAACCGTATCTCGGGCGAGACCATCTTCACGGCCTGCGGCGATAAGGACTCCAGCGGTGTTATTGGTATCAACCGGAAGGGACAGGTTCTGTTCGTTAGCGCCGACGAGAACACGATTGTCCAGTATGTTCTGGAGAGCCACGGCACCGAGCTGGCGCTCAAGCTGGCGGCGCGCGCCGGGCTCCCCGGTGCCGACAACCTCTACCAGCAGCGCTTCGAGCAGCTCTTCACCAATGCCAACTACCAAGAAGCTGCCAAGGTCGCGGCCAACTCTCCCCGCGGCTTCTTGCGGACGCCGCAAACCATAGAGCGGTTCAAGCGTCTTCCCCAGCAGCCGGGCCAAATGTCGCATATCCTCCAATACTTCGGCATGCTTCTTGACAAGGGGTCTTTGAACCAGCACGAATCTATTGAGCTCGCCCAGCCCGTGCTGGCCCAGAACCGGAAACAGCTCCTCCAAAAGTGGCTCGGCGAGAACAAGCTGGAGTGCTCCGAGCAGCTTGGTGACATGGTTCGCCCCCATGACATGGCCATGGCGCTTGGCATCTACTTGAAGGCGAATGTGCCTCACAAGGTCGTTGCTGGCTTCGCTGAGACCGGCCAATTCGAGAAAATCCTCCCGTACTGCGCTCAGACGAGCTATCAGCCCGACTTTGTTCAGCTCCTTCAGCATATCGTCCGCCTCAACCCGGAAAAGGGCGCCGAGTTTGCTACATCCCTCGCCAACCACGAGGGAGGGTCACTGGTCGACCTCGAACGCGTAGTGGATATCTTCCAGTCTCAGGGCATGGTTCAGCAAGCCACTGCCTTCCTCCTCGACGCGCTCAAGGATAACAAGCCGGAGCAAGGCCAACTCCAGACCCGTCTTCTCGAGATGAACCTGGTCAACGCACCGCAAGTTGCGGATGCCATCCTGGGGAATGACATGTTTTCTCACTTCGACAAGGGTCGTATTGCGACTCTTTGCGAACAGGCCGGCCTCTTGCAAAAGGCTCTGGATCTATACGAGGATCCTGCTGCCGTCAAGCGTGTCGTTGTCGGCATCGCCGGCGCACCGAACTTCAACCCTGACTGGCTGATTGAGTATTTTGGCCGTCTTTCCGTTGAACAGTCTATTGATTGCCTCGACGCCATGATGAAGCACAACATCCGCCAGAACCTCCAGTCCGTGGTCCAGATTGCCACCAAGTACGCGGAGCTCCTTGGCGCCCAGCGCCTGATCGACCTATTCGAGAAGTACAAGACTGCCGAGGGCCTCTACTACTTCCTCGGGAGCATCGTCAACGTCAGCGAGGACCCCGAGGTGGTCTTCAAGTACATCGAGGCGGCCACTAAGATGGGCCAAATCCGCGAGGTCGAGCGCATCTGCCGTGACAACAGCGTTTACAACCCGGAGAAGGTGAAGAATTTCCTCAAAGAAGCGAAGCTTAGTGAGATGCTGCCCTTGATGGTTGTCTGCGACCGCTTCAACTTTGTCCACGACTTGGTCCTCTACTTGTACCAGCACCAACAGTTCAAGTCCATCGAGATCTACGTGCAGCAGGTCAATCCTTCCCGGACCCCTGGTGTCATCGGTGGCCTGTTGGACGTTGATTGCGACGAGAGCATCATCAAGAATCTTCTTTCCACCGTCAACCCGGTATCGATCCCCATCGACGAGTTGGTTCAAGAAGTCGAGACGCGTAACCGCCTCAAGCTGCTCCTACCCTTCCTCGAGGCGACCTTGGCCGCTGGCAACCAGCAACAAGCCGTTTACAACGCTCTGGCGAAGATCTACATTGACTCGAACAACAACCCCGAGAAGTTCCTGAAGGAGAACGACCAGTATGACACGCTCACAGTCGGTAAATACTGCGAGAAGCGGGACCCCAACCTCGCTTACATCGCCTACCGCAAGGGTCAGAATGACCTTGAGCTCGTCAATATTACCAACGAGAACGCCATGTACAAGGCCCAGGCGAGATATCTCCTCGAGCGCGGAGACAGGGAGCTGTGGATGTTTGTACTCAGCGAGAACAACCTCCACCGTCGCTCGGTGGTTGACCAAGTCATCTCGACCGCTGTCCCAGAGTCTACGGACCCCTCCAAGGTCTCCGAGGCTGTGTCGTGCTTCCTGAACGCCGACCTCCCCGCGGAGCTTATTGAGCTCCTCGAGAAGATTGTCTTGGAGCCCTCGCCGTTCAGCGACAATCAGAACCTGCAGAACCTTCTCATGTTCACCGCTGCCAAGGCCGATAAAGCTCGTGTCATGGACTACATTCACAAGCTCGATAACTTCTCTTCCGACGAGATTGCCAACGTCTGCATTGAAGTTGGCTTGCACGAGGAGGCGTTCGAGGTCTACAAGAAGATCGACAACAAGGAGGCCGCCGTCAACGTGCTTGTCGAGCACGTCGTCAGCATCGATCGTGCGCAAGCATATGCCGAAGAGGTCGATATTCCTCAGGTCTGGAGCAAGGTGGCCAAGGCTCAGCTCGATGGGCTCCGGGTCAGCGATTCCATCGACTCGTACATCAAGGCCGAGGACCCTAAGAACTACGAGGAGGTCATCGAGATCGCGGTCGCGGCAGGCAAAAACGAGGAACTCATCAAGTTCCTTCGCATGTCCCGCAAGACTCTCCGGGAGCCTGCCATCGATACCGCCCTCGCCTTCTGCTTCGCCCGTCTCGACCAGCTTGCAGAGCTCGAGGACTTTTTGCGGGCAACCAACGTGGCCAACGTCGAAGAGTCGGGAGACAAGGCTTACGGTGAAGGTCTCTTCGAGGCGGCTAAGATCTTCTACACAAGCATCTCCAACTGGGCTAAGCTCGCGACTACTCTGGTCCACCTCACCGACTACCAGGCGGCCGTCGACTGCGCGCGCAAGGCGAACAACATCAAGGTCTGGAAGGAGGTGCATGAGGCATGCGTCGGCAAGAAGGAGTTCCGCCTTGCCCAGATCTGCGGTCTTAACCTCATCGTCGATGCCGAGCAACTCCAGGCTCTCGTCAAGCAGTATGAGCGCAACGGCTACTTCGACGAACTCATTAGCCTTCTTGAGCAAGGCCTTGGTCTTGAGCGTGCCCACATGGGCATGTTCACCGAGCTAGGTATTGCGCTGTCCAAGTATCATCCCGAGCGGTTGATGGAGCACCTGAAGCTCTTCTGGAGCAGGATGAACATGCCCAAGATGATCCGCGCGTCCGAGGAGGCCAACTTGTGGCCTGAGCTGGTGTTCTGCTACTATCACTACGACGAATTCGACAATGCTGCGCTCGCCGTCATGGAACGGCCCGAGAACTCGTGGGAGCACCAGCAGTTCAAGGAGATCACCGTCAAGGTGGCCAACCTCGAGATGTACTACAAGGCCATCAACTTCTACCTTGAGCAGCACCCATCTCTGCTCACCGATCTCCTCCAGGTCTTGACTCCCCGGATCGATGTGAATCGGGTGGTCCGCATGTTCCAGAAGTCGGACAACCTGCCGCTCATCAAGCCGTTCCTTCTCAATGTGCAGTCGCAAAACAAGCGTACGGTTAACGACGCTATCAACGATCTGCTCATCGAGGAGGAAGATTACAAGACCCTCCGAGACTCTGTTGAGCACTATGACAACTACGATGCCGTGGACCTCGCTGGTCGTCTCGAGAAGCACGACCTGGTCTTTTTCCGCCAGATTGCCGCTAACATCTACCGCAAGAACAAGCGGTGGGAGAAGTCTATCAACCTGTCCAAGCAAGACAAGCTGTGGAAGGATGCCATCGAGACTGCTGCCATCTCGGGCAAGGCGGATGTCGTTGAGGAGTTGCTGAGATATGTAAGTTCAATGCCTCCCTTTATTTGGCTCATTACTGACTGTATTCTAGTTTGTGGACGTCGGCAACCGCGAGTGCTACGTTGGCATGCTGTACGCCTGCTACGACCTGATCAGGCCCGATGTGGTCCTCGAGCTGTCGTGGCGCAACGGCCTCATCGACCATGCCATGCCCTTCCTGGTGAACATGCTCTGCGAGCAGACCAAGCAGATGGCCGAGCTCAAGGCGGACAACGAGGCCCGCAAGGCCCGCGAGAAGGAGCAGGAGAAGGTCGACGACAACACCCCCATCCTCGGCGGCAACCGCCTCATGATCACGGCCGGCCCGGCCGGCGGCGCACCGCCCGTATCGCCTGCGCCGTACATGCAGACCAACGGCTTTGCGCCCCAGCCGACCGGCTACGGTTTCTAGAGGGTTGTTCCGGTGGTGTTCGAGTGCCCCTGCCTGTTCGATCCCAGCCAGCGTCGCTGGTACTATCCATTCGAGGGTCCTGCTGCGTTGGGCAAGCCGGTCAAGGTGATGGAGCTTGGGCCGATGCAAGTCAAACGACATGATGTTTTTGAAGGGCAAAAAGCACTGAAGGGATGATTTCGGACTATGGGTGCGGGCTTTGGCGGGGGTGTGGTGTTTTTTTAGAGCTGATCTTTGGCGCGCGTTGCTGACGCTACTGCTGCTTCTACTGAGCATGGCGGGGGATATTCCCTGTGTTAGTATAACATCTGTATGATAACTTGCTTGACCTTTTCCTTTTTCAACTTTGCCGTTTGCGAATTAGGTCTTTGTCCTTGGTGACTGTGTATCCGTCGCTGCCGAGTGTATCCAAAGCTGCTTAGCGGAATGTAAGACCGGGGGTGTACGAGAGATAAACGGTGGGAATAGAAGAGGAAGAAAACCGCGACAGTCGGATGTTATTACGTTGCTTCAATGGACACTGTTGTCTTGTGACCACGCAATGCGGGTAACGGGCTGAAACATATGGATCAGAGGTAATGAATTGCCTACTCTAAGAAGCTACCACGGGTAGTTGATCCCCGCGGATACAGATACACCCTCTTCTCCAAGCATGTTTCCCCCCCTTTGCAGAAATCCGCCCTAAAGGTGTGCTCATGCCTAACGACGCCGCCCTCTTCCTCTGTATTGCTCGCTCCATCATATGTTTCTTTGCTTTTCGCCACCTAGCGATCGGATGGATGCATAACTAAAAGAGCATTGCGGTGTGGCCAGCACGATTTCGTGTTGGTCAGTCGCCTACCTGGCGGGGGGCGGGATGAAGAGCTACGCGTGCTGCTGTACTTCCAAGTTCCCTTGCCCTAACAGCAGCCTCATTTGGCATCGGCTTTGACAATGCGGCAGACAAGGTCCGAACCGTCGACCGAGTCGCCTTCACGCACTGCAAGCTGGGAAACGACGCCGTTGTGGGGGGCAGAGATGACCATTTCCTAGTTACACGAGTTAGTGATTGATGCTAGGGTATACAAGAGGAGGAACTTACCATCTTCATGGCGCTCAGCACAGCAAGCGGGTCGCCCTTCTTGACCTCGGTGCCGTCATGCACGCGCAGCTCGACCAACACGCCAGCCATGGGTGCACCGACGTGGCTCGTGTCGTTGGGGTCGGCCTTGGGCCGGCTAACGTTTTCGACGGCTGCCATCTTGTCATCGACGGTGACCTGGCGGACCTCGCCGTTCATCTCGTAGAACACCTCGCGCTGGCCTGTATTCTCGGAGAGCGGGCCGACAGCAAGCAACTTCAGGATGAGCACTTTGCCCTTCTCGAGTTCGACGTGGAACTCCTCGCCGATCTCGGGCTTCGAGAGGAAGTACTTGGTCGGCAGAACCGATAGATCGCCGTACTTCACCACGAAATTCTTGTAATCTTCAAAGACCTTCGGGTACATGATGTAACTGGCAATATCGCACTCGGTAACGTTGCCGCCAAACTTCTGGCCGAGCTCCCTCTTGATCTTGCCGAAGTCAACAGGGTCGAGGAAGAGACCAGGGCGCTGGTCCAGCTTGCGGCGACCACGAAGGGCGTTGGTGCGGAGCGGCTCCGGGAAACCTCCGTAAGGCTGGCCCATCATGCCCTCGAAGAACTCGAGAACCGAGCCCGGGAAGTCAAGCTCGGCAGCACGGGCTTTGACGTCCTCAGGTGAAAGCTTGTTGGAGACCATGAACTGTGCCAGGTCGCCAACGACCTTTGAGGTGGGAGTAACCTTGACAATGTCGCCGAGAAGGTCATTTGCATGCTCGTAAGCCTTCTTGGTCTCAAGCCACTGGGAACCGAGGCCAAGCTGAGAAGCCTGGAACATCATGTTGGTCAGCTGACCACCCGGAATCTCATGCTCGTACACCTCGGGGTCGGGGCCCGCAAGATGAGCCTCGAAGGGTGAGTAGAGAAGGCGGAGCTGGGACCAGTAGGTGTCCAGAGCCCGGACGTGTTGGGGGTTGAGGCCAGGGTCCTTGTCAGTACCGTCAAGCGAAGCAAGAATGGCGTTGATGCTGGGCTGCGAAGTCATGCCAGACAAACTGTCAGTGGCAGCATCGACAGCGTCGGCGCCGGCCATGGCACAAGCAACCATGGAGGTGACACCGGTACCGGCCGAGTCGTGGGTGTGGACGTGGATAGGCAAGTCGGGGTACTTCTCCCGGATGGAACCAATGAGAAGAGTGGCGGCATGCGGTTTGAGGACGCCAGCCATATCCTTGATACCCAGGACATCGATGTCAAGGGCAACAAGCTTGTCGACAAGGTCCAGGTAATACGCAAGGTTGTACTTCTTTGTGGGGTTCAGCATGTCGCCGCTGTAGCAGACTGTGCCCTCGCAAACACCGCCAGCCTTTTGCACAGCCTTGATGCCGACTTCGAGTTGGTTGATGTCGTTCAGGGCATCAAAAACGCGGAAAATATCGACGCCATTCTTCTTAGCCTGTTCAACGAAGTGGTAAATGGCGTTGTCAGGAAGTGAGGCGTAGGCAACACCATTGGCGCCACGGAGCAACATCTGGAAAGGGATGTTGGGAATCAGCTTCCGCATCTTGCGGAGACGGTCCCAGGGGTCCTCGTAGAGGAAGCGCATGGCGACATCGAAGGTTGCGCCGCCCCAGCATTCCAAGCTGTAGAGATTGTGGAGCGCATGGCTCGTCTCCTTGGCGATGTTCAGCAGGTCAACGGTCCGCACTCGGGTAGCGAGCAGCGATTGGTGGGCATCACGCCAGGTGGTGTCCATGAGCAGGCAGCCCTTGTAGTTGCGAATAGCCTTGGCAAAGGCTTTGGGGCCCTGCTCGAGAATGATCTGACGCCAGCCCTTCGTGGATGGCTGCGTAGTGTCGATCTTGTGTCCGGACTCGTCAAACAGCTGCGGAATGATAATGTCACCCTTGAACTTAGGGTCGCCAATCTGGCCCTTGATGCTGCTTCCGTTGACCGCAACATCACCGAGGTAGGCGAGGAGCTTTTGCGCGCGGTTCTGGCTTCCGACGAGGTCGAAGAGTTCTGGCGTCGAATCAATGAAAGTGGTCCAACATTTTCCGTCTATGAAGGTCGGATGCGTCAATAGTGATGTTATGAAGGGTAGGTTCGTCTTCACACCACGAATTCTGAACTCGATGAGAGCGCGGAGCATCTTCCGACGAGCGATCTCGTACGTCGAACCGGTGGCGATAACCTTGACCAACATGGAATCACTGTAATTACATGTTAGCATTCTTGTTAGGCATCGGAGCAGTAGGTGAGAACATACTAGTGAGCTAGAATAGTTTGGCAGACGTTAGCAATCGAGTTCAAGATAAAAGCAACAGAGAAATACAAGTCCAAGTCTCAAGTCCCGAATCCCAGCGTCAAGCCCGCCCTTGGTTCCAACTAGGAGAGTGAGGTAGCGAGATTGACGTTGCCTCTGACCTTGTCAAAGGCATTGTCCTCGGTGTTATCGTCGGCATAGTCCAAGACATTGTTTTTCTTGGTCTTGTTGATATTATCCTCGGCCTTGTCGAAGATATTATCCGGTGAGTGTATTGCCAACCTCTGTCGTGCTACCTGCAGCAGCAAAAACTCTCAAGTGGTGAAGAGGCTTGTCGTGATTGTCTAGTTGTTGGTAGATGTAAACGGATGGGCGAAAGGGGCCCAATATTACTTGCGCGAAGCAATATTATTGTCCGTTCCTGAGCCCACGTACGTCTTGAGCCGGCATCCGTCGTTCCCTATGACGACGGGGTAAATACCCCGGCGGCAAGGCAGGCACCCCAGCGGAATGGTCCGACGCCTGTAACTCGATGGCTGGGTCTGAGAGCAGCTCCTCCAGCAGGTCTTCTGAATCGAGATCCGACGTGGAGCCAGGCAAGGTCCTGGAGACTGGCCTGGCGTCTCTCACGAACCCCCGGGTAACCCAGGCAAGGCCCTGGAGACTGGTCGGGTATCTCGCACAAACTACCGGATGAGCCATGCCAGGTAATCGGGTGTTTCTGGGCGCAATGGTGTCAAGGCTGCAGACGCCGCCTTGATATTATCTGATGTCACGAGACTCCGAAGGTGGTAGGAACTCGGACCAGATTGAGGGTGATGATGAACCGACGACACTGAGTGCGGGTAACCGATGATGACACGATTGTAAGGTCAAGGACGGGAAGCGTGGAGCGTGGGAGCGACGAGATCGACGGAAAGCGCCGGCCCGTCTTGGCGGAAGATGTTGGCTCAAGGAAGGCGCGGTCTTGAGGAGGAAGCTGTCTCGAGACAAGCATGCTACCTCGCAACGGCAGGTGGTTTTGCGAGTTTGAGTTGGAACGCAACTCATCAGCTGTTCGCAAGTGACGCTAGAAAATACACCTCCATATTCCTGACGTTTAGGCACGGTAGAGTTGTTGGCTGGTGGGTTGGCTTCGTTGGTCAGCATTAAATATTGTGAAGGACAGACAATATTACTCACTGGATTCGTGCGTGTAGTCTGACGCTTAGGGCGAGCCGCCGTTTAAAGGTGGTTCACTGACTTGCCCCAAGCCGTTGACCGGGAAAGAAATATCGTGACCATCGAAGAACACAAAAGCTTATCCACAAACAGAATGAAACTGTCGTGGACGAGGACTTGAATTTAAAACAAGAGAGAAATCGGACTTACGAGTGATAACAGCACCGGCAAAACCATTGCCACCGTCCAGTCGGATACCATTTCCACCCGCGGACCCTATTCAACGACGTCAGCTATTATATTCTAGTCAGGGGCAAAGGGGAAAGGGCGTGGCCATAACATACGGTAAACCTCGATCTTGCCGGTGTCAGGTTGGAAGTTCTTGGCCGGATCCTCACTATCCAAACCGTTAGCTTCCCCTTCACTGTGTGGTAACTAAAAGAAAAGCCCTACGTGGTGATCCGGGTCTGAATGGCGAAGCCGCGAGTCGAGATGCGGTCTTGAGTGAGTCCAAGTTGCTCTAGAGTTGCTCCGGCAGCAATTTGGATCTGCGCAGCCACGATGTCGATCCCGCAGATCTCCTCCGAAATGGTGTGTTCTGGGCCCCCTATTTTAGCTATATCCTAGATGTGATGCTTCATGTAGAAACAAAGTGGTGCTGCAGGAGATCATGGCGTTGTGAAGTGAAATGGCGGGTTGGAGTTGCGAGGTGGGGTCTCGGGTTAGGGTTTGGGGAGAGCCGAACGGTGGATAAAAGCCGGCCCCCGGGTTAGGGTTTTATGAGGGCACGGTTGACTCACCAACTTGAATGCGAGGGTTGACCTCGATGAAGTAGTAGCGGTTCTGCTGATCGACCAAAAACTCGGCGGTTGATGCGTTACCTAGTTTTGTTAGTGTTCCTGAGGTCTGAAAAGCAAAGGTAGAGCGGGGGGGGGGGGGGGGGGGGGCAGGGAGAATAAGTGGTGCGACTTACGCAGTCCGACGGAGCGGCCAAGTTTGACCGCGTCCCTGAGCATGTTATCCCGCACCTCGGCAGGGAGGTCCTTCGCCGGAGCAATTTCGACAACCTTTTGGTGTCTCCGCTGGACGGAGCAGTCACGCTCGTAGAGGTGAACAAGGTTGCCGTAGTTGTCACCGAGGAGTTGAACTTCGATGTGCTTGGGCTTGTCGAGGAATCTCTCGACGAACACGGTGCCGTTACCAAAGGCGCTCTTCGCCTCGGAAGAGGCTCTCTCGAATGACTCCTGGAGTGATGCTTGGTCGCGCACGACACGCATGCCACGACCACCGCCACCGTAGGCGGCCTTGATAATGACGGGGAAGCCATACTCGTCGGTGAACTTCTTGACGTCCTCGAACCTCTCAACCGCACCCTCAGTGCCAGGGACGACCGGTACTCCAGCAGCAATCGCGATCTTCCTGGCCGATACCTTGTCACCGAGGGAATCGATCACATCGGGCGAGGGCCCGATGAACTGAAAGGGAGCCTAGTAAGCTACGATCCTGAAACAAGGGGGAAAACGCGGGCTTCGAGCTCACGATAAGGCCAGCCTTCTCGACGTTGCGAGCAAATTCGGCGTTCTCAGACAGGAAACCGTAGCCTGTGAAATGTCAATCGCGAGCCCTAGTCAGAAGTCCCTTACTCGCTGCGGCTTACCAGGGTGGATCATCTGGGCGCCATGCTCGAGAGCAATCTTGATGATCTCATCGCCGGCAAGATAAGCACCAACGGCGGTGTATTGCCCGCGCTTGCCAATGACGTATGCCTCATCGGCCTCTGTATTTCCCCGTCAGCGGGCGGCTCCCGTAAACCGAGGGAGGGTGGGGGTAGAGCGGCGCATACTCTGCCTGTGCATCGAGAGACGATCCTCATAGCTACACGATCAGTATTCGAATTAGGAGTGAGATGCTTAGCGCGGTGTCTCACCTGAAGACGGCGATGGTGTGAAGTGAAAGTTCGTGGGCCTGGGCACTCCATGTTAACCATTGAAGCGATGGAAGGGTCGGGCCCCAGGGTGACTCACGGTCCTGAAGATCTGTGGAGAAGCGCGCGAATGAGCATCATATGGTGATACGGCACGGGTGACAATGTATCAAAGTCCAACATACACGAATAGCTAGTAGACAGAGGTCAGCGCCACGCCAGGGAAGTAGAGGACGGCATGGTGCCACTTACGAATTTCACCTCTGTTGGCAACTGTTATGCGCAACGCCTTTGTTAGCATCGGTTTTGACTTTAGATGGTTGGCAGAAGAAACCCCGTAGGGGGGAGGCTGAGGGTGGCCCTGGACATTCGAGGAGCTCTCCCAAATACTTCACCCGAGGGCAACAACATCCAGGCTCGAAAACCGTACTCACCCAGAATCTTGTTCAGTTGCATGATGGTCGAGTTGGCGCGGATGCGATGCACGGTCTGGGCCTCCTTAGGGGCATCGCCCTCCTCGAAGACATCGTCATTGTCGGTGACTGGCTTGTTGGCCGCCATGCTGTGTCAATTGGAGTTTGCTTTGGCGGTCTGTTGCAAGAAGGAAGACGAGGGGAGGAGGGAAGAAGAGGAAAAAAAGAGAGTCGAGAGCAGCCGATGGGGGTGGGAATGGTGGGGTGGTCTTCGAGCAAACAGGGGTATGACGGTCACGGCGGGGTCGGACGCGGTGGTGGGGTAAACGGGCATGGCATGGGCGTGCAACCCTTACGCTGGGATGTACCTATGTACCTCCCTAGCTTGAAAAGCTCCGGCTAGCGAGGTATTCCGTTATACATACAAATCAAATCAAAAAGAAGTCTCTACCGAACTTGTAATAGGGCACCGGCAGGAGCTCACCAAGCATCTTGGCATACCAAGAGTGGCCCAGCGCCAGCCATCGCCGCTTTCCCATGATTCCCGGCCCGTCCCAGGCCAGGAACTAATACAAGGCATATCTGATCCAAACAAACCGACCTTGATGATACAAACATCACGCGGGAATAACCTTGATGGCCCCCCGCACTCGAGTGTTCGCAGACGCAAGATAACCGGGAATGCCGTACGCCAATGGTTCTTTTTGCGCGGACTTGACACCTGGTTCTGACACCCGCACACCCGGTCTTGATAGTGGGGTGGTCGAGTTAAGCACAGGCGCAGGCCAGCCTTGTTTGAGCAAGCCTCAATGGGAGGTGAGCGCCCGCCAATTGGAGGCCGGTAATCGGAGCCTCCTTGCACATGCATGGAAAAAAATCCCACCTCAGCTTTCCAAATCCGACCTCGAGCCACGGCGGGGCTTCAATCCGTGTCTCAGAGCTTGGGAGCTCGGCCGCGGGGTGAGCGAAGCCATCAGTCACATATGTTTTCACCCACCGAGCAGGGCCCCCATTGTTGGCTCAACCCCGCCAACCAACCAAAGACAACATGTATCTAAGTCGTTTTGCTAAAGTCAACGCAGAACCCCCAACCCCCAACCCTCCCACAGATGGACGCCCGGGGAGGGGGGCCCCAACCCCGGTAGAACCGATGTGAGCAGGCCTTTGCCGTTGTCCGAGGTTCTGGTTCAGCACGCCAACACCGCAGTAGCCGACTCCCGGGTCAGCATCAGGTGCTCTCTCAACGCATCCTCCTGGTGGCCTGCTCCGGCGTTACCGTCTAGCCGAGGATAAGTCCGTCGAGGATAGCCACGGAACACCCAACATATCCGAGATGTCGGGTCCAAACTGACGCACACACCACAACAGTCCCCCGGCAACCACACACACCTCCTGCTCACGATGCGCGAAATGCGGGGATTCCACAACCCCCCCGCCATTTACGAGCAAGTCCCATGTCTGGGCACTATCGCAAAGCTGCATCGCACAGCTGCAACGTGTCCCAGGCTACTGCCGGTCTGGGAAGGTCATGCATGCAGATCTGGAGGTTGAAACATGGACATCTCTTCTCTCCGTCGCCAAGAATGCCATTGCCGTCTCTGCATTTGAGATGGGAGCCGGCCGCCAAGACGGGCCAGGAGCCTCCTCGAGCACAACTGACGGGCGTAACATGTATGCGTACTTTGTGTAACATTCCGTGGAACCCGGATCCCTTCCACTACACATGATTTAGCCCGAAAAAAAGGAAGAAAAGATTGACGGACATCAACTTCAATAGTCCCGTGCTAAACACACGGCCACAAAGCTGTCACGGGGTCGCCCAGTCATACTCCCTTTCGTTGAGGGGAGAAGCCAGGGTTGGGTGAGCTAGGTTAAGTTGTTTCCCCCATCGCTTTCCGGCACCGTCTTCAACCATGAAGGGCGGTTTGGCGCTTGGAGGAGTGCCGATGACCATAGCCCGCCTTTGCCCGACCAATACCTCGATCATAGTATAGGATCGTGTGCTGGGGACCAATTGCAACCATGATGACTTCTCGGGCGGTGCGCCGACTGGAGGTGGACGCGAGCAATGGAGGGGGAAGGCAACTGATGGAGACGGCTAACCTCGTCTCAAATGCGTTACATCGAGGGAAACCGAATCCGGCGAGCCGAGTAAAAGCTGTGGTAATGGACTCTGACAGTTGACTAGGGTTGTGGTGTGCTTCTTCAACCCCCACGACGCGCGCAGGCCCGCGAGGGGCCCTGCCAAGCGCCGGCTCCGGAGCAACCCCTCCAACCCTAAGCTTATCAGATCAGACGCCGTGCTCTTCTTGGCATGTCGCTTTTCGACCCGTTGTCTCGGTGCAATCATGAGTTGAGTGTGAATAGAGTTGCCAAGAGACCGAACTCCGTTGCACTCGGGCACTCCAACACTTCGGCGGATATTTGTCAAAGTGTAATTGGTCCCGTCTCTGGAAAGAGAGACAGCCAAGGAGTTTGTCGGCTAAAAGGTCCAGAGATACCAACAGACAGCAAAGCAGAGCACAAGGAGGTTTCAACTGTTGAGTCTTCTGACCTCGCTCTGGGTGGCACAACCTCAAGCCATGGAACTCAGGACGGCAGCTGAACGGGAACAGTGTCTTTTCCGAAGGACCGCTCGCTTGGCATTAAACCATCACCACACCTCCGCTCCCAAAAGCCAACCCCTCTGTGATCAGCCGGCAACGGAAAAAACAATGCTGCAAGAACCTGTAAAACCGTGCCCTCTATGTCCCGGCCAAGCACATCACCCGAAAACAGCAGAGGCAAACAGATCAGACCCGAGCAGGAAAACAGTTGTCCTCACCGCTCGAGGTAAGCATTCCCAACCCCCACGCCACGCTTAGATCGTACAGCCGTCCGTAACACACGAGCGAGCTTGAACTTGTCGTTCTGGGCCCTTATCCGACGCCCAACTCTTCGTTTCCCCCGCTTGAGGGGAGGGGGGAAAAGGGAGAGAGCAAAGGCCGTTCCCTAGGCCGCCCTGCCGCTTGATTGTGTCTTGCGGCAGAAACCAGACTAAGCTCCCTTCACTTTTAATATCTCTCTCCGTTTATTTCTTGCCAACAAGCTCCTGCACCTTCCCCTCGACAGCGGCCACCTTCTCCTTCCCCGCGTCCACGGCGCCGGCGAGCGCCGCCTGCTCGCGGCCTCCCCACTGTGTCCACTGCAGGTAGCGGTACCCTTGGGTGAGCTGGGCGCCCTCGTTGACGAAGTGGCAGGCGAAGAGCAGGTAGTTGGCGGGCGTGACGGCGAGCGCGTAGCGCATGAAGGTCGCCGAGTAGACGCAGAGGGCGCCCGTCATGGGGGCGGAGATTCTATCGGTGGAGCATCGTTAGCTTGGTGTCAGGGAAGTGGTTTGAAGTTGCACAGCTGGTAGTGGGAAGGTGATTGCTGGGCTTGGGCCGTTGGGCTAGGCGGTGAGGGGAGGGAAACAAACATACAGATCAGGGCTCTTCCGGGTGTCCATGACCGCCGCGACGGGGATACCAAAGTTGGAGACGGGACCCCAAAAATCTGTATTGGCCGCATGTCAGTCAAGATCCCATCTTGCGTACTGGCAGGCTATAAGCTTCGACGTAGTGCCCGAGAAGTCATCATGGTCGCAATTGGCCCCCAGCACACGATCCTATGATCGAGGTATTGGTCGGGCAAAGGCGGGCCATGGTCATCGGCACTCCTCCAAGCGCCAAACCGCCCTTCATGGTTGAATACGGTGCCGGAAAGCGACCCTTCGGCATGATCGGGGGTTGTCCGATGACCGGCCGGCGTGCTCGGGGCGGGCTGCAGATGGAAACAGTAGGAACTCACGTGTTGAGCAGACATAGTTCAAAACGGGGTGCGCCCGAATCTTCGCATTTACGGCTTTGACAAAGGCGGCCATTTTGACGGTGAATGCTGTGCTGGCGTTGCCCTCGTCGCAGTTCGGTGGATTCGAGAGGTGATGGTTTAACTTCGAGATCGGACATGCGCGCCGGGTTTGGAAAATAATTTTGGGTCCAGTTTGCCGCACGGACCTCCCAAGCCAAATCGTCCTCCAGCTCGCCATGATGCAAACACTCACACCAATGGTATCAAGACACTTGTGCGGATTACACCGGCGCAGCGGGTGCCTTATATTATCACCTCCGGCTATGTTGAGAAGAGCAGCTCTACCAAGTCTCGGCTGAACACAGGCTGCAATCCGCTCCTAAGCGTAGTTTTCATAACCCCTGAACGCCGCCCAAACCAACCATTCTCCGTAAATCCGGGTAGAGATCGCCAGCCAAGCCCATAGCATAGCGACATGCAATAAGTTTCCGAAAGCACTCCGTCAAGAGCCTTACAGCGAGGCGCAACCCGGGTATCAGTGATGTAACCAACGACAGGATGACATTTATCGCCGCGGCGGAGGGTTGAAGCCCGAAGGGGGGGCTCCGCCTGGAGGGAAACCCGGGGGAAAGCCTGGAGCACCAGGGAAGCCAGCAGGGGGCGGGAAAGCACCACCAAATCCAGGCGGTGCAGCTATTACTAAGTCAGAGCCTGAACAATGCGGGAGGATGAGGGTTGTACTTACGGCCCCCACGCCCAGGGAAGCCGGGAGCACCAGGGAAGCCAGGGAAAGGAGGAGGGGCAGCGCCTCCAACACCAGCGGCAGGGCCAGCCAGAGAAATCGGAGCAGCCGCACCCCGTCCAGCTGGCCGTGCGACACCCGGGCCAGCAGTAAGTGCCGTTGTGATTCCGGCGCCTGTCGACTTGCCCAAACGCGCACTGGGATCTGCGGGTGGTGGGGACTCGACGGAAAGGGAAACGATGTGGGCGCCGCGGACAATCGTCAACCCCAGGGTTCGCTTCTCTTCCTGCTCAACGACCGTGGCGGACGACGAGGCGCCAGGGGCGGCTGGCTTGTTCTGCTTGCGCTTGCTTCGGCGAAATTCCTCGGTATCGGCAAGAACTAGGTTCATGTGCTTATCGAAAGCTAGCATCTACATAGAATGGTTAGCAACTTTTACCACGGCTGAGAGGCGGGGCCGGGTACACACCTGGCCGGTCATCTGGCGCCCATCGTTCAAGGTGACGCGCATCCGGTAGTTGATCTGGGAGGATATCAGTACCCCGCTCGCAGCTGCATCGATCACCGCGAAGGGGAGATAGTACGTACGTAACCGGCCTAAAATCAATGCGCCTTGTCAGTCCTCCGATGTCAACATGGATGCCTGCACAGCGGTGTGGGCGGGGGGATGCACTCACCATCTTGCCCTGCTTGTTTGTCGCCGACATCTTGGCGGTAAGGTGCTACAAAGTAGCGTCCTCGGAGTTTCAAAAATTGGTTTGTGTGGACAGAGTTCTTAACTTCTGTCAGTTGCGGTCTCTTCTTAGTCTCGGCGGAGATTTCGAAGTGGCGCGCGGGATGTTGATAGTAACCAGGTAGCGTAGCGGAGACGGGCTGGGCTGGAAATTTGAACGCGAGGCTGAAGGAGCTAGGATGCTTCAGCCACAACCAATAAAATCCAGCCACTCAGCCAGCCGACCGCGCCACGGCTTGTCCCCCACCAAGTTCCTCCTCCAGCTCCCCGGCAGGCAAGTGGTTCCCCACACGCACAACCCAAATTCGAGGAGCGAAAATCGACCTCGTCTTTCGAAATTCCTTGTACATCGACAAGTCGCCCAGCACCGCATATCGACAACACCGCCATCATGGTAGGAGCATGTCAATCGTAAATAATTAGGCGATTTAGCTAACACGATGATCAGTCCGAGAAGGCCCAGAACCCCATGCGGGAGCTCCGCATCCAGAAGCTCGTCCTGAACATCTCAGTCGGCGAGTCTGGTGACAGACTGACCCGTGCTGCCAAGGTGCTGGAGCAGCTCTCTGGTCAAACCCCGGTCTACAGTGAGTTTGCACTTCAGTGCCCTTTCCGCGATTCCTCCATGCTGACATGCTTGTTTTCAGGCAAGGCCCGGTACACCGTCCGCACGTTCGGCATTCGCCGTAACGAAAAGATCTCGGTCCACGTCACCGTCCGTGGCCCCAAGGCCGAGGAGATTCTCGAGCGTGGCCTCAAGGTCAAGGAGTACGAGCTCCGCAAGCGCAACTTCAGCGAGACCGGCAACTTCGGCTTCGGTATCAGCGAGCACATCGATCTCGGCATCAAGTACGACCCCGGTATCGGTATCTACGGCATGGACTTCTACTGCTGCATGACCCGCCCTGGTGAGCGTGTCTCCCGCCGCCGCCGCGCCAAGGCCAGAATCGGTGCCAGCCACCGCATCAACCGCGACGACACCATCAAGTGGTTCAAGCAGCGCTTCGACGCCATTGTCCGCTAAACGCGGGCTTGACGAGTTGAGGGTTGATGAATAAAACAAAAACTTGGGCATTTCAGGGGAGTTTGGGACTCAGCACCATCGGGATCTCTGGGGCGGTGATTACTTTGCGGGTTCATGCAAAACGGGTCGTGGGGTTCTTTTCGGAACATGTAAATGCAGCGTCGTATACCTGGACGAGTCGTCTCGTCCACCGCTCGGTCTGAATTTCAGTCGAGCCTCGGCCTCAGAGACCGACCGGCATCATGCCGGCTTTCCAATCCCATAAATTCCGTGAGCCTCATCTGCGGAGCTAAGATTCTTGGAGTGAGCACGGGTCGTGTCAGAAGTTACTAGTATCATGTAACAGACGTAGCACGCTGTGCCAGTTTCGAGTGTCTTGGATGCAATTTTTGGTCATTTGGGCAATGGTACTTTAGGTGGTATTTCTCAGGCACCGAGGGAAACAAGCATGAACAGTCAGAAATAAAACATCTGGCAAAATTATCAGCCATTCCTTTTCCGTAGCCTGAAGCCACTATCTAAAGAACTGTCCCAGAAGAAAACGCAAAAGTCCGCCCAATTCATCCATGCCGCCATCATTATGGCCTTCATCTCTTCATGAACAACAACCCTCCAACGAGGCTCGGGTATCTCTCGCCGTTCTTGGTGGCGAATCCTAAACACTCGGGCGGAACCAAGGGCCCTCAAATCTCGGCAGACGACTCGATGTCGTGAAGTCCAGCTGCCAGATCAGACCATAGCGGTAAGCCTCAAGCAATCCCGAGCGCAGCAGCACTCAAGCAGTGGCGTTGCTACCACCTGCAGGTACGGCTCGATTTCCCAAAACGAGCGTATACTCAAAGCGCATGATCCGCCGTCCGCACCGTTTAGATACTAACCAACGGCGCCGTGGCCTCCATCATCCGCCCGCCGGCAGCACCAGCACCACCACCGCCACCGGCACACCGGCGTGTCGGTGTGGTCGACACGCGCTGCCTGTGGCGCTGTGTCATGTGGATGTCGATCAGCATGTCGACCAGGGCCTCGGCGTCGGTGTGGAGCGCCTCCAGCTCCTCGGCACTGCTGCAGACGGGGCTGCCGTCCGCGCCGGGCAGGCGGAACGCGGCGAAGACGATGCCGCGGTTAGCGGGTTTCTTCTTTTGCTGATGTTGCTGCTTGCCATTGTGGGTTGTGGTGGTGGCAGCGGGGTCCGACTCGCGGCCCCGCGCCGGGCTGTGGCCCGTGTAGAAGGCGCAGCTGTACCCGCGGGCAAACTCGTCCTGCGCGCCCGTCTCATTGCGGTACTCGAGCCAGCCCTGCGTGCGGAGCACCTTTTGGTGGACCGGCGCCGAGATGCGGAAGGGGTACATGATGGAGGGCAGGCCGTACGCGGCGAGGAGGCGCCCGGTGGTGGCGCTCCGGGAGGTGGCGCGGGGCGCGACCGGGGTCCGCAGCGACTCGAAGCCGCTGTCGTAGCTGGAGGCGTTGGATACCGGGGACTGAGGCGGGGAAGGGGTCGCGCTTCGGGTCGGAGATGTGGTGACGGGGGTGCCACAGAGCTGACTGAGGGGTGAAGAGCGACTTAGGCGGCTCATGTGGCTTGGCCAGAGATTGACGACATAGACAAGGTCGAATTGATACTTTGTTGCGATTCTTGCCGCCTCGAAGGCGGCGGCGGTTGCGGGGCGGCTGGCCAGTGGAGGCGAGAGTGTGAGTAGGGGGTAAGCTGGCTTGGTTCGAACGGGCGTGGAAACCGCGGACGGATCCGGCGGTAACCCAAAGCCTGGAGGGTTGGTCGCTGAAGGCCGAGTCCGGGAGGCAGCGTGGCCGTCAGCGATATCATCGTCACTCAGAGCGAGGAATTCCTTGAGACTGGGCTCCTTAAGGACAGTGTCGGAATCCACGGCCTTCGTTGTCGGCAGGTTAGATAAGCTGATCGACTTGCGCAAGCCTTCGTTACTGTATTTGATGTTGGTCGCGATGGGCGACAAACTCTTCGGTCGTTGTGAAATGTTACCAATGCCGCTGTTTGCCAGGTTTAGGCCGAGCTTGGCCGGCGAAAGAGAAGGCAATGGGGACGGCGCCAGATATTTCTCCGAAGCAATTCCTAAACAGTGGCTTTCTCGCTGCGGCGGCGCGAGATCCGAAGTCTTGTACTGCTGAGCTGAGATGTCAACTTGGCCTTCGGGAAGGGACACCTCGTTTTGGGTGACCGTAGAGTACCGCTTTCGGTCAAGTTGGGCCTTTGGGGAGACAGAAACCGACGGAGTTCGAATCAACGGCTTCGAAAGAGGTCTAGAGCGCCGTCTCGGTGATGAGTCGCAGTCAAACTCGCTGGACGCAGTGGAGAAGCTAAACTCTAGAAACCCCGACGAGGGGCCGTCATTACTCGAATCAGGATAAACTGACGACGACCGTTGGTCGTCGCTAGAGCGAATAGAAGAGTACCGCGCCGGAATGGCAGGGCAACCGCCGTTTTCGTTGTTGGCCGTGGGTGCTGAGGGCGGAAGGCGGGGCGTGCTTGGTGGCTCCGGAAGGCTCCTGGCCCGCCGGCTAGCGTTTGGTGACAAGAGCACCTCCTCCCTGGCCATCATGCGGGATGATGTAGGTCTGATGTAGGATGTCTGCGGAAATTTCAAGAGAGTCGCATCAAACCCGTCCAGTGACGGCATTGGCGTCACCGGCCGGGTTGTTGTGGGAGCGGCCGAGGCATGAGAATCAGTGGCTCTCTTCTTCCTGGAAAACAGCTTCTCCAGCCGGTCAAGCTGTTTGTCGAGCTTCTCGAATCTCATCGACATAGCGGCACTCTTTTTTGAATCTGCAACGAGAAGGGAAAATAATCAGCAACATAATTACCAATGTAATTAGAAGCATTGACTTACTGAAGTGGGAGTGAGTGTGTAAAGCAAACCTCTCGCTCCACCTGGCTCGGGATTCTAACTTGGACGGCGAGAAAGAAAAGGCACCCTCTTCAAGCGAGAGGGGTAGGGAACGGCTGTGGAAAGAAAACGGTTGTGCTTGCTGTTGTGTGATTTGGGAATCTCCAGCGACCAGGCGCCGGCCGAATCGGTAACAGCAACAGCGAACTCGAAAAGTTGTTTGGTAACTGGTAATACAGTGCCGTGACGCAAGAGTTAATAACGGGATTTTGCGAATCGGTTGAACGAGTATTCCACGGCAGGTAGAGAGGGAAATCCGAGTCTCATGACAAGAAACCGGAGGTCGTGGGAATCTGTTGCTGTGGTCGGAAAGGAGAACGGGGGTCCGAGGTGGGCGATTAACAACCGGGCAAAGAAGAAGTCCGGTTCTGTTTTCACATTTTCCAGCAACTGTTCGGCTCCTGGGCACGGTTTTTTGGCAAGCCCGGCGAGTTCCTGCTGAATTCCTGGCTCCTAGTTCGGACCATAGAGGCGGGGAACGACTGCCCGGCTTGAAGCAGAGGAGCAACAAAAGCAACGTCAATGCCCTATGCTTATCACGGCTTGTTGGTGTAGTATCGCCATGCCAGGACAAAAACTCGCAACGGGAACACCGAAAATTGGTCCTGTTTGCCCCCACAGAGGCAAAGGCAAAAGAAACGGAAAGCTTTGATGTGGTGGATTGCCCGGGGGGTCGACAGAAGGCGAATGATCACGGTCCAATGAGCTGGATATAAGACCAAGCACCACGTCCCAAGGACGGGTCTGGTGGACTGTTGCGCAGCAAACGGAAGGCAGGGGGTTTTCCCACTTTCAACTGGCTCGTTCTCGACGTCGAGCATCTAGCCGGCGGCCGCAGATGAGAAGTGAGAGGGGGGGAGGGGCGGAGGAGCAACAAGCAAGGGAGACAGCGAGGTAGGCCAAATAAGGAATATGGATACAATGACACTCCGAGCAACACAGTTCCCATTGAACAGAAATCACGATCCGTGGTCCGTGACTGGCAGATCTCAGACTGCAAGTGGTCCATAGAATTCCAAGTCATGGCACCCAGACCTCCAGGACCATCACCCATGGCGGCCGTGCTCTGGTTGTCGTGACACCCTTGTATTACTGTGCCACACCCATGTTCTCCAAGCATCGAATTGTCGACCAGACAAGTTAGATACTCGAGTTTTCGGTTGAAACAGTAGCGAAGGGAGGCTTGCTTTTCCTTCCGAGGGAGCGCCATCACACGACGCTAGTGTCTCCCGCTGGGATTTAGGGGCGGCCTTGCCTCCGTCCAGTCGGCAGGATGGCGAACGGCTGACGGCCATCGTTTGGGTGTGAAGGTAGAAAAAAGCAAGATCCAGGCGGAATCGGCTGCAAGTGGAGGAGCGAGGTCTGAAAGGGAAAGAGCTTCATGAAAACAGCAAGAGCCAGCTCTCCCTTGTTCCCCCAGTTGCAGTCCGTGCGTCAGGAGCTGTGTCCTGCCCTCAGAGGACAGGGATGAAATTGACACCACAAAATCCGTTTGACAGCTGACCAGTCACATGCACTGATGGCATTGGACCCAAGCCTTTATTCCCACCAGCTGACAGCAGGTGATCCACTTTCCCGACTTCCTGACTTGGCAACCATTGAACTTGCACCGAAACCTCGTCGGCCCAAGGATTCGACCGCTGCTGAGCTTTCAGATCTCAGATAACGCCTCCATTGTATGCCTCAGCGGTAGCACAACACAGGCCCAAACAAGCGGGTATCTGCATGACTGGAGGCCAACAATGCACGCACCAACGCCTACCACCCTCGGCGGCCACTCTCGCTGGCCTCTCTCCTCGAAACAACAAAAGACAAGTCTTCCTGTCGCTTCCTGCAGGGCAAGCCCTAGCTTGTTGAGGATAAGTCTCTTTTTTTTTCTAATGCAGCACTGTGATCAACCGTGCATGTCCCCATGCCTGCAGCTGCCCAGCCGGTGGCTTCTGTTGGTCTTGACGCCATTCCCCTCGGCTCCAACCGCCCTCAACGTCCTCGCGACTCTTGGAACTTGAGAAAACAATGTGCGCCATCTTGGTTTGCCAAATCACACCGGGGAGGTGCCGTAACAACGGCAAGGTGAGTGCTCTACTCGTGGAACACGACCATAGCTTCATACTCGATACATCTCTTTCGTCGAGACCTATCTTCTGGCCCTTACCGGGAAACTCTACCGGCAACTTGCTTCTTCTTTACAAGGTGGGGATCTCTCGCATCCAGTTTTCTTCCCCGGTCGATACAACCAAGACTTGCTTTTCGGGCTGAGGTGTCCGAGCACCGAGGCCACTTCTCACGGCCAAATACAATACATCAAAACGAGTTTCGAAGCAGGTCGTCCGGTTAGGGCACCCATCTGCTTCCTACTACCCGCTAGTTTGGGTCTTGACCGCCGAAGCAGAAAGCTTTAAATGGTTTTTTGTTGCAATTGCTGTTGCTCAGCTTCGCCGTCATTCAAGTTTCAACACCCCCTATACCCCATCCAACAAAAGCCCCCCACGGCTTCCACCCCGGCCAATGGCTAGGCTCGGGAGATCCGCGAGGGTGCCGGCGCGCTGGGTCTGGGGGCTCCGGCATGGCGCTAGACGTTAACGCAGAACTGAGACCAACTGGCGATGCCGAGAACGGAATGTCACAACGCAGGGCGATCACCTTGTGACAACGTAACTAACTGCATCTTGGCCGAGCAGCTTATCATTTATTTCAAGTTCAGTCGGGATACCCCGCTCCAGTACGTCCGTACATGATAGGAGGTGTCAACTCATGTCTTTAGTGTCGGTGTCGGCCAAAGCAGGCTTTCGGGGCGGTGCCGGATCGGCGGCGCCCATTGGATCCCTGAGCCGACGCATGTCTTAGCCTCCGTCCGTTTCCATGCGTGTGCGTTGTCCGTCTCGGTTGGAGGGGGCAAGACACTTTCCCTTAAACCATTCTCATCCCCAGCTTCGCAACCACCGTCTATCACACTTTCGTGGCCACTTCAGGAGACATCCAACGCCAACGGCGCTGTTTACCCACCTCCGGTCCGCCATTCAGCTAGCATGAAAGCATCCCAACGTGCGCCCCCCGCACACGTGACGCCCAGGGAGAGCAGAAGCTCAGCTTCTCTTACACAGTGTGGTTCCCAAGCCGAGGCAATAACTAGTATCCCTTGCGACAGTAGCGCCATCACCTCTTGACAGATTCTGCCGGCAATAGACAAGTCCGGACCTTGGCGTAACTGCAGGAGAGATCTTTGGTCAGGTTGCTTGCTTACATCTCGATCCTGTGTGTCGCCTCCCAATAAATGGGTGTAACCAAACCCGAGGGTAGGTACTTCCTCCCGATGCCCGGGCGGCTTTACGTTCTGCCCAAGTCGCGCTGTTTCTGTCTAGCTTGGCTGGCCGGTTGGCTGATGGCCCGGGTTTCTAAAGAAAGCCCAGGAAAAGTCTCAGGAGCTCCAAACTTGCAACTTGTCTCACCAGATAATGTTTCGTGCTATTCTATTTGCTACCATACGAAGTACGACTCGCCAAAAACTTCCGATGGCGCAGTGTCGAGTTTGCCTCTCTATCATCCGTGCTCAGACGCACATACGGAAGACCGATCGTGCGTCATTTAAGTGAGATCCGTGTGTGTGTGCGCCCTAGCACACGAGTCGGCCGAGAAGGCGCGAGACGGACGAGATGAGGTCGAGGCAGCCCGCGGAGGTCACAGCGCAGCCGATCTCCCGTTCCCGTCCCCAGTGTCGAACCACATCCGCCGGGACCACACAGGATCGTAAATTGCGAGTGCCAGCAGCCGCTCAGAGCCTCGCGCCACTGCTGGCTTCCTCCACCTCCCCAAAGATGTTCAGGAAGGCCTTGTGCACCTCGTCAGTGAGGTCGCTCGCCTGTAGACTGCGGCCCTTTTTCGCGAAGGCGAGCCGTGAGCACTCCTGTCGAGCGTTAGCCACCAACCACGTTCACCCTAGAACATAACCCGGATAAACTGAAAGGAAAGGCTTCTTCTCACCCTCGTAATCGCGCTGCCCCCAAACACCGCCAGAGCCACCAACTCCTCCTCCTCCAACCTCCCCCCCGTCTCCCAAATCCCATCCAGATACGCCTTCCTCCACGCCAAAAACGTCGCAATACTCCCCGTCAACGTATCCCCCTGCCCACCACTCCTCTTCCTCCCCCCCTCCAAATCCACCGTATACGTAACCCTCCCATCACTCAAATGATCCCGCGCCCCCTTCTGCAGCACCATAACCCCTCCTAACTCCCCCGCCAACGCCTCCACCGCCTCCGTCGCCCTCCCCCCTCCCTCCCATCCTCGTTCCCATCCTCGCTCCCATCCGCCTTCTTCCCCCCCTCCGACACCTCCACCCCCAACGCCCCCGCCAACCGCTTAAACTCCACCACGTTCGGCGTCAGCACCGCCAGCGCGTACCCGCGCACTAGCGCCGGGTCGCGCTGCACGATCTGCAGCGCGTCGGCGTCGAGCACCACGGGCATGCCGCGCTCCCGCGCCGCGCGCAGCACCAGCGCGCACGTCTCTTGCATCAGCGGGTCGCGGCCGAGACCGGGGCCGATGACGAGGACGTGCAGCCGCTCGAGGAGGGGGGTGATGCGCGAGGCGATGGCGCGGGCGGATTCTTCTTCTTCTTCTTCTTCTTCGGGGTGGGGTACCGGGGTGTTGGTGGTGGTGGTGGTGGTGCTGTTTGGGGGGGAGTTGCGCATGAGCGGGTGTACCATTAGGTTGGGCGAGTAGGTCTTGATTACGGCGGCGGCGGCGGGGGTGCAGATTACGTGGGACTGCGGTGGTGGTGTGGGTTAGCGGGTTGGTGTGGTGGGTTATCGGCGAGGGAAAAGGGGCGGTGGGAAGGGAAAGGAGGGAAAGGTCATTGGAGATCTGATCATAGGACAGACCCTGTGACGGTATCGTTTTCTCGCTCTCGGAAAATAAAGAGTGGTGATGAGATAGGAGCATAGTAATAAAGCCTACCATGTCACACCCCAACCGGGCACTTGCCATGGCCGAAAAGTAGGGGGCACCCGTGTAGTCCTCACTGCCACCGATAACGCCCACTCGCCCCAGCTGTCCTGTCCACATGGGCTCATCGTCAGTCTCTGTCATATACCGCGGGCTTATTCAACAGCGAATTACTCACCTTTATGAAACTTCTCCAGCATCGGCGGGATCATCTGCCGCACACGGGCAATGATGTCCTTGGTAGCAGGTGACATGTTGGGAAATCCAGTGGACGCAGACGATTCGGAGGGCATTTCAACCTGTGGAGGTTATGTCGGAGAAAGAGTTGAGCGAGTTTAAGGTGATGCTGGTTAACAAACGGTGGGTTAGTTAGACTTGCGCTGTTTGGAGACCGGCTGTTGGCAAAGGCCAAAGGGACACAAATGGAAGCACACAATACCGTCAGCAGCTACGGGCGAGTTCAGTTATTGCCGGTCGTTTTAAACAAACTGCTTGCACTTAGGAAAGATGCATGAGTCAATGTTGGTTGAGTGTAAATGAACCGAGGGTTTCGATTGGCATGGATGTTGTTTAGTGTTGTTTGTTCCTGGTTCCTGAATGCAGTTCGGGTTTCGGCGCGCTTCATGATGTCACTGTTCTCGACACCACTCAGCTGCAGCCTTTTCTTACGGGAAATACAGGGGCCCGCTCCGGTGCAACAGAATATACGGAATAGAGGTGTCTCTGTTGCTCCCGGCAGCATAGTCGCAACGTACGCTACAATAGAACTTCTTGTCTGCGACATTTGCATCGCTCTTGGCTTTCCGAAAACTAAGGTACCGGCTTCGCTGCCTTCGGTTCCCGCTGGGTAGGTATTGAGAAACCATATGGAAAAGAAGAAATTAAGAAATTGAAGAAATAATATCGAAAATAAAATAATTAAAGAATAATAACCTAGATATTGAAGAAACGAGATAGGAAAAAAAGTTATTTTGTTTACCAATCTTTTTTTTTTTTTTTTTTTTTTTTTGCCACCCCCTTTTTAGCTTGTTGTGATCGCCTAAAGGACACAGGACCTTTTTCTCCCACATCATTCTCGATAGCCAAACTCATTACAGGAAGGCCGCAGCCATTGCATCCAAAAAGTTCTACCGCAAAATCTGCGATCACGCTGTTGACGCACCAGACCAGCTAACGGCACAAGGAAGCCATTGCTGCTGGTGGTGTTGACGACGAGAGCGACTCCGAGGAGGTCAGGGTCGGCCCGTTACCAAGAGAAAGGACATGGGGAGCATAGAAAACAGCACACCCAGAGAGGCTGGCTGGTCTGCTATTTAGGCACTTCTGTTTCATGGCTGGTGCTTCGCCAGCCGGCAGAACATGAAGCGTTTCGTCTCATAGGTCTTCTCCAAGTGACACAGGTCGCGGTCATTTAGGTGATCCTCATGAGACCATTCGGGTAAGAAGTCCACTTCGACCGACAAGTTGGGAGACAAGGATAGGGGACGACTTCAGACCCATCAAGATCTCCCAGCCCTAGTGAGCAGTGGGGAAGGCGAGCAAGCCCGGCCTCCGTGGACTATCGAGGAACCCCTGAGCCAGGACGTCTTTGGCTGTTGGTGTGACCGTGCTGAGAAGATTGAGAACGACATCAAGCACTTGAGTCTCGCAGCACAACCTGCGACATATGGGGTATGAACAAGTACCTACTTTGCCAACTTTACAAACCTCAGAAGAACACATGCTGGCACTCCGCTAGTGCATAACAAAACTCCTGTTCCTCCCGTACGCCAAAACCTCTTCCTCCTTTTTGAACCCTCTAGTATCCCGATGGCATGCGAAAGAAAAGACCCAAACAGATTCGAGACACCTTCCTAGGCGTATAGTTGGCCGTGAATCTCACGCATCTTAGTGCACACGTCCCGCAGACGCTTAAACTGAACCAGTTCCTCTTGGCAGTAGACCTTTATCGAGTCCTCCCACAGCAGTTTCTCAACGTCTCGGCCAAGGGTATCGATAACCCAGCCAATGTGCCCCCACATTCGTACATACCTGCCCGCTTCATCCATCTGCACGAGGCCCCATTTCTGGTCGAGGACACGCGTGAAGTCGGGCTTGACGCCGCTGTGGTGGAAGAACATGGAGTGGCCGTGGTGTTTTAGCTTGACGTCCCCGAGTGCGTCGAGGAAGGTCGAGTTGGTGAGGAAGTCTTCTACGACGATGGCCTCTGTCTCGTCCCGCTTGTTGTTGGCCTCCTGAATGGCGGCCATAACGGCACGGTAATCCTCCATAGGGTCCATCTGTAGCAGGAACATACCCGTCCACTTGTCTATAGCCGATCGCCCATGGACCACTGGCGGCTTCTTCACGTCATAATACCCCTTCTTAACCCCAACCCCCGGTTTCATCCACGCCGATGGCTGTTGCTTATACATCCCCTTTTGCCGTAGCGCTTCCAGCACTAGTGCGGCATGGAGAAAGGTTTCCTTATCCCCTTCACCCGCGCTATGCTGGCTGAGCAGGGGGTAATAGTGCTTAGGCCCGTTATAGTTGTAGTAGGCCGCTAGGAGAAGAGTATCGGCGTGGCGGGCCTTGTCGTACACTAGTATCCCACTCTCTGAGGTTGCACGCGAGTTGACCGGGGGGATATCGATATCGCCAGCCACCTTGTAAAACAACGGCGAAGCGGTCGAGGTCCAGAAGTCGGGCCAGGTAATGAGGCCGGTCGAGGTGAATGGCTCGGACCCCTGGTGGAAGATCTTGTCTGGGTTGAGAATAGGGAGGCAGTCGGCGTCGAGGAAGAGGACATTTTGAAACGACGAGACAATGATCGAGAGCACCTTCCATTGGAAGCGTGTGAACTTGGGCACCACTATACCAGCCCATGTATCCTGTATGGACAGGCAGGTCGCCTTGTATTGAGGGAGTGTCTTCGAGCATATCAAGTCTACCCACGGTGAGGTTGAGTCGAGGTAGATCTGTATCGGTAAATGCGAACCAGCCCGGCGTGCCGTCAGCACCAGCGAGATGACCTGCCCAAAGTTGGCTACGCCAGCTGTGGTCACGATGCCCGTAGTGTTGGCATCGTAGGGAAGATGGCTGCCGAACTGGGCGAGCTGGTCGACAAACGCGGTATGCGATTTCCGGTACCTGGCTTCGTCATCGCTGCGCAGCTTGACCAGGTCCGGGCGCGCGGCGTGGGTATTGGGCTTCCAGTTGATGGCAGGATCCCAGTTTTTTATTTTTATGCTAGGGGCCGTTATGCGCGTACTCTCGAGCCGGGCAAAGAACTCTGCCCACCACTCGCTGGGCGGCGCGTGGTTGCTGGCGTGGCGGCCCGGGGCGCGCGTGGGGAGGTAGAAGTCGTCGTAGAAGCACAAGTGGTAGACGAGGTAGGCGGATGTAAACAGGAGAACGACAACAACAGAGACTCTCGCCTTCCCGATACGGTGGACGACTCGGCGCGGACGCAGAGTGAGGTGTCGGATGAATGCCACACCCTTCTGAGCTGTCTGCTCCTGGCTGCGAGGCGTCGGAAGCGCGGCGGCATCCGCAGGTGGCGCTGCCATATCGTGATTCGAATACCTAGTGATGAAGTGGGCTTGTTTTACATGATTCTATCATGTTTCGACTCCCCCTGGGCCGACGGACAGATGGCCCACGCACATGATGGCCGGCAGTGCGGCAAGAACGCTGTTGATCGACCTCAGTTGGTTTTGCTTTTTGGTTGGCCCTTGGCTCGGGGCTGCCGGACTGCTTCAAACTCTCTCCATGGGGGCAACGATGGTGAAGTGGCAGAACAGGAGAGTATTTGTTTTAACCACGCCGTGGACGCGAACGAGTTCGTATGAGGCGCCTCGGCCCTCGTCGGGTCGACGGACGATCGCATATTGCACCGCCATGTTGCCATTTCGCGTCTCTCTGGGCATCCACGAACCACCCCAGCCCCTGACCCGACACACCCGGCGCGCTGAGCACACGACATGCCAAGGTCGTTGTCCGGGACCAACCGCAGAGACCTGAGATGATTCTCCAATCACAGCGAGAACGCGTGTGTGGGACGCACTCGGGATGGGACTTTAAATTCCAGGAGATGGCTCGTCGCTAATCCAATCTGACGAGAAGCTCTGGTTCACACCGTTTTGCGCCGACCGACTCTCAATTTCTCAAGGGTGCTGTCAGGGGATGAAGTCGAGCTTCTTTTTCTTCCCGAAGTTGAGATGGGGTCCTTGCCCAGAGCTCCACACAGTCAGCTCGCTATCAAACTGTCGATCCTTACCTAGTCTGCTGTTGGTCCTTGCCTAGGAGTTACACAGGTGGTGTGCGGTTGGTTCTCGGGCGTGAAGCTCGGGCCGGAGGGATTGTCACCCAAAGCGGGCCGTGAACCCTCGACCAACCGTTCTATCCGGCTCATCGCAAAACTCCTTAAGTAGATAAGGTAACTCAAAGAAATCGAGATCAATTCCTAGCCTCTGTAAAACTACCAGGCCGCGCGCTCGCCACAGCCCGCCACAAGTATGTGCTCAAGAACTTACCAGGGTCACTGACTACTTACAACTCTGCGGCCTGCCTCCGGGAGTCCTCAACACTCACTACTATACATCCATCCTCCCATACACGCGCTCCTGATATGTACGGCTATACGCGTGCCACTACGTAGCTACGGGTTGGTGCCGCGTTGCGGTTACGGCCTAGGTAGGTAGTTGGGTCTCGAGTCTTGATGTTCATATCAGAGTGCTATCGTTCTTCAAGATGGTGAAATACCCAGCTGGGGAGCAACGCACCCGAGTTAGCGTCCATAACCAACGGATGGCTTGTCGGGTGCTCAATCCAGCCCGAGCGTTGTTGAATTGATAATCTGGCACCTAGCAACCTGTTTATCGTCGAACCGCGTCCCTAACCGTGACCATTCCCATCAACCATTCAAGCTGCCTCGGCCGTCACGGAAGCACAGTAACGTCATAAACTGCTTCCGGACTATCCCTCTCCCCTTGGCCTTGACTTGTGTGCCTATCAGGGTTGGTTGGTACGGCGGCGGGTGGCCACGGTGCGATTCGTCATGGTGAACCAACAGTCAACCACATCAAGAACTGTGCGCTCAGTGCTTCTTGACAGGTTCACCACCATGGCACATTCCTTGACTCGTCCAATTTTGCCAACTGCATGCCATCCGTGGTTTGAAGCCCTCAACCAACAGGGCTCGGTTGGGTTGCAAGATGAGGGCCAGGTACAATACTCAACCCATCAGGGAAGATCTCGAGAACACCGAGCTGGATGGTACATGTATCTTCCTTCTTGACGATTGGAATTTTTTGGCAGAGCGTTCCCAGCCCAACGGCTCCATGCCATAGTCATGTCCGTTTCCGCTGAAGGCCACGCGCAGTGAAGCAGTGCGGTCGTCTTTCCCAGCTGGCAGGCCTGAGTGGATAAGAGCCCGTGGCCCGCCCCTTCAGAGTGCTCTCGACCTCCTTTCCTCACTATCATTTTCACTGATCTTTCAGTTCTCGCGACGTTCCCCTCACCCTTCAGCCTCTGTCGTCCTCAGACTCCCACAAATCGCTATCATGCGGGCCGCATTCGCCTCAGCTTTTGCTATCTTGGTAGCACAAACCGTACGCCCCTCTAAAAACAATACACATGTGAAAGCTTATTGACTGACTTTGCCACGCCACAGGCCGCCATGGCGCTGGATGCCGCCGATCTCATCTCCAAATACACCATTGAGACGCCGGCGTGGGAGGTCGAGGTAGCTCCTGGCCAAACCGAGGTCCTGAACGGCACCGTTCAGGAAGTCTACGCCCGGGCTCTCGCCATCAACCCCAACTTCCAGCGGGTGCCTGCTGTCGCCAGATCATCCGTCCAGAAACTGGAGACGGCCAGGCTGGCTGAGAAGCGCGGCTCGGTGGTCAAGTGTGGCAACTGGCCGTCTGCCGAGAGGCGCCACATCCACGCCGACATTGCCTATCTCAGAGCCCTTACCGCCGCGCCTCGCATGCCTCTGGGCCCCGGGGCCTGCTACCGCGTCAGCTGCTCCTACGACTCTGCCATCTACTGGTGCAACGATGTAAGTTCTCATGACATTGGCCCATGTCCCCGGCGCTTCCCTTTATTAAGTGCACGCCTAAACCACTCTCCGTTTGCTCTCACGCAGAACAAGACCTGGAAGAACCTGGACAACTGGGGCTTGATTGCCAACAGCGCCGGATTCATCATCTTCACGTGTGCCCGCAAAGCCAGCTACGCTTCAGGCCAGAACTTCGAGGCGGGCAACTGGAACACGATTGTGCGTGGCGACAAATGCTAAGGTACTTGAAGTTTGCCGAGTGGCCGGTTCGGCTCGTTCAAGTCAGCGTTACGCGGGCGTGGCGTGGGACACAGGGGGTCTTCTATTCCATCAGGGGGGTAAATGTGGCTCTTAGTGGAGGTGGAGGGAGGGACAGCATCTTGAGTTCAACACTCTGGGTTCTAGGCACTCTAACCACAATACATCTCAATTCGCGCGCTTCATACCTGTGCAGTTTTGAGTAACTCTCGTGCCTGTCCTGGCTGCTAAAGTTGGCTAGTATGCATGGAAGCTCATTTTGTTGAATAGCCCTTTCCGGGAGCTAGTGTTTGGATATAAAACCACCGTTATTATCTGCGTCGCCAGCCTCCCTTGGCAAAGGCCCGTACAAGAATGTCGGCGTAGTCGGGACGGATCCAAAGCGAATCAGGATGGAGTGGAAGGCCGACCACGCTGCTCTCCATAAAGCTGAGAAGTGTACACGCGCGGCGACTTTTGCCCCTTACAACCGGAGGTCAGTGATGGCGAGCTCGCTGCTCACGGCCGAGACAGCCTGTCCTAGTGGCGCCAGCGGGAGATGGGAGGGGAGAAGAATGTCGACGTCCGATTCGAATGGGCAAAGAGCAAGGTCGCCGACGAACTCGGCAGCGGCAGTAGATGCGAGGTGTACAGAATGGCGATTATCGGCAGCGGTAGATTCTAGGTAATCAATAGCTTGAGTTTTGAGGGAGTCGCATCCGCCAAACTTAAGAGCACCCCGCCCCTGGAGACAGTAGCCCGTAACGGTTAAGCCCAACCCCGTTAGCAAAGTCCTCGGCCAGGGTTGCCGCTGGTCCGGATTTCGAATGCATGTAGTAATCAGATGTATACGCTACCCGACTGTGAGCAAGAGCACAAACGCAGTGGGTGGAAGGTATACGTGACTGAGATTCGCACGCGAGCATTAGAACTGCCACCACCTCCTCGCACTGCGGCGCTTTAGGTCGTCTAGTTCCTCCGCAAACTTCTTTCGTTGCCGCTCGCTCAAACTGTCTCCTGCTGCGTCCAAGACCTTCAGATGTTCCTTCTTGAGTGCTTCGAATCCTGCGTCCAATTCTTTGTGCCAGGGGTATAAAACAAAAACCTGGAAGCCCAGTGCGGAACTGGCCACCAAAAAATTGGTTAGGGAAATGGCGCGCGTGAGTTTCATAGTGTATTGTGTACTGAGGGAATAAATGAACGTTGCGGGTGTTGTCCTTGCGGCAAATTTTTTTAAGTGTGAAAATGAGAGCGTTCCTTGTTTGCGACCGACCGTGGTTTTGATCCGGGATGCACGTGACTCCCACCATACATAACCCGAGCCCTGGCACACGGACTTCCCTTTCCCTGACCGTTGCATTTCAGTGTTCACTAAAGGCGTCAAGCCGAGGTTATCTCGGCAATCTCCCGAGCTTCGTTTACTGGACAGTTCTTCGCCGTTCGTCAGGAAAACGGACTTAGCACGACATCTTACAATAATATTATGACATGCCGCTGCATCTTGACATTATCCTCATTTCTACATAGGGTTTCCACAGTCATCCTTGATATATACCCAGGTACCTAATCTAAACGTTTCGCACCTTGTCTTTCCGGTTTGACACGATCTTGCAACACGAAGTACACATGTATAAGGCTCACTCGGATCTTTTTTGACCTCAACAACATTGCAATTGTCGGCTACATTGTGTGGGTAAGATTCGTTCCGTTTGAAATGGCTTTTTTTTTCCGGACTCGGAATCGTATGTGTACCTACCTAGAGATTCTCACACTATAATATTAAAACCTCGACAAACTAATAACGGTTATGTCCAGCGATATTCATAGCAAATGATATTGACACTTAACTAGACAATATGTACTCTTTCACACTTCTTTCATCTTGGAAGGGTTTTGTATTCGATACGTTGCTCGATGCAAACAAAAAACAGGCTCAGCTTTATCCCCTTGTGCATCCGGGCGCTCAACAGTCCTGACCCTTCCCTAACTCCGTGTCTGCCAGAATTGCGAGTCACACCATAAAAGAGAGCTATATAACTACCTTAACCCTGGCTTCTAGACCGGCACCCTCGCATCGTAATGTAAACAATCTCATGTCACTGTCGTTAAAGGCTAAAGCAATGCTGGGTATGAAGATATGATCCCGAGTAGGCGCCTGCTAAATAATGGTAACCATGGTGACCGTCTGCGGTTAACCGCACTGCCTTATGTTGTTCATCAGTCGACTGTTACCTTGTTCATCTTATATAGTGCTGTCCATCTCAAGAGTTCGGTTACTATCCATCCCACGAGTTACTGTACAAGAATGGTACGTATATTGGAGGGCTTTGAAAGCATCAGGCGATGTCTGAGGCAACTAGATGGTCGATCCTAGGGTGGTATCGTGGAACTAGTCCGCTTCTTCGACTATGAAGGGTTCTTGATTGGCCGTTGAGTTCTCCAAGTTTTCGCGCCAGATGTCTGCTACCCCCTCTTTCAATTGTGAAATCCCAGCTATTATGTTGCTATGTAACTAGGACATATTGATGTTTTGAAAGTGTCGAAGTATGAAAAGAGCTTCAAGTGTGAAAATTGTCGCTAGCCATTTTGTTATGAGAGAACATTTTCGGACCGTAGCCACTGGTCGCCACGAACCGTAATGATCACAATAACTTCCTTAATACAAATATCACATCAACTCTCGTGAATCCTCGACAATAGCCTACCCATGTCTAGTATAGTCAGATCACGATTTATAGCGGAATTACTTTTCAGTGAGGTATTTTGCAACGGGCTTCATGGAGCTATTTAATCTGATGGGAAATACGAGAGGTGCTTTCAGTTTCTCGCAGTGGGCAATCCGCTACCTCGATATCCCGGCGCCTCATCCAACCTCTAAACGCATTACGCAAACTCAACCGCGTATGCGTCTAATTTACTATCGGGGAACCTAAGGACGTACTGTAAAAAAGCCTGGCCCTTTCCTCCATCTGTAAACCCAACGTTGATATTGCACCTCATGGCTCAACCCGTCTAAAGCGTGAAATCCCAATGTGCGAGCCGGGCCCTCTCTGATACTGGAGTATGGGATTTCGATAGCAGGTTCTTGCCTATCCGGTCGTTGTAGAGCAGTTATGCCTGAACCACACCTCCGTTTAACGTTGTCCGGTCGCTGGGGTTGGGATTAGAGCCGTCTTATGCTCGAGCGGGGGTGCGTCCGCTTGACGAGGTAGTTGGGGATACGCCTGTATCGCCCAGGAATAGGTATTGGGACATTTGTTCTTGAGATACTGGAGGCAATCCTGGTGGGCATACCCGAACTCGCTGTGTCGGGTGTCCCGTTCACTCCTGGCCACCGCCGTGTTCAACTCCTCGTCCCACGAAGCCTTGACCTCCTTTTCCGCGATGATGTGTAGAGGGAAGTCGTAGTCGTTGTCTTGTGCCAACTGACGGTCTAATTTATGGGGGTTGTCATCATCATCACTATCCTTGTCGTTGCATAACGTCAAGTACGGTCATCTGCCTCTTTGACGTGACTAGGTAGGCTCATCATACTAATGGTATATTAATATGGCTACTATGGAAAAGCTGTAGGTCATCCTTACCTTTTGACCATCCTTCCTGCTCACTTTGCTCTTCGGACTCCTCGGGTCCATGTTGCTTCTGTTCTTTTGCCGGGTGCCAATGTTGCGGCTTTCTTCTCTATTTGGTACCGAAAGCCAGCCAATTGTGGAGAAACAGTCGCTTTAGCGTATACTTTTCGCTGCCACGCTTGCCCTCGGATTCAGATTATCTTGGTCGGCGGGGAGATTGATGGTAAGTTGCAGTCGTGATTTCTTCGGGGCCGTATAATCCTTGAATGAGATTCTTTGAAGATCCTTTGTCTCTGCCTTAGAAGACCGAGATCGAAGAAACATCACCGAAGAGACATGGGGCAAACACACAAACTAGCAGCATAGCCGATGGACAAGCCAGGCTCGCTCACCACCGTCACGTCAATAGGGCTACCCGATATAACAGTTTCGGACAACCCCTTAGGAATGAGACCAGAGTACAGGACAAAAGGAATCGAGTGCTTGATTGAGTCTGCTCTCTATTTTACAATGGGTTTTGACGAGTGAATCTCTTTTTTCACGCGCCCTCTACCCCATCGAGCGCACGAAAGATGGGACCCTGCTTTAGAAACACACGGACGTTGCGGTATAGACATCCCCCCCATCCGTCACCAACTCCCCCGTAGACCATCCTAGGAACGCTTGGTATTACGTCTAGATTAACCCAGGAAGCTCTTGATGAAGGCCGGGACGATCTCCTTCAACCGCGCCTCGAGCTCCTTGCTGATGGAGCCCTCCTTGTCGATCGTGGCCAGGACATCGGCCTCGTTGGTCTTGAGGTGGGCAAGGAAGTCAGCCTCCCACTGGAGGATCTTGTCGACGGGGACGGAGTCGAGGTAGCCGTTGACACCGGCGAAGATGATGGGGACCATCTCGTTGACGGCGTACGGGGAGTACTGCTTCTGCTTGAGGAGCTCGGTCAACTGCAAACGATAGCGTCAGTATTGTCACGTAGCGACATCATGGGGTAGCGGCGGCCAAACTTACCCGCTCACCACGAGCGAGGGTCTGCTTGGTGGAAGCATCGAGATCGGAGCCGAACTGGGCGAAAGCAGCGACCTCACGGTACTGGGCCAAGAAGAGCTTCAGGGAACCGGCGACTTGCTTCATGGCCTTGAGCTGGGCGGCGGAGCCGACACGAGACACGGACAGACCGACGTTGATGGCAGGGCGGATACCCTTGTAGAAAAGCTCGGCCTCCAAGAAGATCTGGCCATCGGTGATGGAAATGACGTTGGTGGGAATGTAGGCAGACACATCACCACCCTGGGTCTCAATGATGGGCAGGGCAGTCATGGAGCCGCCACCGTGCTTGTCGCTCATCTTGGCCGCACGCTCGAGCAGACGAGAGTGGAGGTAGAAGACGTCACCAGGGTACGCCTCACGTCCGGGGGGACGACGCAGCAGCAGAGACATTTGACGGTAGGCGACGGCCTGCTTGGAGAGATCATCGAAGATGATCAGGGAGTGCTTGCCCGTATCTCTGAAGTATTCGGCCACAGCAGCTCCTAGTATCATGAGATAGGTCAGCGACAAGATCAAGACATTTGCGGTTGTGTCGCGACGTTGGGGTATCCGATTATCACGGCACCCACGATACCCACGACCGAGGCATGGAGTCGCGACACACAAGGCCCGTGCGCTCTTGCGTCGGAGGTCTGTGCATGGGCCCCACTTTGCTCCCTCATATGTCTTTTCTTCTTCTCTTTTCCTTTCCAGTGCTGGAAAACTGAAGACAAAGACACGAGGAAGGAGGAGGGCGAGGGTAAACAGAATGAAAGATTAGGGGGAAAACGTACCGGTGAAGGGAGCAATGTACTGCAGGGGAGCGGCTTCAGAGGCAGTGGCGGCGACGATGATCGAGTACTTCATGGCGTCGTTCTCCTCGAGGGTCTTGACGAGCTGAGCGACAGTGGAGCGCTTCTGGCCGACGGCGACGTAGACGCAGTAGAGCTTCTTGGTCTCGTCACTGGTGTTGTTCCACCGCTTCTGGTTGAGGATGGTGTCCAGGGCGACGGCAGTCTTGCCGGTCTGACGATCACCAATGATCAATTCACGCTGGCCACGGCCAATGGGGACCATGGCGTCGACAGACTTGAGACCGGTCTGCACAGGCTGGTTGACGGACTTGCGGGGAAGAATGCCGGGGGCCTTGAGCTGGGCACGGCGCTTCTCCTTGGCGTTGAGGGGGCCCTTGCCGTCGATGGGGTTACCGAGAGCATCGATGACACGGCCGAGCAGCTCGGGGCCGACGGGGACATCGACCTGGGGCGGTCAGTATACTACGGCGACAAGCAATAGCTCGTACTGTAAACTCACAATTTCGCCGGTACGCTTGACGGTCTCGCCTTCCTTGACGAGACGATCAGAACCGAAAAGCACGACACCGACCTGGCCGGCCTCGAGGTTCATGCACATGCCCTTGACGCCAGAGGCGAACCTGCAGGGCGTTAGCTGCATGCAGTGAAGTAAACAAGCGGGCTGAAACCTACTCGACAAGCTCCTCGGCCTGGACGTTGGCCATGCCATGCACGCGGGCGATACCATCACTATCAGGGTCCAGTCAGCATCGCAATTCCACGCATCGCCTTTCTCAATCTATGCCCATCACATCTCGCGACGACAACCCGGCCCGAGCATTGATATCCGTGCCGTCGGGTCCATGTGTTGTCCACTGCCAAGACTTCCTTGCGTTAAAAACGTACCCGACAGACAGGACGCGGCCAGTCTCGGCAAGGCCGGACTCCTCCTGGACGCCGCGGATTCTCTGCTCGAGAATGGACGAGACCTCGGTCGGCGAGGCCTTCGCTTCGGCGTATGTGCGGGTTTGGAGGGCCGAGACGATGGGTGCGGCATTTCGCTGCCGGGATCTAGTTAGCCTAGCCGAAAACCGAGCATCGCGCCAAAAGCGCAAAGCAAAATCAAGCAGCTCTCATCCAGCTCCCGATGCTCGCCCAACGCCCATGCGCGGCCGAAAAAGAGCTCAATTGAGCTTCCTGGGCGCGTGCAGGGCCGATTGAGATTGCATCCGAGCACCGGTCGATGGGATTGAAGTCGGGGTCGGGCGTGCGGAGGTGTGGTGCACTCACTGCAGCCACTCTGCTCGAGGCAGAGAGGGCGCCGACGGCGCGTGTGCTCTGTCGGAGGGCGTTCCGGAACATCTTTTCCAGGTATGTGTCGCCTCTGGTGATGAGGGAGAACAATTGCAATCAAGTTGCAATTGCGTTGAGGGGAGATGGAGACGAGAGGTTGATGGAAGTTTGGGGGAGCCAGAGCGAGCAAAATTGTCAAGAAGGGCTGGCAGGCCTTGGTTGGAGAGGCGGGCGGGTCCCGAGCTCAGCAAGAGCCAATCACCAAACCGAGAGAATTCTGCTCGACCAAAGCCTCCCGAGCAACCCCACCCGGCAACAACCAAAAAGCCCAAGCCGTTGCAAAGCTCAAGGGGTCAAGTCAACAACAAGCGCCTTTCTCGACCTTCCTCATGGATCGGATTCTGATCGATCAAAACCCTGCTTCGATATCCCGATTTTTGGGGTGGCGTTTGCCCACCGTTTTAACCCCACATCTCCGATCCGGGCTGCTCTTCCTGACTTTTGCTTGTGCCCTGGTTCCCCGGGTAATCCCGGAGAAATGTCGCAAAGCTCCCGTTTCGGCCGTCCCGCAGCATCAGCCTGATGGACACATGTCCAACTGTTTCAACGTTTCTCAACGACTCTAAAACCTACCGTAGCGCGCCGCCGACCTCAGGGGAAATGGCCTTTGTTGTGGACTTGGGAAATCGGGATGATCCTTGAACCGACGGCGCGTTGTCCCATCTGAACACGACCCTACCATTTTTTTGCATTGCGGGGCATCACAGCTTTTTGAAGTTCAGTGAGACATCGATGTTAGGTGTGAACATCATGGATCATTGCCTCCCATTTTTAGGTACATTTATGTTGCAATTCGGAACTCCATTCCACTGCAAGTTCATTTTCACGGTCCATGGTCCATTTTTGACAATATCATTCTTAAGGGACAAGGTTAACTTTGTTGTCTAAGAGGCTCTTGATGGCCCTTGGATGCATACTAACAATATATCCTTAGCTTTTTAACAAAATGATGTCATCAGTCTAAGCCAACAGCTTGTTTTCACAATACAATGTTTTTCGTTTTAAAAATGGTTTGCTTAAAGCCTGAATACTAGAAATTGTTCGAAAGCTTTTGATAATTAGCTGTAGAAAACAAATCAGCATGTGCTGTGGTTTTACTCTTTCCCGGCGATCGATACCTTCTTGAACTGTTAAAATAAGTTTCGCACCAAGGATGCTTCCTGGGATGTCACTGTAGAGAGGTGAGAGCTAATAAGAGGCCAGTTTCCGTCTCTTCTAGCGCAATAAAATGTCCCAAGTATGGTGGTGGCAGCTAGATTTTCGCACCTGACTCCTTCAAGATACCTAGATAGTTAACTAGGTTTGGTGAGGCGAAGAATGAACCGACTATCTTCTCAGCTTATTCTTTGTCTCTGTCGCTGTCCCCCTGGTCGGCCAAGTGGATATATGTATCCGCTCTAGTGTGAAAAAGGAACCCATGTAAGTGGCTTTGGCTCCTAGTATTACACGTTCTAGCTCCTGGACTTTGGTATTATGCCTTAGCCCCTATATACACTCCACTCCTTTCTAGTCGTCCTGCTCTGCCGGGGCTTGGTCTACAATGCTTAGGTATTGCTAGGGTCTGGACGGTATAAGCTCACCTCAACTAAGTTGTATGTTGGTTTAAACCCAAGTGCCATAGAAATACGTGACAGTAAATAAATGCTAGCCATAAGGAATATACGATGAGGGTATCCTATATTCATCTGAACTCGACAGAGAAATCCTGCTGGGTATGGCATGTTTCCTGGAAACGTTGATAACTATCATAGCGTCTTGTATTCTACGACCACCGTCCACGAAGAATTCTTCCTCGCTATCGTGGTGACCGCCGGTCGCCGAGTATATACCGCTGTTACTCGGGCCGACGCCAGTATCCCCGTATTCCTCGCTGCCATTCCCGTGCGATTCTTGCTGGGCTACCGGGGTGCACCGGGTAGGTCCATGGAGCCTGTTAGTTGTCCCAGTCGCTGTTGTCCCAGACGCTGACATTTTGATCACAGCCGGCTGTGTCCGAGGGATGTCAAGGTATTTTTAGTTCGTACTCCAACAACGTTACCGCCGAATGTTAGGACGTGGTAAAGCTGGTCGAGTGGCTAACGGCGATACCGAAGCATTGGGAAAGAAATCGTAGCTCAGAAATTCTGCAGGCTGTGTTAGTTAGTTGGAACCGACATATGTTTGCGCTAAACCGACGATAGTTTGCCGCAGACACTTCACCGTGGTGGTAAGCGGCCACCTCGAAGATGTAACCGGCGAGTTCGGCAACCTTCTAGTCGTTGACGAGGTTCTGCTTGAAGCCACCATCGATGGCTTTTCGCTGGCCGGGCTTTAAGACATCGGCAATGGAGGGAATGGACCGCATGTTGTCGGCCATGCTGATGAGAATCAGTCCCTTGTGGACGAAATCAGTCTGGCTCTTCCTGGCCGCCGTAGTGTTCCCAACCTCGTGAGGGAGGAAGAGCACCCTTGGGTTGGTGCCGCTTGTGTAAGATCATTGTGTTAGGGCTTGACGGTATGGGAGGGAGGGTTCTTCGTGTTGAACGACTATGAGACAATGCGGACCGGAAGGCTTCACCTCACCATCTCTAAAACTACCCATTGGTAAATCTAAATGGTAACATACAAGGAAGTAGTGGAAGAAGACCCAAACGCCACCGATGAGGCAGGGGATGCGAAAAAGCCGAAGAGAACTCGAAAGGCGGTAATTGCGAAATCGAATAAAATATTTGGAACAGACCGAAGAAAGCTGTATATATGTACCACGACGCACGACGATGTTCAAAACCAGATTCCCACCCCTCCGCCTTCTCAACCCCCCAGTGCCCTCCACCGAGACACCTTTACATCCGGAGTTAGGCAATATCGAGCTGTGAGATCTCGCAGAAGACGCCATATATATCGTCCAGCCTCCACTGGATGATGCCGCCGAATTTGCGGGCGGGCAAGTGCGCCGCGAGAAGCGATCCCTGGGAAGTTCTCATAGACAAGCTGCCCCCGTTAGCTAACGCAACCCAGTCCGCTTTGCCTCGTTATTGGGTAGGTACTTACAGTACCCGTTTAACAAACGTTGAATCCATTAGGTCCTCCAGATGCTGAAGGCACTCGGGCAAGCTCGCAAATGTGGCCCTTCGCTGGTGGCCTGACAAGACCTGCTTGTCACGGATCAGGGTCATAAAGGCATCCAAAACGTCTTCCTCCTCCTCTTGCAGCAGGAACCGGTCGCCGTCGTCGTCGTCAGCTGACTTCAATTGGTGGCCAAAGAGGGCCCTGAGAGTTTGTCGGATATCCTGCGCCCTATCGGGATCAGCGGATTGCGAGGGGGTCCCTCCTTCACTAGCCTCGGGGTAGCATGCTCGGTATGCACCGAGAAGCTCGGCTAGGTATTGCTCGACTTCGTCTTCTGCGAAGGGCTCCGTCTCGATGACATAGCGTGGAAGTTGAGTGGCCCGTGGCTCCGTCCGAGCCATTTCTAAGCCGATTGTGCCAGCCAAGTCGATGCTGAGGCTCCTCGCGCTGCGGAACGCTGTGGCCTTGGCTCGCTTCCGGGGTTCGACTTGGTATGCCTCGTCCTCTGAGGGCTCAGCCACGGGTGGCGAATCCATCCTCGGTTTCTTAGCTGGGCGGGGAGCAAATGGGGGGCTAGAGGGGCGTTTGCGGACCGGGGTGAGGCCCGGGGTCAAAGGAAAGACATGTCCAAAGATGCTCTCTCCAGCTGGAGCGAGCCAGAGCGGGGGTTTGGAAGAGTGTGTATTAGCTCGGGGAGTGTCCAGTTTGGACTCAACGGGAGAACGGTCATGAGCCTCTGACGAATATAGGGGTTCCGGGACGGCACGCGGAGTAACTGGGATATTGGCTGCGCTATCACCCTCCATTGTGAGTGTTGATGCCCTGGATGGCAATTCTGCTGGGAAGTGGCCTCCAACCCCATCTATGAGCCGGTTGCCGGTCTCAGGACCTGGGTCCGAAGGCGGAGATGCTGGCGGAGTCTCGCAGCCCGTGCTGTCGAGCGGCGTTTCTCCAAAGGACAGGAATCGTGACGGCGGCAAAGAAAGAATTGGGTCGCTTCCTGTCGAGTGTTCGGAAACGTTTACCTCCATACTGCTTTCTGATTCCCGGTTTGTACATGATCGGATTAGAATTGGGAGTGATGTTTCGAGCGGTTGATTTGCCATACTAGTGGACTGGGGTGGCACTCGTTAGTGCTTGTTCTTGGGGCTGTGGAGCTTCACTTGCCTTTGGCGTTGCTAGTAAGGTTTCTGTCGAGGGTGCTATCCAAGTTGAGGTTGAGGTTGCTCTCGAGGTTACCGTTTAGGTTGCTGTGGACGTTACTGAGGTGCCCGAGGAGACTGCGGGTGAGGACAATGCACGGTTATCTTGTGGCCGAGTAGGAACGATAGGTGCTGATGATGATATCTAGTCCTGAATATCCATGGTGATACACCTCGTGCCTTCCGGGTAGTCCCGCGGCCTTTTATACCACTGTCATATCGAAGCTGGAGTTTCCTCCCAGAGACAGCGTCCTTGCCCCTGGTCCCTGGGGCAAGGCACCCCCAAGGCCTGCCTCTGGGTCAGCCTGTGGCGCACCCCTACCTACTTCTTCCCAACTAGCCAAAAAGTCGGCCCCAATACATGCGTCGAAGGTTCTGTGCTAAGCGCGGGGAATGCCGCCAGACAAGCGCGCAATCTTCGGTGCAGACCACCCACTCTGCGGGCCGTTTGGCGGCCTACGTCCCTCAATCTGACATACATCGGCAGACTATGTGCTTCATGGAATTTTCTGGCAACACGGAAACTGTGTGTTTGTGCTTGTATCAAGACTGGACGAATTTAGTCGGCCGCCCCCAACGGCTGGCGGTTAGATGCCGAGTTGTGATTGGGAGGCGTGACCCAACACCGTGGAACCGACCAGCCAGACGAGCTTCGCCGCCATGGACGCCATGATTTAAGAAGCTAGTCTCGGAGCTGAGACTGGGATTGATGGGCACGAGTGCAAAATCTGTAACAAGACCTAGTGCCGGCGTGAGGCACTGCTGCGGCCCGACCCAAGGCTCCCGGCCGAATAGCAAGACCACAGCCAATCGATCTCTCCATGCTGGGGTTTTGCAGTCAGCATCGGGGAACGCCTATTATGACAGCTGGGTGGGTGTGATGCTGAGGCGGCCGTTGTCAAGCAGCCGTCTTCAGCCTTGCGTCGCCATCCTCGAGGCTTCGTGTCCGGGGATCACAATCAGATCCCGGAGGGTGTAACAAGCCAATTACCCCTCACCGCCTCACTTGCCACCGGTTTGGGGCTGAACGCACATCCATACGGCCCGCGGCAGTAAACCGGCCACGCCCACGTCCTGCAGGTGGAAATGCCAGCCCCTGCAGCGGTCCATCATCCATCATCAGTATCCCACTTTTACTTCCTTTTGCAGTGTACCGGTTCAACAGGGTATGGGCTCTCTGTTGTTTCCCTGCACGCATTCTACCGTGGATGATAGCTGATGTAACGACGTTAACCTGATAGGGCCGATCTTGTCTGAACTATAAGTCCCCTATAACTACCATATGTTAAGAAGAGTATATATATATGCTGGCCCTGGTTTCTAACTAACCTTCTTATATCGCAACGAAAGATTGGAATCTCACATACCTATTATGGAAGCAAATATCGGGCCGAGAACGTGACGGTTGTGTAATGTCGTTGAGACTATATGCCGAGTGTGAACCGTGTCGACCGGACTATAGTTGATGGCCAATAGCAAGAACCCCGAAGGTAAGTCTTTTACTCAGAGGTCAAGTGTTGTCCTTGCATTGTAGTTAGATTTAACGTTGGTATTAGAGTTCATTAGTTTCCATGTTAACAACTAAATTATCTTTAGTCGTGTGGGGGTTGTGACGAAGTCCCGACCCCTGAGAACTTCAACTGAGGAAGCTTAGTATCTGAGTTCCGGGGTCCATACCCTGCTGCACCGGTGCACTGAAAAAGGAAGCGAAAATGGGAAACTGATGATCGATGATGGACCGCTGCAGGTGTTTACATTTCCGCCTGCAAGATGTGGGTGTGGCTGGTTTACTGCCGCGGCCCGTCTGGATGTGCGTTCAGCTTCCGAGTCGCCATCACGACCGTTTCCTGGTAAGCAGGCGCCCATGAATTACGGTACGTATGTATATACAAACAAAGCTAGCACAATCCCAAACTGTTTGTACAACCCGGGCTTACCAGGTTCAGCCCAGCCTTGCCCCTGAACCCCCAAGCGCCCCCCTCCCTCTCTCGTCAAGCTGGGCCACCTTGAATAGCCGCGCAAGAACACACCACCCTCATACCCAATTGAAACCCCCTTCTTGTCCTCTGCCCACTAGTAACGACCCACCGCAATAAGAAAAGAGGGAGCAAATCTCGCCCTCCCCTCCAATCCTGTGCTCCAGCCCTGTCACACCTAGGAGTTGTCCAACCATTTGCAGGGGGGGTGCTGCCATCCTCTTCCACCACCCACCTTCCGTCACCGTTCTAGTCTTCCTTAGGCCCCTCTCACTATTCCACGCGCGTCTAATCCTACCTCCAAGCCAGCCCCACCAACCCAACATCTCGGCCCTGCTTCTTGAGTAGAGTGGGCTAAGGTGATTGTAACGCGGCTAACCAAGAATGAGAATAGGCCATTTAGAGAGGCTGAGATAAGGAAGGACTTCAAGGGGGCGCCGGTTTCTTCTATGCTCGCGTTAGAGGGTCGGTTTTCATCTTACTAACTACGGGGTGATAGTGGAAAAAGAGGAGAGGCAAGTCGTTATGAAGTGTTGTCTAAGTCAATAGAACAACTAAGTCAGAGTGAGCTAGGAAACCGCAAAAGCTCACCGGCCAGCCCCCTTCGGGGAGTGGGATGATCAAGAATGGAATATTTGGGAAAAGAAAAAGGGGTTACTGCCGTCTACGGTATCCTCTATATAATAAAAAAACATCCAACTCCATGGGTATCCAATCAAACCTATCACTCAATGCCAACACCAATCTAAAGCCCTCTGGGGTCAACAACCCGAATAGACGGGTCGAAACAAGCCTTCTTCATCATCTGGTACTCCGTCCCCTGAATATCCCACGGGGCACTGAACGCCTGCTGGTCGAATGAACCAACCTCGGCCACCCGCCTGGTGCCCGTCTGCCCCTCCTTCCACTGGCAGGTCTCATGCTTCGAGCTACCATGGCGCCTCAGAACATCCTGGTACCGCTCCATAGGAAACACCTCAGATTGGACTTCAGTCAGGAGAGGCACCGAGAAATCTGTCACCGACTCATCAGCACCGCCCACTTTCCACAATCACACAAAAACAAGGAACGACTCACCCCCCTTAAGATAGCTCTCAATCTTATACTGCGCCACCACCGCCGCCATCCGCCCGCCACCCTTCCCCCTCTGAATAACATAACTCTGACCCCGATAGCTCTCCTCGCGTGCCGCACCACCATTACCGGGCTGGTCGATGAACAGCTTGGGTCGGCCGCCGAAGAACTCGATCTCGAACTCGGCGCCCGGGTCGTAGCGGCGCACGAGGCGCATGAAGTCGGCGTCGGTGACGGCGTGCGCGAGGAGGTCGTCCGAGGTGCGCAGGTAGTTGACGAAGAGGTGGCACAGGTGGTGGGTCACCATGGCGGCGAGGTGGAACTGGAGGCGGTGGAAGCGGACGGTTTCGGCTTGGTGCTCGTCTTGGCGGTGTTGCCGGCGAGCGATGTCCGCTTTGAGGCGTGTCCAGTAGAGCTTTTCCATGAGCTGCGGTTGCAGGGGTTGGGTTAGTACCGGTGGGGGAGAGTGTTGGTGGGGGGAGGGGATGGCGGAGGAGGAGGTGGCCACATACCTGCCAGTTCAGGTGCAGCACGGCGGCGGCCTTGGGGTCAAAGTCGAAGCGCTCTAGCGTCGAGTACTCGTCGACCCAGGAGTAAGGCATCGTCTTGTTCTCTTCCTCGTGACAGAAGCCGTTGCGGTCGTCGAGCTTGACGATAGGGAAGCGGTACCGCACGCAGCGGAGAAATTCGTCTACGGCAGCGGGCACGTCAACGTACCACGGCTCAACAACCGGGCCCGGGACTGGCCTTTCCCGCCAGACACAGATTGCCTTGCGCGCCAAGTTCTCGAGGGCTACATCCGAAACAGTCAGTTCCAAATTGTCCCAGGAAGCAAGCCCAACGTCCACGTACCAGTCCTCCCCCGCTCACCCTCCATCATCCTCAACCCCAGATCCAGCACTGACGTGACGGTAAAAGCCCTCCCGCCGCTGCGCTCCAGGGGGTAGGTCATGCCATTGTCGAGCACCTCGGAGATGATGACCTGGTACAGCCCCTCGGTGGGCAGTTGCCTCCACTGCTCCGACTTCACCAACCCGACGCGCAGCAGGCCACGCTCCGACTTGGAGAGGCGGCCTGAGAGGGCTTCCTTATCGACGGGGCCGTAGGCGCGGTGCGCGTGCTCGACCGACATGTAAGGTGCCATGGCGGGCAGCAGGTCTTGGTTTGCCTTAATTTCTCACGGGGGGGGCTGTAAGGTGGTAAGTAGATACAAGCGACGGCTATTGTGAGATCTTGCTTGGAAGCACACGCTGAACAAGACAAAAACAGGCGGGAAAGTCCCGAATTGTTTTCTGTTCTGCCGGTGAGCTAGTGGAAAACAGAATCTGCGAGTCGGGGGACCCTGGGCTGGACATAGCTGACAGGCTCCGGGATATGCCCCCGAGCATTCGAGGTCCCGGGTGGTCATGAACCGGCCCGGTCGGTCTTTTGGGTGGAAACGTCGGCCGGTCGTGTCCGGGTGGGCGTTTGGCTGGCCAGCCTTTGGCAGTAAACGCAGCGCAAGGGAGTCATCATCGTTGGCCGGGTTGAGCAGGCCGCAGGTGATTTAGCATTGATAATAACTACAATACGACTGGTGGCCACTCAACCGGCCTGAAGAAGAAAGGTGATGTTTGCTCCAGGTTCTGCTAGAGACTTGCTCTTCCGCACTCGCGGGTGATGCTCTATCGAGCGGCCGGGGTTGAGACCGACTGGTGATGGGATGATGGGCCGTTTCATCCAAGCGCATATGTTCGACCGCAATATGTAAGTGGAGCAGTGACATTTCGTCTGCCAACAGCAGCGCTTTTCTCGTTCAAAGCCGGGTGACAGACAAAGTGATAGACCGGGCCTTGGCCTGATGCGCGGGCGGCGCAGGTCGCTGTTTCATGGCGACAACGACGGGCCAACGAACAAGCACCAGCAATCAGCCCATTGACCGTTGCAGCTCAAATACAATATTCGTCTGCCATGAAACCCGAGATGGAGGCAAATTCCGCAGCAGAAAAGAAATTGACGGAAGATGCATGCGGAAAGGTTTCCGAGACTTGTCGGTTCCAAGTCGGGTTGTCAGTGCAGGACTAAAAGAACCAACCGTTCGAAGTTTTGCTGTGAGAAAGGGAGAACTTGGCTAAACGGTAGAGGAGGGTTAGGGTTATACCACCTTGGCATCTGCTGGTCATCTGCCGGCCGGATTTGGGGAACGCTTCCGGTTGCACCAGCGAACTTCAAGAACAATATTAAGGTGTGACTAGCATTCCATTCAACACGACACCACACAATACCAACCCTGCCGCTGTTGGAAGCCAATGAGATGCAATTCGGTCGTCACAAAAGTAGTCAAGTCGTATATCCTAGGGATGTCTAATAGATCATGGCCGCACCTTATTCTACCCCGATCCCTCAATTCCCGCGAGCAAGTTTGCAATTACAGTATCGTGACTCTTTTGCTGTGTTTGTACGAGTAACCGCCTGTTATTGATAACTAATAGGTACCCTCCACCATGGCGTCTCATATGCCCGCAAACTATGCGGAAGATCGTCTTCATCGGTACCTCGCTCACTGGAACCGAGATCCGTCCAATGTCTCCAAGGTTGACGTCGCTGCCATCAGCTGGGCCACTGACGAAGAGCGCCGCAAAAGACAGACAAAATACTACGAGGTAGGCTCAGACTACTACGATCTCGTCACGCCGCTCTACGAGCAAGGCTGGTATGTCCCCCTTCAAGTTATCACCTACCCCACCCCTCCGAACCCAAAAACCCTAACACCACACCCCAGGGGCCAACAATTCCACTACACGCCCATCACGCCGGGCCTCTCCATCCGGGAGAGCATGACGGCCTACGAGAAGACGTTTGCCGGGCTGGCCCGTCTGACGGGGGGCATGCGGGTGCTCGACCTCGGGTGTGGCATCGGCGGGCCCGCGCGGACCATCGCCGCGGCCGTCGGCTGCACCATCGTGGGCATCACGAACAGCGCCTGGCATGTCGAGCGCGGGACCGCGCTGACTCGCGAGGCCGGGCTCGGCGATCTGGTGACGTTGGTGGAGGGTGACTTTTTGGTACGCACACGCCGCCGGGTCTGAGCTGGGATGGGATAGATGGTGATGGGCTGTGGTGGTGCTGTGGTGCAGTGATGCAGTGGCCTGACATGAGAGCAGAAACTACCGTTTCCCGACGAGTCGTTTGATGCGGCGTATTCGGTCGAGTCGTTGTGTTATGCGCCTGACCCTGCCGCTGTTTACAGGGAGGTCAAGCGTGTGTTGAAGCCGGGCGCGCCGTTTACCTTTCATGACTTTGCCATGACGGAGAAGTTTGATGAGAAGGACCCCGAGCATCGCAAGGTGCGCAACTGGGTTGAGTTTGGCAATGGCATCACTAAGATGCCGTGGGTTCCTGAGATGCGGGATGGTGTGAGGAAGGCTGGTAAGTATTGTCCTGGCTGTTGCTAAGCAAGTTTCTCCTGCCTGAGAGGTGGTGGTTAACAAACGGGGCTCTAGGGTTTGAACTTCTCAACGAAGAGGACATGGCGTTTCGCAGCTCCCCCGCCCCCTGGTACTACGGGCCCGCAGGGGATATCTCATGGGCCTGGAGACAGCCAGGCTGGCCCGACTTTTGGAAGGTGTTCAAGATGTGGGAGCCCTTCCGCGGGTTTGCCCATCTCGTCTACCGCATGTTGATCTTTGTTGGCAAGGCGCCCCCCGAGGTCTCGACCCTGATGGACACCATGTGGTACTGCACTAAGAGTGTAGTTATCGGAGGGAAAATGGGGATTTTCACACCCATGTACGTCTTTGTTTGTCGAAAGCCGGGAGGGGAGAAGTAGTAGTCACAGTAAGGAATTCGGGACCGATCTCAGAAGCTTGGGTGAAGATAGGGTTAGGGTCTATTATGGGGCCATCTTCTTGGCGCACCTTGATGTCTCAGTGCAGCTCCAGACCGCATCCCGTTGTGAGCTCGCTGTTCGATGCGCCATCTGTCCCATCAAAGACGTCTTTATCCGGCCCCGATTTGGTCTTGAATAAGCGGCCAATCGACCATGGCACTGTCTGTCATCTAGAAGCCGCATTCCATTCGCTTCGCGTAGCTCGATTGATAGTAGCTGGCTTTCTTTTTGTTGCTTTGCTTGCTGTGGCCGCCCTTGTGGCACCCTCATCCCGCCGCCATCCACCGCTTGCTGTCGGGTGTCTTCTGCCGCCTGCCGCAACCATGACACCCTACCGAGACGACCCGTCTGTGTCGTCTCGCACACACAACTCGAATCGAAATCGAAGCCAGAGCCGATCGAGAATGTCGCACGAGTCGGGCTCCTCCGTCTCTACCACGAGCATCGTCTTCGACCGCATCAGCGAACGCGTTGCTGCCATCTCCGAGAAGAACCCCCGTGGCGACAACAATGAGGACGCCCTCAAGGACGAACCGGATAACGATGACCTCGAGACAGGTCCCTTCCTTGGCAATGGCACCGGCAATGGAAATTCCCCTCGCCATGCCGAGAAGAAGGGACCGGGAATGGACCGGGGGATGCGCAGGGCGCTCCTCATCGCTGCCGGTCTGTTAGTCTCTGCTTGGGTCGCCGGGCTATTTGTCTACGTTGCGACCAAGTCCTACAAGCCTGCTTCCGCGACCGCACACGACCCGCAAGCAACCATAGTACGAGGCTCGGGCAAGGCCGTGACACTAGATCAGGTTATGGGCAGCTTTTGGCGCCCCGAGGTCCGCTCGATACAATGGATCGCTGGGCCTGCAGGCGAGGATGGCCTTTTGTTGGAGAGGGACGCGGCTGGGAAGGATTACCTCGTGGTGGAAGACATCCGTTCGCAAAACGCTGATGCCGTGGATGCGCAAGCGGCAGACGCAAGGACCTTGATGGAAAAGGGCAGCTTCGAATATGACAAGAGGGTTTACAACGCCGTCAAGGTGGCGCCGAGCAGGGACTTGCAGAGGGTGCTGATTGCAACCGATGTGAAATCCAATTGGCGCCACTCGTCGTATGCTGCCTACTGGATCTTTGACGTCAAGACGCAGACGGCCGAGCCCCTAGTTCCGGGTGAACCCAATGCGCGCATCCAGCTTGCCCAGTGGAACCCAACCGGCGACGCCGTTGCCTTTACCAGGGACAACAACCTGTACCTGCGCAGGGTCGGCTCTGACAACCTCATCCAGGTCACCAAGGATGGTGGCTCTGAGGTGTTCAACGGAGTGCCTGACTGGGTCTATGAGGAAGAGGTGTTCTCCGGCTCCAGTGCCACGTGGTGGTCGGAAGACGGCGACTACATCGCATTCCTCCGGACCAACGAGACAGGTGTGCCGGAGTTCCCCATCGACTACTTCCTCAAGAGGCCCAGCGGCACCGAGCCCAATCCGGGCGAGGAGGCGTACCCTGAAACTAGAAAAATCAAGTACCCGAAGGCGGGCGCGCACAACCCGGTCGTCCAGCTTAAGTTTTACGACGTTGCCCGTGGCGACGTCTTCTCAGTAGACACCACAGGTGGATTCGCCGACGACGACCGCCTCATCACTGAAGTTGTCTGGGCGGGGAAGCAAGTGCTGGTCAAGGAGACAAATAGGGTCAGCGATGTTATGCGCGTCGTCCTCGTTGACGTGGCGGCCCGCAGCGGCAAGACCGTCAGGACTACAGACGTCAAGGCTATTGACGGAGGCTGGTTCGAGATCACGCATCAGACCAAGCACATTCCGGCCGACCCGGCCAAGGGGCGCGAGCATGATGGTTACATCGACTTGGTCATCCATGGCGATGGCAATCATCTGGCCTACTTTACTCCGCTAGACAACCCCGATCCCGTCATGCTCACCTCGGGCGACTGGGAAGTCGTCGACTCGCCGTATTCCGTGGATTTGTACCAGAACGTGGTTTACTTCATGGCGACCAAAGAATCATCGATTCAACGACACGTCTACCAGGTCAAGCTGACGGGAGAAGATCTGGCTGCGGTGTCTGACACCTCTTCCGAAGGCTACTATGCAGCCTCATTCTCCATCGGCGGCGGCTACGCTCTACTGACTTACCAAGGCCCCGGAATCCCGTGGCAGAAGGTTATCAGCACGCCGAGCAACCCCCGCAAGTACGAGCACGTCGTGGAAGAGAACAAGGACCTCGCCGACAGCGCCAAGAAGCACGAACTTCCCATCAAGATCTACGGGACCATCAATGTCGACGGCGTGGAGCTGAACTACGTCGAAAGGCGGCCGCCTCACTTTGATGCGAACAAGAAGTACCCTGTCTTGTTCCAGCAGTACAGCGGTCCGGGATCGCAAACTGTCAACAAGAAGTTCATCGTCGACTTCCAATCCTACGTCGCTGCCGGACTCGGGTACATCTGCGTCACGGTCGACGGGCGCGGGACGGGCTACATTGGCCGCAAGAACCGCGTCATTGTCCGCGGCAACCTCGGCCAGTGGGAGGCGCACGACCAGATCGCCGCGGCCAAGATCTGGGCTAAGAAGAAGTACATCGACGGGGCGCGGCTCGCCATCTGGGGGTGGAGCTTCGGCGGGTTCAACACGCTCAAGACGCTCGAGCAGGACGCCGGGCAGACGTTCCAGTATGGCATGGCCGTGGCCCCGGTTACGGACTGGCGGTTTTACGACAGCATCTACACGGAGCGGTACATGCTCACGCCGCAAACCAACGGGCACGGGTATGATACCAGCGCCATCCAAAACATGACAGCCCTCTCGCAGAACGTGCGGTTCTTGCTGATGCACGGCCTGGCCGACGATAACGTGCACTTCCAGTCGTCCTTGACCCTGTTGGATAAGCTGGACCTGGCTGGGGTGGAGAACTACGACGTCCATGTGTTCCCGGACAGCGACCACAGCATCTACTTTCACAACGCGAACCGGATTGTTTATGACAGTGAGTTTAGCCTGGGCTATCCGTTTTATTCATACACAACGTGCTAACAATATGACAGAACTAACGAACTGGCTCATCAATGCGTTCAACGGCGAGTGGATCAAGATTGCGAACCCGAAGCCGAACGGAAAGAAGAGAGCCGCATGAGTTCATGTACATACAAAGTAGCCATGTTGAGATTGCGGTTGGATAGCATAGGACGGCGTCAGGAGTTTCCCAAGGGTATATATGGTATATATTCAATTAGCTTTCCAACGTCCAGTTTGGTATCACGCGCACAAGCAAGCAAATCCAACTCCGGATCCCCCCGCCCCTTTAGACACACCCCCAAACAAAACAAACAAACAAACGCCTTAACCCTCCCCCCTCTCCGCCCCTAATAAACCACCCCATCTCAACCACTCTTAGGCGCCAACTGCGGCGGCGTCTCGACCGTCTCGTCGATCTTCTCGATGATGGCCGCCGTCCCGTACGCGCACACCTGCGCGAACCCGCTCAGCTCGCCGGCGTCGAAGCGCAGCGCGATGACGGCGTTGCCGCCGCGCGCCTGGGTCTCGGCCACGACGCGCGAGATGGCGTCGTTGCGCGCGCTGTAGAGCTATTTTTTTTTATCGCGTGTTAGTTGCTTCGTTTCGTATGGGGGATGGAGAGGGGTGTTGGTGAGGGGTGTTAGTGAGGGGTGTTGTGTTGGTGAGTGACGTACCATGTCCGTAAACCACCGCAGCTCGCCGCCCGCCACGCTCTTCAGCACCATGCCCAGCCCCGCCGCCCAGTTGCGTGACCGCACCGTCAGCCCGTAGACGGCGCCCAGTACGCGCACGACGCGGTAGCCTGGTACGTCGAACATGGTGGTGGTGATGACGCCGTTGGTCTCGGTGAAGCCTGGGCGTGGGGAGGTCGGTGTTAGTGGCCTGTCTCTTGTCTGTTTGGCTTGGAGTGGGGGTGGTGTATGGAGGGGTTTTGCCGGTAAGATGGGCTGTGAGACGTACAGTGGAGGTCTGAGATGGATGGCGGCACGTCGGCCGTCTGCTGCTGGTCCTTGGGGTTCATTGAGAGACGGTGGGAGGACATCTTGGTGGTGAGATTTGAGTGTGGTGGTGGTGGCGGTCAAGATAGGTGTGTTTGGGTTCGATGACAGCAAACCAAGAGTATTTGGATCAAAGCTGAGTGTCAGATTGAGAGTGAGAACTGAATCACGGCTGTTAGGTCGGATGATGGTATTCTTTTCTGTCTACTTTGAGGGCAGCTCAAACGCCTTATATAGACAAAGAGTCCTCGGAGAAATGATAAGTCGGCCTTACTGCGTATACTTCGTTCTCGACCAGCCTGCTGTTTGACTTCGCCTAACCTGGTCAGCTAACCCATCCATGATCTATTTTGCCCATTGTGAGAGGCCAGCCTGCTGCTCGACAGCATCACGTTCCACAGGCGGTGTTGGAGTTGCCAAGAGATGCCACCGTATTTCGTATCATTGCACAGAAATGGGCGAAACCGACCAGCTCAGCCCCTCACTCGGCTCCACCTTTGTGGCCCAGGCGATGGCTGGCCAATGGGGTGCTGTTTGCGGCGCAGAACCAAGACTGCGATCGACGCCTTGGGCAGAAACCCATGACCCGCGCCATTTGCTGGGCATCGCATCGGGTGGATTCGGGATTTTGAACCTGGTTTTCGGGCATCGGGGAGATGACCCTAACCCTTAGGTGTTGCAGAATGGAAAAGTCAGGGCAACCACAACGATCAGAACGGCAATCCTGATGATAGGAAGAGAAAGGATAAATGTAACAGAAGAGAGACGACTGACTGGATAGAGAAAAGACAGGAAAATAAGACAGAAGGACAACGAAGCAAAGAAAAAAAAGGAATAAAAAAAGGCAGCAGTATGACAGAAACAAAGGAAGAGACGCAACAACTCAAGCAATGAGAGGAAGAAGACATGAAACGACAACATCACCACATTCCATGCCTACGCCATGGAGGACGGCCATGACGACAACACCAACACCAACAACGACTGCCATGCCCTTTAAACTTCTTGACTTTGGGAGTTAGGGTTCGGGTTCTCCTGAACTGGAATCCCTTCCCGCGCCTAGGCACGGCGGCCCGGACACATCGGCGGGCGTCCCACAATTCCATTCTAGAGGCACGGAACAAGACACCCTTCAGGAAACGGGGCGATCTCGGATGGCTTCCGCCATTAACATCAGACAATGCGCTCCCCACGGTTCGCAATGCCGCTCGCCAAACATCAATTCAATTCAGCCGAAATAATCGCGATCGACGTGCCGCTACCTCGTTTTGACCACGGAATGGACATGGAAAACGGGCAATGGAGGGGCATATATCTCAGAGCTGCCGCCCGCTCTTATATCAATTGGGCTCCCCTGAGTGCCCCGGTTGACACAGACTGAATCGAGGGAAACGACCAAAGCCACCACCATGTTCTCCACTACCCTCCTCAGCCTACTCACGGCCGCCGCCGCGGCCAACGCGGCCTGTACACCCCCCACTGGCGGTGGCGGGAACGCGGCAACCGGCGCCGTCAAGTGCCCCATCGTCTTCGACGGGCGGGTCGGGGCCGACACGCAGCTGACCGACTTCGACAGCTACGACACGTCGCTCTTCAACGCCGAGTACGTCAAGGGCCAGAACCTCAAGTGGAGCGAGATCATCCAGTTCCCCGAGGCCGACCTCGCCCACTTCGACAACAGCACCCACAAGCCGTTCGAGGTCACCATTAGCGACGACAGCATCTTCCAGACCCAGAAGGGCTTCCGCCGCGCGGGGCTGCAGTTCCAGGGCGACACCAACAACGGGAGCCCGGGAAGCACCGGCGTCAAGACCATCCACTTCAGCCTCAAGCTGGACCCCCAGCGCGCGCTGAACCTGAGCCACGAGTACCTCCTCGTCTGGAGGGAGGCGGCCGACTACAGCAGCAACCAGTTCAACTTTGAGACCGGTGCCATCCTGGGCCAGGCCAGCCTGCCCAAGGACACCTACAAGGTGCTGGACCGCAAGAACAAGGAGATTTGGTCGACGCCCATCCTGGAGGACAGCTGGCAGAACTTTGCCGTCACCCTCGACCACGACAAGAAGTATGCCATTTTTACCCCCCCCCCCCCCCCCCCCCGCCCCGACCATATCTTCTGAAGACAAGCGACTGACAGACAGCAGCACTCTCCAAGTGTACTACTCTGCGGGCGACGAACCGCTCGAGAGCGTCACCGAGCCCGTGTCCAACGACAACTCGGGCGAGGGACAGTTCCAGATTGGCATGCTCAAGAAGCCCACAGGGACCGACGACGTCGTTAACTCGGGCTACCAAGAGAGCGGCATCGACGAGGGACTCATCTACGGCAGCCTGTTCGTCGAGGACAGCGCGGGTGGGTGCGTCTCGGTGTAAGGGTAGAGTCGGAATTGTCTCATTCGTATCTGGCTTGTTAGAACGATAGACTGCTACTCGAGAGCGCAAATAGCTAGGACAATTACTCCAGAGATGTACTGTCAGATGAGACCATCTCTTCCCGATTCCGCAGTCCCACCTCCAGCCATACCCGGGAACCCGTCATCCTTCCATTTTATCCCCCAACATCCATTTTCCATCCCTATCCCATCCCCAACTCCAACTCCCCATCACACACCCCGACCCCCCCCCCCCCTTTTTTTCTTCCCCCAAAGCTCAATGCTCGACCCCCTCAAACCGAAACGCCGTCATCGTAAAATTCTCGCTCCCCACATACACCTGATGCGCGAACATGCCCTCGCCCACCACCTCCAGATACCTCTCGGCAAAGTGGACCACGGCCTCGTCGCGCGTGTGCGCGTCCACCTGCCGCACCACCTTCAGGTAGGCGCCCGTCTGCCGGTCCAGCCCGAACACGCCGTCCGCCGTCGGGTCGGACGCGTCCACGTCGAACCCCATCGTCCACGAGAACCACACGTGGTCGTGCGCCCACGACGTCAGGTCGTCGGCCGTCTCGTCCCGCCCGTGGTGGCACCAGGTTTGGGGGGATGAGGCGAGGGAATGGTTGGGGGTTGTGCTGAGCGCGAAGCAGTGCGCTGCGGCGGCGCCGGGGTAGGGGGTGAGGTGGAAGTTGACGCTGGGGGGGTTGTGACAGGTGGTTAGTGGGTGGTTGGTTGGGAGGTGGGATGGGGTGAGTGGTGGATTTGGGGGGGGTGTTTGGGGATGGGAGGTTACGCACTAGCTTCGGTCGCTGAGGACTACCGCTTGAGCCTCGAAGCGCGTCACGGCAAAGTCGAAGAGGCCGCTGAGGACTTCGGGAACTGGGTTGGGCGGCGGCACCTCGACATGCTCGGCAGGCAGAGCGCTGGCGATGGTTGAGGTGAGAAGCGCCGTGATGGCGGTGATGCCGTGGAGAATCATCGTGACTTTTCTCTTAGCCGATTTATTTTGTCCCAAGTTTGTTTGGACTAGGTTGCTGTGGTTAAATTTGACCGGTTACAGAAATTTGGTTGAGAAAAGATGCTTGTAGAACGTCATTTCTGAATAAAATTCCACTGTCTCCGTGCCTTCCCTCTGTGAATGAGATATGGCTAGGCTGCCCCCAGTTAAGCTTTTGGTGGCTCCTTCCTCAGGAATTACAATTTACAAAGTGTTGTACTCATGAACTGAGAAGCATATTTCTGCTCTCACAGTCTTGATATTGTCAACAAGACCTCTAGCTGCTTCCTTAGGATCACATGTCCGTGTTACTGAAGGACGCCGTGGTGCTCTGATGGTAGGTAACTCAAGTGCTTGCAGGCAGTGTTAAAGAAATGTCCAACCCTGTACAGCTCCAACCGTGGGAAGACTCAAGGAGGTAGGTACATGTTTCCATGCTTCAAATTACGGTTTGTTGTGCTGGATGAGCGAGCCGAGATGAGTTGAGCATCTTTCAGAAATAACGACTTGCTGCCGAGAAAGTGGCGGCAATGGCTTGTAATTGTCACCTCGAACAAGTCTTAGATTCAACCACACACCACCCGTTTCGTTCTTCAACACCATCGCCAGCATCAAGTCCAAGTTCGAGTCCAAGTTCGAGTCCAAGCCCAACCAAGGCCCAAGTTGACGGCTTCCCCTCTATGTCATCCTTTGACTTGGCCGGCTCCCAGCCTACCCTTTGTCACACCGCCAATGTCTGTAATGGGTAGACAAGGAAACCCACTAGAATTCTCGAAGATTCAAGGACCAATGTTTGAACCCCGCCCAATGAAGAGCTGCAGGTTGTCATCGGGTACTAGCTAAGGACTTGGGGATGCCATGTGTATGTCCCCGATCGGCCGGGTCCAGCCCAGAATCCAGCTCACACTGATGCCGACTTTCCTGTCGACGTGCAAGCCACACGTTTCACCCGATGCCGGCCACGCTCTCCGCCATTTGATGTCGGGAACTTGGAATGCGTGTGCTGACCGGCAAAGCTCCAAGCTGCAGGTCAAGCCTGCAGAAGTAGCCTGCCGCCCCACCGCCAACGCAGCGCGCGGAGTGTTCGGGCAGCGGGCAGCTGGCAGCTGGCAGCTGGCAAACTTTCCCACTTCCCTGGTAACAGTCGCTGGACAACGCACGGCCGCAACTAGAAAAACTGGCCCCTGCCCGCCTTTTCGTCTTTCTCTTTTTCCTCCTCTCCTCAAACTCCTCCCCAGGACTGAGACTTGGTTGTGATCTCAGGCTGGTGGAAACCGGATTTGGAGAGCGGTGAACGGAGACAGAGTGGAACCCGCCCTGGCAGTGGGTCAGGAGTGACCGGGGTCCTGAGAAGGACTGCGGCGCTGGGGGGCTGCCTTGTGGCTCGTTTCGGAGATCACCATCTCACTCGCACCCCCCTTGTCCCAAAACGTCGGTTTTGTGTCCCCGAGCTGAAAGCACCAATTTTTTTTATTTTATTTCTTTCAACCCCCTCGAGAAAGGACGCGACGGGCCTCGTCATCGACAGCGTTCGGATTGCGTCTCTGGGTTAGGCAGCGGTACGTAAAACCCAACCCAATACGAACCTATGCAGACAAGCTCCAATTGCCGACGTAACCCAGTGGATACGTCGCGGTTGCGAAGTGTCTGGCGCTCTGAGTGGCCCGCGGCAAGATTATTTTTATTCGTCCCGAAAACTGACATTCAGCTTCTTGCCAGATCTCCCACCCAAACCCAAAGCCACGCTTTGTTGACGCATTCCTCCCGTCACATCGCAACTTATATTCAGTGAACAAGGCCAATTCAGTGCCGTTGTTCTCCGCAACAAACCCCCACCAATTCTACGAAACGAAAACTTCTTTGCTCCGGCAACCCACGACCGCCCAACATGTCTCGGATACAGATTCCGATAGAGATGCTGACGTCGCGCTTCAACCTTGGGGACCGCTTCGCCAGCATGCGCTCCGGATCGCTGGCTAGCCGCTTCTCGAACATGCGGCCGCTCTCCGAGTTCCTCGACGTGAAGCGCATCAACAAGCCGGCCAACTTTCCCGAAATGCAGTCGCGCGTCAACTACAACCTCGGCTACTACTCGAGCAACTATGCCGTCGTCTTCTCCATGCTCTGCATTTACAGCCTGCTCACCAATTTCTGGCTGCTCTTCGACATCGTTTTTGTGTCGGTCGGCATGTTCGTCATTGGCAAGCTCGAGGGTCGCGACCTCGAATTCGGTGAGCAGCGCTTCTCGACAGTGCAGCTCTACACGGGTCTCTACGTCATCGCCATCCCGATCGCCCTTATCTCGGGCGTTTTTGGCATGATGATGTGGCTGATCGGTGCTAGCGGTGTGGTCATTCTCGGCCACGCTGCGCTTTTGGACAAGCCCATCGATGAGGCTTTTTCCGGGGAGGCGGTCTAGGTGGTCGGCCGCGAGCTCCCAAACCTGCGCCCCAATGGGGAAGACCATCAAGGCGCGAGCGGAGGAATGAGGCGCGCAACGGGGAGGAAGGGACGTGGTGGGATTTTGGCCAGCGAGTGGAGGAGCTGGGTAGCGAGGATGATTATAATCCACAGGCCGTTGGCTCGACCTCAACTGCATTGAGTTTGAGCCGTCGGGTCACTAGTGATTCGCTTCGATTCACCGGGGGAGATATGGGGGTGGTAATACTCGGTCACGGAAAGCGTATGCATATCAGAATGGGGAGGATGAGGAGACGACAGATGAATCAGAGCCAGGCTCGGATGGTGAGGACGGTGTCCGGATGGAGTTATTAGATCCGGAGGAGGAAGCGTTGGCCGACCGTGCGATGGCCCGGATACAAAAGGCCCATGCCAAGGGCAGGACGGACGTCAAGCTGAGCAAGGAAGAACTGGCCGCTTACCAGCGGCGACTACAGCGCATGGCGGAGGAAGAGCGCAGACCTCGGCGCGAGCGGGTTGCTATCCCCATCTCACAACTGGGGCCCGGCTTACCACCACAAAGACAGTTGATGGAGGACGACAGCCCTCCGCCATCACAGCAACCCTCGCCGGAGCCGGGCGCAGACCAACAAGCGCCCTCCCCGCAAATGGGGTATTTCCCGCCGCCTTCCTCGCGCACTCGCCCGCGCCCAGGGCCCACGTCATCCAGGCCACCGAGCCGGGCTCCCTCTGACAGAGAACCGAGCTCCTCACCGTTCACGTATACCTATGTGCGTGGTGAACCGCCGACCAACTCTCGCCAACCTTCCGACTCGGCAACTAGCAGGCCCCTTTCCATCGCCGAGCCGGTTTCGGCCCGGGGCGGTGGGTCGCCTGGCTCGGACCCCTTCCAGTACATGCAAGCGGGGGCACGTACCTCATACCACGGTGCACCAGCGTCTGCGAGGAACAGCGTCGGCGACGTGGACGACATTTACGCCAGCTACGGCTCCGGTCTAGCTGGCGGCCCGAGTCGCAGGCAAAGCAGCGGTCCCAGGGAACCGGAATTGTCCGACGAGGACGATGATCGTAGGCGTGTGGTGGCGAGGGTCAACTCGGGGACCGTTAGTCGGTCTCGGCACCGGGATAGCACTGACAGCCGGCGGGAGGCGGCACCGGAACCGCGGTCGTCTCGGGACAAGTCGCCGCCGCCTGCCAAGAAGTCGTCATCTACGTCGTCGACGGTGGCAAAGCGCAAGCCGGTGTCGAGCAGCGCGAAACCGGTGCGGAAGAAGAAGTAGTGGTGGGAGAAGAATAGTCGTCGTCATCCTCTCAGCTCTGCTGTGCAGACAACCGAAGTGATTGAGTTTTACTATCCTAATGTTGGTGCAAAAATGGCTGGCGTTCAGTGATAGACTAGTGCTGAGTTTAATAACGAGGACTGTGTGGATTATGGGAACAATGTTGCCTGGCTGTCGGTTCAAAGTGAAATTACTCGTAGGCACATAATCTTGGTATAAGCGAGTAACCAAACGCCTTTTCTTCGATAGCACAAATACCTACCCATATTCATATCTACTCGTAGCTCATTGCCGCTCTGGCCGATCATCTCTCATCTCGTCCGTCGTCCTTCATCTTGTCCGTTACCCTTCATCTCATCCATCCATCCACCCATCCACCCTTCCCTCACCCCTTATAACCAACCAACCCCCCAAACACACACACACCCACACACCAAACAATTCAAGAAAACATCTTCACCACCCCCTTCAACCCATCACTCCACCCCCCACCCCCACTCCCACCACCCCCAAAAACATCCAACTCCCTCCTCTCCCACCTAACCCCCCCTCCCGCCCCCTCTCCACCCCCGCCCTAACCACACTCCCACTCCCCCTCCCACTCCCCGCCGCCGCCGCCGCCCCGCTCACCATCCGCACCGCCTCCCCAACCAGCCCCCCCGCCGCGCCGCCCCCGCCCCCGCTAGCCCGCGCCGCAACCCCCAGCATGCGCTCCACAAACGGCGGCAGCCGCAGCCCGAACCGCGCCAGCAGCGCCGTCAGTGCCCCGCCCGTGATGAGTGGCATGAGGACCAGCATGAACACTTTGGTCGGGTGCCGCTTGGCGTAGTAGAGCAGGTCGCGCAGTAGGCGGCGCAGTTTTTTGAGGAGGCGCGTGGTGAAGCCCGGGCGGGGGGAGCGTTGGTGGCGGGAGGTGGAGGAGGTGGGGCGGCCGCCTGGAGGGGGGGGTTAGTGGATGGGCGGGTGGATGGATGGGGGTGGTTTGGGGTGGTTTGTTGGGAGGTGAAAGGGGTTGAAGGGGGAAGGGGGTTGAAGTGGGGAGTGGGTTCAATAAGGGGAACAACACATACCGAAGTTGCTGAAGAAAGAGCCCCTGGAGTTGTTGGGCGCGCCGCCAAAAAAGGAGCGGACGCCGTCGTCGTCGCTGTCGCCGCCTCCGCGCCGGGCGTCGTATTGCGGGTGGTGGTGGCTGCGCCGGCGGCTGCTGCTGTGGTGGCGGTCGTCTTGCTCGTCGTCGTCGTCGCCGCCGAAGATGGAGGCGGCGATGCCACTGATGGCGCCCCCTACGGTGCTGCCCGCGCCCGCGCCGACGTTGGAGCGGGAGGAGCGGTGCCGCGAGCGCGACCGCGAGCGTTCGTCGTGGCTGCGGGTGCGCTCCTTGTGGTGGCGGCTGCTGCGGTGGGATTTGGACCGCTTGGAGTGCGAGGTCCGCCCGGAGATGACCGAGGCGGCGTCGTCGAGAAAGCCCATGGTTGCGTTCTGGTTTCTGGCTTTTGGTGCTTCACGGTGCTTGCAAGTGCTTCTGGGCGCTGGGGGGCTCAACAAGGCTCCGTCAGCGGTTAACTATAAGTTGCGATATAAGCTAAGCGGTGGGCCGTGGCCTGCTATCGTGGCATGCGCTGGGTTGAGGGTTGAGGGTGCGCGCGGAGCCAATTGATGCCAGATGACGCTCAGAATTGACAACGTTGCTCTCTCCACATCAGAGAGACGCAGTCTGACAAGGCTTGAGTGTGCACAATGCGACAAACCAAGGGAGACGGTTCAAGAAGTCCAGTGGCTGAACCGCCCCCGGCACACCGCCCGAAATTCATGAGGCTGGGGACAGAAAGCCGTCTCGGAGCTGACCCCTGTCCAGTCAGGGGTCAATGGAAGGCTGGGCGGGGGCTGTCTGCAACCGGGGTCGAATGGGATGGGACGGCACGACGGCTCAGACGAGACGAGTGGAATCGCACAAGGGGCCAACCTGCCAACCAGCACGTTACCCTAACCCTCGTGGGCGGTTCCTGTGTAAGTCTGGAGTTCTTGATTCTTCCATCTTGGGGTGCCTACCCCGGGACATCACCCCTTCTAACTTGCTTCTAAATGGTAGTCGTATATACATAGCCTTCTCTATACCACCCATCCATACCCGTCCCTCTAAATCACCGACTAAAAAATGCAAAAAAGCTCGCAAACCTCGACGCCCTGTCCACCCCCGTATCCGCCGTGTACCTCACCCTATCCCCCTCTCTCGCCCTCTGCCGCTTCAACTCGTCATAATCCGGCATAAACTGGCTCACCACCGTAAACCCCAGCCCAATCGCCACCATCAGCACCCAAATCGCATACCCCCACAGCAGCTGCGTGCGCGCACCAATCGCAAACAACCCCGAGAAAGCCGCGGGCGAGAAGGCCCGCACCCCACTCACAATCGACAGCGCGAGGGCATTCAGCGTGCCCAGCGTCGCCGGGCTGGGCGAAACGTCGTTGAGGGCGAGCTGGATCGCGGTGAAGCACATGCTGATGCCGGAGCCGACGGCCAGCAGGGGCGGGACGATGACCCAGAAGGCGGTGGTGGTGGCGGGGGTGTCGGCGCGCAGGAGGAGGTTGAACAAGGGCGCCACGGCGAAGAAGAGCGGGTAGGCGACGGCGCACGCGCGGATGACGCCGTTGGTGCCGATGCGTCGGTGCAAGGGGGGGAACACGAGCAGGATCCAGAGGGCCTGGGACAGGCCGTTGAGGCCCATCATGAGGGAGATTTGGAGCGAGGTGAAGCCCCACCCGCCGAGGCGGACGGGGGTGAACCAGAAGACGGGGACGATGGAGGTGTAGGAGTAGGCGAGCAGCATGATGTGGCCGTAGGTGTAGAGGACGATGCGCACGCCGGGGACTTCGAAGAGGTCCCGGGTGGTGTAGGGAGCGGGCTTGGGGGCGGCCGAGTCTTCGCCGTGGCTGCGGTCGGAAGCGGTGGGTTTGACGAGGGTTTCCTCGACGCAGACGGCGGTAACGGCCACGGCGGAGAGGCCGATGACGCCGACGACCAAGCTCGGGAGCGCGTATGGGTAGTTGATGAAGAAGGAGACGTTGCCGAACAGGCCGGGGTACTGCCGTGCCGGGTCGGCGAGGGCACCGCCGATGAGCGGCCCGAACAAGATGCCCATGTTGCCGGTGAAGGCGAACCAGCTGAAGGCGCGGGCCTGCGTCTTGGAGGTGCTGTGCTCCGAGATCATGGTGCGGATGGTGACGATGGTGCCCGCGAAGACGCCGGCGAGGCAGCGGAAGAGGATCATCTGCCAGATGGTCTTGGCCATGCCGAAGAGCGCGGTGGCGCAGGAGACGCCAACCAGCGAGAAGACCAACACCGGCTTGCGGCCGAAACGGTCCGAGGCCTTCCCCCACATGATCATGACCACCATCTGGGTGAGCGAGAAGAGCGACTCGATCAGGCCGCTGTAGAAACCCACGTCGGCATCGGGGAGCTGGCCGTTCTCCTGGGCCATCTGGTTGATGTAGGGGAAGATGCAGAAGAAAGCGATGGGCTCGACCCAGCGGGCGTAGCAGAGGGCGACGATCTGCCATACGGGTAGCGGCCTGTCCTCGGCATCGTTGTCTTGGTGAACTTCATCTTGGCTTTGCTCAACAGCCTCGTTATTCGGGGCGATATCTCCGGCGGCCAAGAGTGGTGTCTGCTCGGTTACACTGTCGATGCCGTTGACGCCGTTGACACCATTGGTGCCGTCGTCGGCGTCGTTTCTCATTTTGCGTGGAATAATGAATAAATAGAAGGGACGTTGATGGCAAGGTTTAGGTCACTCAGCATTGTTGCTACAACGTGCTCTCAGATACCCAACAGCAGGTCCATACTTATGCGGTGTGTTTACTTCGTACAGTGAGTACCAAAGCTTAAAACGGAGTCGGCGTGGCAGGCAGCGCGCTGGCGTTGCCCTCCGATGAAGGATGGCGCGATTGGCCAATTATCAGTGCGAGGGTGGAACCGGGCGACGATCTTCCCAGGGGCATGGTGCCGTGTGGGGCCGTTAGTTATGGAATGTTCATCCTGTTTTTCTTTTGTCATGATCGCCAACATCGAGCGGTTTGAGGAGATATCTGGTCATCTCTCACCTGCCCGGTGAGCCATAAAGCTAGTACGAATACGCTTGTATACTCGTACATGTGCAGTATTCGCACATACAGTGCACCCGTCAAAGGGCGTATCAACAGCGTTGCATCGTTCGTCGGTTGTGTGTTACCCGGCCTCCCAACTGCCGCATCCGGAAGGCAGCATCAGAGAGTTCCTCTGATGGTCAGCATTGCTGCTCGGGGGTGTCACTGCTGCACGCCCTGTTCATCGGTTCTGTTCTCGCATTCCTTCAAGAATTGACCACACAGCGGAAAGGGTCAGAGCACATAATCGGTGCAACCTCCCGTGTCATGGCCAGGTGACGTCGACCCAGGAAGCCTAGACATAACGTGGCAATCCACCCCGGTTAGCTGAAGGTGTCACACACGTATCCCACTTTGCCGCGTGCCCTCGTTACCTAAAGAGGGGGCTTCTAGAATATGGCAGTGCGGCGGTTACACCGTCACCGCGGGGTGGTCAGCCCTTAGAAGAAGGGCGTGGGCATGGGCGTGGGCGTCGGGCAAACCGTGCCGAGTGAGTACCAGCCCAGGTGAATCCAGCGATCAGAGAGACAGAGAAGAAAAGAAGTTTAGGTGTCTAAATACTATCAACGAGTGAGGGTATCTTCCAAATATCAGCCCGCTTTTCCCAACACGTTGTCCATGGCCGACAAGAATGACAGCCTTTTGATTTCCTTTTCTCCGTGCCCACAAACCAAAAGCCAGAAGTGACCGTGCCTTGACCACGCCGTACCACGAGCCACAAGAGTAACGCTCACCGAAAAAAAACTAGGCCTCATCTCCCGGAGACTGACCTACCTACTGAACGCCCCCAACACCCCGTGTATACCTCCAGAGCAAGCTCGCCCCTTTCAACTTCCACTTGGGCAAACAGATCCTCTCCTCAACCTCTCTCCCCTTAGGCCCCTTTCCACTCCGCCCAGCAGCAGCACACGTCTTCCCCGCCGCAGCCCGAACCACCGCCCCCTCCTCCCCAGCACCCCCATCCCTCCCCCCCTCTCCAGGGCCCGCAGCGGGCAAGCAAGCCGCGACCATGCCCCTAACCCAGCGGCGCCTAAACCGCCGCCAGTCATCATTCGTCGGCCACGGATCGCACCACTCGCCCTCCTCTTCCCCATCACTGACATCTCCACCCCCAACACCCGCGGTTGCAGCAGCACAATCCCACGCATCACCCCCTGAGCCCAGTAGACTCGGCCCTAGCCCCGAACGGGGCGAAGACCCCCTTGGCGACGACCCATTGACGTAGCATTCGTACTCGTCAAACTCGTCTCGCTCCTGCGCCCGGGCGTCGGGGAGCGGGTAGTACAGGAACTCGTTGGAGTGGGGCCGCCGCGGCGGGGAGTTGATGTTGGCTTCGATGTCAAACTTGAAGCGGTAAGCTTGGTGCACCTGCTGTTGTTGAGGTCGGGGTGCTGGGGTTGGGATCGGGATCGGGGTTGGGGTTGATGTTGAGGGTAAGGTCGAGGTTAGGGCTGTGGTAGTTGGGATAGGCGGTGGTTGTGGGGTTGGCTGCGTTTGTTGATGGTGTTCTTGTTTCGGGGTTTGAAGAGATGGTGGTAATCGTTGTTGTATAAGTGGTGGTTGTATTTGAAAAGGTAGTGGAGGTGGCGGCGGCGGCGATTGTTGTTGCGAGAGAGCTGAAAATGATGGGAGGGGTAGGTAAGGCGGTGGTAAAGGGGAGGTTGTTGCACTGTTCGCGGGGGAAGGTAGCCCGCCACGCACTATCGTCGGGGCCGCCGTGGTCGAGCATTGGGAGGGACACTTGTTCAAAGGGGGATCATTGCCAGCGGGCGGTGAAGGGGAAACAATGGGCTCTGGCGCAGGTCTGCATAAAGGCCCAAGCCCAGCATGAACTAACCCAGCCACCGGAGCTATGGGCATCGGTGTCAACGTCCCCGGAAACCGAAAATCGAATTCGAACTGGAACTCTTGGTGGACCACAAAAATGAGCGTCCGAAGCCGCGGGAACCGGGCCAGGCTCGTCAGAAGCTTGCTCATGTTGTTCTTGGACACCTTCCGGCCCAGCACGGGGTGGAAGATGCCCGGGTAGATGCCGTATGACGTCCCGAGCGCGAGCCGGGTCGCGTTCTCGCGCACCAGCGGGATCTGGCTCATAAAGTGCAGCGTCCGGTGCAGCCGCTTGACGAGTAGGTACGGCTCCAGAAGTAAGATATCCCGCGACATGTCGACGAATTTGGTCGTCTTGCCCAGCGTCAGGGGCTTGTAATGGTGCAGGACAAAGTACCGACTTTCTCGACACACGGCCGCGAGAGCTGGCGGAGGTTCTGGGTGCATGTTCGCAAACATGAGCCCTTCTTGAGCCGGTGTTTTCTGCTTCGCATTGGGCGCATCCAAGATCTCGTACACCCTTGGCTCCGGCAACGCGAACTCCCAGACCATGTTCCGGATCTCAGGGGGGAGCCGTTGAAACCTGGCGAACCGGTCCGACGTCTGCATCGGGCAGCATCGCGGGAACAATTCGTCCTGATGCATCGTCTCTGCTGTCGAGCCGATCCGCCTGCCCAAGGAATCGAGTTCCGCGACTGAGAAATATCGTAGGTGCCGTCGTCCACCCAGTCCCTTTAGCCAAGCAGCCCTTCTTCCCGTGATATCCCGCTCTTGAGAATATACCCGGCCCAGCCTCTTGGATCGGTAGCCACGTCAAGTCTCTCCGCACTTCAATTTGAGCCGCCTCCCTACGACAAGCCACGAAAAAAATAGTTGGCTGGAGTTAAGATGCCGGCAGTCCACCCAGATAGCGGCGGGGTTAAGCTCGACAACTCTGGATTAGGCGTTCGAATCCAAGGCTCGGTGGGCGTCTGATATCCTGGGCGAGTCTGCACGGCAGAGAAGCAGCTTATGAAGAGCTGACCAAAATCGATGGTGGGGAGCAAACCGCACACATTTGGGATCCAAGCTGATTAAGACGCAGCAGCAACAAACGGCGTGTAGCAATATTACAGACTGCGGCACAAAGCGTGGTAACATGTCATGTGCCCTCGCAGGTTTAGGGTCCAGAAAGAGAAAAAGGAAGTTGGGAAGAATCTAGGAAGCGAATGATGTTTGGGCACCACCAACTTTTGGGGCCTGCTGCGGCTTCCACTCTCATCACTTGACGGTACTTGACAGAAGGAAACAGACAATCCGACGCTGCTCGGTTCTAGGAGAGCCTAGACAAAGTGCCGCGCTCGGGAGCGAGCCGAGCGACATATCGGAAACGGCTTAAGGGGGTCCAAGGCGGTATTTCCAAGAGGTCCCATGCCTGCGCTTGCTTGGACATGGAAGGTGTACCCCTCCCCCCCTTTGGTGTATAGGGGAGCAGCAGATGGGATGAGAAAGTGCCAAACCTTCCACAAGAAGAAATCCCACACAGGACTGGCCGGCCCCTTCTTAGGCCAGAGCGGGAAAAAGGAGCCACGGCCCATCCGACGCTACCGACCGCTGGACGATGGCAGGCTTGGTCATGTTCATGTCATTTCGTATGGCTCTGCGGGAGGCTGCGGGAGCCTGACGACGTTGCGCGCGGTGGAGGTAGCTGGCAGCGCCGAGGCCCAACCGCTGCGGGAGCTGTCCGTCAGCTGGGCCCCCGGGTTGCGGTGAGCGGGATGTCGAGCAGATTGGGGGTCCTTTGGGCGCATTGTGTCGAATAGGCAGGCCGAAACGGACAGGAGGCCATTGAAGTCGGTGGAAGGGACTCTGCAGAACAAGGGGATGGTGCGTGGCGGTGGGTTCCGATGAGCTATTCTTAGTATATAGGGGCCACGTTTTATTCCTGCAGCGACCCAATTCATTAGTTTCTCAGGCTTACCGATCTGGGATCCATGGTTACGTGCCGTCGACAAGCGAGTTGTTGCAGTCGGGTTTGTGCGCCGGATTTCGTGATCGGGACGTCGCGTGTTAGCGGCTCGCGGGCAGGGCCCAGGTCCGGGCTTCAATAGGCGAGTTGGCGAGTTGGCGAGAACTGGTGGGAGGCTGACAGGCCCAATCGTGGTTCAGCATCAGCCAAGCGCAATAACAAGCACGCCTCCGAGATGCGAGTGTGTGTGTGTGCAAGGACCGGCGATAACCAATACGCTGCCGCAGCATGTACCAAGTGACATGTGAGGCGGAAGAATGTGGGGGAGACTCGGAGCAATACTACCCAAGCATGGATGCAAAACGTGAGGTCTCACAGGCCCAGGTGATAGGGGGATTTTGAGACGGATCACCGAAGGACCCTCCAAGTGCCTTGATCCCAGACAAAAGAGAGAAACTCAAAACAAAACGTGGGCTGATCATTCTCGCCTTGTTTGGAGAGCTGTCGGTCCAAGAACTGGCGGCCAATGCAGCAGATCAGACATTCCGGGTAGAGATAAAACGTGGTAAAGTTAGAAAGGTAAAAGGGGGAAGACAAGTGTGGAGAAAAAAGAATATCGTTTCGGATACACAAAACAGATGGCGAACTGACTGGGGACTTCTTCGGAGGTTCCAGATTGTTTTTCGCTTTGGAGGGGCAGCAGGGCATGCGGACTGCTGGTGTGGTGGTCGCCGATTTAGCAGGGGCAGTCCGTGTACATACATGTACAGACATACATGGTATGCCCTGTGTACTGTATTGTATGTACTGTACACAAGGGCTGAGACCCTGCCAGGAGAAACAATTCACCAAGCCTAAGGTTGTTCCTTCTCTCGATCATTCATACCAGTTACCCGATCAATTCATTACCTTTACCTTACTCATTTGCCTTTCGAAAATAGTTTACCAATGCGACTTTATAACAGCTCAACAACATTTTTCCTTTCTTTAATACTAGGCGTATTTTGCCTACAGTCATAGTTATCACAATCAATTACCACCACCATGAGCGCTTGAGTCGGCCCCAGGTGACTACACTATAAATTATCACCTTTCTCACCTCGCAAACACGAATCCATAGTAGAGTTGAGTAATCTTTACAGTGCCCCCGTATCTCTCGGCGTATTGCTCGTTCTTTCACAAACAAACCTGGCTTGTACATAGTTGATTAGATCTCAATCACACCGACGTGGATTTTGTCTCAAACCAACTATTTCGGTTGAGAGTCGGCGGAGCTGGCAACAGTGCAGCCTCCAAACAACCGACTCGATATATCAAGCCACAACAACCCAACAACTTCAACAAAAACGGGACGCAGTCCATAGTAGAGGTACTCGCGAGCATCGATGGCAGCCGATAATAAAATCAGCGGCCTTCCCAGCATCTTGCGCCTCACTCCCGAGGTGCGACGCGAGATCTACCTGTACGCCGGGGTAGAGTGCAACACGGGATACGGGTACTATTTTACGATAGTGCCCGGAGTCTACAACATAGGCGAATCGGCTGTCAAGTTTCATCGCGAGATACGCTCTGACTTCAAGACATTCTACGGCTTGCTGCTCTCCTGTCGGACCATCTACACCGAAGTATCCGCTCGTCTATATTCGCAGAACCGCTTTATCGTCCGTTACAACTCCGACCGGTCTCTCGCACCTCTGCGTGCTTTGACCCCTCATGCGTTGGCCCATCTGGGCAATCTCAACATCATACTCAACCATACCTCATGCCACGATCAGGTGACCGGGGACCGGGGCATCGGCATATGCTGCGGCGACGGCGCGAGCGAGTTGGGCCCGCCCTGCTACTATGCACACGACCACGACCTTCCCCTCGGCAAATCGGATGCGCTGCCTGAGGCCGTTCTCGCAGAGTGGAACGAAACCGCCGCCTATCTCGCAGCACATATCACCCCAGGACAGCTCGAGCTGAACTTGGTCTGCGATGTGCACCACGCGAACCTCGACACAGCCAAGCTCGTGCTGGACAGCCTCTGCTTGCTGCCACAGCTGAAAGATTGCCATGTCCGGATCTGCGGTACCCGTGAGCCCCAACTTGACCAGCTCGCCCAGGATGCTGTTCTACGGGCCCGTGGTATCCTGGCCTCCGATCACCAGGTGGTGTCTTCGGTCTCTACTAAGCCTCGTCTCATCAGCCTCCCCCGCGAGATACTACGTCGTATTTTGGAGTATACCGACCTCGTCACGCCTCATAAAGAAGTTATGTGGAGGCAAACATCGCGTGGCTATTACAGAGAGGGCGCCCCGTGCTATAAAATGATGGGTCAAGTCTGCCCGCCGGAATTCCACCACGGGTGTCAGTTCATCCAGTGCTGGGACACGGAATGGCCGTATCCCTCCAACGGCTGCTTCTGCCGCCAGCGACACTCGGCTGCATCGTCACGATGCAGATGCTGGGCACCGCCGACCCCGTTGTTTCTCGTCTGCCGGGCTCTCTACTCGGAAGCGAACCAAGTCTTCTATGGCGAAAACCGCTTCATCGTCGTCGAGACTCCGTTCTCCAATCCCTATACGCCTTGGCCGCAGGGCGATTACCCATACAACCAATTCGCTGCTAGCCACTTCTTACGGCGCGTTGTCCCCCACCACTGCCTTCAATACCTCCGCTTCCTCGAGCTAGTGTTTGCCCCCTTCAACCACCTCAGCAAGCCACGGGACGGACATCCCGCGCTACAGAGCTGGTACGCGACCCTTGACTGCCTCAAGAGCAACTCAACCTTCCGGGCTTGACCCTGCGTTTGGTCATGGCGGACAGCGGTGATGAGGGGCCCGAGGGGAGCTGGGACATGACGGAGGCTCAGGGGAAAGAAGTCCTGGCGGCCTATCAGGCGATTATACTCCCTGTGAAACTCTTGAGCCCGGAGCTGAGTGACCTTGGCCTGGCACGGTTCTATGCCGAGCTGGCATGGCCTTTTCAATGGACAGGCGCGGCGCGGCGCAAGCGCAAGCAGAAGGGGGGCAAGGAGTGGCTGAAGTCCAAGGACCAAGAGCTCAAGAAGTGGGCCGAGGAATTTGTCATGGGAGCGAGGTACGAGCGTGTCAACGCCGCGGGCAAGGAACCGCAGGCCAGCCTCTGGACGTGGGCTTGTCTTCCTCACGAATGCTACTAGTGAGGAAATTGGTACATTTCCATAATCAGGGTAGACAGCTAAAGCCCTGGGTAAATGCCCAGGCCATCTTCTTACTTGTGTAGGGTGTTAGACATAGGATAATTACCTTTTATGTATGAGTTCCCTCTATCAACGACTTCTCTAAAGTGTCTTGGTGTCGTTTCTAGAACCCGTCTTGTAGTCTTCGCTCATCTCGCAAGCGGACCAGGTGCTCCACGACATCCTTCAGAGAGATAAGGCTTCCCTTGGTATGGGTGGCGGCATCATCGCGGTTGCGGATATTGACGCTGCGTGACTCTTTTTCTCCGCCCCAACAACTGCAAATAGAGAACGAGGTTAGCCACGCCATAACTGCGTGAGAGAGATGAGCCAAACATATTGCCAAATATGAAGCTGTACTGGTCAAGTTGGCCTGAGCAGATCTCCTTAGGTGTATTCCCGCTCAAGTCGGCATCAACGTAGAGACCACACTCACGGAGCAGACGCCTGGCCTCTTAATGATCGACTTGGATGACTTCTCAAGGATGGAGTTTTCTGGCTCTTGAATGCCACTGACGTTGTTGAAAGTTGGCTCACTACAAAATGGATGGCCAAATAGAGTAAATTGAAGGAAACTTACTGAGCTAGGTTGCCTATGTCGTATAACGATCAGTTAAAGCTCGAGCGCCAGTGAGCCGATAAAATTCACCTCCCCTGAGTTGACAAGTCAGGTTGCCGACAACTTCAACGCGCTCCGATAAAGGTCTTAGGCTGAGCTTGACTCACTTACCGATGGCCTCCCTAGGAGCAACAAACCCGAGTCTTGCATAAGTAGCAAAGTTAGCCGCAGAAGGCTACTAGCCATTCTAATAATATTGCATTTGCCATTTACTCCCAGGTTTGTTTCATTTAGTTTCGGGTCCTGTAAAGTAAACGGTGTCCTGTGGAAGCCGATGTTGATGCGGCCCTGGTCAATGCAGTTGCCAGAATCGGATTCAGTGGGGCCGGTGAGTGGAGTTAAGTGGGGGCACCAATCGGAAACGGTTATTCCGGGCCCCACCGCAAAAAATTCTTGGGACCACCCCAGGTATAAAAGTCATCGTCGGTCGAACTCGACCACTCTTTTGATTCCTTCTTTTGGTGTGCGGCTTCCACATCAGTAAATTTGACCATCCCCGGTTGCTTCGATTCCCGTTCCTTTTCGGAACCTCCATGGTATTCGTTGTGTCAGTTGTGGAACAGAGCGATCATATTGCAGGCCGGCCTCTTCGTCAGTCCAATCCATCCAGAACAATCCCCCAAGGGACTGGGTGGTGACGTTGAGGCTGGACATTATTTTCCTTCTCATGCGGCTGCAGAGCTGCCGGACTTGGCTTGCTGAGTCTTGGGCTGATGATCATTTCCCGGGGATCACCTCTAGGTGACACGGAAATGTGCAGTTGCAAGCGTTGTTTGTTAACTAGCTTGGACGAGTCACGCTTTCGCGTCTTCGTTTCTAGCGATAGACGAGAGGTTTCGTGGTTAGTTCGTGCCGTATTGCGGATAATTGTGACCGTCCGATATGATTTCTTGAAATGGCGTTGGGGCTGGTGTCCGGAACCGAGGATACCCCATCTCCATCAAGCCGTTGCTGGGTGTGCAATCATAGAGGCGCATCCACACGCATGATGGAAAGCGGCTGGGTCAACACATAAGCACCTTGGAGCGGATGGCACACCAATGTCGGGCATACAAATGGTTCTCATATCGATGCCGTGTCTGCTTCTATACGTCAAAAATCATCACTCATCACCCAGCCGCTTGCAAGAAGTGGCCAGTTTGGCATGCGCTCCGTCTACTCGCCCGGCTCATCGCCAATCTTCTCAAGCTTGCCCATCTCTCTCTTCTCCCCAGACTCCCCAATAAGTCTCAACCGGTCTACCCTGGTCTTTTCGCCCTCGCCATCGCCGTCCTTGACGAAGAGCACCAGGCTAGTGATGTTCTGGAACTTGACAAACCTCAAGGGGATGTTGGCGGTGCCATCGGCGTTCCAGTCCTCCTCGGAGAGCTCAAATTCCTGGGTCGCACTCAGATCCTCTGCCTCGTCGAATCCCAGATTGTGCGGCTTGTTGGTGAAGAGCTTGATGGTCCGCGGCCTCAGAGGCACGTCTTCTTCGTCATCGTCGTCGCTGGGGGGTAGAGATGTGATCTAGCCGAGCGGTTAGCGGGCTACCTACTAAAACCATGGTAAAACGGTCGCAGCCCACCTGAAGCGTGTGCAGCTTGAGCATCGACTGGAAGGGCATGAAAAGCAGCAACTGCTCGTCCGTGTCGCTCTCGACCCAGTCCTTGGTCGCACTTTTCCCTCCCGACAGCGCGCTGGGCTTTGTCGTGTCAAACAGCACCCGCACGCTCCCGGCATCCGGATCGACGTTGAGCAGCTCGCAGTACCGCAGCTCGACTTGACTCGTGATGTCAGTGTAGCCGCGGGGTAGGCCGGCGCCCCGCCAGTTGCCGCCGTTGTTACCGCTGCCGCTGCCGCTCGCCTCGCCCTCCCCGCTGCCCATGTTTTGGACTTCCTCGCTGAGCTTCTTGACCACCGACTGGAGCTTCACGGGGTCGGCGCCCTGGACTTTGTCGGCGACCTTGCCATTGCGGAAGATGATGAAGGTGGGCAGAGATGTGACTCGGTAGGCTTGTGCAACGTCCTTTTGCTGGTCGGTGTCGATCTTGACGAAGGTCACAAGGTTGGGACGGGACAGGGCAGCTGAGAGCTGTTCGAACACGGGAGCAACTTGTTTGCAAGGGGCACACCAGTCGGCGTAGACTATTATACAAAGCGGGAATCAGTTGCGTTCTTGGTGGTGTATCAGGCACTGGAGACGAGGGAGGGTCGCGACGACGCTCCAAGGCAGCCAGCGCCATGGCGGGGTAAAGTAGAAGGGATCTGAGACGCGAGGGGACTAACAGTCTGCCACCACGAGCTTGGAGCCTTGCAGCACCTCAGTGAGCTGCGATGGCGACGAGATATTGACCGTTTTCGACATGTTGGGCGATGTGCTTGGAGAAGTGTCCAAGAGAAGGAATTCGAAGCTCGGCCTCGAGGCAGCTACAGGAACACTCAGCAAGCCAAAATGACAACAGGTGGGGCACAGAAGGCACCGAAGAGACCGGGGCTATTCCCTTTCCGGTTAGCGGTAACTCGCCCAGACAGAGGGATCTTGAATCCAAGGCAACTTAACAGACTTGGGCACACACAACCAAGAGCTTCGTATCAACTCAGGTCTTTGGCATTAATACGGGACCCGCAAGCTCAAGTCTAACTAATTGCGACACACATGACTGCTCCCCAGAATACGAACCTGCTCGCTGTGAGAACCTGGGCTAGAGCCTCCAGAAGGGGCGAGCACTCGTTTGTACCCCGTACAGTACATAGTTATATCTAAAGGATATATCAATATGTACTTGATAACCAATTATAGATGACTGAGTAAGCTCACAATTTCGGACCGCAGACGTCCATGGTCAGACTAGAGAGGTGGTGAGTTCCGGGCGAGGATCAGAAAAACCGAGATGGTTGTCCTGGGCTTCGTGCCTCTTGTTGAATATGAATACTTTGGAACGTTTCACCGTAGACCGCAACTCTTAAGACAATGCGCTTTGTATCGAGTGCTATTCTGATACTATACTCGCTGCACATCTACCAGGTATCTCTAATGCACTTGGTCTAAACCCATCCGCGCCAGATGCCGATGCCCTGCCCCCAAACCCCGATGCCACGATACGCCGACCCCATGATCCAAAAAAAAAAAAAACCGACAGTAAATCAGCCTACCATAACTTCCCAGGGATGCATAGCCGGCGCCGAGCCTCCTTCTTCACAGGAACCGAAAAGGAAAAAGGAACAGAATAGAAAAAAAAAAAAAAAAAAAAAAAAAGAGAACACAGCTAACAACATCCAAGAGAGACCACCGCTAACAACAACCGACGCCGGCGCTCCCCCAATGGCCACTTCATCTCGTCTCATTTGTTCATCAGGCGAACCAGGTTCAGCACCTCCAACAGTTTCCGTTTTTGGTTCTCTCCCTCACTGCTCCGCCCTCCCCTCTTCGACACCCCCTGACCAACATCACCACCCGTCAACGCAGCAGGCGGCGGCTCGGGACTCTTCTAGTCAGCCCCATCAAGATCATCGGTCCGCCTGTGCCCAGGCCTTAGACTCGTCAAATGGCCATACACCTCCGGACTATGTCGTCCCTGCCAACCATTCTCGACGGTCAAGATCCTGGCGCAGACCTTCTTAACCTGATACCGCACCGCCAGCCAGAGCTCATTATCCAGCTTGGGCGCGGCGACGATATGCGCGATCGGGATATCCGACAGCACCAGGCCCTCGGGGGCGGCGCGCAGGCGGGCGTCTGGGGTGGGCCCTTGGGCACTAGGACGTGCAGGGCGCGCAGGTGGGGGAACAGCGACCAGATGCGGATCATGGCGTCGTGGCGCGGGTGCTCGCCCAGGTACTGCAGGTCGACGGCGACGTGGCGCACGACGCGCAGGTAAAAGGGTTCCTGGAGGGGCGGGGTGGACTCCCAGCGCTCGGCGGGCCGGTGCGCGCGCGGGATGGGGTCGTCGCTGCGCAGGTAGAAGATGTCGCGCCGGCTGTCGATCCACACGTGGTGCTTGCCCAGCTGGCGGAGGGTTTTCCCCTTGAGATAGATCTCGCGCGAGAGCTGGCAGGCTTGGCCGATGGTGCGGTCGGCGGGCGGGGTGAAGGTCAGGGCGCCGTTGAGGATGTCCATGAAGATGACTTGGGGTTCCATGGCGGCGTCGAAGATGGCGACTTGAATCTCGTAGGGGAGGTTGGCGATGCTGGCTTTGGTCGGATCGGCCCGGGTGGTGCCAGGCGCATGTTTGTTAACCATCGTCGTGTCTGGGCGTCGAAGTGCTCGACTGGGTGGGTAGAGTCAATCAATAGGAGGGTTGACGAGGTGTAGAACCGGGGTGAAGAAGAGGCGCAAAGTGGCGTGTGGCTAGTCTCCCTGCTAGGAATACTCGTAGAGGATCGTAGGGGATTGTAGGGGATCGTAGGGGAGGCGGGGTTGCTGGTGGTTGTCGAGTGCTCTCTGTGAGACACTCTTTCGTTGCTTTTTATGAGGGGCACCCTCGAGTCTAGATTATGTAGCACCTGAAATGGCAGATACAGCAGTCTGAAAGACTGAACCCGAGTACGCGAGTACGGTGCGGGAATGTACAATTCAGCGGAAGTGTGCGCGCAGTTCTGGGTGCGGGCCGATAACGGCCAATTCAGCTCAGAACTTGCTAGCCAAGCCCTCGGATGCGAGAAAGGCAAGTGGGACTAGGACCAATATTAATAGCCGTAGGACAGAAGACAGGCGGGTGGATTCACAAAGAAGCAATTTTGTGGAAGAAATGCCGGCCTTCTTGAGCACCGTGGATCTGGCACCTCGGATCTGGGGATGACAGACTGCATGTGCAGGCGCAGACGCAACCCCACGGCGTGAATCACTGGGCGTGGGGTGTCAAATGTATATTTCCATACTGGTACATCCATACACCCACCGATTTTGCAAAACGCTTGGGCCGCAGCTTATCATCCCGCGCTCCGAGTAAACCTGCGTTTTGCGTAATACCATTACAGTTCCCGCTTCGATGTAAAAGTTTGATGGGGGTTCCCGGCAAATATGCTAATTTTTGTTGCTCCCTTCTTTCATCCAAGCCACGATGGGAGTTCTAGAACCCCTCGGGCAATCCGATTGTGGCCCCACCAAAAAAATACTTGTATCACAGGGGTGCTGCAGGTGATTCGACAGGGCTCTGACAAAAAGCAGGGTGCCAAATGCAAACTACGTCATAGGCCACGCTCGTTTCTGCCTCTTTTGCATCTGACCATCAGCATGTCTCAGTCAAACACAGGGAATTGTAAAGACATCAGAATACCAAGGTGATGTAGTCAAGGGATCGGCACTTTCACGAGATCCCAGTTGCATACATATTCGCTTGTTCCCACCCAACTTCTGTTCTTGGGGGTCATCTCAACTCCACTCCTCCATAACCCCAGATCTGATCTACACAGTACGGCCTCGACTCTTCCCATTTCAGACGACATCAATATCTCATACCCGACATCGACAACCTAGTCCCCGAAACTTCCCGCACACCCATACCAACCAGTAGGCACCCCTCCTGCCCTCTCCCTCCCTCCTACCCTCCTCCCTCCCCTCCTACCCTCCTCCCTCTCCTCCATCACAGACTAACCCATCCCCCAGTGTACCCACGCGAACACCGTCACAAGAAGCGCCTCTACCTCTCCGACCCCCTCAGCCAGGCATCTGGGAAGCCCGCCGCAAAGTAACCACCATCGTCCCACCGCCACCACCGCCCCCTCCCCCACCAGTCATCCTCCGCCCCGCCACACCCCCACCACCACCACCACCCATCATCGTCCAACCACCCCTCCACCACTCCCCCTCCCAGCGCCCCCACCGCGCCCATCCCCGGATATCATCGACGTAATCGCCGTCGACGTCGACCCTCCGAAAAATCCAGCCGCAGCCGCAGCAGCAAATCCTCGCGCTCCCGCTCCCATCACCGCCGCCGCCGCTCCCACTCCCACTCCCGTTCCCGCTCCCGTTCCCGCGACCGCGACACCGAAGTCGTCATCGAGCGTGACCACTACATCCCCGTGCCCGTCCGCGTCCCTGTCCGCGTCCCGGTGCCGGTGCCGGTGCGGGGGCCCGAGCCCGAGACGTTTCGCTACGTGGACGGTTTGCCGGGCAAGGAGCAGCAGCAGCAGCCGCGTGAGAGGCAGAGGAGGGGTCGCCGCCGGCGGTGCTGAGGGCGCCGAGTCCGCCGCCGCCGCCGGTGGTGGAGAGGGGTGGTGCGGAGAGGAGGGTTAGTGTGCGGGTGCAGGATCGGTGGGAGGAGGGTCCGCAGGAGCGGGGTGGCGGTGACTATGACTATGGGAGGGTTGGTGCTGGGTATGGGTATGTTGAGCCTGGGTATGCGCATGGGCATGGACATGGGCGTGAGCGTGAGCGCGAGCATGAGTATGAGTATGACGGGGAATATGGACGCGGGCATGGCAGAGGGTACGGTGGGGGGTATGGGAGGTATTAATGATTAGAAAGGGGGGTCGGGTTTGGGCGAGTTGGATTCCCGGATCAGTTCTGCTTCAAGCCTAGTTGATTGTGTTGTGAGCGCGTTGGATATAACGGAAGTTCTTTTACGAATCGGACATGATGGGATATACGGATTATGCGATGGGGACATACGGCCGGTTAACGATGTATGAGACATGAAGAAAAGATGGAGGCTGGCATACATACAGGTTTCCAAACTAGCATAAACCCATTTAATTAGCACACAAACAATCTACTAATAACTCCACAGCCACGACGGCAAGCAGTATCCCAAAACGCCCCAGCGGCAAACCCCAGTGTCGATTTTAACTACTGATGGTCAAGAGATCTATCTACCTGCTGCGATATAATCTATCAAGCCAGCTCCAACCCACCACACCAATCCCATAACCCTACTTCCCTCACCATCCCCATCCTCATCCCCATAAACCCATCCAACCACTCTCCCTCAAATCTTATGCACCCCAATCGCCCTCGCAACCCCCTCCCCTCCGGAAACTCCTCCACAAACCGCCGAAACTCCACCAGCCTCACCAACCGCCCCTTCATGCGATCCCCCGCATCGTACATGGCCTTCACCATCTTGGCGCTCCACGGCTGCGTCTCCACCACCAGCACGGCGTCTAGGAACGACGCCAGGTGCTGCTTCTCCTCCCACTCGACCTCGCCCCGCGAGAGCCGGCAGTGCGCGCAGTGGTGGCCCGCCAGCGCCAGCACGTGCCGCGAGAGGTCCTCCACGCACGCCGCCATGCCGAGCTTGAGCGCGTCCAGCCGGAACCGCTCGGCCAGGAAGTACATCTCGACGAAGGTGAAGAAGGAGGGGTGGTCTTCCTATAGCTGGGCTGGGAGTTCTGCGTGGTGGGGAAGGGAGGGGGGGTTAGTGGTTGAGGCGGCGGGATGAAGCGAATCTTGGATATGGGAGGACTTGCCGTTTGTGTGGAGGAACTGGAGTAGTGCAGAGAAGACTCTTGGGCGGGTTGTTGTTGAGGTACGGGGGCGTACGATGACGGGGTCCCCCTATTCCTGTGTTAGTAATTTATTGGTGAGAGTAGACTCTACTTCTGCTTACTGGCTCTGCTCTGGCTATGGCTGCCATTATCCAGGGGAAGTGGGTGATGATGATGTCCTTCTTGACCCTCCACATCTCGTCCTCGAAGCTAAGGGTTATGTCTCCGTCGGGGTCGCCCGCCCAAACATCGTTGGACCAGAAGATGGGCTCGGCTTTCTCAAATACGCAAGCGTCTCGGGCTATCATGGCAGGTGTCGGGAAAGGGTGGCGATGCGGGACTCGGCCTCCGGGCTGCGAAATGGAATGAGGCATGCTGGATGTGCTGCTGCGATAGACTGAGCCGTTGAAAGACTTAAGGATGCGTGGGTCAATATTTCTATGCGACGCCTGGAGACATGAGTGAGTGTGCAGATGGCTGAGATCCATATCGGACTTTCATGCCTTGGGTTGTCTTGGAACTCCCGTCTTCCGGTATCTCTTTCCACCTTGACATTACAATACCTAAGTGCCCTATGCGGAAAGAGCAAAGATTGCCGAACGGTGCCTACTTGGTTTTAAGTGACTGATTTCTACGAGATGTAACTCGGGCATGGCTGCCATAACTGTCATTTCCTAACTTACCTATTTTCGGAACTCGCGGCCATGAGAACCACACAACCCCCCTCCCCTGGCCGGTAGATATACGTCCACGAAGACAAAATTTGCGATGAGGTTGAAGTTATCTGCGAGGGAGAAAAGGGGCTGCTAAGTTGGAGCGCCAAACGCTCCGGGTCCACATCGAGTCAAGTTCTGGTAGTTGTCACACAGTCATCTCTCTCAATAAACATTAAAGTGTCTGGATAGTATATTTCTTGAGTATATATATGGCACCCAGCGGATATGCTCAACGTTTTAGGTGGCATATACCTTCACGGTCTAGTCACTCAATGTCCCTTTCTTCCCCACTACCTTAGTTCTAGTGCCATACTCGTCACCGGGACTTGCTCCAAGAGCCAAATGGTTTGTTCGCCCCTGATACTATCCGTTTATCGTTAGTGTTTACTTGACCTTCACCTTGTAATCGAGCTGACAACCATCGCTCTGCGCTGACATACAGAAAATCACCTCCGGCCGAGCACCTAGTAACGGACCGTTGAGATAACAACTTATGGACCCTGTAGGAGGGTGACGCACACGCCTACGAAAACAGTCGAGAGGCCCCAGCTGCGGCCGGAGCTGACGAAGCCATGGACGCGGTTATCGTTGAGCCCACCGTCACCAATGATGTATGTACGAGTACGAAAGCCTGAGCTAGCCGAATTCCCATATTCGTACATTCATCATTTGTGTTTATTTTTTCTCAGCCTAGATGCGGAACAGGACCGCGACGGAACGCGACAGCGTCGTTACAAAGCTTCCTGCATTGCCCTTGCTGGTCAGCATGCACTCTTTGAAACGGCCCCTGAGACTTGGCCGTCCCCAGCGAGCCCCGTTTCAGACGCCTCCATCCCGCAGAACGCTCACATCGCAGGCAGTAAAAGCCTTGGCTCTATCTTTTGAGAGGCCTGGAGTTGCCCAACAGCATTCCACTTCCATTCCAGGCCATGAAAGGAACCGGCTGTGCTAGTCCTCTGGGATTTGACATCAAGAGTGTGACGTAGCTGCCGGAATGGCATACGGCACAAGCGGCGTTTGACTTCATCCAAAGGTTGTGCAACCCCAACGGCTGAGCCTCACCATGATTGCGTTTCCCCTTTGGCACATTACTGCGAAGCTATTTGCTACCGGGGAGCCTTGCATGCATGCATGATTGCAGTCTAAAGAAGGCTACACAAGATCGCCAGCGGCGAGATCTAAAGTGTGGGGAGTCAGGCCACCAAGCATTGACGGGCCGAGTGCAAGGGACTTGTCGACCCCCGATCCTGTCTCGGCTTGCCTTGCCTTTGCGAGTCAGGGGGGTCATAGTTATTGCACTGATGGATGTCAAAGGTGTGGAGGAGGACATAAGCGCGGTGGTGGCCAGCTACCTAGACCTCGGATTGTGCAAACAAGCGACCCGTAGCCATGGAGCGTTTGAAGGGTTTGTTGGTGCTGGGATAGGGGTGAAGCGATTTGATAGGCGAGGCACACGGCTGTTTGGAGTTGTTGAGGGCGCTGTCGCGTGGCCGCCGGCCACTTAGCCTTAAGGGCGTTTCATGTGAGCAGTTGCCTCAGTGAGCGTCATCAAGGGACGGTAATATCCGTGCCGCAGGTCTGGGGAGCCGCTCTTGTGGGATGCTCCTGTTGGCGAAGTTGTGGTGTTCAAAAGCAAGTCTTGCCGAATGATGACTTGTTAGACTGTTTCGGGCCGCCTGCGGGTTGGCCTGACCTTTTGGCGACGAGTGTGGGTTCAGACGAAAGAAGGTTTTGGTTTTCTGGTCGGTCGGGCGCCGTCAACCCAGGCCGACTTGTTGCACGGGGTTGGGTTCCCGGAGCAGGCCCGCTGCCTTCCGGGCTGGGCTCCGGGATTTTTGATAGCAGTGGGACGGAGCCACTTGAAACTTGTGACGTCTTCGACCCTGAAGATCAGTGCATGTCCCCATGTTTCTTGGCTGACCTTTCCGCACCCCGGAACGTTTCGGATGGCGCAACCGAGCTCGGCGGCACGGCGGCCGGAATCAGAGACTTTTTCTTGCTGTGTTTGTCAAGAAGCGTGGAAGCCAAGTTGATGACTTGCTGGGGGACCAACCCTGTGGCCATCTGCGCGACTTGTTCAGCAACCTCTGCCAGGGGAATTTCAGGGGCTGTCCAGCCGCGACGTGCAACCCAATCATGGGCCGTAGAAAGTGTTTTCGCCCACGCGAGTGATGAACATCGCAACAGAAAGCGGAGCTTTGGCAATGACTTGCATAGGGGCCCATATTTTTGAATGGTCCAATCACCTCCAACATCCCCCCATTGAGCGCATTCGGGCGTCCCTGGAATCCCTGGCAACGTTGAGAATCAATTTCTCGGGACGATGGGGAAAGATTTCCAAGGTGAGGTGCAGATTCCACCATCACACCGCTCTTTTGTCTTCCCAGCCGGCGTGGGCTTTTAAGCAGGTTTCCTATTGCGACGTGTGGCGAGTATAGATGGCCCGATTGGCGGCTTAGGAACTGAGAACCCGTCTCTCGATGGCGTCCTCATTTCAGCTCCGGCGGAGGAGGCGACGAAACCAGGCCTCCTCCGAAAAATTGACTGACATGTTGTTGTTGTTACTTTAGGGGTCGTTGCATGTGAACTAGCCTTTCCGCTGAACCCGAGAATTGTGGCTTGCCGAGATGCGGGTTTGGGTCCGGGAATTCACGGCACTGGAGGGCGATATCACACTGCGTCTGTCGGTAGGCGTCTTCCCGGGTTCCTGCATACTGACAAATTGTATGTCTGTTGCGACGAGGAGCGGTTTGTTGGGACGGGATTCATGAAATCGAACTTGCTCCGTGCGCCTGCAATGAGCCTTCTCTTCTGCAACCCCTGCATGAGACCATCGCTAAATTCGTGGGGGTCGTGGTCCGTGGGAACCTGGAAGGAGGCTTCCCCGCAATTTTGTGGGCGACACTCCTTCGAATGTCTTTTCGGGGTTGATCGAATTCGACATTCAGTGAGCCTGAGGTTGAAAAGACTTTACGGTGACGTTGAACAAACCACGGGGAAAGATGCTTTTTTCTCTTAATGAGCAAGGAGAGACTGCGCTTTTCCGAGTTCGAACGCTGCTAGTCTTGGGAGAAAGGGTCGCCGGCCTTGGCATCTGTGGGGAATTCACATGGGCGAGACTTGGCTTGCAGGGACCCGCCTCTTGTCCACATGAGTACCGCCCTAACGAAAGTCTACCTAGGGTTGGCAGAACCGGTAACTAGTGTTGAAGACTCCTCAAGTTGAATGGCACGGTGATTGAGGAATACGGATGTTTGATCTCGGCGTGACATTTCACGTGCGTTGTGTAAAGTAATTACTGAAGGAAATCAGGGGATATCCAAGCGCTCTTCTGGAACGGGCATGGGTGGTTGCTCACGGGTGTAACGACGATACCGACATTAAAGGAATCGAGGTTGTTTGGATCGAGTTGCTAGCCCGGCTGCGGACCTTCAGAGCGAGAGTCGGAGCCCGGATAAATATCAGGACAAAGGTCCTTGGAACGGCGAGTTGTTTCAGACAGTATTTGACTATCCGGCCCAAGTCTAGGGGCGAGAGAGAAAAGAGCGATCGCACTTAGTGAGAGGGGTGCTGGGTACCACACCGGCTGCCCGTGGCTAAACTCCATGCAAGGCATTGGACGTTGCTTATGACCTTTTGAAAGGCCCAGCATGAGAATATAATTGAACCTGCTGACGAGGCTAGAAATCAGAACGTAGCACCGCCTTAGGCCAACGATAAAGACACTTTTGAGTTCAAGTTGCAGGTGACCTAGGTGATGTTTGCGCAGCTTCTCACGATGGAAAGCAAACGTTGCCGCTTGTTCCCCTGCGTGTGGGGATCGGGAATTAGGGACAGAGGGGCAAGCGAAGGAGGGTGGGGCTGCCGAGACAGTGCCTGCCTCTAAGTCCATTTTGGAACTTGAAGCCCACCTGAGCCCGCCTCGCCGCGTCTGGACCGTAGAACGGACCTCTTCCAGGTTGTCTTGTGCCGCCTGCCCAGATCTCGCTGCAGCGTGCCGCGGTGCCGCGGTATCAGACGAAACTCGTCCATCGGATCGCAACTCGCACTGCAGGCCCGGAGGTGGGCATCAAGCAACGCAGTTAGTCAAGCTTTCCCAGCCGGGTGTCAGACTACCGGAACCTGTCTTTGAAGTCTGACCGGCTTCGATCATCATCAACTGCAAGCGGATGCACCTGCAGGAATGACTTGCCTAGCCTTTCCAAACTCTGTTTTAGCGCCGTAGGCGGGTGCACTTCCATCCCAGGCAGTTTAAAATTATCTATTCAAGAGCCCCATATTTTCCATCGTTCGCCGACCACGACGTCGACGTGTGCTTTCTTTCAAACGACCTTCTCCCATCATCGCGGTGTCGGTATCACGGCCGCCTTGTCTTATTTTTCTTCTAGCAGTGGTCGAGTGAGATTGATTACCTACTGTTTATCGATGCGACGCCGATTTGGGTCACCCAGGGATCTCGAAACCTCCGCGAGCTGTCCTGCTTAATCTGCCGCCCCCCTTTTCGCCCACGAACCAGGGCCTCCACCAGTCTGTTGCACAGCGGGCTCCCTGTCGCACCTTCACGACCACCTGGCCGACCACCTGGCTCACCACCATCTCACCAGCCCTCCGCGGCCACACACCCGGGCTCTATGGACTCGACCTTCCAGGACAGCCCTACCATCGGGAGAACAGTGCGCTACACGGCCAATAGCCCGCTGCCAACTCGGCCGGACGCCGTAAGCTCGAGGTACGGCTCTTCCGCTTGCTCCTCCTCCATAACACCGGCCCCACGCCGTTGATTGGTCTCCTTCTATTTTCCTTCGCTATTTTCCTTGTTCCTCGACAGCTGGGCTTTGCTTGGGACGCTTTTGGGCGGGGTCGTTGCAAAGTGTTCTGCCCAGTCGACGGCGCCCAAAACGCAAACGCGAAGTGGGAGCCGAGATACCTAATTCGAGGGCGTTCCCTACCTACTACCTACGCGATATCCACCACGGCCCCGACGAGCCCTCTCCGTATTGCCCGCGCATAACATTTGCCTGGCATTTGCGCGGTGGTGCGGCGACCGACTCGTGCCTTGGATCGTGGTCCACAGAACTGACCCAATCGCTTTGTCCGCTTTAGGTCGAGACGGGTACCCGCAAGCCCACTCTCTACAGACTCGCCCTTTCCTGACTCTTCTTCTGCCGCTGTCCCACGCATTGTGACCACCGCAGCCCCAGAAGACGATTTTTCGCAGCCGTCCGAGAAGACGTACTTCAACAGTGATTCCTCAGGGAGCAACACGCCCGAGGCGACAAGTCCTGGGTGCGTTTCTGGCCAAGACCCATTCTCGCCCCTCTCGCCCTTGTGGCGGACGTGCGTGCGCTGACAGTCTGTGTACTAGACCGGCGCCATCTCCCAACTCACTCCGCTTTCCGAATGAGGTGCGCAGCGTTTCCGACCCCCTCGTAGCCGCACCACCTCCTGGGGCCCCTCCTCCAAACCGGCCTCCCATCATGCCTGGATCGGCGGGCGCGCGGGCAGAGCCCGTCGGGAACCCGCCGCGGAACTCATCGATAGACTCCGCCATCTCCGCGATTTCTTCGAGGTCTAGTCTCCAGAAGGCCGCACAGGACGGTACCGTTGGGCCCAACGAAATCGCAAACTTGATTAAGACGGCCGGCAGTCCCGAAGCAGTCATTCAGTACTTGCTCAAAGAAAAGCAGTCGCAGTCTCAGCAAAATGCGCAGCTTTGGAGGCTCGTGGACAAGCAGAGAGCCATGATCCTGGGTCTCAATAAGGATCTCGAGCGGGCGCTGAAGGATAAAGAAAAGTACAGAAAAAAGTTGAAGGAGGTGTTGGAGGGGTCCGAAGCACCATTGGTGCCCTCAATATCAGCGTCAAGCAGCCACGGGGCGAGCTTGAACGGTGCCGATACGACGACTTCGTCGCCCAAGGAACAGGTATTCGAAGTTCCCTTGTCGCCCAAGACATTGGATTCGGAGGACCACAAACACTCGCCCATCGACGTTTCCTTGGCGCCGTATCCCATAACCCCACCAGCGTACCAAACGACGACTGCCACCAATACCCGGCCGACCGTACGCGAGATGCTCGACCCATCCCACATGATGCCGAGACCGAGCGAACATGCACTGGATCGGTTCGACCATGAGGAGCAGGAGCGCGAGGCGGAAGCTGCTTCGAGACGACTGGAAGACGCGAAGGAGATTCCGATCATGATGAACCTTCCGCCCTCCCGTACTGCACCCCGCGAACCGCCTCGGATGCCGCCGCCGCAGCCCCCCGTTGGGCTACCGGAACGGTCACCAAGGCCAGACGAGGGTGCTTCCAAATTTCCTCCACCTGCGGCGCCGCCACCACGAAAGCCGCCCCCGGCGCCTCTGCACTTGAAGAACGCGAAAATGCAGCCCAAGTCCGCGGCGCCGAAGCCGAAGCAAAAGCCTAGGCCGAATGTTGTCCCGGATGAGGATCCGGAGACGGATACCGACTACGACCACATCCTCGAAGTAGATGAATTGAAACCCGACGACCGCAGGGGGCGGAGAAGGACGCGGGAGGAAGATGAGCGGGAACGCGAGATTTTGGCCAGAAAAGAGGCAGAGTTCCGCAGCCTGTCGAAAAAGAGCAAGCAGAGTGGTAGCCGGAAGGCGACGGACAAGGCCGAGGCGCCTGCGAGCGAGATGCCCGCCAGTCCTAGGGTCGTCCAGACCACCAAGCTACTCCCGCCGCGGGAGCCGGCGTCTCTCGCGGGGATCTTGAACGGCGCGCCCGACTCACGAGCCATGCCTTCAGGGCTGCTGAGTCCCGGCCTACCCTCGAGCCCTAGACCTACGCAGCTGACATCCCCGGTCAACTCCCCGCCGCTCTCGCCTCTGGGCTTCCCCAGTGTACCGCTGTCCCCCCGGCCACCGCGGGCGCCAATTCCGCTACCACCCAACACGCCTCTCTTGACACCTTCTCCCGCCGGAGATCCCTTGGTATTGAAGTCGCCTCGGCCCCTGAATATCGTCAAGCAGGAAGACCAAGGATATGGGACGCCGAGCCCGACCAAGTCTAGCACCGATAGTCCGGTAGAACGGACTAAGGTTTTCAAGGGATTCGTCACTGAGGAATATCCCGACCTTCTTCTCCCCCCCAACGCGCTTCCGTCTATTGACATCCGGGTTGCGTCGTCTCGTATGAAGCCTTCCAGGGCCAGCCTGATTTCGTTGACGCAGTTAGAGGAAGACCCAGTCTTCACTCTGGCGATTTACTCAAGGGCAGATGGCGGAGAACTCTGGCGCATCGAGAAGGACTCGGCGTCGCTCGCTAAGCTGGATCAACGGCTGAAACAATGCCCTGCTTTCACTGCGAGGACACCGGACAGGTCGCTCTTCAGTGGCCATGCGCCGGCGAAACTCGATGCCCGGCGCATTGCCCTGAACCATTACTTGGACGAGCTGTTGAACACCCCCTTAGACAATGCCACGGCGCTAGAGCTTTGCAAGTACCTGTCTACCAGCACGTTGCCACCCAACGCAGACGAGATTGGGGGCTCCGTTGGTGAAAACAACGCCGAGTCACCGAGAGTCGGGCCGGGCGGCCGGCCGTTCCGCAACGGCTATCTCACGAAGCGAGGCAAGAATTTTGGAGGCTGGAAGGCACGGTACTTTGTCCTTGACGGCCCTCTCCTGAAGTATTACGAGACTCCCGGAGGGGCGCATCTCGGCACCATCAAGCTCCAAAAAGCACAAATCGGCAAGCAGGCCCATCATACCAACGACGGCACGCCGACCCAGGGCGGTCCTGCGGAAGAGGGTGATAACCAGTATCGCCATGCCTTCCTGATCTTGGAACCCAAGAAGAAGGACCCGAACAGCGTGACGAAGCACGTGCTATGCGCGGAAAGCGACAAAGAGCGCGATCTGTGGGTTGAGGCCTTGCTTCGCTGGATCGACTACCGGGATGCGGAAGACGAGGAACATGCCAAGAAGGAACACGCCCACGAGCGGAATGGTGAGCGCGGCAATGGGAAGAAGAAGGCGGCGCATCCCCAGCCGAAATCGCAACAACCGCAGCAGGGTGCGGCCGCAGATGAGAATTTGATTGGGGTGAGTTACGAAGCCACCAAGCAAGGCGACGTCCCGCATCAAGGGGGGGAGCGAAGGGGAAGCCATACGGGCAGCAAGATCACGAGTCGACGCACAGCCAGTCGACGGCATCTTCTTACACCATCTCGGCACCTCGCGACCCACAAGTGATTTCACATACAGAGTCGTGGGGCAGCAAGCTCGGTATGGGTCTCACGCCGCCGACGCAGGAGGAGAAGAAGGCTAGAAAGCGCAGCTTCTTCGGTTTTGGCCCCAAGACAAGGACGTCGAGCGACGGCCAGGACTCGCTGTTCGGGAGCGAAGGTGGGGGCTCTCAGCCGACGGGCGGGTACCACGGGCCCATTCGGCAAGCGTTTGGTGCTACCCTGGCGGAGGCTGTTCGATACAATGCCCCCGTGGACGTCAGGGTTCCACTGCCTGCTGTCGTCTACCGTTGCATCCAGTACCTCGACACCAAGAACGCCATCTTTGAGGAGGGCATCTTCCGGCTCAGCGGGTCGAACCTCGTCATCAAGCAACTTAGGGAGCGGTTCAACGTGGAGGGAGATATCAACCTGCTCACGGACGAGCAGTACTATGACATCCACGCCATCGCCTCGTTGCTCAAGATGTATCTCCGCGAGCTGCCGAGCACGATCCTCACCAATGACCTGCGCACGCAGTTCATCGCTGTCACCGAGATGACGAACCACAAGGAGAAGATGGCTGCTCTTGCTGAGCTTGTCGAGCGCCTCCCGCAGGCCAACGCAGCGCTCTTGAAGTACCTGATCTCATTCCTGATCAAGATCATCGACCACTCGGATGTGAACAAAATGACAGTACGCAATGTTGGCATCGTGTTTTCGCCGACCCTCAACATCCCGGCGCCGGTGTTTGCCATGTTCCTGCAGAACTACGAAGTCATCTTCGGGATTGACCCGTCCGAGTACGAGCTGCCCCTGACCGAACCCGAGTTCCCGCAAGAGCGCCGTCCTTCGCTTCCCGCGTCGTTTCAGGAACGCCGGCCGTCGGACGGGCGGCCATCCACCTCACACAGTGACTCTCCTCATCGGCAGCGCCTGATGGAGTCGCTCGAAGCGCATGGGAACCGGAGCACGCCGACCCCGCCGCCGATGACGATGCAGCAGATGGCGCAGATGAACGCGGCCACCCTCCACTCGAGGAGCACACCGACCCCTCCTCCCCAGCGACAACAGATGAATCACGACATGGGCGGTGGGCACCACCCTTCGATGAGGCCAGCGTACGAAGGCGGCTTTTCCGCCCCGACGGGCTTCGATCCCAGCCAGGCACAATCGGGGCACAGGACTAGTCCCTGGTACGACAGGCCGACGTACGAAAACGGTCTGGCGCCGGCGCCCTATGAGCAGCCGTACCGCAACCGCCGCGAGAGCGCCATGTTTATGGGCTCACTCAACCAGCAGCCGTCCAAGAGCCGGCTGCGCGAGGAAGCCTAGTCTTAGAGCTTCTTTTTTACAGATTTCTTTCCCCTTGGGGACCCTTTCTACCACGGCACACATACCCACTTTCGGTGCCGCTCCTGCTTCTTTCTTAGTAAAGATACCATTCCGATGTTCGATACCTGATTCCGCCTTTTCTCGTTCTCTTCTTCGCATTGATATTGAACGACGACAACGTTGCCTTGGGCCACGATCGACCTACCTCGCTATCGCCACGACATGTACGATTTCATTGAACGAGCAAGCCTGCGAGCCGGCATGTTGCACAGGAGACATTTGCGAAGATCATGTCATGTCATATCATTCATGGATACACACGCGCGCACACATTTAGCGGATGGCTGTGGCCACTTTGGGGCATCTCCGCGAGCATTCTGTTGGTTTTAGCTTTTGTTTTGGTTTGTGGTTTTTCCTGCCCGCCGCCTTGGATTGTCTATCCATCTGTTTTCCTTTTAGCTTGCTTCTTGCTTCCTCTACTTGTCGATTCTGCGGTGCAGCGGAGGAGATACCAAGTTTGTTTACGAATGGGGCGATGTAAGCTATATACACACATGTATGTACGTAACTGTCTAATATGGGATATCATGGTGTTTGAAACACGCGGTTCGTTGAATGCTCCTGTCACATGTCGTTGTCACATGCCTGGTTCAAAGTGGGTGGGTGTAAGTGAGCATCGTCTGTGGGGGCTGTTCCATGCCAAGGCCATCGGCTTCGTCGGATGTTGAGCTGAACCCCGCTTCCAAGACTGGCGTTACAGGAAAGAAAGTCGCCAGGGGTAACAGCTACTAAGTTCATGCACTGCCCACCTTAACTGGCACGACTTCGTTTCTGGTTGGCCGAGGAAAACTGTGACGCAGGACATCGGGATTGGTAACGCCGACCATTCTTGCGACGACGCTCTTGATCGGTATCTCGGCCACAACATCGCCGGTGCCAATACCAAATCCGCGCAAGTCAACTTTGGCACGGCTGGCGCTGGCTTCGCACCCATGGATCCCAGGTTAGATCCATTGCTCCGCAATGCGGCAGCAGCCTCGACAACACCGCCCACCGCTCCCTGCCGCGACATCGCCTCCAAATCACAACAGCCATTGATGCCGTCATGGGGACAATCACCCCAGCCAGCAGCACACGCCGCGCATCATCATCAACAACAACAAAACGCCCGCGCCCTCGCCCAGAACCGTGATCCCATGACCGCCGCCGCCTTCTCCCCGCAAACCCCCAACTCCTCCACCACCGCCGCCCCAACCCCGTCCAGCACCACCGCCGCCGGCAGCCGCCACCACTCCACCGCAACACCCCCCACCCTAAACCAACACTACCCCGGCGGCGGCGGGCCCTACGCCCCAGACGACTACCAGCACGACGACGACGAGCACAGCCCCGAAGACCACGACGACCACGACGACCACGACGACCCGGACAACCCAGACCCAACCCACCCCGGCGCCGCCGCCGGCGCAGGCGCAGGAGGCACAGGAGGAGGAGACGGAACGGACCCGAAAAAACCCCGCGCCTGCGAGTCCTGCCGCGGCCTCAAGGTGCGCTGCGACCCGGACCCGGCCAACCCGGAGGGCGCGTGCCGGCGCTGCGCCAAGGGGAAAAGGGAGTGCGTGGTCACCCAGCCGACGCGCAAGAGGCAGAAGAAGACGGATAGTAGGGTTGCGGAGCTGGAGAAGAAGATTGATGCGTTGACGGCGAGCTTGGTTGCCACGCGGGGGGCGGTTGCTGGTGGTGGTGGTGGGCCGGGGGTGGGGGTGGTTGCGGCTGCGGCTGCGCCGGTGGTGGGGGGTGGGGGGTTAGGGATGGGTGGTGGTGGTGGTGGTGGTGGTGGTGGTGTGTCGGGCTTGGGAGGAGTGGGAGGTGCTGCGGGAGTTGGGGGTAGTGGTGCTGGTGGTGGTTCCACCGCCACCGGGCAAAGAGGGAGCTGGGATAGGGAGGCCGAGGTCATACGATACGGTATCACACCGTCTGTTCCTCGCCCCTCGGTTGCCCAGCCTGCGGCCGCGGACCTGGGCGGGCGGAAGAGGAAGTTCGATGACCGCCGGGACTCGGGCGAGGAAGGCCCCCCGTCTGCTCCCATGCGGGATACCGCGCCGTCGAGCTCGGCCACCCCACAACCTGGTTGCCAACCTAGTGAAGAGCAACGGGACCCAGATGTCGTTGACAAGGGGCTGCTGACGATGGGGCTAGCGGCTGACCTGCTGAACCGCTACAATGTCCACATGTGCCCACACCTGCCCGGGGTGGTGTTGCCCCCCGATTTGACGGCCGCCGAACTGAGGAAGTCCAAGCCGGTTTTGTTTCTGGCTGTCATGGCTGGCGCGGCGTCAGAGCTGCCCAACCTACAGCGAGTGTTGACCAAGGAGCTGATGCAACAGTTTGCCGACAAAATCATCATCCGCGGCAACAAGAGCCTCGAACTGGTGCAGGCCATCACGGTGGCCGTCATCTGGTACTGGCCGCCCGAGCGGTTTGAGGAGCTCAAATTCTACCAACTGGTTCACGTCGCCGCCGTCATGGCCATCGAGATTGGCCTCGGGAGGAAAAAGGCTGCGAAGGGTGGGTTTAGAAAACACATCGCGCATGCCTGGCGCGACCATCCACTCCGCAAACAGTCCCAGCCCGACCCGACTACCACTGAAGCCCGCCGGGCCTGGTTGACGTGCTACTTCATGGCGACCAACACTGCCATGGCGCTCCACCGCCCCAGCCTGATCCGCTGGACCCCTTTCATTGCTGAGTGCATGGAGGCCTTGGAAACGGCGCCCGACGCGGCACCTACGGACAAATACTTGTGCCATCTCGTGTGGTCGCACAGGGTGGCCGAGGATATCGGTATCCAGTTCTCCATGGACGAGCCCTCGTCGACGCCGAACCTCGCTGAGGCTAGAACACAGCATGCGCTCAAGGGGTTTGAGCGGGAGCTCGAGAAATACAGCAATTCGGTTCCGAAAGAGTTGCGAAAGCGTACGTTTTAATTCGCCTAGACAAACTACCATGACCCTCTGCCATTGAGCTATACTGACAAGCCCTGGTTTAGCATCCCTCCAAATGAGCTTCCACGTCATCAGCTTATACATGCACGAAGTGGCCACCCACAACGATGCAGCCGATGAATGCCGATTCCACCCTAGCGAGACACAGATTGGGATGGATGGTGCGCTGTCGGTTGCGCATATCAACGCTCTGTCGGCCTGCCTCACAGCTATCAACGGCATCTTTGACTTGTTTTTGTCACTTGACGTCCACACCATCCGCTGCCTGCCAGTGTTCAACTTTGTGCGGGTCGCCTACGCAGTCGTCGTCCTAATCAAGCTTTATTTTGCGGCTTCGTCGCCCAAGAGCGACTTGGGTAAAGTCATAGACAAGGACGATATGAAGGTCGAGCAACACCTCGACCGTCTGCTTGAGCAGTTCCGGGCGACAGCTGCCGGAGATAGGAGCCGGCCAGCGGCCAAGTTCCTCGTCGTGCTCGTCATGATCCGGGCTTGGTTCCATAAACAGAAGCTGAACCAAAATAACGGGCGGAACGCAGAGACGAGCGCATCAACAGCGGAACCCCCCCAACCGTCTCACTCGCGCCCGAGCGTCGGCGAAAGGGGCAACGCTCCCCCCATCTCCCAACCGCCCCAGCAACAAGACTACCCGCCCACGGCCAGCACGGGACTCCAACTCCTCTCCGAACTAGCAACCAACAAATCCGCCAGCGGTTCCCGACCCTCCACCAGCATCGACTTCCCGCTTGCCACCTCCACCCCGCTCGGGGGTACCACCCCCACCGGGCCCTGGCTCAGCCGGCAGCCCCAGCTCATGTACGACCCGAGCAACAACACCTCGTCGCCCAGCTCGGGCCCGTCCGCCACTGACAACACCAGCGGCGGCGGCGGCCCCGGATCGTACATGGTCGGTGTCGGGCCCCAGCAGCAGGGGCCCAATCCCAACATGGCGGCGAACCTATCCCTGCCCTGGCTGAACAGTGCGTTCTCGAGCGCCGACCCGGAGTACGAGTATGCCACGTTTGGGGACGGGTTTGCGCAGGCGATGGATTGGACGCTGGGCGGGTTTGGAGAGGGCGCCGTTAGGGGCATGATGCAGGACTCGGGGCCGGATCAGACGGCGTGGTTCCCGACGATTGGGGAGGGGTTGGATGCGATGGATGGTGGCGGGGCCGCGGGTGGGGGGTTTGGGTTTTGAGTCTTAGTCTTCAGGGTGTGTGTTTGAGTAGGGAATGGTGGGTTTGGGGATAGGATGGGATGGCAAGCTGGCGTTTTGTTTATTTGTTTGTCGATTGTATTGTACTATGCAGTAGAATGATGGGGGATGGTAATCGTGTGTTAGGCGTTGGGGCCATTTATACATTGGGAACATCAAGTATAGAAGAGGGAATCACATAAAGGCACTTTGGTCAAAACAGCAAAAGCTCACCGGCTAGCCCCCTTCGCGGTCGAAGGGAGGTAGCCGACTACGAAACCCCATTGGGGGGGTTTACTCCGTGGTGCAGCTCCGTGATGCCCCGTCGGGCCGATGAGGGCTGCTCGCTTCTGATGTTGGAGGACTCCGCCGACGTCTCAAACGCCTCCCAGCAGAAAAACCCCGTACTAGAATCCCGGTTCGAACCTGTAGCCTCCCTTATGTCCGGGTACCTGTTAGGTTAAACTAGCTAGCCCGTGGGCCGAGGAGCCACCGCCAGTAACCGCTAGGCTACCCGGTCCGTGGTCCTCGTTGGAAGTCTACTGCGAACTCCTTCCTCATATTGTGCGGGCGGTCTGTTGGTGCACAGGCGTGCTCTCTGGCTCAACTTACACAGTACGCGCAACCTGGGGTGCGCTACAACAGTGTGGTTGGTGGTGTGCTGCACCCATAGCAACGAGTGGTGTTGAGGATCTCGCGATCCCGTCCCGTCAACCAAGATCTAAATCTACGACTTATTCGTAGCTGAAGTCCACCCACCACAAACATTCAGCTTGCTTTTCCCCCAAACTAACCAACCACCTATCTCATGTCCCACATTCAACCAACCGGCCTACTCCAGCCCCCACACCTCCAACAACCCACTCGCGTGGCCGACCACACCGACCTCCCCTCTACACCCGACCAAGGGCCAAGAACCAAGGGCCAAAGCCACACCCAACTCTACAACCACGCCCCGCGCGAACTACCACGACCCAGGGTCGCTCAACCCGCCGGAACGGTAAAGTAAACCGCGCCACGTTCCTAGACATGAACCACACCATATAAGGACAAACAGCTGCTCTCTCACGACGTGGCACACGGGCTACCTAGGACAAGGAGAAGAAGAAGAAGGAGAAGGAGGATAGGTGGGTGAGTGGGGAAGTATGAGGTGGAGGTGGGCTCCCGAGGCCATGGAAGGGGGGTCTCCGACACAAAGGGCTGTCTGCTTGCCTGGGGTTAGTATGTATGTACGCTCGACTGGCTGGCCGCCGGGTCCGGTGCGCACTCCGTAGGGCGGTACCAATATAAGCTTGACTGGGTGTCCGGCATCCGGTTTGGAAGGTTTAGCTTGCGGGATGGGCGGGAGATGCTGAATGACATATGTATGCGGGCGGGTGGTTTGTCTATTCGCGGCGTGTCTTCGGCTTGATAGAAGGAGTAGCCGGTTGTTGAGCAACGCAGACGATAAGAGGGCTCTCTCTTGCTATGGTGGAGCCAGGGTCACAAGCAGGAGCAGGTTGGGTACAAGATCGGTGTACTCGTCTGTCATTAACATAGAGATGTATGTAGTTCCACACTCTGGTATCCGCTCGATCCCGTCCTGCGACAATCTCAAGATCATCCAACGCCAACGCAAACCACGAGATGTGCAAAGGAAACAACAAAAAGCAAAACGGAGACGTCCCGCTAGAAGTAGAAAAGTCGAAAGTACCGGCAAACTGAAAACAGCTCCTCCCCGCCACGGGCCAGCCCACTCCCACTCCGACCGAATCTTTGTGCATCATCATGCCCAGCCGGGCCGGCTGACCACCCGGCGTCTTTATACCCCAAATGGCGCAAGCGCCGTCGAGCCAGTGAGCCGGACGGTAATGCCCAACGTCGAACAAAGACAAGCCACCCGCCCGCCACCCCTCCCCCCTTTCCCCTCTCCGATACATGACCCAAGAGGTTGTATGAGTGATCAATTCCACCAATCACCACACCCCCGGCGCCGGCGCCGGCTGCCCGGGTCACGGGCAACCTTAACAAAGCCAGGAAAGTATGAAGAACGCAGAGAGAGAGCGGTAACCCAAAGGGGCGCAAACGACCATGTTGATGGTGACGCGAAAGACAAGTAACTCCATTCAAATCATACACGGTCCAACCGCATTGTTGCCCGCCTTTCCCAGTCTGTAGTTAACAGTAGCAGTAACAACCAAGGCCCAAGAAACCCGAAGCCCTAATCGTACAAGATATGTCGGATAACATCGTCCCGGCGTCCCTCCTTGTCTGATTGTTACCTTGCCCGCCCTGGCCGAACCGTTTCGGCCTGTGACCCCGCAACGATCGCGGCCGCCCCTGACTGCGGCCTCCCCGGATGGAATGATACGACGACCATAACAACATCCCCAGAACTCCGTTGCTCGCTTTGCACTCGTTTCCGCTGCCTCTCGGAGAGTAATTCGCCTATAAAGTCCCAAGCTCGATTGAATGAATTGCGCCATAACTCCCCCAGAACGAAAAGGAACCATGGCCAGGTGCACCCTATCTGGGGCCCGGCGTTCCCAAACAACGCCGCCGAAATAGCGAAATGATGTGATGTAAAATTGACCAGCCGGAAATCAGACGGTGGGGAAATGCACGTATGCGTACATGGGATGGTATCTTGGACAGCGATGGTGATCAACACGACCTAGTCCATGTAGAAGTCGCCCTTCAGAATCCTCTCCTGGAAAGGATCGGGCTTTTGGGGCGCCCGGGCTCTCGGGGGCTGTGCCGGAGGTGCGGGCATGTCGGAAACGGACTTGGCCCGGTCATGGCGAGGGCTGGTGGGAGCCGGAGGCGGGCCAGCCCGCGGAGGGGAGCCGCCGAGGCCTGAGCCAAAAGAAAACGAGGGCCGAGGGCCCGAGGCGACGGTGCTCTCGGCACGAGACCTAAGCTGCTCCGACCAGTTGAATCCTTGGTCTGATCGAGCAGAAGGGGGGCACAAGTCAGAACCCGTTCTGTACTGGTTTGCAGTGCTTGCCTGGGAAGATATCTTGCCCCACGTGTAGTTCCCAACGCCAGAAGAGGGCAACGGCGGCGTGGGCGGGCTACCGAGGGCGGTGCTGCTGCGACGCATCGACGGCTGGGGCTGCCTACCATTGGTGCCAGAAGTAGTCGCGCTTCGCGAGCCTCGCATGGCTTGAGAGCCGCCGAAACTCATCCGGCGGGAGAACGGGGTCACCGGCGCGGTGCGGGTGCTCTCCTCGTCCTCGATGGCGTTCTCGTCAATCGAATCTGAGTTTGTCGACAGACTGCCACGGCGAAAGAGGGCTGAAGTCGTCGGGGAAGTGCCCGAAAGCCCGATGGTTGTGACAGAAAGCCTCCGGCGTTGGTCGTTGGCGGCGGAGGAGGCTAGAGGAGTGGAAAAGGGCACCGACGCGGGTTGCGAGACAGAGTTGTTACGAAAGAGGTTGGTGAAGGCGCTCGAGGTGATAGAACCGCGCCGTTGTCGGGCCATGTCGTTTGCGCTGGTAGTCGGGTTCCCGCTGTCGGAAGACATGGTGAGGAAATGGATGTCAAGGTCCGAAAAGGTTGTCGGTTTATAACGAGTTGCTCGGTTTCTCAACGCAAAGACGGTCACAAGGGTCGTCTGCCGCAGGATGGTAGTGCTTCTCGGTCGAATGGGGTACAGCTGTGGGTAGAACCGCAGACTCGTACGTGTTGTAGATGGGAATCGTTCGAGTTGCGCGGGTCGGCGACGGGAAGTAGTGGAGAGGCGAAACGCTTAAATAGGTGATTGTGTGGGGGTCGAACGATGATGAAGGTGGTGTAACGCTGGGATATCGTGTCACTTGGGTTTTGCCTTTCTTTGTCGAACCACTGAGCAAGTTCGATCGGCAGCCCCTCGTTCGATTGGGACAACTGGGCGCCTTGCTGCTCGACGTCAAGGCGCGAGTCCGGGGCAGGGCACGTTGCGGTGGTCGGGGAATCCTTTGTTTTGCCGTTGCGTGCGAGTGTGCAATCCGCCGCTGGCCGAGAATCTGGACCAGGTCCGGTCCGGGGAGTGGTCTTAGGCGGGGTATTTCTGTGACGGGTACTGACTCGATTGATGCGTTGTGGATTTGTCACGAGGCAAGTGCCAGGGGAAGATGGGGTTGGCAAAAGATAAGAAGCAAGGACAGAGAGCAATGACACAGGATCTTGAATAAAAAAGAAAAGCAAGAGCAGCAATGGCAGCAATGGCAACTCCTTCCAGTTCTTCGAGGGCGCGCCGGGCACGCTTGCCCATCGTGCTAAACATCCCGACCAAGAGGCGTTGATCACCGCACTTGCCCCGAACCAGTGCGGAATGCCCGCTATCAGGGTGCCAACAAGGGTCCCAGCTGTGTGATTGGCTACCATGTACCAAAGTGGGACCCAATATGAGTCAACCAGCCAATAGCGTGTGCAGCTGGTCGGGGGGTTCTTGCCCCACGCAACCAGGGGAAGCACCCCGGTCCTGACAATCTTGTGCAAAGCCAAGCTTAAGCTCGACGTCAGGGCCCCACTATCAAGGCGTGTCCAATTGCACCACATGCGGGGTAGCAAGATCGCTCCCGAGTGGAAAGAAGGAGCATGTCACAGCAATCGCGCCTGCCTCTGGGGACGTTGGCACGGTTGGGCACAAATTCCTCCCTGGCTACCTACCTACGAATACACGTGGCCTGCCGTTGCCCCCTCAGTTTCTCAAACTGTCCGATACAAAAGCCATTCAGAAACGGTCAAGCCGGAGGCGTCGGATGCATCTTGGCCGGGGCGTCGGGATGCGAGATGGATGGGGTCGAGCTTAACCAGATTAAGCATTTGGTGTGGATTCGACAAACATCTTGCCACGACGCCTTGGATCCCGATCTTGAACGGATATATACATAGATACATCATACGCGCCCTGCTGCCCTCGTGCATGCCGGCTGTTTTGCCACGAGCAGTGGCGCCTTTTCGAGATCTGCCCCTCCTTCCCGCTCGTCTGCAACGGTTTGCCAAACGAAGGGTGGCGGATCGATGATCGGAGGAATGTAGGACCTTTCGCTTCTTACTCGCTCTGTTAGTTTAGTGGTAAAGTTACTGTATAGCGTCGGTCGGTCTAATGTCGACATGCGGCTACGTCTGAACAAGGAAAGCGAGCAAGGAGCCGATAGGACGAAGACCTCCGCCGGCCACTTCCCAGCCGTCAACCTCCTCTGGAGGACATACTCTCTAGCTCCCAAAGCTTCTTTGCCGGCGCGCTCCCAGTCTTGGCAAGATGCGCCTATCGGGCGGGCACACACACCAGGACAAGGTCCAGTCTAAGCGAACATGGCGCATGCTTGCAATTCCCATCCTTCCTCCGGGGAAGTTGGGGGACATGCAGTAGCGTGAGAGTAGCCTGAGAGTAGCCTGAGGAGGAGCATGAGTTGTCTGCCAAGTCGGCGGTTGAGCTAGCGGGGGTGTTGCTCGACGTCTGGCCAATTCTATGTCTCAGAAATATTAAGCAAACGCAGCTTCCAGACGCAGAGACTGGCCAATGACCTGGGATGTGCCGGGATCCCTCCTTGAGATGGATCTGGCAACCTTTCAGCAAAGCATGGATTGTCGAAACCCTAAGAGATTGGCGAGCGGGGAGGTTGTATCAGCAACTGCACGAGCGCCCCCTCTATTTCCCCTCTATCAACCTCACTAAAATCATCCGCATCGAATCGGATCTGATGGTTTTGGAGAAGGGAGGCGCGTGGCGACACAGAATAACAAAAGGGGCCGACGTGTTAACAGGCACTACCTGGCCGGATCAGATAGTATAGAGCGGATATTGCCCTGTGCCTTTTCATCATGTACCGCCGCCGTCGTCTGTTGGGTCACCTCAGCCAATACTTCGCGTCTTGTAGCTGACCATCCCTGGGTCAGACCCTTCGTTTTGGAGGAAGGGTGAGATCGAGGCGTTCCATGATCTCGGTATAACAAGGAAAGCAGCCACGGAAAGGTTAGTTATGCGGGGTTATGCTATCCCCACGCCTTGGAAGGGGGTTGTCGAACTTCGTATTGTCTTCTGTTTCCTACCCATCACATTCCCATATATCTACGTCAAAGGCTGCTAGAGCTTGCGGCCAGCCCTAGCCCCTTGCTCCCAGATTTAAATCCAGACCCCTCTCACCTTAACGGCTGCTCATCAACTCCCCTCTGCCATCCACCCTGCTACCCTGCATACCACCCACCTGCATCTGTCGTGCACCTTAGCCCGCAGCAAAAAGCGGAAACCGGTGAAACGGGAACAGGCAACTAAGTGGATGCCAATAATATCTTTTTGCAGCGAGTCGTGTGCTCTGCTGGTGGGTATGCGTGTGGCTCGTCCAGAACGCTCCGCGCTTGTACTCGTACGAGATCTATGATCATGCTTGTTGGGTTGGGGGGCATTGTGAACCTAGCCCATCAAAGCCCTTGCTGGGCTGGGGGCTGGCGTCATGATCATCGAACTCCTTGCCATAGCCACTCCACTCCTGGCTTGAGATCGCCGAGCTGGCGTCTTTGATGGATATCTGCATGCCTCGAAGTCCCCTTGGATAATGCAGAGGTGGTGTCCATATTACCATGGCGGCGTGTGGTGCCGGATAGTAAACCCCCTCTCGTACGTTGTTGCCTGGATATCTCCAAGCCATTGGAGGGCTGGTATCCTGGAATTCAACAGGCAGAAACACAGGAACTCCAAGAACAAGCACAGGTTTAGGTCCGTCCACAACCTCACAACTCAAGTTATTATCGAGACATTAACCATGACCATTAAATTACATATCTCGTCGTCTGTACAAAAGGAGAATCAAATCTATCCTTACAAACAAAGCCAGATAATCCTCATACAAATCCATGACCGTTTGGTCACTGCTCAAGGCAGGAATCTAGTCCCAACAAAGTCCAGAAGATGCCCCCTGAGCTTCCGCCGACCACCTGAATCTTCTGGGACCCAGCCTAAGGAAACCAACCCCATGATGTAGTCCCGTCCCCTCGGAGAAATCTGAATGCCGAATGCCGAACAGTTGACGTAACAGTATTCCGCCCATTCTAACATGCAACCGATGCCGCGAGGCGTGATGTCGTGTAAATGCGAAAAGCCCGATCCGAACAAGCCTAAGAAAATAAAGCCGAAGCGAAGAGACGCTTTACCGGAAACGGCCCATGCCGGGGATGTCCTTCTCAGGACTACTGTGATCCGTGGCGCGCTCGTCGTTGGATCGAGGCGCCCGGGTATTGTAGCCTGGATCCCGGCGCCCATTCTCCCCCCGGTGCCGGTCGTCGTGGTACGGATGCTCCGCAACATCAGAAGGCACCCGGTTGCCGGAGTTGACAACCGGCCTCATCGTTCCTCCCGAGATCCCCGTAGAGAACAAGTCCCTCAACCTCCGCTCCTCCAAAGCCTTTTCCCACTGCTCCAGCGTGAACCGCGCCCCGTCCGACATCCAACCGTCTGTCCCAACGTACTCCGCCTCCCGCCTCGGCCGCCGCGTCGGACTCTCTCCCATAGCAGCAGCAGCAGCCGCCCGGCCCGACTGGCCCGCCAACCCCCCGTCACTCGCCGCCTCCCCATTCCGCTCCCCCGACACGGAAGCGCCCTCCGCCCCGCAACAGTCACCATACCCACCACCACCACCACCCGGCAATACCTCCAACGCCCTCAACCCCCTCCCCCTCCTCACCGCCAACCGCCCCTCCATAACCTCCCACATATCATCCAACCACCCCTTCCCGGAAAAAAACAAATTCTCCACCACCACCTTCAACCACAACCCCGGCATCCACTCCCTAACCAAGACCTCCCGAAACCCTCCATCCAACCCCAACCACATGACCACCACATCCACCAGATGCGCCAGCGCCGCCCTCAGCCCCAGCATCCAGACCCCCGCATCCCCCTGCTCGAACGCCATCACCAGCGCGCCGGCCAGCGGGCGGTACAAGCCGGCCATGTCCAGCCCCATGATGGTGGCGCGCGGGGTCTCGCGGAAGAAGAGGGTTAGTTGGAGCGTCGTTTCGTGGAGGGCCGTCAGCGCGTCCAGCGTCATGCGCTCGTAGCCGATGGAGACGCCCGCGATGTAGGTGAGCACCGCGACGCGGATGGGTGGCCGTGTAGGGCGTGGTGGAGGGTCATTTTCTTTTGGGGAGGGCTGGGGGGAGAGGGGGTTAGTTTGGGGTTGTTTATTTGGGGGGGTGGGTGGGTAGGGGAGGGGAAGGAAGGGGAGGGAAGGGAAGGGTAAGCTTACTATCGTGGTACATGTAATGGAGGGCATAGGAAAGCTGCGCGGGGTCGTGCTGGCTGCAGTCGAATATGACGTAGTCCCCGTTCTAGGCGACAGTGTCAGCTGGTGTTGTTGACGAAGAAAAGGGGCGGATGCTTGGCATTGTGGTGTGTTGACTTACAGGGTTCTTGGGCGGCAACCGTTCCCTGAACAAGCTTGACTTGAGGCAGAGAATGGCACGATGGAGCTTCCAAGACTGGTCGCCACATGTGACGAGGACATCCCACTCGTACTGTGTTTCCCAGAGCCTGTTGGGCTGTTAGCAAGAGTGTTGGTGCTTACGCGGGTCCATGCCACTCACGAGATTTTGCCCTCATTATGGGCAGTGATTGCATCACGTAGTCGCTGTTCCCGCTCCGCCAGCAGTCTGGCTCTCTTGCTGTCATTCTCGATGATGCGCTTAATAGTCTCATCAACCGAGTCGCCGTTTGGATAAGCCATTACGAAAGTAGTGGACAGTGTGAAGAAAGCCGTAGGCGAAGAAGGCAGCGAAGAATGTAAAGTCGAAGGACGAAGCGGAGCGGAAACATCTCCTGCTGAAAAGCGGCGGGACTGCTGCTTATATAGTCGTTCTGGGAGGTCTTGTGACTCTCGCTCGGGCTCGTTCTGTCTGTGCGGAGGCATCACCGAGTTGTTGTTGTGGCTTGGGTCTTTTGAAAGCATATCTGTATGATAAGGTTCGCCCAGTAACTGTACATATTGATACAATTGGGCCGAATCATGCTCTTCCGAACAAGCACCCCGACATGTGTCATGACCATTTTCAGGCTTATCGGTATCCTCGAGACTCATCTCCTCATGCTCAAGCTCCGAGTTTGATGACGTTGTTGCACCAGACCCAGAAACTGCCGCCTTGGTCGAAGAATCCGCAACCATCTGGGTCTCCTCACTGGCCTGTGCATTCTTGGGCCGGCGTGTTGCTAGTGATCGTTTGCCCTTCACGGCCTCAGCATATGAGAATGGTGACTTGGCGGGTTGCTTTGCTGTCCGAACCTTGGATTTTGGTGATTTATGACGCGAGCCCTTTGCTGCCTGCCCAGCCTGGGACGCGCTCTCATGGACACCTGTCGAGCCTGGTTTATGACCTTTCTTCTGGGTTGATTTTGTGCCCTTCTTTGGGGGTGTCTTCTTAGCTGTTTTTTTCCCTGTAGTCGGCTCATCTGTCGGAGAACCCGCACGTTTATGTGCGGCCTCGGGTTTGATCTCATCGGCGGGCTTGGGCTCGGGGTTGAACGGCTTGTGACCACGCAGGGCATCAGCGTATGATGCTGCGCGTTCTTTTTTAGAAGCCCCAGTAGGCCCCATGATGCAATCAAGTTGCTAGCCGCAAGCCCACTGCGCAAAATGCGGGATGCTAAAATGGTTGATGGCTTCGGTGCCGTGAACTTGAGTGCAGTCGGTCCGCGATGATTTGCACGTGCTGCGGTTCATCCAGTCGCTGCGCGTCAAACTTACCGGAGAGAAATGAATAAATCACCTCTAGGGATAGGAGACGGCACCCATTGTTGCACGTACAGACAAAATATTGTGATTGTTTGTTTTGTTTGTTCTGTTTGTTGGTCGTTTGTATTGCACCCTTCGATGTTTTAGTTTGTAAGGTTGATAGATTTTGTGGCCGGCCAGTCCTCTGTGACTGCAAGGAAGGTGATTGACTCGTTTGACTCGTGAAGTTTAAACCGTTAGACCTTTTCACAATTTAGTTGTTGTCTGATAATTCAAACAGTGAGGATTGAACAAAGGGACCTACCATAGGCGACCGTTCTTCATAGCAAAACAACTATCGGGAAGTTACCTGTTTCTGGGAGAGGGGCTTGCCGCTTGATAGAACAAGCCACAACGTACACTAAAGCAACCTGGAAGGCACTAATGAAAAGAAGAACAGCATGAAAATAGCATGCTATGTAAGCTTTGCCACAATGTTCATTTCCACACCTAGAATAACGCTACCCACGCTGTATGCTGAGAGTTCCCGCTTGCACAACCTCCACACCCTGAATCCGGCCATCTTGTCCGTGAACCCAGCAACTACATCACCAGAGGTACATGGCTGTGACACCCTGGTGATGGCCCCCTCCAGTATTAGTCGTGAGATGCGCTGAGCGACCTTGGTAAGTTGACGAAAGCGACGTGTGCTATACGCGCGTTTAAACACCCGGATCAACAACTTGAAGGCGGTGCAGTATTGGAAACTTTAGTCAAGTCGTCCATCCCCATGGCAGTGAGGCCAGGGCCGAAGCTCGGAACTCTTATAACAAACGGTCGAAACATCCGGAACCTCATCGCCACTCCCAAACGAGGCCACTTAGCCACACGCAGTGGGTAGTACTAGCCCAAGGCTAGTAGGGTGCGCCTACCAGCTCTCGCCAAAGCCCTCGCCAAACCTCTTGGGCGAGCAGTGTCGATGATCTGCCATCCGCATTTTCGGAGGAAGTAGTTTGTCTCGAGTTCGCCTATCCCTTCGTAGAGCCGGAGCATGGCAGACGGAGAGTGGATCGCGCATCGTTCTGGGCTGTGGGATGAGGGGAGAGGGGAATGTCCGTTGGCAAATTGGCAAAATTGGCAGTGATGCTATTGATGATGTGGGTATATCAAAGTCAAGTGACCGAGCTCGAATTAGGTTGTGTGAGATCGTCCAGGTATGTATAGTGAGAACCACGGAATATGGGAGGCCGCGCGGGATATGGCGTGGTAGTTTGCGGAAGCAGGAGCAAGGAGTTGCCACTGCACGCAGGCTCAATGCGATTACCAAGGTTGGCTATGATTTGATCATGAAGATCTTCACGATGTTAGCCAATCTCCTCATGTCAATCCAGAACCCGGAATACTCGCCTGGTTGAGCGCTGCGCTGTCCGCGAATGCCATCTTCTTTTGGGCGATAAATCTCGACCTTGCCAGGTATCTGCTCGAGGTTGGGACAGGGGTCGAGTAGCCGCTGCCACTCGGCGTAGTCAAGCTGCTTTCTGCGGGCGTGGGCGCTGACGACGACTCCAAAGCAGCGTCCTTTTTCCTTCGCTTCTTATCTTTGGATATACTGTCACCTGTCTCAGCTCCCGACTCCGCCGCTGCTTTGTCTTTCCGACGCTTTTCCTTCTTCTCTTTTTTATCCTTCTTATCCTTCTTGTCCTTTTTCTTGTCCTTTTTCTCCTTTGCCTTCCCAGCATCAGAGGCGCTGCCAGCCTCATCCGGAGACTCGGCAGACTCTGGTGTCACAGCCGGCTCCCCGGATTCCTCAGACTCGGTCCTCCTCCTCTTAGATTTCTTTTCCTTTTTCTTCTTTTCACCCTCGCCGTCCACATCAGCCTCGGACTCCGCTTTCCTCTTCTTGGACTTCTTTTCCTTCTTGCTTGGCTTGTCGTTTTCTGGATCGGACACTCTGTCGGCCTTCCGCTTTTTGGATTCCACCGCGGTAGGCTCTGACGCCTCGCTCACTTCTGCAGAATCAGAAACCTCCTCCGCCTCTTCGTCGGGCGTCTGCTTGACCTGGTCGCCAACCAACCACCCGCCCTTGACGAACCGCATCGTCCCGAACTTCCTCTGCATGTACAGACTGAGTTTCACCTCGTCCCGCGCTTTCTGCTCCGTCTCCAACGTCTCGTCGCTCTTGCCATTGAGACGTCCAAGCAGGTGCTGGAACGCATCGAGGCCGGTGCATTCGTCGCCATTATTCCGCTTGGCTCCGAGACCGAGAGTGTCGTCTTTGAGGGTGACCCTGATGTGCGTCGTGTTGGCTTCGGTGTGCCATTCCGCATGTGCAGCGTCCTTCGCACCAAGGTACTCGCCCGGCTGCCACCCCTGAGCCCTAAGGATCTTCTGGCCAAAGGTGTCGGTATTACGCGACCATTTGGTATTGTTCGGGTCGTTGCCGAGTTTCCGCTTGCTGATTTGTTTGTTAGTAACCTTGATCTGAAGGCTTAAACCATTTTCTCACTTCTTGGCGCCGGCGAGACCCATCGTGATCTCAAGGTGGTCGGCGTTGCGGAGCTACAATCTTCAAGTGAACGAGCGACACTGAGTTCCCCTGCTATGTTTTTGGTGGTCGCATGTGGACCTGGGAAATTTTGGCGGGGAGCCAGTGCAAAAAGAATCTGCCCAACTTCACCGCCCAATGGTTCAGTTGATTGACAGGGGGTTTGCTGCAAGGCTGGCCAGGGGGTCGAACCACCCAACTTCCATTCACCTACCCCACAGCGAGTTGCATTCCAATGTCCATCACCAGCAGAACTTTGTGAGCAAAGACGGATATTGAATGCAATCAGGTTCAAATCACATCTGCCTTGGATCACTCGCCAACGCATATTGAAATGACGCCTGCAGCAAATACTGCTGGACAGAGACGAATTTCCGGATCCGTAAGAGCTCCAGTGGACTCTGACTCGGACGCCGAATACCAAGCCTACAATGGCCGGCTGAAGGAAGCGAGCGCAGCTCGAACTCGCCTGCGCAAGGTACGGACTTGTACACTTATACCTAATTTCTTGAGGTTCTACAAGCTTACACATGGGATGATGGCCCAGGCCAAGCAAACCCGCGACAAAAACCGCACCGCCCTCGCCACAGCCTACGAGTCATCCCTCAAGCAGATCCAGACTCGCATCCGAAAGTCCGTCGCCAAACACAACGACCTGCGGTACGACTCCCCCCCCCTCCCTCCCTATCCCTCAACCTCCCACCCCAAACCATACCCACTGCCGGCCTCACCCACCACATCCACCCCCCCTTTCACCCTCAACCATCTTCCCCCCTCCCCCCAACCCAACTAACCCCCACCTGCCATAATAACACAGCTCCGCAATCCACCTCTCGCACCTCAGGCGCCTCCAACAGGCCATGGACCGCCGCGACGAAAAGGCAAGCCAGATCGCCCGCCGCCTGGCCGAGCACCAGCGCCGCATGCTGAACCTGGCCATCCAGCTGCAGGCGCTGTATGGGGGGCGCAAGGAGGACGTTGCGGGGTTGGTAAAGGAGGAGGGTGGTTCTGGTTCTGGTTCTGGTTCTGGTTCTGGTCCTGGTTCTGGTCCTGGTTCTGGTTCTGGACACGGGGAGGGCCGCGAGGGGCGGGAGGGGCGTGAGGGATGGAAGGGACGGGAGGGCGGAGATAAAGCTGGGGGTGGTTTGCTTGGGTTTGGGGCCGGTTGGAAGGAGAGGCTTGGGGCTGGTGGTGGTTCTGGCGCAGGGGTGATGTAGGGCTGTTGGTTGGGGCTAGGGGCGTGGATTTGCTGGAGTTCGGGTTGTTTGTTTGCTGCTGGTTGGAGGATATACCCTATTGCTTGAGTGTTGGGGCGTTGCTGGGGTTGTTATTGGGGCACGGAGTGGCCGTATGGGACCGGTCGTCTTGCTGAAATCGTACCGGAAGTGCCGGTATGAGAGTGGAATCATGAATTTGCTTTAACGCCAGGTCTATGCAACCGGGTATGATACATGCTATCGTCGCATTTTAACCTCTTCTCTCATACCTTAGACCTTGAACCCGAACCCAGCCATGCAGCTCCGGTACTGGTCTATTGTCGACCGGCAGTCCTTCTGGGGGTCGGCGGCGCTGGAGAAAAGCATGCACTCGTCACGCTTGGACTTCTCATATTTGCACACACAGCAGGGCTATGTTCGTCTTGTTAGCAACTTCCATGTTCAGAGTTTAGGTTTTGTTGCGCACCTTGGGCTTCGACGCTGCGTCGGTGGCCTGGACCGAGACAGCGGGAGCAGTGCTGGAGCCGATGGACGCTGGGTTGGTCAGCAAGGTGCGTACTGAGAAAAGAGGACGAATACTCACGCATCTGAGCAGCCGAGCTTGCCATGGTGAAAAGAATGAATGTGCTGGCTCCTAGAAACTGCACTAAAAATAGTGAGGTGTTTGGTCGAGATCGAGATCTTGCCGCAAGGTGTTGATTTGTCAATCGGTCCCAGAACCTTTTCCCGCTGTGACATGGTCTGGGATGCGCCAAGCTGCGATGGCGTCAGGGGCCCACATGTCACCTGATGCCCCTGAGCGTAACCATTCGAGAAATAAACAACAGACAGAACGGGGCAGCCGAAGCAATTTGTTGTTACAGACGCAGACATAGGTCTGTATTTAACTATCTCCCGTTACGGTAGTAACTAGAATCAGTTCTGTGACGTTTAATCGAAGGAACTATGGCTGGATTTGCCTCTCCATATCGAGGTACTTCCAAGCCCCTTGACCACCCCGACGCGCCCCCTATATCCACCTCACTCCTGAGCTCTCCTTCATCTCTCACCGCTTTCCTTCAACCCATCAAAACCACCTCTCCATTCCCGCCCTACCCAAACCCAATCAAATCCCCCATCAACACCGCCCTATACTTCTCCACTCCTTCCCTCAACCTAACCAGCACCCCCGCCGCCAACACCTTCACCCTCTCCTCCTCACCACCCTCATCCCCCCCTCTCAACCCCCCAAACACGCCCGCCACCCACTCCTGCGCCTCGACCACCTCCCTCCCCATCTCCACACAGACCTCGCGCATCCGGTCGGCGTTCACATCCAGCAGCGCCACGAACGCGAACAGCACCGCCTGCGTGACGGCCAGGTCGCCGACCGCCTGCGCCCGCACGCGGGTGCTCAGCAGCAGGCGCCACAGCTCGGCGGTCAGGTGCGGGAGCGCGAGCGTGCCGGGCCCCGCCGCGTGCAGGATCAGCGCGAGCGTCTTGAGGTAGAGCGCGAGCAGGTAGGGGTGGAAGAGGATGGCGCGGCGGCCGCTGCGGGCGGTGGTGGAGGAGGAGGAGGAGGAGGAGGAGGCGTGCAGGGCGGCTTGGAAGCGCGCGGCCAGCGGGGCGAAGAAGGAGGTGCCCAGGAGGTGGGCGGTGGTGTTGGGGATGGCGCGGACGCGGGGTTTGGAGGGGTGGGTGGATTTGTATTTGATGCGGGGGTTGGTTGGGGTGAGGGGTTGGGTTTCTTCTTGGATTTGGGAGTTTTGCTTGTTGGCGTTGTTGAAGCGGGAGGTGAAGGTGGAGAGCTTGAGAACATCCGGGCCGGTGGCTGCGTCGGCGGCTGTTGCTGCCATCGGGGCGAGGAAAGTTGAAGTAAGTGAGCTTGCGATATTGTCGAGGGCGTTAGGTGGGAGGGATTTGAGGGGGGAGGGCTGGTTTTGTGACGGTTTGTTGCCGAGATACAGCTGTTCAACTCGCCCTGGGAGAGTCTTGGAGGGGAACGCCGCCGCGGCCGCGTAGTCGGACGTCTCATAACCGGCCAACTCGCGAGCACTTAAACCGAGAATAATAAGGACCGATGCTCGCTGGGATACCGAGTAGTCTCCGTCAAAGAATGTCTTGGCGAACCACTGGCCCATCTTTTCTGGTTTGGCGACGATGATGGCGACCATCCCTTGAATCCTCAGCTCGTCAAAGTTGTCCATCTCAAACTTGTCGCTCAGGCCAACGAGTAATGTAGCGAGCTCTTCGGCGTGTTCCGAAACTTCAGTTCCATAGTCCGCTTTCCGCCGGATCAGTGTTGGCGCCGTCGCCAGAGCGAGCTTCTGGTGATCATAGCTCTCCGTATCTCGAAGGTACTTGATCAAGTCCCTGATGTACACTGGAGCCTTTGGCTTATCGCGCCTAACTAGCGTCGCATCCTCGTCCGAATCTTCTGCATCCGAATCTGGCTTTGCGTAAGGGACAATGTCATCTTCTTCAGGGCCCTCCTCATCGCTTAGTTCTTCGATGATGAAACCGGTCTGTGGTGCCCGAGTCGCTGGTTTCATGACCGGCTTTTGAGACACTTTACGTGTCTTTCGTGGGATATCAGTTTGGGCTTTGAACAAAGGATCTAGCGGCCCAATATCATCCGTGACGCCAGTTAACCCCTTGTACCAGCTGCCTTCCTCACTGTCCGTTTCCTCCATTTTGAAGTTGAGTCGCTTCTCTCCCTTGTCGACAAGAGCAGAAAGCGCCTCGCCCACCACCATACCGAGAAAACGGGCTCTTTCATGAGGAGCTGCCAGCCTGTTTGACACGGTATTGAGCCAGGTGCTAGACCTCAATAGTAGGGCCAACTTTATGGGCGCCTTCCTATGCACACACCCAGCGGCCAAGAGCAGCACCTGGGCGTGAGCTGTTGTCTCAGTCAGCCAAAGCCCATAACACGTTATGCTTGGTACTGACCTTCTTGCTGTAGCATTGGAGAGTGTTTGATGTAGAGTTGGTCGCCAAACTGACCGAGACTCTTTTCAAGCACGGTTGTCAAGTCGTCCGGTTCTTGAGCGATGACTGCCATGACTGCCCGCCGGATGCCAACGCCTTCCCCGAGGCCAGCGCCAGAGGAGCCAGTCAACCACTCCACCAGATGCCGCTTGCCATTCTCCACCGAATCAAGTATTCCGTTGAGGGAACCGGCCACGGCAGAAATGAGTGGCTTCGTTTCTTCGGCCTTACAGCGGCCGAGGCGATCTAGGTGCCCGGCGGAGAAGAGTTTCAAAACGGCGTAAAGAACTTTGCGTTGCTCGGTTTGTGGCAAGCCGCCTACTAGAAGCCCAAGCCTCTTGGGATCGGCCTGTGGTTTTAGAAGGAGCTCAGATATGAGCTGCTTGATTAGCCCGTCTGCCCATGTTAGCTTAACCTATGATTAGAGCTTGCAAAAACATACCCGAGTGCCCAAGTCGAAGAGCTTTGGCGAATAGGTCAGGGCCAAATTTGGTTCCGCTGGGTGTCAAATCCGACAGCGCCAGTGTCACAATATTCCGGCCAAGCCATTGTGTGAATTGCAACGAGTCGGCAGGCCATATGTTGTCCACCTTCTTGGCAGAGGCATTATTAGCCTTGAGGATGTCTTCCGCCTCAGCTGCCAGTGAAATAATCCGAGAAGCGCCGAAAGTGGCAACAATTTCCTGCACCCTCGGCCTCACTCTTGCTGCAGCTTCGTGGCTAGATGTTGCAAGGCGATACGCTTCCAGAAGCCAGCCGTCGCCCTCGAGAACACGGCATAACAGACCCAGCAAGATACCGAGATTCAGAGGTATGTCGGGCCGCTTAATATCTGTAGATGCTTCAGACTTGGTTTCCTGAATTAGAGCCCTGAGACGAACAAGGATGGCGTTCACTCCTGTGATGCTCGAGAGACAGTACAAGAGCAGCCTTAGCCCTGACTTTTTGACCTCAACATCCTCGATGAATAGAGTCCAGTAGTTTGGCACGATCTCTGCGACCAGGACCTGGATAAGCTGAGCATTGAGAGGGCTTGGTAGTTTGATAGTCGGGAGGTTATGTGTCTCGTGGCGGGAAAGAAAGGTCAAGACTGATGTTAACGAATCGTAGTCAGGCTCGTGTTTCAGTATTTCAAGAGCATCTTCTGGCGTGGTGAGCGTTGTGTGATGTCGTACTGGGGGTGTTGTTGGCTCTGGGTTTCTGGATGGAGTTTGGACACTCGACAATCGTAAGAAATCGGGTTCTGCTTCGTTTTTGGCCATGCGGGCCACCGACACCGGCCTCAATAACTCGTCCATCTTTGTGACTGCTTAGAAATGTTGTGCAATTTGATGGTCCACTGCTCAACTTCAAGATGATGGTGGTGTTACTCGGCTGGCTTGTCTTGACTCCGTTTTAGACCCTGGATGATTCATGAGAGTGACACCTGAATGCCCCAGGTATTCTTTCCTCCTAAAGAAATGTTTGACGAGCCGTTCGCAAGTCCAGTTCTTCTGCCTCAATTTCTTGAGGCAAGATGCGATTTGGAATTTTGGTGCATAGGGACAGTACAGCCCGAGTCTCGGGATGAGAGAGGGACCAGGAACAGTGGGCTGTTAGTGGGTATGAGTGCAAAGAAGTGTTTGGGCGCTCAGGTACGGTATGGTACTGTACCTTACATACGGTACCACGGTACGTACCTAAGATAAGAGCGGGGAACGAGACAGCGATAAGCCCCAGCCTGGGCGACCACCAACAGCTCCCCATCACCCTCCTTTGGGCCTACTTTCTGCTTTAGACAATTCAGGCCTGTGACAACAAATTCTCTAACAAACCCGCCAACTCGATCGAACCGGAAGAAACACATTAACATGGCCTCCGCCCAAGTGTATCCGGCGTCCGAACCGGCGAGATGGATCTACCTCGACCGGATCCGGACCCGACCCGGACCGTTTACGAACCCCGACATCTTCAGCGGCGAGCCGGTGGCTGCGGCTATGGAGACGATGAAAATATTGGTTATTGGCGCTGGAGGGCTAGGCTGTGAGCTCTTGAAAAACCTCGCGCTATCTGGGTTCAAGGACATCCACGTCATCGATATGGACACCATCGACATCTCGAACTTGAACCGCCAGTTCCTCTTCCGCCAGGCAGATGTCGGGAAGTCCAAGGCCGAAGTGGCTGCCCGGTTTGTGGAGAAGCGGGTGAAGGGGGTTAAGATTACACCACACAACTGCAGAATCCAGGACTTCGACGAGGACTTCTACATGCAGTTCCAGCTCGTCGTGTGCGGGCTAGACAGCATCGAGGCGCGGCGGTGGATCAACGCGACGCTCATCAACATGGTGGACGAGGAAGTCGAGGACAGTTACAAGCCCCTCATCGACGGGGGCACAGAGGGGTTCAAGGGCCAAGCCCGCGTCATTTTCCCAACCGTCACATCCTGTATCGAGTGCCAGCTGGACATGCACGCCCCACGCGCCGCGGTGCCACTCTGCACCCTCGCCAGCATCCCCCGACAGCCCGAACACTGCGTCGAATGGGCACACGTCATCGCGTGGGATCAAGAGAAGCCCTTCCCCGAGCTCGACAAGGACGACCCGGAGCACATCACCTGGCTCTACCAAAAAGCGCTCCAGCGCGCGCAGGAGTTCAACATCCCGGGCGTGACCTACTCCCTCACGCAGGGGGTCGTCAAGAACATCATCCCGGCCATCGCCGCAACCAACAGCGTGATCGCAGCGGCCTGCTGCAACGAGGCGCTCAAGATCGCGTCCAACTGCGCGCCCTTCCTAGGCCTGCCCGAGGAGAACTACATGATGTACTCCGGAAACGACAGCGTCTACACGTACACCTTCAAGCACGAGAAAAAAGACGACTGCCCCGTGTGCGGCCAGCTGGCACGCGACTTGGCCGTCGACCCGGCCTGGACGCTGCGCGAGCTGGTCGACTCGTTCGCGGCCTTGCCCGAGGCCCAGCTCAAGAAGCCGAGCCTGCGCGCCGAAGGGAAGACGCTGTACATGCAGTCGCCGCCGAGCCTCGAGGCGCAGACGCGGCCGAACTTGGATAGGACGCTGGTGGAGCTGGGGCTGGAGGCGGGGCAGGAGATTGGCGTGACAGATCCGGCGTTTGCGACGGTGCTTTTCAAGTTTAAGCTCAAGTTCAAGCAATGATGGGGTGGGGGGGTGTGCTCGGAGAGCGGTTTGATTTTAGAATGGGCATATTTGCGAGGCGTAACGGGAAAAGGCATCCAAATACAGCGGGGCGAGATGAGATGACTGGCAGGATACCACTGCACAACGACAATGAACGAGCGTGGTCTTGCTCGATGGCCTCAAGCCAGGTATAAACACACAAAGAACATACAGACGGCATTTAGACAGATGGCGCTGAAATCAAATCCAAATGGAAACTTCTATTTTCCACCCTGATGGTTTTGTCTACATAAAAAGGCAGAGAAACACCGGTGGCCAAAACCACCCCTTTTGCCAACCACCTTGACGCCGTACCCATGTTTAAGATGCACAGAGAAAGGGGCACATACCCACAAATACAAGTCCGCCACATTCTTCCTCTTATCTGACCATGTTTTGGACTTGCTTCTCCAGATCCTGCGCCCGCTTCTTCAGATGTGCGACCGACTCCAAGAAGATGGCATCGCTCTCCCACTGCCCGGTGCTCTCGACCAAGTAGATGAAGTGATCCCTCCTCCGGCCGAGCTTGACCTTGCCCCTGAACTCTTCGTGCCGTAGGCACTCCCTGCTGACGGTATCCCGCATCGGGTCTGCCACCACCGCCTTGTCCTCGCCTTCGTGGCCCTCGTACCCGCTCCCCTTCTTCGCCGCCTCTTTCTTCGTCACCTTCTCCAGCTTGATCACGCCTGGCGGGAAACATCGCAGGAACTTCTCGGCATCCCGCCCGAGGATCGGCCGTTCGATCGTGATCGTGGGCATCAGCCGGTACGAGGCGGTCGCGACGGGCGAGAACTTGGCGTGGTCCGACCCGACCCCCTTGTGCATGTGCATCGAGAGCGAGATCTCCTGCCCCGGGCGCAGCTTGGCGATCAGGATGTCGGGGTTGACCGGCGCGATGGTGTCGGCGCCCGAGAAGTACTTGTCCTGGCGGCCGACGGGGCAGAACTCGATGTCGCGGGCGTAGACGTGGGCGTGCTTGTAGAGCTTGTGGGGGTCCGTCTCCCCCGCTGCGGCTTTCTCGTTGTGCTCGCATTGGATCTCGAGGCGGAGTGAGACGGTGTTGTTGTCGTAGTAGCTATTGTTGATCTCAGACTCGTCGGTCGGTTTGCGCCACCATTTCAGGAAGTTGTGCAGGCCCTCGTGCCCTCCCTTAAAGGGTATCAACCCAAGACGGTGAGAGAGAACTTCATCCTGAATGACGGAGGTGTTATTGTTAATGAAGACAGTCTCGATCGCGAGAGTCGGGATGTCGGCGATCATGATTCGCCGGAAGGCGTTGGCGATAGAGGCGTCGATGCCAATGAGAGAGAAAGAGGCCTCAAAGGGGTCATTTTGGTGAAATTCGACACGGAACCCTCGCCGGAAGGCCTCGATATCCCAGCTGTGGTCCTCGCCCGGATAGTGCCCCGGGAAATCGGTCGACGATACATGGGTGATGGTCTCATCCTTGATGCCGACGATCTGGATTCAAGGCTTGGTTAGACTGGTTTATTCCCTGCAACAAGACATACAAAGGAGGAGCGCACCTTCCGCTCCTCGAGCTCCTCTTTTGTTGGCGGTTTGTGAGGCATTGTGGTTGATCTGAATTGTTGGTGGGGTTGTCACTTTGTTGACGGCGCACGCCTGGAAATTCTTCGACCAGAGCTGCTCGGTCGCAATGGAACCGGCAGAACTTTTTGCTTATCGCGGGGGGAAATTTTGACCGCCTTCTATCGTAGGGCCCACCTAACCTCACAGGGGTCTGTGCTGTATCAACTCGGCCACCCATGCTCAGCCATGGAGTTGGCGACCCGACATGTTGTGTCTATGTATATGTACATACTGGGTGGTAGGAGTAGAGGCCGAACTGGTGTTTGTCTGGTTTAACTTTGCACCAAATGCGAGCTGGCTAACCACCGTGTTTGGCGAACGAATACAGACCCTTTTCGACGGCTGTCGTCGTGGATGCTGGCCAATTGACTGGCATGGTCTGGGCTTGACTTAGAAACCGAGCCCGGTAAATCCAGTGAGCTGCCTCTCCCTCTGCCTTAGGGACGCCCAAGTTGTCGAGATTTGTGGTCGGAGAGGTTCTTCAAGGTCGTGAACTTCGCTGTTAGGTGGTGGCCAATGAGCGGAGGCTTAATTGGAGCGGCACTCGGATAAAACCCACGCCGCAGTCACCCAATCAAGAGCTGGAAGTGCCCCAGCAATTGGAGCTTGGCGATGGCCACTGCTTGAGATCAGTGACGACCACCGTAAAACGTGCTCCCCACTATCGACATCCCGAAGCTCACTGCCAGCCATTGACGCCGGAGAAGAGGCCGCAACCCGGGAGAGCGCAACCGGCAATCTGCTTCTCCTCGACACTCTCTCCACTCCATCTTCCACACAACAGCCATGTCGGCGACGCTGTACCGGCTCGCCGGCCGCAGCGCCAAGCGGCTGTGCATCCGGTCGGCGCCATCAACAGCATTCGCCAGCTCCATTTCACATCCCGCCCGCGCCTTCTCCGCCTCGGCCCTCCGCCGCTATGCCGAGCCTCAGGAGCATCAGGGCACCCGCCTGGTCCCGACGGGCCCCGACTTCACGACCCCCGTCGACCCCTACGACCTCCAGACCCAGCTCTCGAGTGGCGGCACCAGCACCACGCAAAAATCCCGCGACGAATCGGTCGAGGACCGCAAGGTGCGCCACTACACGGTCAACTTCGGTCCCCAGCATCCGGCCGCTCACGGCGTGTTGCGCCTGATTCTGGAACTGAACGGCGAGGAGATCATCCGGTCGGACCCGCACGTCGGCCTGTTGCACCGCGGCACCGAGAAGCTGTGCGAGTACAAGACGTACCTGCAGGCGCTCCCTTACTTTGACCGTCTCGACTACGTCTCCATGATGACCAACGAGCAATGTTTCTCGCTGGCCGTCGAGAAGCTGCTCAACATCGAGATTCCCGAGCGCGCCAAGTTCATCCGCACCCTGTTCGGCGAACTCACCCGCGTGCTGAACCATCTCATGGCCGTCCTCACCCACGCCATGGATGTTGGTGCGCTGACGCCGTTCCTGTGGGGTTTCGAGGAGAGAGAGAAACTGATGGTTAGTACACCACAGAACACATCACAGGAGGGGGCGGGAAGGGGGGAAGCTATTGGCTGTTGAGATTGAAGGAAAGCAGAACTGGTAAAGCTAATGTACATTGCCCAGGAATTCTATGAGCGCGTGTCGGGCGCCCGCCTCCACGCTGCCTACGTGCGCCCCGGCGGCGTCCACCAAGACATCCCCGTTGGCCTGCTCGACGATATCTACCAATGGGCGACCCAGTTCGGCGACCGCATTGATGAGACGGAGGAGATGCTGACGGACAACCGCATTTGGATCAACCGTCTGCAGGGCGTCGGCGTCGTGAGCGCCGCCGATGCGCTCAACCTGTCCTTCACGGGCGTCATGCTGCGCGGATCCGGCGTCCCCTGGGACATCCGCAAGAGCCAGCCGTACGACGCCTACGATCAGGTTGAGTTCGACGTCCCCGTCGGCACCAACGGCGACTGCTACGACCGCTACCTGTGCCGCATGGAGGAGTTCCGTCAGTCGCTGCGCATCATCATCCAGTGCCTCAACAAGATGCCCGCCGGGCCCGTCCGCGTCGAGGACTACAAGATCTCGCCCCCGCCCCGCTCCGCCATGAAGGAGAACATGGAAGCCCTCATCCACCACTTCCTGCTCTACACCAAGGGCTATGCCGTCCCGCCTGGCGACACCTACTCGGCCATCGAGGCCCCCAAGGGCGAGATGGGCGTGTATGTTGTCAGTGACGGCTCCGAGCGCCCGTACCGCGTGTCCATCCGCGCTCCGGGCTTTGCCCATCTCAGCGGGTTCGACCACATCTCGCGTGGGCATCTGCTGGCTGACGCCGTGGCCGTCATTGGTACCATGGATTTGGTGTTTGGTGAGTTCTTTTTTTGTGTTGTGTGAAAGTCGAATATCATGCTAACGGCATCGTAGGCGAGGTCGATCGGTAAACTTGGGGAAACCAAAATCAAAGACTGGAAAATCATCGCGGATGGAAATCAAATTTGATGAGAAAGTCATTGCGGTGCGGTCCGGCGCGGTCTGGTTTGTTCCCCTGGGCGCATAGATAAATAGAATGAACCCATGCTCAAATGAGCTCAAGAGGGTTAAGCCAGCTTGGGGGTGGGTTGAAGTTGGGTGGTGGTGAAATAGAACGAAACGCTCGTTCTGGCCGTCGGCGTCGTTTCGTTTGTCTCTGCTGTATCATAAGCCGAGGGCGGGGACTGTTCGGGGCCGGTCTGTTGAGAGCGGGATGCCCCAGACCAGATTTCCCTTCCCCCGCGCCCTGGTAACGACGTAAATATCCTACACTGTTTCACAACTGCTGTGTGTATGCTTTGGTCAGTACGTTCATCTCCACCTGCCCAGAGGGGGGGCTGCTTCAAGGGACTTACACTCGACGGATCAAGTCGCAGCCGAGTGGCGGCGCGTGGGAGGCGGCGGCGGCGTCGGCAGCCTGTCGCTCTCGTCGTCGAACCCGTCATCGCTCTCCTTGCCTTGGTTCTGCTCCGCATCCCATCTCTGCCTCTCCCTTCCCATCGCCTCCACTCTCACGACCTCCTGTTCATCCCCACCCTTGACCTCAACCTCCTCCTCCTTATCCTTGCCAATCTTCACCCCAATCCTTCCCCCACCACCACCACCACCCGTAACCAAACCCGCCGCCCCGACACTAGCGCTCCGCCGCAGCGAACAGTCCAACCAGTTCGGCATGTGCGACGCGCCCTCGGGCCCGGCACCGATGGGCAGGCCACAGAGAGGGGAAGCTGTCTCGGGACGGCCGGCAATACTGCCGTGCTGCTGTTGTTGATGGTGCTGATGCTGAGGGTTCTGCTGATGGTGCTGAGGGTTCTGCTGATGGTGCGTGTGAGAATCCGCCGCCCATCTACCCCTGCCTCCATCCTCTTCCACGTCCAACTCCCGCCGTTCCTGCCTGAGCCCTTCCAGCGCTGCGAGCTGCCGCTCGCTGCCGTGGTGACGAGATCGATGGCTGTGATAGCCCCGCCCGTTGCCTTGTCCGTAACCCTGACCCTGACCCTGACCATACCCCAGCGCCTGCCCATATCCATATCCATAACCCTGATGACCCTGATGACCCTGACCACCACCACCACCACCACCACCACCAACCACCGCCCCCGCAAACCCAACCCCGCCCTCACTCCTACCATGCACCAGCCCCGGCGTGCGATACGGCCCCGGGCCCTGTGTCATCCACGGCATGCCCGGCGTGGCCTGCGGAGCCGCAGCCCACGGGAAGGCGCCGGCGGGGATGGCGTCGCTGTAGGTTGTGGGGGTTGCGTAGGCTGGGTAGGCGGGGGTGGTGGGGTATGGCTGATGTTGCGGGTGGTGTTGGTGGTGCTGTGGGTGGTGTGAGTATTCGGGGTGCGGGTAACCAACGCCGCCGCCGCCATCGCCGCCGCCCGTTGGGAGGGGGTTTGGCATGGGAATGGTAAGTGCGGTTGTGGTTGGGGCGGCCTGGGTCAGGGGCAGGCTGGTGGGGGTGGAGGAGATGATGAGTTGGCTGTGGGTTGGGGGTGAGGCTGAGGGTCGGCGGGTGGGCTGGGACTGGGGGCGCGATGGGGGGTTTCTCTCGCGGCGGTTCTCGGGGCGGCGGTTGAAATGGCGGGGGTTGCTATTGTTGTTATTGTTGTTCCCCTGACCTTGGCCCCTGTTTTTGGCGGACTGGTTCTCTACGGCGACGGCCGGAAGAGGGAGGCGAGGTAGCTTGACCTTGGGCTGCTTTTCTTCTTCAACTTCAAACTCCCCGAATGCCGTCTTGATCTCGGCGATGCGCTTTATGGTCTCCTCGATCTGGCCTTTGATGGCACGGGTGTCAACGTTCTTCCCTCCTTCAATCTCCTGCTGGCGCCACTGGGACAGGTTGTCTCGGTCGTGGGCAGTGAGCTCGTTATCACTGATCTCTGGCTTGTAAGGGGTAAAAGTCGCCGCGCATGTGCATTTCCCGGCTTTGTGGAGAGCAGCGTGGTCGGCCTTCCACTCGGCCGCGTAGAGTCCTGGGAGCCGAACAGCAATACGATGCTCGCCCGTCGCGGTAACCCCCTCTGTGAAGAGGGCTGGGATTTGGCCGGCGGCGGCAGAAGAGTCGGCATCCTGGGGACCGCCCCGTTCGGTCCGCTGCTGACTTTCCTTGGAACTTTCGGTTGTAGCGATGGGGTTCGGCGTAGTGTCGCTACCTTCTACAGCAGTCATACGGTTCTCTAAGCCAGTGGTTGAAGCCGAGCTTTCAGCAACTGATGTGTGGCCGATGACGCGAGGAGTGGTTAGGAGGCCCGGGAAGATGACCTCGCAACCGCAAGCGCCACGCTCATGGAGCCAGCGATGTTCCCACTCTCTGATCAGAACCCAGCGAGAATGTAGCTGCCGCTCGCAGGGCGTGCACATAGTCTCTGCATAATGAGGCTTGTGAGGTGGGAGGCCGCAGATGGGGAAGTTGTGGCCGGCCGTCGTCATGGGGCAGGTTCGCACCACGCCCATAGACCGATGGCCGCACTGGTAGGCGATGAACTCTTCGTAGCACATCCTGGCTGGTAGTTGGCAAGTTGATGCAAGTGGTGCTTGTTGAGTTCGTTGAGTTCGAACCCTGTTGGTGTCGAGGTTAGAAAGGAGGAAAAAGGGTGTTGGAAGCAGCAAGCAAAAGAGGTCTCGAAGTAGGGAGCTCGCATGCCCAATTGGGGGTGCTTCCAGGCATCAAGGTGCTCTATTCAGCGCCCAGTGGTTACTATTGTGATGGTTCCGGTGTGGAATAAACAGACCACAATAGCGACAGGTTGGGATGCTCAGGGATATGTGCACAAAATAACTTGAAATTCTCCGCTTACAAGTTGGGTCCAGCACGAACAACATCTGGGAGCTGACAGGATTCAATATAGAGAGATTGGGATTGTGAAAAGTGGAAATAGGGGCCAGGGAAGAGGAAACAAAGTATAGCATGTTTGCGTTTCTGTCACACCAAAAACGTACCTGCCTCTGAGCACCGCGAGAGCCACGCACCCAAGGCTATACCACCTCCACAATGACAAGCTTGTTTGGTTGAGCTCGTGGAGGACCCGAGCCGCTGGGAGACCGGTCTGCTTGACCGGGCTGTCTTACTCTCTGATACCACTGGTTGGTCAGGCACCAGGATCGTGAGACCTCACCAGTTGGAGGTGGAGTAGAGAGATGAGCTGTGAAGGGTTAAGCTAATTGAGTGGTTGAGTGGCGATTTAGCTGTGAAATCTTGTGGGGGTAGAACGTGGAAGAAAATATATAAAAGCAGATAGGCGAAAGAGGGCAACTAAGAGAGCAAAGAGAACTCGCTGGAAGGAGCCAGTATGAGTTCTGGCACAACAGAAACATCTCAAAGCGGGCAGCTGGTCCCCCAAGCTGACCCTGATCACACAGCCAGCACTTTTGGGATTATATAAAGGATATTGAACTGGGGTGCAGGGATCTTGATTCTCCCTTTTTTTGTTGCGATTCTTCCACGTTTGGCGTTCTGGTAGTTAGTCAGAGCTTCGGGCCTCTCAGGGATCAGAGGCAAGGAGGCAATTCTATTATTTTTCCACACTTGCAGAAGTCTCAGTTCTTTCATGGTGACTGTGACCGTGGCCCTCTGACCCGAGGGCCACACGCAAAAGCGTATTGGCAGCCCGATCGTAGGATCCGTGGCATCAAAAGTTGTTCCTGAGCCATCTCCTCCCTCATGCACGCATCGACATCACAACGATTGTGGGACGTGACCTGCGTTGGTGGTGTGTGTGGTTCTGAGGTGTAGCACCGCTTCAATATGGAAAAGTGAGCATTATGTTCACACACTTGTGATCTTAATAAAGGTAGTTACAAAAACACACAGCTTTGTGTGAGTGATAGCTTCAGAGGGAAGTGAGGGTAGGGAAGGAGCATCTCAAGGCTGACCTGGTTAAGGAGTTCCCCAACAAACCGCTCCTTGTTTACTTTGGCAGCCCCCGCCAATAAGGGGGGTCTGCCGGTCTCAGATCAAAAGCTAATCTCCTTGACTGGCGTGGTCTATAGCTTGTGTAACCGGGGAATAAAATGAGTCATGGGCCAAAGAATAAAGGAAGGGCGCGGAAATAGAACCAGGAGGCCGCAAATGGGCGAGGAAGCATAATGTTGCGCCAAACGGGTCGGTCCCGTGACAACTCATCCCATCCGCCTCGTACGATATTGATGGGCCGGGGAAACCCGGTGGCAGCCTTCAAGGAGAAGCGTGAAAGCCCTCCACTTCTTGTATTCCATCCAGATCCGTCAAGGCCTAGCATCTCGGGGAATAAAGATATGATACATGGTGCAAACAAATCTGTACAACAAGGGGTCAAGAGTAGGACAAGTCCACGCGGCAGGTGGAGCATGAGCAACCCGGCCGTTAGAAGACCTTGATCCCGTTCCCGGCGGCCTGGTTCATGAAAAAGGACTTGAGCGGCCCAAGGGCGTTGACGGCGTTCAGGCCGACTGACCTCAGGGGCACCAAGGGACCGCTGCCAACCGAGTACAGTTTGTGAAGCTTGTCACAGACTCCAAGAAGCAAATGATTCGCCGCGTAGCGTTCGGAGGCGTACGGCTCAAGCGACATTGTGACGCCGATATCCTGTCCGTGGCTGACGGCGTACTCTATGGCCTTGGCCAGGCTTTGCACGTCGCCCTGCCCCTGGTTCAGACCTTGCCCCGCGAGGGGGTGAATGGTGTGGGCGGCGTCCCCTACCAGAGCTACTCGCTCGGCGATGTAGGTATCTGCGTGTCGCAGCTTCAGAGGGAAGGAAGCGACGGTGCCTTCCTGAACTCCCACGGCCGTTTGGGGAACGGCCCGATGGTCGACGGGAGTGTGTTCCATTCTCCAGGAATACTCCTCAGCATGTCCTGACTCTTGCGTATGCATGTACTCAAGGTCGGTCGGGCTCAACCGGAAGGCGGCGTTCACCGTGGCAATAAAATCCTTGGCCGAGAGGCTCTTGAGCCGGGAGGCGTTGGCGGGGGTCGTCGACCACACAAGGGTGGAGTAATTCCCTGGAAGGGGCAGCATGGCAACTGGCCCTGTGGGGAGGAAGCGTTGGTAAGCGGTCTTGAGGTGGTCTCCTCCCCAGCCCTCCCCTTCCATCTCAAGTGTGGCAACGACGCCATGGCGGTTGTAGTCCCAGCCGCGCGCCTCAATGCCAGCGAACGACCGTACAGGGCTGTTCGCGCCATCTGCGCCAACCAAGAGACGGGCAGAGAGCTGCTTGCCACCAGATAGGTGGATAACAGGCCATTCTCGCAGATCCAACTCCTCTGTCTCCTCCCCGTACGCTATCCTCTCGACCTTCGCTTTGTCAAACACGGACACGCCGCCCAACTCATCTATCCGTTTCAGCAAGCCGGATGTGAGGTTCAAGTTCTCGTTCATATAGGCGATCGTCGTCCCGGCAGCAGGTGCAGAGCCTTGGGCCCAGTCGAACTCGATCCGCGCGCCCGTCACACCATCCCACACCTGCATCTCCTGGTATGCCTGGACCCTGTCTCGCTCTAAATGTGACCATGCCCCGATTTGATCGAGAAACAATGCGGACGACGGCGTAAGGGAGCTGCATCGGTTCGAGAACTTGTTCGGGGGGAGCTTCCACGATCTGGTCTTGTCCAGATCCTGGGCTTCGACGAGGGCGATTCGGAGATGCGCCGTGATGGGATTGGCGCCTGGAGGGTCAATGGTCAGTATCCCAGCCCCAATAACTCAAAACTATCACAGCAACACGTTGGTAAACAACAATACTTACGCAGCGCTGTCAAAAGACTTAGCCCAGCAGGCCCTCCCCCAACGCAGACCACATCGTAAATGTCTGGTTGCGTGGCCGCGCTCGCATAGGTTCGGCGCAGCTGTCTCTGGAGACTTTGAGTACAGCTCCAACACACGTATGCGCTTCGTCGCCTAATTACTGTGTTCATTGTTGCATGCTCGAGCGATCAGTTCTCGGGAAAGTCGAGGTTGTCAGAGTCGAGCTGCTTCGTTATTGAAGTCCAAGCGCAGGATTTCTAGACGTCATAATCAACCCTAACCCCTACATGCCCACTTTAGGTGTAAGTGAGCGAATCCATCCCCATGCCCGCCCCCAGGGCTCCGGAGTTTGACATTGTCCTGGTGGCGCTCGTGTGTTTCACACTCCTTTTTAGTCCGCATATGCCTGAACTTCATTGACCAGCTCAAGGAACAGAACTTTTGACTAATCGAGCTAAGACCTTGAGGTCCTTGTCAATCTGCATGCCGAGACTTGATCTGTGTCAGATAACCCCAATTCTGGGACATCAACAATTCGACCCTTTAATATACAGCTGTTCAACCCATCTTTACCACCGCTTTTCTCCCCGTTCCATGTTTAGACCATTTACACTATCACAACTCCAATATCACTTCAACGCAACCATACATAATTTACCCAAATAAATCTCAAACCTACTCATCCAGTAATCCAAACATCACACATCAAACACCAAACCCAGAATGTCATGTAAGTCCCTTACAAACCTTCCATCCCACCTCACCCCCATATCACTAACCCCCCCCTCCCACGGAAAGTCTTCACCACCACCGCGACAATAACCCACACCACCCGCCTCCCCCCGCACATAACCCGCGCCGAAGCCATCGCCCTCCTCTCCGACCACGCCTTCTTCCTGACCTGCGACCCGCACCTGACCAAATCCGAGCTGATCCCCCTCGCCGAGCACGCCGCCCTCAACCCGCCCCCCGCCGTGCCAGATCACGTCAAGCCCGAGCTTCGCCGCCGCCCGCCCCAGTCCCAGCCCGGCTCTGAAGACGCAAGCCAAGACGGCGAGGTGACCGGGGAGGCGCCGCCGCTGCCGGAACCGGTACCCGAGTGCTACCGCGTCACGGACATCGTGCATGCGATTCCCGCGGGGATATGGGATACGAGTGTGGTGAGCGTTTTTGAGATTACGGATATTGAGGATGGGTGGTTTGTGAGGATTAGGAGCCCGCTGTCGATGGTGATGGAGACGTTTTGGCGGGTGAAGGAGGTTACTGGGGCTGGTGTTGAGGAGGCAGGGGGTGAGGGTGGTGAGGCGGGGCCTGGGTTGGAGCTGGTGGAGGAGGTTACGATTCGGTGTTCGCGGTTGTTGGTGGGGATTGTGAAGAGTCAGTGTGAGGCGGATTGGAAGTCGATTCATGGGAAGATGGTCGCGAGGTTAGTTGGGGAGGGGGGGAAATAGAGGCCGCTGGGGAAATACCCCAAGTGCGTCAGCTCTGCTTCGGTGCCCGCTCCAACCGTGATCATGGCTCCGGCTAGCAAGATACTCCCGCCGAAAGGTCCCTGTAAGGCTTTAATTCCTAGCAATCAATTCATAGCAATATGTCGCTAGCAATATAGCGCCAATGGCGCCGGGATCGTCGACGCCGACGCCGACGATAGCATCGCGGAGGCCGCCACCTTCAACGACAACGAGTACCAAACAAACAGCGGATACTTTATTCAAATTGCTAGCAACCAATTCCTAGCAATGTGCCCGCTCGGGCCACGTCTCCCCACAGTGGTCTTGGAGGATGTATGATTCTATTGAATTCTTTTCGTCTCCCGTATCATCGACATGCACCGTTCCGAGGGCCCGGACCTGAGCCTGGACCAGGAGACACTCCACGACTCCCTCCTCAGGCTGATGAAGACGTGCCACATCGAGCGGGATGCCATGTGGTTCAGAGTCTCACAAGTCTGAGAGAAACTTTCGCGTCTTTCACACTCGATGTACCTACATACGGGACTCAGAGTGGCGAGTCCACGGGACGATTGCCCAAGGGGGGTGGCGAGGGCGACGATGGATTCGTCGAGGCATCTCGCATAGAGTCCCGCTTTTGGCATCATGACCGAGACAGCACTCCCTGGACTCGCGGCATGGACTTTGAGATCCTCCGCACGAGATATGTGGGAGTTCAATATCCGTCACAAGTGGTTGTGAGAAGATGGGACGTCCGTCGCAAGTGGAGTGAGAAAATGGGACGGACAGGTGGTCTGATATAACTAGAAAATGAAGCCGTCTCATTGTTGGTGATCGGGCGATTGAATGCCGTGGCCCTTGCACAACTGCAACAAAGCACAGTACACAACTGCAGCCATAGAATTGATATACCTTCCGACTTGATGCGGGTGTACCTGCCGTCTTGAGCAGGTTAAAGATGATGACCACTGTGCCGATAATCTCGTCAATCGATCGCGATGGATGATCTTAACAACCTTGCCATGGATTCCCGAACCAACTTCCCGACTTAACACGATGGCAAATGCATGTTGCCTTTGTATCAGTCGACATTGGCCTTGGTCAGTTCGCGTAGCCACAAACTATACGCTTCACCTCGTTGTATCGGGGTTCCGTTGAGGACCATGGCTATAACGTGCTCGGCCTTGCTGATGTAAATGTATCTCTCTACTTTGGGTCACGTAGCCACAAGCCATACGCTTCACGTTGTTGTTAAGTGTGATGGAGATAATTAATGCTTTTTGACCAAATCGATGAAAGACGAAAGATGAAAGATGGCAAAGTGCAAGTTTCAAATCTTCGAATCCCGGCCGGCATGACTTGAGGCACGATATCCCTGCCATGTTCACTGCGGCAGCTGCCGCTTTGACAAGTGGCCCGTGTCCCACGTGTTTGCCCCTAACATAATCTAATTTGATTGGATCAGACACTCACTAGCGTCGTTTTAGCCTCGTCTGGTTCTGTAACCCCTGGATCACCAGTTCAGGGTCACTCACCACCAAGACCCCAACATCGAGAACTCTCCCAGATCTGGCATCGACAATACATTCTGCGACTCAATACCTTGAAATTTGATACTGCCTGACCTGCCTGACCCACATCCGATTGTTCTGCAAAGCCAGCCATTCGAATTCACCACTGCTATTGTTTGCCCAAGTCTTCCTCACCCGGGATTGGCCGCCTTCAGCTTGAACTCACACAAGAGACCCGCGACGACATCATTGCCCCGTATTTCGGCAGAGGGTTTCGGTGCTAGCTAATTTACGTGAGTCACTACTAAATTATTTATTCTGTGGCTTCCGATTCTTGTTGTCAGTCGCCAAACCAGCATCAAGTTTGTCGAGACAACCATCAGCAAACTAACCAAGACGCAGAAGGGCGACCACGACAAGCGCCAAGGGTCCGCCAATCCCTCTCCCACTGCCGCCCAGCGAAGAAGGGGCGAGCCGAGCGAGGGCAGCGAGGCTGCCTCAACCCGCCGCCGGGCCACTGCCCGCGAGGTTCGCCTTCTGCGGACCCATCCCTCCCTTCCTCGTTACTCTGGGCCCCCGTACACCGGCCCTCTTCCGCCCCTCCCTGCTCACGCAGGGCCGACTGAGACTTCGCCGCTGTCCCCGGAGCAGCGCCGGTTCATCTTCCGCTGGCTGGACCGGATCGCTCTCCCAGAGGATTGGTAAGTGGTACTAGTGCTAAATTTATTCCATCAACCCGCGTTGCCCTGAAACTGCCTCCCCAGCATCATTTACTTTTTACCATGGTTTTTTTTACGATGGGTTTATGAAGACTGTTGGGTCTAACCACTAAACAGCGAACCGGCCGATCCGGAAGAGGGCACCGAGAGGGAAGCCCCAGCGTCGGAGCAGGAGGAGGCCCAGGCGCCTCAACAGCCTGAGGCCCCAGGCGACCTCGAGCGCGGGCTTCGTGGCCTTCAGATTCGGAGCCACCAGCTCAGATTCCTACAGAGAGAGCCGACGGAGCTGTCCTTCTCACTGGTGTTTGACCAGCCCGCTCAATCCTCTCAGCCACGTGCGCTGAGCCCCAGTCGCGCTTCCTCCGACACGTTGCCAGCTGCCCTGCTTCCCGGGGACGAAAGGGTGCGTGACAGCACCAACCAACCCTCTTCCCGCAACTAGCTCGGTCTTCAGGCCGAGCCTCGCCGATCGCCATGGCCAGCACCAACCTGCAGGTCCGAATCCCGGACTTCCCTACTACCAAACACAAGGCGATCGAAGATGCGAAAAAAATGCAGGCAATTGTGGAAGAGGATTGCAACAAGGCGGGGAAGGACATTCCGCCCTACCAGCTCCAAGAGCTGATCGGCAAAGGGAACTATGGTCGAGTCTACAAGGCCACCGACGTCAAGACGAAAGCGCTCGTCGCCGTCAAAATTATCAACATCGAAGAAGGCGACACCCTGAACCCGAAACTCGCCGACACGTACAGCGAGTTTATGCACGAGTTCTCGACGCTCAAGAAGCTCAGTGAGAGTGGCGCGAAGAATATCAACCTCAATCTCGACGCGCTACCGGTCGGTCAGGCCATGTGGATGGTCACGGAGTACTGCGCCGGAGGAAGCGTCGCGACCCTCATGAAGCCAACAGCGCCCGGAGGATTGCAGGACAAATGGATCATCCCCATTGTGCGAGAGGTGGCAGAGGCCATCTACTGGGTCCACAAAGAGGGCATCATCCACCGAGACATCAAATGCGCCAACGTCTTGGTTACCGAGGGCGGAAGCGTTCAGCTCTGCGACTTTGGCGTGGCCGGGATTGTCGAGTCGAAAGTCGACAAGCGAACCACCTTCATCGGGACCCTCAACTGGATGGCTCCAGAGCTCTTTGACCCCGTTCCCTCCTATAGCACACCAGTCGATATCTGGGCCTTTGGCTCGTTGGTGTACGAACTGGCCTCGGGTCTCCCTCCGAACGTCATGGCGGGCTTCAACGTACATCAGCTGGGCCAATACATCAAACATCACGCTCCGCGTTTAGAGGGCGATTACTCGGATCAGATCAAGGACCTGGTGGCTTTCTGTTTAGTTGAAGACCCGACCAAGCGGCCAAGCATTCAGGAAATCCAGCGACACCCATTTATTTTCAACACCAGCGAGCAGTACCCGGCCGCTTCGCTTGCCAACCTCGTCAAGGCATACAAGTTATGGGAGGGCCAGGGCGGTGTCAGAAGGTCGTTGTTCGCTCCAGTCGGCGTGATGGGGCCGTCGGATTATGAATCCTCAACCCTACCTAGCGACGAGTGGAACTTCAGCACCACCGTCGACTTTGACCGGCAACTCATGGATACGGATGCCCGCGCGGTTTTCGACGTGTACGGCTCCAACGTCGACTTTGAGCTGAACGAACAAACCTCTCGTCCCCCGAAGCCCAAGCAGCGCCGGCGACTTCCCCCGCAACTCCAACCAAAACGGTACCCCTCGAGAAGGTATTTGACCCCAACACCATCTCCAACTACGAGGACAATTCGCGCGCATACTACGGCAGAGCACCGCCCCCTCCTATGACCACCACGTCGGATCTACCCCTGCGAGACGACTCACTTCACTCGACCCTCCGCGAATCGCTCATTGACCTCGATGCCTCCCTTCACGATGGCGGTGACCTATCCCAGTTTGTCGACATGGCGACTATCCGAGCCGGCATGCGTGTCCCAAGCGATTCTGAGAATGAGGATTTCACAGACTTTAACAAGGCACCCCTGAGTGATCCCGCCGACTTGAACCCCAACCGCCGCACGCAAGAATGGAAGTTCCCGACCATGGCGCCCCCGGCATCCGCCAACCCGGAAATGTCTCGTTTCCCGTTCCACGAGCAGCGGACCGACTCGAACCCGCGTCCTCCTCTGATTTATCATCCCACAGAAGACCCGAACGGTTTCCAGACTGAAACATATGATTTTGCAGCGCCTCCACCCCCACCGGACAACCGTGCCTCGGTGGGCAGCCTCATTGATCTCGACGAGGGCTTAGCGATGCCTGAGCTGCCCCGGCCCTCGACAGCCAACTCGGACGTCGCCTCGATCGCAGGCTCAGATATCGGCGGCGCCAACCCCTTCGATCTCGAGCGCCACGCTTCCCTCTACCAACCCACCCAACTCGGCATCCGCGAGCCCTCCATCTTCATCTCGGACGACAGCGACCTCGCCCGCCTAGCCAGAGCCAGCACCGACGACGCCCCATCCCTGCCGCCCGACTATCTCCCCACCACCAACGGCGGCCGCAGCGGCTCCCAGTCCGCCTCCCACTCGCGCTCCACCAGCTACGACGACGACAGCTACTCGGCCAGCGGCTACGAGTCCGAGTACCTCACCATGGGCGGCGGCACCTCAACACCACCCATGGGCATGGGCATGAGCATGAGCATGATGAGCACGAGCATGTCGTCCGACAGCCGGCCCAGCCGCGCCCGCACCCGCGCCCGCTCCCAGTCCGGCGCCAGCATCAACAGCACCACTGCGCAGGCCCTGCAGCTGCAGCATCCGCGCGTCGCGGCCATGAACGGGTCGGGCGCCGCCGACCACGCGGATCTGAATAGCAGCAGCGGGGGAGGGGCGCCCGCGCCGCCGTCGGCCAGGGTCATGCAGGGCGCGGCTGGCCGCGAGCAGGTCCGTGATGAGGTCATGCGCCTGCTGGCGAGCTTCTCGGAGCAGTTGAGTGCGACGAATGCGTATGTGTCGGCGCTGCCGGTGAGGGCCGGGAGGAGGGGGAGTGAGGCTTTTGTGGGGTGATGAGGGTGGGGATAGAGATGGGTTCCTTATGGTCACGATGTAAAATTATGTAGTTTGAGCGGTTTTCTTTCTTTTTCTTTGGCATGGAGAGCACATCGGATGATACAGCATGGGCAGCCAGCATGGCGTTGGGACAGAGGCGGATTCAGCATTAATCAGCGGCGGGTTACTTATTTTGATCTACGGGAATGGATGCGTTTATGCTATTGATCTATGAATCGTGGATTTATCTGAGGTTAGATATGTGTTGTTGTGAACTGGTGGGCATGACTAAAAGGGAGTGTGATGTGATGTTGAAAGAAAGTTGGATCTGATGGAACTTGGGCTTGTGTAAAAATTTCTCGGGTGACTCAACAACTTACACCTAGAATCCCATCTTTCACTCAACGCCAACTAAAACGGAAAACCTCGGAAACCCTCGCCTCAAAAGGTTAGCCGGAAAAGGGCATTCAAATTGGCGGGGATCTCCTTGCTCGGTTTTTCTGCGCGCTGGCCCGCTGCATCCAGGAATCTTAAAGATCGCTTTCGACTCAGTCGCACCCGATTCGGGCAGATCACAGCCGCAGCACTTACACACCCCCGGCTCATCCACAACAACCCGGCCATGGAAACCCGGATCCTCAAAGTGCCGCTCGCCGGCAAAGACGACTCGGCCCTCGGCCGGTGGGCGTCCTCCAACCCAGACGGCACCCCCGACCTCACCACATGGGAGGTGACCGCCACCGACGACGCCGTGCTGGCCCCCCTCCAGGAAGCAGCCCACCTCCTGCGCACCACCGACGTTCCTGTCGCCTTTCCCACCGAGACCGTCTACGGCCTCGGCGCCGACGCCACCCGCTCCGCCGCCGTCCGCGGAATCTACTCGGCCAAGGGCCGCCCGTCCGATAACCCCCTGATCGTGCACGTCAGCGACCTGACCATGCTGCGCGGGCTCCTCTCCCCGCCATCCTCCTCCTCCTCCACCACCACCACCACCACCACCCCCTCAACCAACACAGACCCCATCCCCCCCATCTACCACCCCCTCATCACACGCTTCTGGCCCGGCCCCCTAACCATCCTCCTCCCCCTGCCCTCCCCCTCCCCCCTCGCCCCCGAAGTAACCGCGACCCAACCGCTCTTCGGCGCGCGCATGCCCGCCGCCGCGCTCGCGCGCACCCTCATCCACCTCACCGGCGCCCCCCTAGCCGCGCCCTCGGCCAACGCCTCCACGCGCCCCTCGCCCACGACGGCGGCGCATGTGAAGGAGGATTTGCAGGGGCGAATTGCGCTGGTGTTGGATGGGGGTGGGTGTGAGGTCGGCGTGGAGAGTACGGTGGTGGATGGGATGTGTCAGCCGCCGGTGGTGTTGCGGCCGGGGGGGGTGGGGATGGAGGAGTTGAGGCGGTGTGTGGGGTGGGAGGGGGTGCGGAAGGCGTATGTGGATGGGGAGGGGGGTGGGAAAGCGGGGGTGGAGGGGGAGGGAGGGAAGGGGCCGAGAGCGCCGGGGATGAAGTATAAGCATTATAGTCCGCGGGCGAGGGTGGTGTTGTTTGAGGCGGGGAGGAAGGGGGGGGTTGGGGTTAAGGAGGTGATGAAGAAGGGGGGTAGGGAGACAGAGACGGTGGGGGTTATTAGGACTGGCGGGTGGGCTGTTGCTGGAGGGTTGGGGTATGCGAGGTTGAGTGAGGTGGCGGCGGTTGTGAATGGGAAGAAGGGAGAGACGGGGTTGGTGGTTAAAGAGGGTGTGCTTCTGGACGAGGGCCGGAGTGAGGCGGGGAGGTTGCTGGATGTGAATCTTGGAGGGGACGTCAAGGGGGTGGCACATGGGTTGTTTGCAGCGCTGCGAGAGCTGGACAGGCTTGGAGCCGATGTCATCTTCGTGGAAGGGCTTAGCGACGGGGACGATATCGCGGCGGCGGTCATGAACAGGCTCAGGAAGGCGGCCTCGGAAATTAGAGCTTAGATAGACGCATTAGACGTCTCCCAGGAGGCATTTTCCACTCAGCAGTTTTGCTACCCAACGACACGCGGCTCGCCCAACCTTTTCCATAAATACTCTAAACTCATATCATAACCCCGTTCCCGTTCCCGTTCTCGTTCCCACCCCCCTACAACCCCTGCCTCAGCCAGTCCGTCAGCTTCGCCTTGCCTAGTTGCGCCAGGTTGTTGACGCCCTGCTCGCTGAAGGGATCGATCCGGCTGAGGTTGACGTCCTGCGACGGCGCCTTGCTGCACCGCTGCACAATAATAGTCGGGTCCGTCTCGAGCACCACGCCGTCGTCGCAGATCTCGTCGACAGCCAGCGACACCAAGTCGTAGTTTTCGATGATGGTGCGCTTGTCGACCGACTGCTTGAACAACAAATGCAGGCTGTCGCGCAGGGCCAGCAGCACATTATACAGCAGGATCTCGTTGTCGCCGAGGCTGCCAACCACGTACACGGCCACGTCCGACTCCATCTTGTACAGCACGATCCGGTTGTCGTAGAGCAGGATGTCGCCCGTCTGCTTGGCCGTCTTTTGGAGGAGCCCCTTCTCGAACCGGGTCTGGGAGGTCTTGTCGGGGTAGGGGTTCTGCGAGGAGGCGGTGGGGGCTGCGAAAGTCAACACTCGATCGATCGACCTTTAACCAATTTCCTCGCTCATCTTGCTCATTGCATTGGGTCTCGTACCGGCTCCTGCTGGGTTCGTTGCCGCTTGATGCGGCGGGGTGTAGTACTTTGTGAATATCCGCGACCCGTCCTCGCTAGAAAGGATGACTGGGCGGTGTTAGCAGCTTAATCGCAGGTTATGCCAGGAGCTCAGTCGCAACTGGTGACGGGTCGCGAGTGTCCATACGGATAGCGTTGACGCTATACAGCGACATTCCTGCCGACATGGTGGCGGTATTTGTTATGGTTACCCGGCTCGGCCAAGTATTCGTTATTTGTTGACGGTTGTCGGGTTCGAGGGGCGCAATGGGCAGCCGGGTTAATTACTTGGTATCGTATCGTGGGTGGGATGTGCTGCTGTGGTTGTTTGGCTGGTGCTCTGCGGCGTTCTGGAGTTGTGGGGTTCTTGTCGCTGTGATGTGGCTTGACCTTTGCTCCCTTGGGCTGCCCCACAATTTCAGGTCGGGAACTGTCTTACAGGGGGTGGGGTGTTTAATGGCTTGCGCCGTGCCCCTGGCGACGCGTAAAGTGGTTGGGTCAAACGCGAACTTTCGCGTCCAAGTGTCTCCGTTTTTCCCTTGCCTTGACTTGCCCGCTATTCGTACCGACCCAGCCCAACTTCAGCGTCCCACTTTGCACCATTTCCCCTGTCGACAACAACTTCACCCCGCGTTCCTCAACACCATACCCACCGCCACCAGTCTTCCGAATAAAGAACCGGAAACAGAGGCAGCAAAGATGTCGTCGCCTTCAAAGAGGTCAACACGCAGTTCTGCGACGCCCAATCGGGCAACCCGCAGTTCGCAGCAGCGAAGCAGCCCCGCGGCTGGCCCCTCGAACGCTGCTGAGAGGACCCCTCGACAGACAAGGTCCTCGCAGTTGGCTTCAAGTCCGTTGTTCTACCAGTCTTCATCTCCCGCCCCCGGCGCCAACAGGGCCTCCTCCCCCCTTCGCCAGATGACCGACACCCAGAGCACCAACAACGCACCCCCCAGCTCGCCCTTGCGCCAGCAGACAGAGACACAGAGCGCCGGTGACAGGACTCCCCGCGCAAGCCGTGGCCTCATTGGAGGTGGGACATCCTTCCGCGCCCTATCATCAAGCCTCGCCTAGCTAACCGCGCAGACTCGTCCCCGATCCGCTATGACCCTAGCTCCAGCCCCGGCCACCAGCTCACCCAGCAGTCCGACCTCCGCAGCGACAGCAGCGCGCTCTTTGTGAGCTCACAGCGAACGAACAATGGTAGATCCTACCGGGGCGACATCAACTCGGATGTTGCCCGCACACCCCAGGTTCCTCGCCGGATTATTCTAGACGACGCTGGCCGTGTTGTCCGGGACGGTTCTACCCTCGGGTCTGATGCCGCCTCGTTTGCGAACAACAATCCCCATACGTCGGAAGCCGACGCCCTTGGCGGCCCGAGCCAAAGTCTTGTTTGGGGTACAACCGTTTCGCTCGAGGACTCGTTCGCCTCGTTCAGGGACTTCCTCAAGAACTTCACAAGGAAGTACCGTATGTGGGCAGATGGCGCCACCGAGGCCGACACCAATGGAGAACCCGAGGCTGATTCGAAGCCCTACTGGGAGGCCCTGGAGAACATGCTGCTGCTCGGCACCAACAAGCTGTACCTGGACCTCCGCGACCTCAAGGCTTACCCGCGGACGGCGAAACTGTGGCACCAATGCCAGGCGTACCCGACCGAAATCATCCCCGTTATGGATCAGTGTGTCCACGACTGCATGATCGAGCTTGCGCAGGCGGAAATGGCAAGCCAGCGGGCCGCCTCACACAACACGGCAGCGCCCAATGCGCCCCAGGCCTCACAGAGTTCCGAGATTGCTTTCCCCAGCTCCGATCGCGGCGAGGAGCCGTCGACACCCCGACCTGCTCAACGGGAGCAGATGACGCTTGAGGACCAGGTCATCAAGCAGCAATATCTGGTTCGCCCTTGGGGCTCCGACGAGTCCATCAACCTGCGAGACCTCAACCCCTCGGATATGGACAAGCTCATCTCCATCAAGGGTCTCGTTATCCGGGCGACACCTGTCATCCCTGACATGAAGGCCGCTTTCTTCAAGTGCGGTGTCTGCGGACATTCCGTCTCGGTCGAGCTGGATCGCGGCAAGATTCGTGAGCCCACCGAATGCCCGCGCGCCCGCTGCAAGCAAAAGAACTCGATGCAGATCATCCATAACCGCTGCATGTTCGAGGACAAGCAGGTCATCAAGCTGCAGGAAACCCCAGACGCCGTCCCCGCTGGACAGACGCCCCACTCGGTGTCTGTCTGCGTCTACAACGAGCTGGTCGACTTCTGCAAGGCCGGTGACCGGGTCGAGCTGACGGGTATCTACAAGGTCACGCCTGTGCGCGTCAACCCGCGCATGAGGACGGTCAAGAGCGTACACAAGACCTACGTCGATGTGGTGCATGTGCAAAAGGTCGACAAGAAGCGGATGGGCGCAGACCCGACCACCCTTGATTTGGCCGAGGAAGAGGAGGCCCACGTCAGCGGGCAGAGTCTCGACGAGATCAAGAAGGTTTCGCCCGAGGAGGAGGAGAGGATCAGGTCGACGGCGGCCCGCCCGGACATCTACGATTTGCTCTCCCGCTCGCTCGCCCCTTCGATCTACGAAATGGACGACGTCAAGAAGGGCATTCTCCTACAGTTGTTTGGCGGAACCAACAAGACCTTTGAGAAGGGGGCGAGCCCCAAGTACCGTGGAGACATCAACATCCTGCTCTGCGGTGACCCGTCGACATCCAAGTCGCAGATTTTGTCATACGTGCATAGAATCGCCCCCCGAGGTGTTTACACCAGCGGCAAGGGCTCCTCGGCGGTCGGTCTCACTGCCTATGTGACCCGCGACCCCGAGACGCGGCAACTAGTACTCGAATCCGGTGCGCTCGTCTTGTCCGACGGAGGCGTGTGCTGCATCGACGAGTTCGACAAGATGAACGAATCTACACGGTCAGTCCTCCACGAAGTGATGGAGCAACAGACCGTGTCAGTAGCCAAGGCCGGCATCATCACGACGCTCAACGCCCGGACAAGCATCCTAGCCTCCGCCAACCCGATCGGCAGTCGTTACAACCCGGACATGTCGGTCCCGCAGAACATTGACCTGCCCCCTACCCTGCTGTCTCGTTTCGACTTGGTCTACCTCATCCTCGACCGGGTTGACGAGAAGGCCGACCAGCGGCTGGCGCGCCATCTGCTCTCCATGTACCTCGAGGACAAGCCCGAGTCAGCCCAGAGCGACAAGGACATTTTGGTAAGCCCTCTTCCCAACCTCCCCGTCTTTCCACCGACCCAATACTAACCTTGACTCCCCCCCGTCCAGCCCATCGAATTCCTCACCTCGTACATCTCGTACGCGCGCGCCAAGATCCAACCCAAAATCAGCCCCGCCGCCGGCCGCGAGCTGACGGACGCCTACGTGGAGATGCGCAAGCTCGGGCAGGACGTGCGCGCCGCCGAGAAGCGCATCACGGCGACGACGCGCCAGCTCGAGTCCATGATCCGACTCGCCGAGGCCCACGCCAAGATGCGCCTGTCCGAGACCGTCACCGCCGACGACGTCAAGGAGGCCGTGCGCCTGATCCGCTCCGCGCTCAAGACCGCCGCCACCGATTCTCAGGGCAGGATCGATATGAGCCTGTTGACGGAGGGGACCAGCGCCGCGGAGCGCAAGCGCAAGGCCGATATGAAGGATGCGGTGGTAAGGTTGTTGGATGAGTTGACGGCGGGCGGGCAGGCGGTGAGGTATTCGGAGGTGGCGAGGAGGCTGGCTGAGGGGGCGGGCGTGCCGGTTGAGCCGAGCGATTTTGCGGAAGTGATGAGGACGTTGGAGATGGAGGGGGCGGTCATGATCAGCGGCGAGGGGCCAAGGAAGAACGTGAGGAGGGTTACGGCGAGTGTTTGATGATGTGGGTGAGCGATGAGGGTCACGGTTTATGTATGGGTTGGTTGGGTTGACTTCACATCTGGGGGCGTATATCTGGTTTCCAATCATGTTCCTGTCAAAGCACAAACCTCGCATGCCGTGGCGGGTAACGTCCGCAGTTAGGTATAATGATCGAACACGATTCCAACGCCGGCCTGCCCATCGTCCTCAGTACTTGTCACCCAACCCATCGCCACTTGTGTCGGCAACATGCCCCCTCTCGGCCTCCTTTTGCTTCGACTTCTCCTGTTTCCCCGTCTCCTCAGCCTTTTGCGTCATCGGCTCACTCCCATCCATGACGACGGTCTTATCGTCGCCCACAAATCCCGTGTCCAGCCGCCATTCCCGCAAATCGTCTTCGGCATCGTTCAGGATCTGCCTCGTCTGCGAAGCATGTGCGTACGGGGGCCGCACGTCACCCGGTACCACGGGCGTATCATCCAGCAGCTGCAGCAACCGCAGCCCGTGCCGTGCCAGGATGGCCTGCTTCTCAGCGCGCTCGATGGTGGCGAGGAAGTCGACCGTGTACGCCTCCTTGAGTTTCTGCCTGGTCTGTTCCCATCCATTAGCACAACATCCCCATAGGTAGGTAGGTATTCAACCCCACAAAAGAGAACCTCAAGCAAGAAAAAAAAAGAAAGAAACAAAACAAAAAGAAAACATACCACATTCCCCAACTGCGCCTCCGCCACCAAATTCTCCGCCTCCGCCCTCACCAGCTCCTGCTCCAACGTAACCAGCCGCGCACTCTGCGGCTCCCTGATCTTCAACCTCTGAATCTCCTCCGCCACCTTCCGCTTACCATCCCGGCTCGGCTGCACGCTCCGCTCCGTATTCCGCACCACCTTCAACACCGCCCGGCTCTCGTCCAACCGCGCCGCATACACATCCTCCTGCTCCCCGAGCTCCGACAGCAGCACCCCGATCTTGTCGCTCACGTCCGACACCGCCGCGTCGTTACCACCACCTCCTCCTCCCACACCACCACCACCACCACCACCACCACCACCGCTGGTAGTAGTATACCCCGCAGCAGCGGGCGCCAGCTCACCCCACTCCGAAAGCTGCGTAGCAATAGACAGGCGCTCGCGCGCGGCCGTCTCGTGCGCTGCAACGAGCGTGTTGGCGGATTTGATCAGGCGGTGCAGGCGCTTGGAGAGGGCGGGGTGGGAGGCGCCGCGCAGGGAGGGGAAGGAGAAGGGCTTGCGGTGGGTGGAGGTTCCGCCGCCGCCGGAGGAGGAGTGGTGATGGGTGGAGGATGTGGTGGTGTTGGTGTTAGTGTTGGTGGTGCCGGTGGAGGAGCGGTTGGAGGAGCGGATGGAGAGGGCGCGGTTCCTGGTTAGGGGGGTGGGGTGGTTAGTTGCTTGCTTGGTTTGGTTTGTGGAGGGGGGAGGAGGGTGGGGAGAGGGCGTGGTTGGTGTTGTTGTTATTACCACTGGGCTGAAAGGGAGAAGCGGGCGCTGTCGGTGCTTCGGCGTGACATGGCAGGCTTCGTGGTTCGGTGTTGGAGTGTGCTAGAGGGGGGTGCTGTTCAGGAGGGACTTGGTAACTTACATCATCTTGGGCAGTTTGTTCGATATAGTATAGGGTTTGTTGCTGAGGCCTCGAATAGTTATATTGGGCAGGTCCAACACCGAGGACTTTGCTCCTCCTTCCCTCGCTTTGATACAGCCAGATATGCTCCGGAGCGTAAGGCAGGTGTTTCCAGAGCCAGATACCAGGACGATTTGGTTCTAACGAGCGCCAGGGGAGTTGAGCTCAGATCTTAGGCGGTCAATAAATCACACTTGCCCAACTCGATGCTGCTTTTTGAGTCAAACTGAGACTTGAAATGATATTCTGCTCTTATGTTGGTGATTAAAGACAACGATGGTGATGAAATTCCCATCCACGTTAGATAATAGCCTGCATTTCTCCTTAGTTCTCCCCAAACCCCCAACCCATCCGGCGGCGAGTCCCCCAAACCGACGTAATGTCTTTCATCAAGTTCGACTGCCGTCTTAAACAAGAGAAGAGCTCTCTTTGGTCATGGGACGGTGCCATCAGCTTATGACGTCATGGTTCACGACCCCTGCCCCACTAGCCTTGTCTGCGATCACCATCCCTTCTCACATGCAGTTCCCATCTCATGTTGAGTCTGTAGTTGTATTCGAGATGAAATAGATAATATTGTAAGTCAAATAGTACGAAATGTCGTCTTCCCGCATTTAATATCGCGTGTGCAAGTATTCGCCTTCTCGTGCCCCAACCCATACAATTAATGCCACCCGCCGATGTCCAAGTCTCCCAAACACCATTTCCCGAATTCAAGCAGCCTCCGCCGTCCAATAATTATGTATCCAACAATCCCCATCACCACCCCAACGGCATCCTCACACCCCCCATCCCGGCACCCCTTTCATGGTACTGTAACAATCTCACCGCCTGGTATAAACAACGGGCGTGCTCGCCCTCCTAAAACTCGTCACGCTCGTCCTCGGACCCGGCGAGTAGTGCCTCCGGTGGCCAGAGTAGCTTGACCGGGGCGAGTCGTGATGGTGGTGATGGTGGTGATGGTGGTAGCGAGGGCGCACGGGAATGATCTCCTCGTGGTAGTAGTATTTCTCTTCCGTGGGAGGTGCTCCGAAACACATTTTGATCGTTGTTTGTGTTTTTTTTTTTTTTTTTTGGCTCAGTTAGGGAGGTGAGAGGGTGTTGGTTGGGGAAGTGGGTTGAGGTGTAAGTGACGGGCTGGTGGTGAGTTAAGTGGAGGTTTGTTGAGTGGTAACTCTAGAGATCTAGGTTGAGGTAGGATCTGATGTTGGTTTACGGAGAGTTTACTGAGAGTTAACCAAAGAACTTGACTGGGATTCATCTTAGCCTCTACATATACACTACAGGTCGGTCGTCGGGAAACAAAAACAGGGTCTTGGCCTGACGCATCAAGGATGGTGTGCAAGACCCTGAATATGTAACTCCGCCTCAAATGTCCGTTAGTTTGGCAGCCAAGACAACAGCCCACGGGTTCAATGACGATGCTTGGCAGCCCTGGAAGTTGCTTTGCATTGATTCTTTGAATAACGTCACCTTGCAGACATGTCTTGGAGAAATCGCTAAGAAAAGTTAGCACATCAAGGCTGATGGGGTTTCCCTCCCCCCTGACTCCACGATAATGACATCTCCACACCACCAATCCACAAACGCAAAAATGTGATGAAACGGTATTTAACCGTTCCACTCAATGGTGCTTGATCCGATCCAGGCTCGAACTGGAGACCTTCAGTGTGTTAGACTGACGTGATAACCAACTACACCATCGGACCTATGCTTGTTGTTGGATCCCAGCATCACTGACTCGCGTTATGAATGTCTAGTCAGGCAACGCATGCATAGGAAACACTCAATCCCTTTTCAGTACACAACCCGAGAAACCGCCTTGCCGCTGCTTTTCTAGCTACTAGATGGCAGACAGAATACTTACAAAGTACACAGAACCAAGAAAAAACCAGACCATTTTCTATTATCCCCGACCTTCACCCTCTATTTCTTCCTCGCATCAAACTTCAACTCCAGATTCCCCACCAGCCACGTGGCAACAAACACGGCAATGGTGCTGCTGAAGATAATCAGAGGCTTGCGCAGGGCCGCCACGAGCGGGTAGTCGTATGTGATGACCAGCTCGCGGTCCCTCAAGTCGTCCACCAGGTTGCGCCCCTTGATGATGAGGGCAGTCCGGCCGATGGTGTCGAGGAATGTTCGGTGGACCTCGACGCTGACTTCGTTGATGGATTGGGCCGGGACCGAGGTGTGGTATTGCACATTCCTAACCAAGGAATCAGTAATTTGTTAGGAGGGGGTCATGTGGGATATGGGAAACATACTCGGCGCCTTCAGGAAGAATAACCCGGACCTGCACGTGCTCATACTCGACACCCTCCGGCTGCCTGGGGCCCTCAAGGAAGGGGACGTTAAGCACAAAACCCCCGGCGGCCGTCTGCCTCAAAAAGTTCTTGGCATCCGAGTTCCAGCCGATGGTGAACGGGTACTTCCACCCGCCAAAGACGGGGTACCGCGGCTTGATCTCGAGCAGGGCCTCCCGCTTGTTGCTCCGGAACCTAGACGTCGAGACGTTGCCGATAACGTCGGTGTAGTACGGATCGGCGCTGCCCACGCGCAGGGGGAACTTGAGTTCCTTGAGGGCGAAGCTGTTGGGCTGGTAGTACTGCGACTGTTGCCACTTGACGCGGTTGAACAGCGACGACAGGTTGGCGCCGCGGTGGTACAGCGTGTAGCGCTCCTCGAAGGCCACGTTGCCGCCCCAGTGGCTGACCTCGATGTCGCGCTCGAGGTGCGAGACGTGCGTCACGGGCTTGTTGAACTCGAACCGCACGCTGACGGGCTGGGCCGCGCCCGCGGGCTTCTCATCAAAGGGGCCGTACGTGAGCTTGGAGCCCTGCACCTGCGGGAACTCCTTGGTCTCGCCGCTCCCCGGGATCTTGGTGTAGTCGGGGATGGTGCTCGACGGGAACTTGACTTCGGTCTTTTGCTTGGTCGTCGTGTAGGCGGAGGGGCAGTAGGCCGAGAAGGAGAACGAGAGGAATTGCGGGTCCTCTTGCTTGATGGAGGCGGGGAGAGGCTTGTACGCCTTGAGGAGGTAGTAGCTGATCCCGAGGGTCTGCTGCGCGCCGGGCGCAAGGGGCTTCGGAAGACGGATGCGGAGGTACTGGATGTCACTGCGGGCAGTTAGCCTCTGAGGCCGAAAATCCTCGGGAACCTCCTCCCACCTTTCCTGGTCAAACTCGACGGCCTCGGCGACGAATGGCCCAGCGTTGCTGTCCTTGCGATCCTTCACCTCCACCCCTCCGAGCCGCGACAACTGGTCGGCCGTGAACGGCACAAAGTATTCATCTTGGGCCGCCTTGTCGATGTTCTGTACGAGTACGTTGATGTTCTCCTTCACGTAGTTCTTCTCGACGGAGATGACGTGGACGAGATTGGCGTTCTTGAAGACCTGGGGAGGCTTGAAGGTGGCCGGGAGGGTGGTGCTGGTGGAGCTGCTCTTGCTGTCCGCGCTCGCGGCCGAAGCCAGCGAGAGCAGCGACAGCAAGGCAGAGAAGACCGCTGACGTCTTCATCTTGGAAATGACGACGACAAGGAGCTCATTAACCTCACGCGCCCGCCAATTGACAAATTGCAGAAGAAGGGTTTGGGCTACGGGAAGCAAGGGTGTAGCCGATGATGCACCCTTCTGTCTTGGAGTTCTGGACCATTAATCGTGGCCTTCCAGCAGCAGCTGCTGCTGCCAGCCTCGAAAAGCTTACGTTGCCGAAACACCCCTGTCGGTTTGAATTGGTGGGGCCAGTTCGAGCACGCCAGCGGTTGATTGGCCAATTCCTCTCATAACTCTCGAGCTGTTTCCTCTTCGCAGCCTTGGGCGATGAACAAAACATGAGATTCGCTTCTCTTTAAATCTTTACAATGGTGGACTCCCCAAATTCCCCGCTGTTTTATCTCGGGCATGAAGTCCATATTCCACTCAACATTGAAAAGACGTCGCTAGCGGGGAAGGGGTGAGAGAGACCGAAGAACCCGACGAAACAATGGAAGGCGATAATTATTGTTGCAGTGGAACAGCAAGGAGCAAAACAAGCTTCAAAGGTGCCTTCCATAACTCCCACCAGGTAGCCCTCAAGGTGGTAACTGGCCGACCAGGCTCGCCCCAGGTTTCAACAGGCAGGTGCCAATTGGAAATACGTTTCGTACTGCATTGATGATGCTTTGGTTCTGGGCCCTTTGTCTTTGACTTCCTGGCATAGCCCTCTATCCTAATCATCAACACCCAAACTGCTCGAGATGGATGACCTGTTGCGGGAGCCATCACCACTTAATGACGACGATGGCAATGAATTCCGCCTCCCTGAGCTGAGCGGCGGCGATACCGTCCCACGCCCCGTGACGCCGCCGAACACCTCACACCGACATGTTTTCCTAGAAACCGAGGAAGATGTCGTGTCTCTCCTCCTACGCTTGTACAACGGCGGGATGCCTCTTTTTACCAAGAAGGCGTTTCGAGATGCCGCCGAGCAGCTCGACCGCTGCTTAGGAAACGCCAACTCGGAGCACAGAGTGTCGCTCATGGGCCTCGATGGCACGCCGGTCCATTTCTTCTTCAAGGTCGGCCAGGATGTCAGCAGCGAGAGCAAATTGTTTTGGCCGGGCTGCCACATTGTAACGTAGGTTTCTAATCCTATTCAACCAAGTCACGTTAACCCGACAGTCAAAACAGCGCCAGGCCCCGTCTTGACTACCGTGGGCTGTTTCAACTCATGTCAACCGACAGCAGCCAGCCGGGGATCCTTGAGCGAGCCTATCTGCCCATTGACATCGTCCAGGAAACTGAAATACGCGATACGAAGACCGGTGAGCTGGTTGTTCCTTGGTGCATGCTCAACCACGACGAGGTTCGGGAGCGGCTCTCCCGGGACAGGACTTTCTGGAGAAACACCACTCCGTTCGGGCACCTTCGATGGCTTCTTGGATCGCCTGGTATCATCCATAGCATTAAAAACGTCGTTGCCTTTGGATGTGGTACCATTACGCGGACGAAGGACTAGGAACTACACGAGCGGAGCATATCACAGCATGCGATGGTGTTGGAGGTGCGGGATCTTGTCAAGAGCCGTCTCGGCGTGGAGGTCAAGTGCTTTGCCCAGGATCCGGTCTACACATCCATCGACAAACAGGTCCTAGGCGAACTAGGCATCACGGTGCTCGACGACCCGAGGGCGTGGCTCGAGGTGGAGAACGGGAGTGTGGTCATGGCGATCGAGCCAACCATCCCGGCGATGGAGATCATCGCCGACATTGCAAGACCGGTCGCCATCATCATGTCGGCGATGCCAGAAGAGTGAGTCGAAATACCCACCACCCTAAGCAGACCTAACAAAACCCAGGGATATACTCGTACCCCGTGTGCTGAACATGGTCGACAACGAGTATTCGCTGAGGGCGCTGTTCGCTGGATCCTCGGTCCCTGGATACCAGGCCTTTTTGGATGTCAAGGTTGCTATGAAGAGGGAGGTAGTCGGATTGTTGAATGGCGATGGCGAGGTTGAAATTGATAGCAGCGGGTAGCGTACCGATACGATGCAGTAGCTTTCTATAGATAGGGTTAGACGAGGTTGTCAACAACTGAGCGTTGCGTTCAGGGGGAGCCACTCAATGGTCAACCACGCATTTAACCCTAACCCAGAAGAGGATAGCTCTCCACCAGCCAGCTCGAGCTCTTCCCTCAAGATCACAGCTGTGTGTGTTGGGTGTTGGGGTGCGGGGTAACAGCTGCTCCTACTTCGGCCTTTGCTTTTTGTGCTGTGAAATTTGAAAGAAGGTGAGGAGAATCCCTGCATTTGCTGGATTGATAGCATCGTTTGAATGGTCTAATCGGTCTAATCGGTCTAATCGCTCTCAGTCAGCACCGCGTTTCTGTTGAGTGGCTGATGGAGTGAAACAGAGACCGAGAGACAACAAACTTTCCAATAAACACCGCACAACAATTATATCGACCACGGCAAACAGCACAGCAAAGCAACAGCAGCAGCAACAGCAACTGCCACAGCAACTGCCATAGCCCAACATGGTCGGCCTCGGACCGAAACCACCTCCCTCTAGAAAGGGTACCGGTATGTGCAACCTAAACTATTCCAGTCTCGCTTAACTATTGCGGCCTGACCCCTCCTTCGGTGTCGCCGGTACACACAACACATGTGCACTTCGCCTGCCGCTTGGAGTCTCGGGTGTGATGGTAGCTCTTCCCGCTTGTCCTACTCCTACCCTGAAAAAGACCACAAGACCACAAGACCACAGAGACCAAAACCACTTTTAGTTGGTCCCCCTTTCCTCTTCCTCTTCCTCTTCCTCTGTCTGCCAGGGCACCCGGGAGGGACGCGTGCAACTTGCAACTTGCAACTTGAGAGAGCAAGGCACAGCAAAGCAAGTAAGGGAAAGTCGGAGTCGGAATCGGAATCGGAATCCACAGCAGCCTTCGATGAGAAGCTTGGTATCGAAGTGCTCTGTGACATCACCCTCCCTCGTGTGTTTCTCTCTGCACCCCGTCCCATGTTCCTCTTCTCCACCCGACCCTTGGCATTATCTCCCAACGATTCGACCTACAGTACCTATTTTTCTACTTGTATCTCCCCTTTGCCCATTTGCCCCTTTGCCCTTTTTCTCCGGTCTTGTGAGGACAGAAGTAGGAACCTAAGCTGTCGGAATGGCAACACCTGGAAAGCCGAGGAACCTATTTTACCCTAACCACCGCCGCAATCACGATCACAATCACAACCTAGGCCACGACCGCCCTCTTTTATCCTCGCAAAGACGTCCCTACTACTCTCACAGACACAACACCCCAACCATTCGAGAGGGCAAGGCACTGTGTGCCCAGCGACCCACCGTCGACTAACCATGGCTGTAGGCACGCTTGCCGATGCGCCCAAGGACCTCCTCGATGAGATCAAGCATCTTGAGCAGCTCTTTGCCATTGACACTCCCAAGCTCAAGGAGATCACCAACCACTTTGTCAATGAGCTTGCAAAGGGTGAGTCCGGCTTTATCGGCGATCCAGCCCACCAAAGAAATACTAACTAGCAACAGGGCTGACGGTCGAGGGGGGTAGCATCGTGAGTCAATAGCGCTAAACTCACAAAACAACAAAGACTAACTAAACCACAACAGCCCATGAACCCAACATGGGTCATGTCGCAACCGACCGGCTATGAGACAGGAAGCTACCTGGCCCTCGATATGGGCGGCACCAACCTGCGCGTCTGCCAAGTCACCCTTACGGAGCAGAAATCCGAGTTTGATATTATCCAGTCGAAGTACCGCATGCCGGATGAACTGAAGACGGGCGAGGCCGAGGAGCTCTGGGAGTACATTGCCGACTGCCTGCAGCAGTTCATCGAAACCCACCACGGCGACGCGTCCAAGCTGGATAAGCTCCCGCTGGGCTTTACCTTTTCGTATCCCGCCACCCAGAACTACATCGACGAGGGCACGCTGCAGCGCTGGACCAAGGGGTTTGACATTGACGGTGTCGAGGGCCACAATGTGGTGCCCATGTTCGAAGCTGCCCTTGCGCAGAGGGTGAGTCCCAGGGTATGGGGAATGAGGGTCATACGAGCATGTTTCTGACTTGGCCATTCATTCTAGGGGGTGCCCATCAAGCTGACCGCCCTGATCAACGACACAACGGGTACACTCATTGCCTCGGCGTACACCGACCCTAAGATGAGAATCGGTTGCATCTTTGGCACGGGTTGTAACGCTGCCTACATTGAGAACTGCGGTTCTATCCCTAAGCTGGCCCACCTGAACCTGCCGCCCGAGACCCCTATGGCCATCAACTGCGAGTGGGGTGCCTTTGACAACGAGCATAAGGTGCTGCCGCGCACTCCCTACGACGTCGCCATCGACAAGGACTCTCCGCGCCCTGGCCAGCAGGCCTTCGAGAAGATGATCGCCGGTCTCTACCTCGGCGAGATCTTCCGCCTGATCATGGTCGACCTGCATGACCGGAAGGAGGTCAACATCTTTGCCGGCCAGGACATTTCCAAGCTCCGGAAGCCGTACTCCCTGGACTCGTCCTTCCTGTCGTCGATTGAAGAGTATGTTGATCGGTGCTCTGATATTGTTTTGTTTGCTAACTCGGGCATAATAGGGACCCCTTTGAGAACCTCTCGGAAACGCTCGACCTCTTCCAGAGCAAGCTGAACATCAGCCCGAACCTCCCCGAGCTGGAGCTTATCCGCCGCACTTCGGAGCTGATCGGCACGCGCGCAGCCCGCCTGTCAGCGTGTGGCGTGGCGGCCATCAGCATCAAGAAGGAGTACGCCACCTGCCACGTGGGCGCCGACGGCTCCGTGTTCAACAAGTACCCGCACTTCAAGGAGCGCGGCGCCGTGGCGCTGCGCGAGATCCTGGACTGGCCCGAGAAGAGCAACCCCACGGACGAAGACCCCATCGAGATCCTGGCTGCTGAGGACGGCAGTGGTGTGGGCGCCGCGCTGATTGCCGCGCTGACTCTGCAGCGCGTTAGGGAAGGCAACATGCACGGCATCCTCCACCCTGAGAACTTCCAGTAGCCGCGCCGTCGGGTGATTATGGGCCTGGGCGCCATGGTACATAGCAGCAGCATGCCTCTGAGTGCATTGGCGAAGTAGCTTGGGATACCGCCGCGAGCAATGGCTGCCATCTCCGCACCTGCATAGCACGGTCGCGGAGACTCTGAGCCGCTCCGCGAGGATTTGGGCACAGGTTTCTCTAGCCGGTTATCAATTATCTTGATAGCTAGCGGCCAAGATAGGGCCGGTGGGAGCGTATAAAGGATGCTATGCTGACTGGTTCGTAATGTGATGTGATGCGATGCGATGTTATATGCGATGCTATATGCAATGCTATATGCGATGCGATGCTATGCTGACGTCACCCATAAACAACACCCCCTTTCTTAATACCCTTCCTCCTCCCCTTCTTAATCCCCCTTCTTCTCCCTCTTCTTAATCCCCCTTCTTCCACCCCTCCTCCTCCCCCCCTCCCCCGTTTCCTCCCCCTTCCTCCCCCTCCTCCCCTTCACTCCTCACTCCCCCCTCCCCACCCCCTCCGCCACCTCCAACGCCGCCCTAAACGTATCCACCAACTCCTCCTCCGTCTCCAACCCCACGCTCACACGCACCTGCTCCGCCCGCGCCCCGAACGTGCGCAGGTAGGCCGCCGCTTCGGGGTCCGTGCCCCAGATCGCGTCGTTGAAGGGGAAGGCGAGGGTCTGGTGGGCGCCGAGGTGCGGGCCGTGGTACACGGAGAGGTGGTCGTAGAAGGTGCGTGCGGCGGGGAGGGTGTGGAAGTCCAGGGCGAGGAGGCAGCCGTGGCCGGGGGTGAATTCTGAGTTGTTTTCTTCTTTGGTTGTGGTTGGGGGGGTGGTGGTGGTGGTGGGTGGGCGCATCATGGCGGTGTAGTTGGCGTGGGTGTTGGTGAAGGGCGGGTAGAGCACGGCTGTGAGGACGGAGGAGGTGGCGGCGTAGTTGTGTAGGAAGGTGGCGAGCGTGAGGGCGTTGCGGTTGAGGATGGTGGAGCGGGCGAGGTAGTCGCGGGAGTTGGAGAGGAGTTTGAGCGCGTCGGCGTGGAAGTATTCGTTGCGGAAGGTCGCGGTGAGGGTTGTTTTGAGGAGGGCGTGGTGGGCTGAGGAGGGGGGGAGTGTGATGGCGCCGCCCATTACCTGGTAAGGGGTGGAGGGTTAGTTTAGGGGAGCGGTGGTGGTAAGGGGTGGGGATGGGAAAGGGTGGAGCGTACATTGGCGTAGCCGCTAAGGGATTTGGTGATGGAGGTGACGATCACGTCAGCGACGGCCGAGACGTCGATATTGCAGAAGGACCCGATTGTGTCGTCTATCACGATGGGGACGCCGTATTTGTCGGCCTGTAGGTGGATTAGTTGGCTGTTTGGCGGCAGTAAAGGGGGTAGACCTGGGCCGTCACTCACAATCCCTCTCAGCCGTCGCAAATCCAGGCTCACCAGGATCGGGTTGCTCGGAAACTCGGCGAAGAGATACGCAACCTTCCTCCCGGCGACCTTCTCCCCCTCCAACCACTCCTCCAACTCCTCCATAATCCGACTCTCCGCATCACACGGCCCGAAATGCTTCATCCCGCCCTCGCTCTCCTCAAACAAATGATACGTATTCGGGAACACCGACCCCAACCCCACCACCACCCCTCCCCCCTCGCCTCTACCAACGCCCGATGCGCCCTATAAATCGCCGCCATCCCCGTCGGATACAACCACACATCCTCCTCGGTCACCACCCCCCCACCACCACTCGCCAGCCCCGCAATCCGCCGCCTCAACCCAGCATGCCCCTCCCCCAGCGGCAACCCCCCCTTCCCCTTCGCCCCCCCATTCCCCTCCGCCTCTCCATCCCCCCCCGCACCTGCCCCAACTTCCAACCCCGGAACCCCCCCCACCCCTCCCCATCCCCCTCCCACTCCAACACCCGCGCCCTGCCCGCCCTCACCGCCGGCACCAGCGCCGCCGCCAGCCGCGACGAGATGCCCGTGCCATAGTTCTGCCACACGCCGACCGCGCCCGCCGCCTTGTCGGCCGGGTAGGCTAGTACGTACAGCCGCACTACTGCCGCCTCTCCGTCTACCTCCCCGTTTCCGGCCCCGTTTCCGTTTGCATTTCCGTCGTGGGTGGCGCTGGCGTCGTCGTCGGCGTTTGGGTTGTCGGTGGTGGTGGTGGTGGAGAGGGGGATGTCGACGGCGCGGAAGAGGAGTTGGGAGGGGGGGATGTGGTGGGCGGGGTTGTTGGTTTTGGTGCGGAAGGGGGAGGCGGCGTGGCGGGCGGCGGTCGGGATGGTGTCGGGGTGGGTGAAGAGGGTGAGGGTGTGGGAGGTGGGGAGGCGGAGGTGGGGGTGTAGGGCGGTTGTGAGCTGTGGGTGAAAAGGGGGGGTTAGTGGGTTGTTTTTGGGTTTGGGGGGTGGTGAAGGTTGGGGTGGTGAAGGTTGGGTTCGGTTATGGGTTGGGCTGGGTTGTGGTGGGTTGTGGTGTACTTACCTCGCGCACCTTACCCCATGGCCCGAAGCGCGGGTAGACAAAGTTTAGTTTCTCAAACAGGTCGGGGTCGCCGCGGCGGAGGGCCTTGGCCGTGTCCCAGCCGGGGATGTGGAAGGTGATGTTGTGGGGGGTTTCCGGGGGGAGGGTGTTGCCCAGTTTGGTGTTGATTTGCTTGACCGGCATCTTTACGAAGTACACCGTTGTCTTTCGGCTTGACTGTCTATTATAGCTGGGACGCAAGGGCGTGTGTAAAAAGACAGAAAAAGCCAAAGACAGTCAAAGAAGAGTTACTCGGCACACGCGACACCAACCCGGCAGGCAGTCTCGCTCAAAATGGTCAAGACAGCAAATGCGCAAATTGTGGACATCAAGGTATGTATGTATAAAAGAGACGTCCGATGTCGCATTCAGACCTTCTCGGGCTCTCGGGCACCTCCGGCCCAAGCCTCCCCAACGACGAGGACGCCGAGTGGAGGCCTGGATGAGGAATCGCGGACTAGTCGCTGACCAGTCGCGAAGGGGCGGCTTTTCTATAAAAAAAATCATCCCGCCCTTCATTGGCCAATTACTCAACTGCCTGGTTTCAACCAGGTTCAACTCACATCAGATGGCGGATCCGGCAAAGGGGTGGAGTTCGCCGAAACTCCAGATTACCCCCGTGCCCCCCCGTTCCTCGTGGGCCGGTCACTCTTGGCCACTGTTGGGTCCAGGACTCAGAACTCAAGGCAGCAAGGGAGCGTTGATGATGCCGTTGTTGCTACAGTAAGTAGATAATACAGTTTACCGGTATGCACAGATACTCCTGAATCCCCTCGCTTCCCCATGCTTGTTCGACAAACACCACAGGTACCCAAAAGCAGACTTATACACCATCAAAACTTCCCCAAACTCAAACTCAAACTCAAAACACCTTCAAACCCTCCCCAAACCCACAATAACACAAACAGTACTACCAAAACTCCCTACTCTTCCCCTCAAACGCAAAGTTCAGCGCGACGGCCACAAACAGGGCGGCGCACAGCACGCTGGGGCCGACCTTGTCGTAGTACCGGGCCACCCTGCGGGTGCGGATGGCGCTGCTGCGGTACAGGTAGATGACGACCGAGTAGCACAGCGAGAGGAGGCCGAGCAGGGTGAAGGCGCTGGCGGCGACAAAGGACGCCTTGTTGCCGTGCTCGGTGCTGAAGTTGAGCAGCGTCACGGCGATGGTGCCGATGTAGATGGAGTATTCGAGCTAACGGGGGGTTGGGTTAGTTACTCGATTTAGTTGAACCATAACGGGATTCGGGGGAAGGGGGGGGATCAGCTCACCCATCCTAAAAAGGTCCGCTCGGCCGCGAAATAGACCTTCGGCTCGACGCGCACAGGCACATAGATCTTCTTCCCCTTGGGCGCCTTGAACCGCCTCTGCTGGATCTCGCCCGTCCCGAGCAGCGACTCGAGCCGTGCGTTACGGGGGACTTCGGTCGCCCGCGGCCGCGGCACCAGCGACTTGAGCAGCCACCACGTGCCGCGCGCCGCCGCGTTGGCCGATGTCGAGACGCGCGTCTGGAAGTACGTCCAGCCGCCCACCCGGCGCGCCTCCTCGAGCCGGTCCTCGTCATCCTCGTCGTCCGAGTCGTAGAGGTAGGTGTCCTCGCCCGAAGGGCGGTCGACTGTCTGGTCTTCGACGTCGGCGGACAGGGCCGGCGCCCGGCCGTTTCTTGTGGCTGCAGCGCTGGATTCGCCGGTTTGGGCGGCGCCCGAGGTGGCGGGCCGCTGCTGCTCGTCGTCCGAGTCGTAGTCGTCGTCTTCATCCTCCTCTTCGTCATCCGATATCGACGTCGTGGCCGAGTGCTCGAGTCGTTTGATGCCGAAGTCGTGCGTCACCGGCTTGCGGATGTCGACGTCCATCTGCGGCATCCAAAACGGCAGCAGGTCTATCCTCTCGGGGAAGAGGCAGGCGACGCCGTGGATGAACTTGGAGAACTTGGGGACCGCCTCGACGAGGTGGCTGGAGATAAGCTGCCGCACCCACTCGGGCGGCTCCTGTCCGAGCTGTGTCTGCAGCTTGACTTCGAGAATGGCGTAGGGGAACCGGACGACATCTCCGGGCGGGAGCTGAGAGAACGGGTAGTCGATGCCGATGTCGGTGCGGCGCCAGTTGTCTCCTGACCTCCTCACCCCGTCGAGGTTGTCCTCACGGACCATGGTAAGCTCTGTATCGAGCGAGATACGAACACGCGCGTCGGCGGGAAGCTGAAACGCCGTGCGGTGGTAGAAGGACCTGCACACCGGCTTGTAACCCTTCTTGAGGACGGACCACTGGATCTCACGGGCCAGCCTCTCATCCTCGGCAATAGCCTTCTCGGACTTCTTGCCCTCCTTCCGCGCCTTCTCGAAGATGGCCGCCGGGAGGAGCTCGCCGTGCAGGTAGGCGTTCACATTCTTCTCCTTGACCGAGAAGCGGGCCTTCACCGACTTCTCGCCCGTCCAGTCTTCTCTGTGTGTCTTGCGCTCGACGAAAATGGTCTCGTTTTGCATACCGCCATACCAGCGGAGCCGGATGGCCTCAGCACCTTCTGTCTTCTTGAGCCGCCCTTCGTACAACTCCCAAGTGTCCGGGTTGTCGTAGTAGATGGATGTAATGGCCGAATCCTGGGCTTCGAACTCCTTGCTCGCGTTGAAAACGAGGACGGGCAGATGCTTAAGGATAATGAGCTTGAGCTCCGTCACGTTGTCGGGATGCACCCAGTATTTCGTCGTGTGTCGGACAAAGCTGGCCTGACTTCCGCCGGCGGCGCTGTCGCCCTTGACGGGGTTTCCTCTTGTTCGCACGAGATCGTAGAGCTTCGACAGCTTCACCACCGACGCGTCGTAATTCTCCTTGTAAAATGGTTTCGCCTTGAGTCGGGTATCGAAGACGGGTCTTAGATGCCATCCGGTCATTTTCTATCCCGTTGTCAGTTTTATTCCATCCAATGCCTGATATGGCCCAATCGCACTCACATCGTGCTTTTTGATAATCTTGTAGAACCCCGTGTAGTTGAGCTGCACAAATTTGGCGAGGTCGTGGACGTCGGCGATAATATCGCTCAGGTCCTCCTCGAGTAGCATAAACTCTTCCTCGCTGGGCCCGTCCTGGCCGAGGCCGCGTTCGTTAAGGCGGTTAACGACGTCGCGTACCTCACGCTCACTGACGGTGATGCGGCGCGAGATCTCCATGGCCTTGACCTGCTGCTTGGAGTGGACCTTGTCGAGTTCAGACTCGAGCTTGCTCACGAAGCGGCTCTCATCCTCCTCGGTCCATTCGCGCCGCGGGGATTTCCCAGATTTCGCGCGGTCATCGGCAGCGGGCTGGGCGGAGCCGCTGGGCTGCTTGAGGTCGGCCTTGAGGCCATCGTAGTCGATGTAGTACCATTGGTATTCGCGGATAACGCTCGAGCGGAGCTGCTCGCCGAACTTCATGACGACGACGCCGGGGGGAGCTCGCCAGGTGGGATCGCGGATACGGTGGCGCGGTGAGTGCAGATGTTTTGAGCGAGACTTGAGGTCGTGGACGATCAGCAGCATGGGGCGGCGGGGCAACAGCTCGAGCGGTCAATTGTTAACAACCTGGAAGCCGAGGGCCCAGAGGTCGCCACTGTTAGCCAAGCCTCGCCTGTCTCGAGCTTGATCCTTGAAACTGGAGCTCTCCGTTTCGCCGTTTCTTTTTGTGTTTTTTGCTGAAGCTCCACTTCCACTTGCCTGTAACTTGCCGTAACTTACTCGGATCAGACAGATCACCTGCTCGAGGTCAATGCCTACCTCTTTTCTCCAGCGGCTAATTGAGCGAAGCTCTGACAGAAGAAATCGACAGCTTCTCAATTCAATCTTCACCAGCGACGCTGTACCCCAACCTCCAGGCATTGCCGCGGGCACAGCGAGTCTTTGTAGCGGCGCTGGCAAAGTGAGCACGTGGACAGGCAAGCTCTACGATTGGCGAATTGTGGTCTGGGCTCTGCTGCTGGTGCATTTGGTGGAGCTGGTGGGGTCCCTGCGTTGCTGGAGCTCCCCAGCCAAGGCATGCACACAGCTGAAACCACGGCCTTGAGTGGTTGCGCTTTTGAAGATCGGATCCTGCCGAGATCGTGCAGATGGAAGTTCCACGCAAGCAAACGTAAACTGTCGTTATTGTAACCTAGCGTTACTTGATTGCTTAGACATTTCATTGGTTTTAATTGATTCCACCTGAATGAGATACATGTAGCCGACACCATCCAAGAGTTGCAGTTGAAAGATTGACTAACTTCGATGACGGGAGGCTGGGAGCTGAGGTTATGGAGGTCATCGATTCGGATCATTGCTCACCGACCCGTCTGCCAAGGCCAGCCACTGTGGGGACTGCCTCGTCCACTAAAAAATCACCCGTCAGGATTTGGATTTGGCTTCCAGGTTCCAGACTGCCTGGTCCCGTCGGCTCCAGGACCCCATCATCGACCCCAAATCCCAAATTTTTGGTGGTGAGGGGCAGATAGAGGGGCACACATGCAAATCCCATCTGCCGTGACTGTCCGCCTATTACTTTATCACCATCCATCATCACAACCCGACTTCCAGGTAGCCAAGGAAACGGAAACGGAAACGGCTCAGACATCTCCAACCAACTCTCCCTCCCACACCCCCTAAAACAAACGACACCGAAACAAAAAAGAAAGAAAAAACGAACCCCCAAAATGGCCGACCACGACACCATCTCCTCCCGCATCTCCCCCTCCTGCCCGCCCGACACCCAGCGCATACTGACCGCCGCCTGGGCCCACGACCTCGCCGCCGTCAAGAAGCTGCTCGACACCCCCGGCAAGGCCAGCCTGCAGGACCCCTCCACCGGCGAGACCCCGCTGCACGCCGCCATCCGCTCGTGCGGGCCCGCGCCGAAGGAGGAGGGAGAGGGCGGTGACGGGGGTGATGGGGATAATGAGGGGGAGGGTGATGATGATGCGGCTGATTTGGAGGCGGCGAAGAAGGTGGTTTATGAGCTGTTGTTGTGGGGCGGAATCTGGAATGATGTCGATGATCGGAATGAGACCCCTGGGTGTGTGGCGCATCGGTTGGGGCGCAGGGAGTTGTATAACTTGTGTGTGGAGGCTGGTGTGAGGGCGGAGATGTTGTTTGGGGTGATGGAGGGGTATGAGGAGCTGGAAAGTGTGGATGGGGAGGAGGGGGAGGATATTGAGGTGATTGATATGGGTGTTGACGAGGGGGAGATGGTGGTGGTGGGCGAGGACGGTGAGGAGGCCCCTGCGCTGGTTAATGTCAAGACTAGCGGGCAAAATAAGGCGGCGGAAGAGGAGGAGGAGGAACAGAAAGGAGAGGAGGAAGATAAGGAAGAGGAAGAGCCCAGGTTCCAGCCGCCCAAAGAGGATACAGCGGCCGATGTCACTTCCGAGGCGTACCTACGGTCGAAGCTGACCTACTCGGACGGCAAACTTGTCGACGACGACGGCAACGGTGTAATGATGGCTTGGGAGACCGATATCATGCGCCAGAGCGTTGATGCCTTGCTACCAAACAAAGAGCCAGGGAAGCGAATTCTCAATATCGGATTCGGCATGGGCATCATTGACACCATGTTTGCCGAGACAAAGCCTTCTATCCATCACATTATTGAAGCCCATCCCGAGGTTTTGGAACATATCTCCAGCCCTGGTTCCAAGTTCGACGCCGCCTGGGAAGAAAGCGGCCCAGGCCCGGGCACTTTCAAGGTGCTCGCTGGAAAGTGGCAAGAGCTTTGCCGGCGGCTGCTCGAGTCAGGGCAGATATACGACGCCATTTACTTCGATACCTTCGGCGAAGACTACTCACAGCTCCGCAAGTTCTTCACCGACTTTATCCCAGGCTTACTAGATGGCGATGGCAGATTTGGCTTCTTTAACGGCCTCGGGGCGGACCGCTTGATTTGCTATGATGTTTACACCAAGGTAGCCGAGTTGCACCTCACCGACGCTGGTCTGGATGTTGACTGGAACGTAATTGGCGTCGACATGTCACACCTTGCCGAGGCTGGCAAGGGCGAGTGGGAGGGGGTAAAAAGGAGATACTGGACTCTGGATAGTAAGTGTTTTCTTTTACTGGTACTTGGTGGTGGACACAAAGCACCCGATCCAACCAATTTTCAACGAGCCCTATGTGGTAGGCAAAGAGGTTGGATCGTTTAGACCTCAACGGGTAAGATTGGTTTGCTAACACCTCGCAGAATATCGCCTGCCGACTTGCACGTTTCTGGGCTGAACAGCCCAATTCTAGCAAACGCATTTCCACAATCTAAGTGGCCAGAAAGTCACACTCAAACAAGGCTACGAAAGCCACCCGATGTCGCGAGCCTTGGTACATACATTGACACACCTCACTCACACCCCGCGAATAGAAACCATATCCCATCGCGGGTACCAACCTAGAGTGCGCAATCATGCAGATGGATCTGATCTCTCCATTGAGATCAGAGGCTTACAGACTTTTCGATGGAGGCCTTTACTAATGAGCTCAATATCTGCACCTCTGATGCTTCAGAGCCCGCGTCTCCTTCTCCTTCCTCTTCCACCTTCGACTTTCTCCGATGAGCCAATGCTATGAACTAGTCATGTTGTCGAAAACGCAACTCCGCCAGTCTCTATTTTTTGCCGAGAACCTTGCTCTTCTTTCACTCCTACGCCGAGCTCCTACAGCTCATCAGACCAACGCCTTGCCACACTGGGCAGCCCGTAAAGATTCCGGCCGGCTCCTCTCGTTTAAACGCGAGGTCGACTTAACCAGCGCCCTAGCCTTCCTCTGTGGCGTATCAGACAACCCGCTTCATGTTGTAGCCACTTGTGTCGAGGAGCTAGCTGGCGGAAAGGGGGCCCGAATAGTCGTTGCCATCAATAAGAAACATGCGACGTGTGGGAGTGTGACCTTAACACGCGTTAAGGATGGGCTTGTAAAAGTCCTCCGTCACCTCTCTCAGGCAAACGACGGTGCGTACCCCCCATTCCTCCTCAAAAAAGAGCCTTTTTTCATAGTCATTCATTCAATAGAAGAGCACACCCTTTTGGAAGATCGAGTCCTGGGCGATATCGCGGATATGTGCAAACATCGCATCTTCTCCCGAACTAAGTCCAACAGACCCGACGCAACGTATATCAGACGGGACAAGGTCTTTCTCGGTGTTTCCCTACAGCAAATACTGGAGAATGTCCGCAACCGCCGCAACCGCATGGGGCCGGAAGTGAAAATCGAAAGGTTTATTGAGGATGGCCAAGACCTGCTAGACGGTTTGACGAAACTTGAAATCTGTCAAAAGAATGTCGTGGGACATGTCAAGAACGTTCTTTGCGCCGCCCACCGGCTCAACAAGGGCACCGACTTTGACAAACTCTTCGAGGGCGTTAATCCGACCGAGCTGGACCCGTTGCTGCGGAAATGTTTCATTGACCGGCTGTCGAAACTTGCCCAATACCGAGAATGTGCCTTGTATCTCCTCCAAGTGGCCAAGGATTTGAATATTTTCCGGAAGACAGAGGTCACGCTCGTCTCTCTCAGCGAGAAACTGCTCGCAACAAACTTCAAAGTATCACCGGGCCGCCATCTCAATGACTGTCTTTCCCGGTGTGGCAACGGGGCTTCGCTTGCTCACGGCGTCAGGAACATCGCCTCCAAGCTCAAAGATTTGAAGTTGGACAACTCAACTTTCCTTTCCACCGTCGGGAATGTCCTTCAGGATTCGCGTGTCCATGCCGAGGTACAAATCGTGTGCCACTACGAACTTCATCCTGCCGCCAAGATGCCACGCGTTATTTGTTCCAGCAAGGATGCCTGTTATCTTTGTAACCTATTTGTCCAGCTGCACGGGAAGTTCTACATCCCTAGGACACATGGCAACGTTTACACCAGCTGGCTTCTCCCACCGGTTCCCAGTCTCACCAACGTCCAGGCCCGACTCAACAAAGCTTTGGAGGTCGAGATAGGAGGTATCATTGGCAACTTGATGAAAAGCGACGCTCCAAAGTTGGTGCTGACCCAAAACCAAAACGAAAGCACCGTGTTTCCTTTCTCAACATTTCTACCCACGCCAGAAAGTTCGGTGGCACCAGCGGAAGCTTCCGGGAACGGTGATCAGGCTACCGAGACCCACGGGATACATGGTGCTCAGCAATGCCTACGAGAGATTGGCGAAGGCCTCACCCGTGGGTTATCTATTGAAGCCCCTCCCCAGACCCCAACCACCGGTACTTTCGGTCCGGCATCTCCTGTCTTGGAGAGTCATACTAGCAGACCACTCGGCGGCGACGCAGGCCTACCCATTACGCCTCAAGCATCAGTCCCAAATTCTCCCAAGGTTCCCGAGGTCAAAGATGTTGACTCGGCAAACTTTCACGAGGGAGCAAGAAAGGATCCCGATGAGCTAGCCACGGCTTCTCCTGATCACCCAGCATTGGCCAACCGCGACACAGTAGAGCCATACCAAGAAACAAAGCCGGCCCAAGAGCCCAAGCCAACTCTAGACCCAAAGTCGAAAACCGAGACAACCAGTCCCATCAGCTCCCTCCCACCCCAAATCCACCACCACCGCCACCTCGCCCGCGACCAGCCCATCACCCTCTCCCTCTCCCCCACAGCCACTGGCACCGCCCTTACCTCATTCACAGCCGGCCCCATAACAATCCACCCCGACCTCATCCGCACCACCCAGCCCCCCACCAACCCCCTGATCACCGAAGTACACATCCACTGGTTACCAAGGCGGCGCGCCGCAGCCTTCTATCTGGCGCGCCCCAAAGGCTTTGTTGATCTAGAGATGTGTGAGGCGGGTGTGAATGTTGAGGGGGAGAGTGCAGCTGGGTGTTTGTATGTGGCGTACCGCGGGGAGGTGGTTGTTTTTGATTTTGGGAGGGGGATGGTGTTGGGTGTTGAGGGGGGAGGGGGGTTGGTTGTGTTGATGGGGAGGGTGGTGGTGACAGGAAGGGGGGGACGGGGTTGTTCTTTTTCTTCTAGTGCTGTCTTAAGTCATGTACTTCTATTTCTCTCCCCTTTTCTGTCCTTTTTCTGTTTTTACTTGGTTTCATCCTCTTCCTCTGTATTCTAAGGCACAGCCATACCCGGGACGGAGTTCACATAGAGAGAGTTACTCGTAGCGGGGAATTGTTAGGCAAGGAATACACATTATCGCCGCATGTCTGAACGCTATCTGACTACAACACAACATACATCCATACTACATGAGACTGCTCCTCCCCCCAATCTCCATACTCCCCTGGCCATCCTTCATATCCCCGCTCCGCCCCACCACAAACTCGCGGTAAATCCGCTCCAGCCGCGCCCGCTCACTAGAACTGATACTCGCCCGCGTCGCCTCAAGTGCCTTGATGAGATGCTCCCAGCGGAGCACCACCTCGGCATTACCACCGCCACCGCCGCCATCTGCCGCGTCGCCGTTAACACCGTTAGCATTCCCACCGGCGGCGGGGTTGGCAGGGCCCTTGGAGAACTGCTTCGCGCGCTTCCGCGCCAGCTTGATGCCCTCCAGCTTGCTGGCTATGGCGGCCTGCTCGGCCAGCTGCGTGGCGCGGGTACGGGGTACCATGGCGGCGACGCCGTCGGGCGCGAGGCCGTCCTCGCCGTAGCGGAACTGGACAAAGTTCCGCGCCGATGCGGTGGTGGCCTTCTTGGCCGCGCCCCGGCGGCTGTTGGCGGCGGCGGCGGTGGGCTGTTCGCGGTCGTTCAGCACGTCGTGGATGGCCTCTAGCTGGGCGTTGGATACGAGCGCCTGGAGATCGGCGCCGGAAAAGCCCTCGGTCCTGCGGCCCAGCTCGAGCAGGTCCTCTTCTGAGTTCCAGACTTCGTCGGCGACTTTGACTTTCTGGGCGAGCGCCCGGATGATGTCGAGGCGGTCTTCTAAGTTGGGGAAGTCACAGAGTAAAGACTTGTCGAGGCGGCCGGGTCTGAGTAGTGCGGGGTCGATCAGATCTGGGCGGGAAGTGGCCGCTAGGACGTACACGCCGGAGAGGCCCTCGGCGCCGTCCATTTGCGTCAGCAGCTGGTTGACCACGCGGTCGGTGACGCCGGTAGAATCGTGGCCACGCTTGGGGGCGATGGAGTCGAACTCGTCGAAGAAGAGGACGCAGGGTTTGGCGGCCGACGCGCGTTCGAAGAGGTCGCGGACGCTCTTTTCTGAGGCACCGATGTACTTGTTGAGAATCTCGGGGCCCTTGACGCTGATGAAGTTGAGGCCGCACTCCCCCGCCACAGCACTGGCGAGGAGGGTTTTACCGCACCCTGGGTAACCGTAGAGGAGGAGGCCGGAACGGAGACGGAGAGGACATTGCGCAAAGATTGGGGCGTACTTGGTCGGGTATTGGAGTGTCTCGAGGAGGACTTGGCGGGTCTCCGTCAGCCCGCCGATGGAGGAGAAAGTAGTTGTTGAGCTTTGGAGTGTGACATTGCGTAGCGAGGCTGGGGTGAACCCCTTAAGGGCGCTGTCAAAATCGGTGCGGCTCAGATGAATAGTCGTCGCGTCGGGGTTCGTCGACTCGCCAACATTTCGGCTCAGGGCCTCGTTGCGCGCTCTCGAGATGAGCAGGATTAGATCGCCTGGCATGTAGCCGTCAGTTTGGCCGGCAATCTCGAGGAAGTCGAGGTCCTGGTCAAGGATGAAGCCGCTAGGCTTGTCCTTGGGTGCTTCCCGAGTCGTACGGGTTGGGCCGTCCATCCACCCCCCTCCATCGCCGTCGGTGGTACTACCATCTGCAGTCGTCGGGCGGCTTCCGTGGTCATCCACCGGCTCCACTTCCTCTGGGGAAACAGAGCCCTGCTTGGTGAGGGCTTCCATGACGCGCCGCCTAGTTTCCTTATCAGGGGCGCTCAGGTCAACAATTTCGCGGACAATGTGGCCGCCCACGAGAACGTTATGCAGGGAGTCCTTGCCCTGGCAGGTAGCAAGCAGGACCACATTACTGTCCCTACCGCAGTATTGCCTGACCATAGAGCAGATAGCCTCGCTGATCTGTCGGCTCCGGCCGTTCTCGTTCCCCACCTGTAGCTCAGTTTCGGCCGGGCACAGGCGGTCAAGGTCATCTAGGATAACGATTGCCTTTCCTCCGAGCCTAGCGCCCCAGCTGGCAGCCATGAACAGGCGGTTCAGCGTCTCCTTGATGGTGGCCACTCTGCTTTCGTCGTTGACGAGCTTAGTGCAGGGGAAGTAGTTCGCATAATACAGATGGGAAGCACGCATTGCACGCACAACCGTTTGCGCAACTGACGTCTTGCCGGATCCCTGGCCGCCGGTCAGGAGGACGGATGACATATGCGAGAGGTGCGACTTGAGCTTCTCCAAGAGCGAGTCAATGCCAACCAGAAGAGTATCGGACGAGCCCAGCTGGTCAGTCTCGAACTCTGTGAGCCATGAAGGCACCGGGACAGGCGGCTCGACCACAATGGGCAACTTCCAGTCAGCGCCGAGAATCCAGTTCACGGGCTTCTTGCCTTGTCCCGGCGGCGCCGGAGAAGGCTCGAACCTCACAACAGCCCCCTCCCACCTTCGAGGGCATTTTAGGCCATGGTGTACTCCAAGGACCTGGCCATCTGTGAGAGGACCCAACAATAGTCCATTTCCGTTTGGCCCGTAGATATGCTTTACTTGGTTTGCCGCCTCCTCTTTCTCGGCCTTGGATTGGCCGCCGAACTTGAGACCAGAAGGCTGAGTAGTAGGTTTCAACGACTGGAAAGGGTATATCTTGAGCTTCTGGACCGTGTCCTTGTCGGTCGATCTCCGGGACGTTGGAACCGGAGCGGGCTCAATTTTAACCACGCCGCCCACCATGCCTTCGCAGCCAAGCGCGGCGCACAAAGACGACGAGAGCGCAGTTGATTGACCGTCGGGAGGCTCATCCCAAGGAAAAACGGCGGCGACGATCTTGGTAGTCGCTTTCGCTGCAGGGTCTGGTTCTTGCGGCTGGTTTGCCGAATCGAGTGGCTGTTGGAGACCGGCGGGTCGTACAACAGTGACCGACACCCACTTCACCCCCTTCAAATCTCCGGCGGAGAGTAGGTCACGGTCAATCCAGACACTGAGAGCCTCGACCGGGGGCTCGCCGTCGAACCAATCCTCGCAGTTGTTCCGGTCAATACCGCGAAAAAAGAAAACTGGCTTCTTCTCCTCCCGTGCGCTTTTTCTTCTAGTCGTAGTCGTTGAGCTCTTGCCACTCCTCCGGGACGCGCTGCCCACACTCTTGTCGTCTTTGCTGCTTCGTTGTTTTTGCCTCGTCTTGGGCGCTACAATGACCTCGGCGTCCGGGGCGATCTTGGCGAAGGGGGCATTGGCAGGAAGAGCAGGCTCTATCGATAGGACTTTGATGTTCGCGGTGGATGTGGGCGATAGATGGAGCGTCAGGGGGTGCATGTAACGGGCGGGAGCGCGTGACTCTATCGCATGCACGGGATTAGGGACGGCGCGGATCTGGAACAGGAGGTTGTCCTCCAAGAAGGTCCCGTGTAGCTCGATCATCTCCCAGTCGTCAGGCGTCAGGGGCTCGATGTTGACGGTGTGGACCAGGGGCGGGTCGAAATGCACGGTTATCGTCACCCTCTGGCCCTCGGTCAATCCCAGAGTTGCGCCGAGTGTGGTGTCCAGCTCAATGAACTCCTGATCGCGTCCGTCGCGGGACCCGCCGATGCCGTCCCTCCCGACCACTGGGGCAGGTCTCCGTAGTTTGCTCGGCATACCGGTCCATCCAAGGTACATGTGCTTCATCGATGGAGCGTTCGGGTCGGAGTCGCTCCCAGTGGGAGTGGAACGGGCGCGGTAGCGGAGTTCAACGACGACATTTTGGGCAGGCTAAACATGGTAATTACACGTCAATTGCATGCTCCATGTTAAAAAGAACATGACCCTTACTTTATTAATGTTGGAGAGAATCGTGGCTATCGACGGCGGCAAGTTGACGAGGCAGTTCTGCAGATGCACCAAGGAAAGAGTCGCGGACGACGGCTGCATCGGCGCCATTGCAGCTCGAGGGGACCCGAGATCGGGTGTGTTGGTTGGGGATAGGATGTTAGCTGCGCGGTCTCGATGTGACAAATGTGGTGGTGTATCCGCGTTGTCGTCGCATGCAGCGGCTCAAAAGAAAGAAGGGACGGATGTTGATCGATGCAACATTTCATCCCACTTCGACTTCGGCAGCGCGCATCTGGATTCGGGAGCGGCAGCTTTGAACGGGGCAGCTTCCCGGCAATCTGCATGTGCCGAGGCAAGGGGCCAAGTCCGGATGTTGCGCTTGTGCAGGGCCATGCCAGTCCCCCGCGACGTGCCAAGAGATTCAACCCCAACTGGCCACACCTGTCAATGCCAGCTGTGGCCCTGGGCAGCATGTTTAATCACCCCTAACTCAGACGCGCGAAAAAGCGCGTTGGGCATTCCTTTGGACGCGTCCCCCTGTCACAGCTCGCTCGCTTGTCCCCAACCCCAGCCTCCCGCGCCCAAGCGCCTGCGTGTGTTTTCTTATCGCAATCCCGCCCGAAGCCCCGGCCCGTCGCACAACCTACCCACCTCCGTCGTCAACACCACTAGTTGGGCAATTACAAGCACCTTGCCGAGAACGGAGAAGAGGTCCAAACCACAACCACAATCATGGCGCTCCTTCAGATGAAGGCGCCTGTTGACTACGAGGTGCAGCTGAGTGAGTAGCAAACACTTCTCAACTCCTTAATTTCAAGATTGTTGTTGTTGACGGTAGAGTAGCCGCGTTCGAGAACTTCCTGTCCGACTTCAAGACCTCCCCGCAAGAGACCATCACCCATGCCTTGGGCAACATCACCATCGACGAGGACGATCTCAGCGACGAGTATGATTTTATGGACGAGGATGACAACGCCCAGCAGCGACGTCGCCGCGAGAAGCCCCAGAAAGAAGTCCCCCGACACAAGTACCGGGATATGCTCCAGGATCTGGCCGACAGGAACCTCAGCGAGGTAGTGGTCGACCTGGACGACCTCGCTTCGTACGAAAAGGATCTCAACGAGGGGCTCAAGCTCGTGGAGTGGGTCGAGCAGAATACGCGACACTATGTCGAGATCCTCTCACGGGCCGTCGACAAGCTGATGCCCCAACCGAACGAGAATGTCACGTTTAAGGACGACGTGCTCGACGTTCTCATGACAAACCGGACACAGCGCAACCAGATGCTGGAGGGTATTGCCGACAGGGAATCAGACCCAACCATCCTCAACGACCAGTACCCGTCGCAGCTCACCCGGCGATACACCCTCGTCTTCAAGCCAAGGACGTCGACCCCTGACAACCCGGTTAAGGCGCTATCGGTCCGCCAGGTCCGCGGCGACCACCTAGGCCACCTCATCACCATCCGCGGTATTGCGACAAGGGTATCCGACGTCAAGCCCATCGTCCAGGTCAGCGCCTACACTTGTGACCGATGCGGCTGTGAAATCTTCCAGCCTGTCACCGACAAGCAGTACGGCCCCCTCACGCTGTGCCCGTCCAAAGACTGCCAAGAGAACCAGGCCAAGGGGCAGCTGTACCCGTCGTCGAGGGCGTCCAAGTTCTTGCCTTTCCAGGAGGTCAAGATCCAGGAGCTGGCAGAGCAGGTGCCTATCGGTCAAATTCCCAGGACTCTGACCGTCCTGTGCTATGGCAGCTTGGTCAGGCAGGTCAGCCCCGGCGATGTGGTTGACGTTGGCGGCATCTTCCTCCCCACCCCTTACACTGGCTTCCAGGCCATGCGCGCCGGCCTGCTGACCGACACCTACATCGAGGCGCACCACATTGTCCAGCACAAGAAGGCATACGAGGATATGGAGATCGACCCCATGATGGCGCGGAGGATCGCCAAGTTTACGCAGTCAGGGAACCAGTACGAGTACCTCGCCAAGTCGATTGCCCCCGAAATCTTCGGCCACCTCGACGTCAAGAAGGCACTCCTACTACTGCTCGTCGGTGGTGTCACCAAGGAAGTCGGCGACGGTATGCGCATCCGTGGAGACATCAACATCTGCCTGATGGGTGACCCCGGTGTGGCCAAGTCTCAGCTGCTCAAGTACATCTCCAAGGTTGCCCCGCGTGGCGTGTACACCTCGGGTCGTGGTAGCAGTGGTGTGGGTCTGACAGCCGCCGTGATGCGCGATCCAGTCACGGACGAGATGGTGCTCGAAGGTGGCGCGCTAGTCCTGGCCGACAACGGCATCTGCTGTATCGATGAATTCGACAAGATGGACGACAACGACCGCACCGCCATCCACGAAGTCATGGAACAACAGACCATCTCCATCTCCAAAGCCGGCATCAGCACCTCCCTCAACGCCCGCACCTCCATCCTGGCCGCGGCCAACCCGCTCTACGGGCGCTACAACACGCGCCTGTCCGCCGTGGAGAACATCAACCTCCCCGCGGCGCTCCTCTCCCGTTTCGACGTCATGTTCCTCCTCCTCGACACTCCGACCCGCGAGACCGACGCGCAGCTCGCCAAGCACGTCGCGCACGTGCACATGCACAGCCGGCACCCGGATCTCGGCACCGCCGACGGCGTGGTGTTCTCCCCGCAGGAAGTCCGCGCCTACGTGGCGCAGGCGCGCACCTACCGGCCCGTGGTGCCGCAGGCCGTGTCCGAGTACATGGTGAAGACGTACGTGCGGCTGCGCGGCAACCAGCGGCGGGCCGAGAAGCGCGCGCAGGCCAACAACTTCGGCAACACCACGCCCCGCACGCTGCTCGGCGTCGTCCGCCTCGCCCAGGCCCTCGCCCGCCTCGCCTTCCGCAACGTCGTCACCCAGGACGACGTCGACGAGGCCCTGCGCCTAATCGAGGCCTCCAAGGAGAGCCTGGCCGGCGAGGACCAGACCCGCGGCAGGCGCGGCCTGAACGCCAGCAGCAAGATCTATAACCTGGTCAAGGGGCTGGCGGATAGCGGCGCCTGCCGGGCGGACGATGTCGAGGAGGACGAGGAGGAGGAAGGGTATGGCGTGGAGATGAGCCTGCGCAAGGTCAAGGAGCGCGTCATTGCCAAGGGGTTCACCGAGAACCAGTGGCTGTCGGCGTTGGAGGAGTATACCGACTTGGATGTGAGTTTCGCTACCCTTTTGCCTGCATTAACCCTTGAGAAGAGAATGATGATAGACTGACTGGTGGCTTGTACAGGTCTGGCAAACTGCTGGCAACGGCACGAGGCTGGTGTTTATCACGTCTGGCAACGCCGAGCGGGAGGGAAGCCAGGGGTTGTGAGCGTGTGGTATGGCTTGCTTGGGGTAGTAGTTATGGCTTGGGTTCCAGCTGTTGTCGCATTTCCGTGTTGTTGTTTTTTTGGGTGTGTCGTGTGTCCACTCGGCGTTGCCAGGGGGTTAAACTAGTTATGGAATTGAATGACTGTATGGGCGAGGACGGGGAGGGGATTCGTTTCCCGGCTCATGTAGCAGCCAGCTTTGGTGCTGCTAGCTGGACAATGAAATGAGTGTGAAGTCAAGCCAATGTTGTGCTCCGTGTTTCTTATTGCAGGCAGATTGGCAAAATAGTCTGTCGTCCAGAGAGATGTGTGTGCTCAGAAAAGAGTCGCAGCCAGAAGAACTCTTGGGTCCTACCACCCACCCTTTCAAGCCCAAAAACGCGATACTACTACAAGTACAGTTCTCCCATTTCTACACAGCGTTTTATCTACACACCATATCATAGGATTACAAGCCTGCCACCACCGTCATTTCACCCCACCGACGCATTCAAATCCGCATCGTCAACAACGCGGCGCGCTCCATCTCGCCGAGCACGCCGCTGCCCGCGAGGGTCCACTTCTCGGTGACCGTCTTCTCGTCGACAGTAGCGCGCAGCATGCCGCTGGCGGCCCAGTACTCCATGAGGGCGCGGGCCTCGCGCTTGTCGACGCCGCTGACGCGCAGCACACGGACGGAGCGCAGGACGGCCTCGACGCGGTCGTCGTAGCCGCGGAAGAAGGGGTCCTTTTGCGGCACCTCCACCGCGGCGGCAGCGGCACCCTCGGCGGCGCCCTCGCTCGCCTTGGCCTTGGCCGCGGCCTCGGCCTCGGCCTCGCGCTGCGCCAGCGCCAGTTCCATGCTGGGCGCCCGCGGCGCGTTGCTGCGGCTGGTGGCGGCCAGCACAGCGCCCCCCGCGGGGAACTGCACGCCGCCGCCTAGCGCGTCGGTGAACAGCCGCACGAGGGCGAGGTCGTGCGAGTGGATGCGCTCGAAGGCGGGTGAGCGGTAGTCGGATACCTTCATGGCGTGGGCGAGGCCGTCAAGGCTGAGGAGGATGGGGGGGCGGTTGGCTTTCTGTGCGGTGAGTTCGTTCCAGAGGGCCTGGAAGACGGGCCAGGCGTTGTCGGCCTCCTTGGCGACGTTGGCGAGGGCCAGGAGCGGGGTGTTGGAGGGGATGTTTTGCGGGAGCTCCGGGTGGGCTTGGATGGTGTACGTCTTGGAGAGCACTTGCTCGTTGGCGCGCTTGAAGGCCTGGATCAGCTTGAGCACGTAGACGGGCTGCATGTACTGCACGGGGTCGGTGCCCGGGATGGGGGCGTATTCGGTGCTGGCGGTGGTGAGTTCCTGGGCTGGGAGGGGTTAGCATAAAGGGCTCTTAGACACCGAATCGAGGCCAAGACATACCCTCTGGGAGGTGGATGACGATCCAGTTGTTGAGGTGGGCGTGGGCCATGGCCTGCAGCAACATCATGCTCTTGCCAGCCACCTTCTCACCGGTCACAACGAGACGCAGGGTCTTCTTGTTCTCGGCCGAGTCCTGCATCTGGTTCACCAGGTCGACCGTTTCCTTGCGCACCAACACGGCGGGTTTCCTGAACATGCCCCAACACTGTGTCGTCTTGAAGGCCTCGTCGGCTCGCAGTTGATCCTGCACCTCTTCAGGGAGGGCCAGAACCTTGGCGGTGTTCTCAGCTGCGGCCATATCGCCCGGGGCCAGGTCGGTCAACCATGGCACGGGGATGGCGTTGTCGTTGCTAAGAGTGATGCGCTTGCGGTAGGCCTTGCGCTCACCGGGTAGCGGGGACCTGCCCTTCTCAGCGACCCTGTCCCTCTTGAACTTGCCGAGCTGTAGCTTCTTGCCCGCGCGGGAGTGGCCCTTCGTATTGGCGGCCGGCTGAAAAGGCTTTCTGGGGGCAGCATTTGCGGCTGCGGTGGTCGAGAAGGGTGCGGCCAGGGTAGTTCTGGTGAGGGGAGTCGTAGTCCGTGACATGGGCATCGATACTGGGATCCCCGCCGAAGGCCGCACGAGGCAGCGGAGGCAATTGGGGGTCGACATGGTGTGGCCGGTGTGTTGGCTGTTTGTCTCTTTCGGCGGCAGGGACGGTCGCTTCTATTGCATGGTGGGGTGTATCGTCGTCCAAATCGCCAATGGCTGCCGGCCCGGAGCTGCTCAAAATTCGAGATAATCCATCACCAAAGAAAATCGGACCCGCGTGAAGTCGCAGAGCACGGGCCTTGCCAAGCCAAAACTTGGGGCCGCTGGCTTCGAGCATTCAACCCCCACCCAAGTGTCATGTCAACAAAACCCCTGAATGATATCAACATTATAATAGGTCAGTCACGGATAAAAGGATTTCTGGTTAGCTTGTGCTTGTTCATATGGTTTAGATTGTAACGCATTAGTTACATGGCATCGTGGCTATCGAAGCATGGTACTTTGCCCCTGTTCTCACCGGTGGGAAATTCAAAAAGCTCACCGACCAGCTTTCTTACGAATAGGCAAGGAAAGGTGATCAGTTACGAAAACTCTTAATCGAGTTTTGCTCCGTGGGAATCGAACCCGCACCCTTTTGGGTACTACCATGTGGAACACGAGCCAGCCGCACTCCTCTCGCTCGACCAAACGATAGTTGGGAGCTGGGAGGAGTTGAAATGGAGAAGGGGAGGACCACTATATCAAGAGCGAACCGTCTAATTCTTCCTGTCTCTAGTGTGCCAATCCATTTGAATATTTTCAAAACGTCCAGAGCTTATAAACTTAGAATAGAGAATAGGACAAGTCAATTGGAGACCCCTGCCAATGCCGCGCGGTATGTGGGGTTACCATTCTACCGGCTTTCACCGCCTAAATTTCAGGATGTTCATCGCATTGGAACCAAACCTTTGCGCCCGCCCCAATTGCGCAGAGAAAAGAAACATCACCTGGGCTACATCCACCCACACCACCAACCAACGTCCCCAATAAAAACAAACCACACCACCCAACCCACAGCCATGGCCACCACAGCCTCCAAACCCACCAAACTCCCCGTCACCGTCGACAAGCCCACCCCCTACACCTTCGACCTGGGCCTCCTCCTCGCCAACGACCCGAACCCCGTCGCCATCCCCCCCTCAACCGACCGCGCCGCGCTCGAAACCCACCTCGCCAGCGTCGCCCGCGACGGCGCCCAAGTGCTCATCAACCAGCTCCTAACCACCTGCGCAATCAACTCGACCCCCGCCGGCGTCCTCCTCACCCTCCCCCCGCCCCAGACCGCCCTCCCACGGGAGAAACCCGTCCCGGCGCCCAAAGCAGAAACCAAATGGTCTGCCTTCGCGAAGCGGCGCGGGATCAAGCCCAAGACGCGGGAGCAGCGGCGCAACCAGCAGTACAACGAGTCCACGGGGGAGTTTGAGCGGCGGTGGGGGTACAAGGGGGCCAACAAGGCCGGGCAGGACGACGCGATCATCGAGGTGAGCGCGGCGCAGGAGGCGCAGCGCAAGGAGGGGACCAGCGTGCGCGGCGACAAGCGCAGGGAGATTCGCGAGAAGGTGAAGCGGAATGAGAGGCGGATGAGGAAGAATCAGCGGAATGCCGAGGGGAGGAAGTAGGCGGTTTGGTTTGGATTGTGGGGGGGGGGCTTTTTTTCGATGTATGAAGGCGGTGGCGGGTGATTGCATTCGAGGCGTTAGTTTCGGGTTTGTGTGTTGGCTTTTGCGGCGTTAGGGAGGAGGAGAAAAGGCTAGGGCAGCTCTCGATAATCAAGAGGGGTTTCAGCGTCACATGTGGCCTCACTTAACTGCCATTCTATATGCGCCCCAAGGGCTCGCTCGCCGCTCCTGCGAAAATCAACTGTCACCGGGACGTCCATCCATTTCATTACCCCCCAACCCAAACCTTCTTATCGTACAACTCTCCCATCTTCCAAAAAAAAGAAAGGTCCGGCCCCTCCCAACATGCTTTTATCCCTCGTGTCCCAAAGAAGAAAACAACCCTCCCCCCAAGGATATTGACGCTTCAGATAGATTCCGAAAAGACGAGAGACAATCGTCATCCTCCACTAACCTCCCCGGGCCAGAAACCCCACCTCCGTGCCACTTAAATCCAGGCCTTGGTATCCTCATTATTGCGCGCGGCCTAGCGGTATCAGGAATGAAACAAAAGAAACAAAAGTCGCCGGAATGGACGGGGAAAGAGGGACTAGGCAGGCTGTCCGCGTACGGGTGGCGACTGCCTGAAACTCCGTATAGAAAATGAGAAACGGGAAGGGGTATTGAAACCGAAAAACACAAGGGGCGGATGGGGAATATTTCGAACCCAAAGCACGACGCTCGATGAATCGGCAGACCGTGGAGGAAAGTAAAGGTGGCGCAAACGACGACGCCATGACCGGGCTCGCTTTGTGTGCTCCGTAGATCGAGTGCAAGAGGGATGCGACTTGCATTGTCGATTCTGTAGGTGGGGTGGTGAGTAAGGGCCGAGACAGACACAAAGGCAAAGATGTCGACGGCGTCAGGTCGTTGACCAAGTGCTGATAAATGATGTTGTTCTCGGATGTAAAACACAGGCGCTCGCTATTCCCATGGCATGACGATAAGAAAACCCTCGCAGAACGACGACCTGCTCAAAAGTTCAGCGGCGATAGCGGCTTGATAGGCGATAGAGGCCGCATGTCGCTCGACTTCCTCGGCGGTGTCTCGCGCTCGCTGCTAACTGTAAGCGTCGTCGATATTGTCGAACTCGTTTCGGCACTCTCGGTCTCGGCCACCGCCTTCTTCTTCGGTCGCGCCTTTTGCTCGGTTGCGCCGGTTGCGCTGCGGTTCGGGCTCTTGTTGCTATCCGACGAAGAAACGGTGCGGACTTCCTGCCTTTCCTCCTCACCGCCACCACTTCCATTTTTCACCCTAGCGGCCGTCCCGTGAGGTGGCGGCGAGTCGAAGCGTGCGTACTCCTCCTCGATGTACTTGGCCTCGTCTTTGCACCCCTTCCAGCAGTCGCGCCAGTCACAAACCAGGAACTTGAAGCAGAAGGCGTCAATCTTCATACACGGCTGGAAGCAAATGCACAGGTTGCGGAAGTCCATCTTGTTCTTGTCCGAATGCGCGAGGAGGAGGCTGAGATGACAAGTGATGGCGAAGAGGAGGTAGTAGTTGAAAGGCGGGAGCTTCGAGAGTTCCTCGACGAGCAGCGGCGGCACGCTCTCCGCCCCGGCGCACTCCCTCGCGACCCTGTCTTGGGCCTCCTTAGGGAACAGCTCGTCGGGGAGCTCGCGCAGCCACGCCTTCAGCATGGATCCGACAATGTTGATGTCGTAGAGGTCCGGCTCTTCGAAGAGATCCACATCCAACTCTGCAAATAAGTTAGCAAACGACGTCAACACGGGAGCCTTCACAAGAGCTCGCCACCCTACCCTCGTCGAATTTCCGTTGCCACTTTTTGATCTGCGGCCCGCTGCCCGGGACCCGGTATAGACCCTCGACCTCACTGCCCTTATAGTTCAGGTAGTCTATCGCCCTCCAGGGGAATGCAGGCATCCAAAACTCGGTCTTGTCCCGGGAGTCTTCCAGCCTCTTAGAAATCCTAGTGAGGCGCGTTTGTTCGATAAGAGGCAGGTTGATGACCCTGAGGACATAGTGCTCGTCGTCCACCGTCGGCTCTTTGAGCACCGGCAGCTCATGTCTTGAGCCAAAGAAGCGGTTGCTGAGCATGCCAGCCGCCCGGCTGTGCTTCAGGTTGCTGAAAAAGGCTCCTCCGGGTGTCTGGGTATATGTCGAAGCATTGTCCCTCTGTTGGGCTTCTTGACCTCTTCCTCTCCCGCCGACGTCCCTAGTCTGTGACCGCTCGGCCGAGTGGTTCCTGACCGCCGACATCATTTCCCGAAACGATCGGTCGCGTGCTTGAAGCGGGGCTGTCCTCGGAGCTGTTGACGAAGTGTAGGGTCTCTCGGGCTCGGCAGCCCTGGGCGGCGCCAGCGCCAGTGGCGGAGCGTGATCTTTGGGGCTCGGGCTGTCCTTGAGGTCCTTGTCCTTGGTGGACCTGGTGCGACTAAGTAGGTTAAAGGGCTTGGGCTTCGACCTCTTCGACGAGGTCACTGAGTTGCCGGGGCTCTCGTAGTCTACCGTCGAGGCTAACGACACTTCGGATCTAGAAGGCAGTGGTGTGTTCGACTTTTGGACCGAAGGGGGGTCCTGATGGGGCGAGTCTATGATGTAGCAGGCTGGTTAGCGTGACTTGAAACAAGAGTCGGCCCCAGGTGGAGAGGCCCGTTTTAATGTGGGATCGACAGGGTCGGGGAAGTCCAGACGACCATGGAAGATGGGACACAGGTTGTTTGCGTACCTGAATGCTTGGTGCTTTGTTTCGACAGCGCCGGCCGGTCCGAGTCCCTCGACATGACTTCGGCGCGGGAATTGGAGTGTTGGTGCACAATGGGACGATCCGACTTCGCCCCCTTCCCAAAGTTGAAAAAGAAGCCCGATTTGGACGACTTGTCGTCACCGCGCCGCGGGTGTCTGTGGCCCAGCTGCTGCTGCTGCTGCTGCTGTTGCTGTTGTTGTTGTTGTTGTTGTTGGTCCGCAGCTGGATCTCTTGGCGAGGGCTGCGGCGAGTCACGGGCGTCGTCCGGATTCCTTTGCCGCGGCGGCCTCTGATCCTCTTGGTGTTCTAGCGACTGTCGGGGCTGGTGCAGGACATCGGCAAGCGGCTGGGGCTCTCCAATGCCAGCAATTTCCACCTTATCCTGACCGTAACGGAAGGGAGAGCGTGGAGATCGGGGCGACGTAGGGCCGGACGGCAATCGCGCAGAACGAGGGACGGTTTCACCAAGACGAGGAGAGTTGTCGCTGGGCCGCGTGGTCTCCGCCAGCGAGAGCGGCTGCGGTGCAGCTTTACGGCCCATTCCAATGGGCGCGAAATGCCAGGGGCTCAGGCGGGCCACCTGGCTGAGGACGGGTCTGGGTGTAGCAGGGAGGGTTCCTGATTTGCGCTGTGCGCGCTCTGCCGCAACCAAGGACCAACAGCCCTGCAGCAACTGCTATTGCCGGGCGCGCAGCCGTGACACAGTGTCGGGGCTTACGGGGTCGGGTAAGGTTGGCAGGTAAGAAATGGAAATAGGCGGATTGCCGTCTGCGTCAAATGAGCGATCTCTCCGAACTTCAAAAAAGAGGCACGGACGGGTGTTGGAGGGGTTCTGATGCAAGGTAGGAGCCGCAAAACGGATGGAAGGGGGCAGTCTGAAGAGTGCGCCAGATCGACCACCAAACCGGCATGGAGCAAGGAGGCACACACCGCTGTCCGCTGCCCTGTCTTGCCTTCCACAATCCGGACGCTAAGCTGCCAGGTATCCCCAGACCCCGCCTGCGGTCAGAATGCCCACTTTCAGCTCCCTCGCCCGATCTGATTCGCAGCCAAAGTCTCAGCCCCGGTCCCTTTCCCTTGTCAGTCGACTGAATTTCCGACGAGATCTGAAAAGACGTTGGACGGATGACGACGTCCCGTCAACGAGTCTCCGGGTCGCTCCCTGTGGGTGATCTCAACCCGATCGAAAGGAAATGCGTGAAGCTGGGCAAGATTCAGTCCCTTGGGGCCAATTCCCAGATTAGAAGCCGCACGGCTTTTAGGCGGCTGGTAGTTCTGGCGGCCCCGGCCTCGAATACCCGAACGCGTGTGTCTGAAACGAAGCCCTCAAAGTAGTGGGCAGTTGTTGTGTAACAATCTCTCGACTCGACCGAGACAGTCTGCGCTATCTTATTTGGCACAAAGCAAGGGAGACGTTGCGACAACAACGATCGAGCGTAGGCGATGGTTGCGACAAGCGCCCGGGAATGCGGAACGGCGCCAAAAGGAGTTACAATCGGCTATATAAGTATGTAGCAGTTGATTGAAAATAGCTAGGGGGGAAGAGGTAACCCTTCGCGTGATCCTCGAATCTGTAAGAAGCGAAATTCAAAGCGCAAACGGAGGCCAACCCCAACGAGCGACAACAAGGAAAATGGCGCCCTGGTGAGTTAACAATGACACTGCGGCGGGAAGTGCGGCGGGAGCTTGGCCCTCATTGGCAACCGGACGATGGAAGTGAGGGGTCAGTCAGCCAACTTCACGATCACCCCCCTTTGTTCTCCCGAATTCCTACTAACTGCCTAGTGTACCCGACAACTCTTTTCAAACCAACCAAAGGGCAACACCAAGAACAGAAACAATGCGTCAGCTCCCGTTTGCGCTGCAATCCTTTGCGCAAACACGAGGCTCCTTTCTCGGGCAATCAAAGCCATTGGGAAATTAAATAACAACACAAAAAGTCAACTGGCTACCTGTGTGTTTGGGACAGCTTCTCGCGTCGCACGCCACCCGCATGCAGCCTTCAATTCTTGGCCAATTGAGAACCCGATGGCCCGCTGTGGCTTTGTCGGAAGGTGGCGGTCCAGGAGAATAGCAGGGGTTTGTAACGCTAACCCCACTCCGGTTAGGCCAGGAACACGACAGCTCTGAAACTCCCGCCGGGGCTGTGTCTTGGCCAGACCCATCAGTTTCGCCATTGGAAGAGACGGGAAGAGCGACGACGTCGACAATGGCCTCGAATCTTCATGACCCTCGCCTTCTTATGGAAGTCTAACAAAAAAACTGAACCGGAAGGAGATGTCCGTCTTGCATAGAAGACCTAGCCTGGCGCCGTCATCGAACCCCACCTTGATTTAACTCGTCTTGTTTCAGAACGGAGGGCCCGATGGCGGCCGGATTGGCGTACCACGCTGAGACAGAATCATCACATTGCATTTACGTGCATCCCGGAGCGCAATCAGCTCATGGAAGAGAAAGCCTCGTCGGCTCGTCCTGCCTCTCCCGCCTGTTCGCGAGAACCCACTCGGTAGCTTGGCCTGGGCGGCAACGAAGCCCGGCGTGCCCGGGCGCCAATATGAGGAGTGAGCTCCATCAGCAGAGCCAATGGAGATCGGGCTCAGCAGTGAGTGGAAATTCGGAACGAGCCGATTTCCACTAAGGCGGGAGCGCAGCCAAGATCGAAAAGTTCTGGATTCCTGTTTTACCGCTTGACCCTTCGGGCCTTGCATCGTAACGTGAGGGTCTGCGAGGAAGCATATCCGGGCTTGGACATCCGCCCCCTGGTCAAAAAACCGATACATCCCAAAGTACACAGAGCTATCTTGATGCGATATTTCTCGGCCAAATCGAACTCGAATTCAACAAAACGAAACGGAATAAAGTTCCTGACTTTTTGTCTTCTTTCAAAGTATCATTCATCTTGTTGGGTAGTTTGTAGCATGACGAAAGTTGGCTGTTACGTAAGGCAGCCAAGCACCCAAGTGCATCCGACGGCCTTGGCGGCCCCGCGATCTTCCCCGCAATTTCTCCAAGAGGTTCGATGAAATCGCAACCGCCGCAACTTCACAACATGTCGCAAAGCTTAAATCAGCTCCCGGAGGAACTCCAGCTGGCCGCGTCAGCCCACGTCAAATACATCCAAAGTTTGGATTCGAGGAAAGACGAATATGACTACTGGCTAACGGAGCATCTCCGGCTCAACGGGCTGTACTGGGGACTGACAGCCCTGCACCTCCTGGGCAAACCCGACGCCCTACCACGCGCCGAGACCATCGACTTTGTGCTCTCATGTCAGCACGAGAGTGGCGGCTTTGGTGCTGCGCCCGGCCATGACGCCCACATGCTCTCTACCGTCAGCGCGGTGCAGATCCTTGCCACAGTCGATGCCTTTGACGAGCTAGAGACGCGAGGGAAGGGCAAAGCACAGGTGGGCCAGTGTGCGTCTCCCGGCAGGGCGTGTTGGGAGTAGGTACTTGCATACTGACGGGGCTTTTTTAGATATCGCGAATCTCCAGAACCGTGAGACGGGTACATTCGCCGGCGATGAGTGGGGGGAGGAAGACACCCGGTTCCTCTACGGCGCGTTCAACGCGCTGTCGCTCCTTGGCCTTCTCGATCTCGTCGACGTTGACAAGGCAGTCAACCATGTCGCGGCATGTGCCAATTTTGACGGTGGATATGGCGTGAGCCCAGGTGCCGAATCCCATTCCGGGCAGATATTTACATGCGTCGCCGCCTTGACCATCGCCGGCAGGTCTGACCTCGTGGACAAAGAGCGGCTTGGGCGGTGGCTGAGCGAAAGGCAGATTGCCGGTGGCGGCCTCAACGGCCGACCAGAGAAGAAGGAGGATGTCTGTTACAGCTGGTGGGTCCTGAGCAGCTTGGAAATGATTGGCAAGACACACTGGATCGATAAGGACCAGCTGGTCGCCTTCATTCTACGCTGCCAGGACCCCGAGCGAGGCGGCATCGCAGACAGACCCGGTGATATGGTCGATGTGTGGCACACCGTTTTTGGGCTTGCGGGGCTGAGCCTGCTTCAATATCCCGGGCTACAGCCTGTCGACGAGGTTTACTGTATGCCCAAGTCGACGACCAAGCGAGTGTTAGGCGGATGAGTAGTAATCTACACCTTTTACCCCCTTATACCCATCCTGTCTCGTCCGTCTCTTGCCGTCTATAGCCTCCCAGCAGTACTCCAAGCCTTGGGTAGGGAACAAGCCAAGAGAAAATCAACTGTCACTGTTTCTTCACCATTTCTAGCTATCGTATGTTTACTAGCACGGATCGGTATGATGCCTATGGCCCTACCATATCCGTCAATGAAACAAACAGCTCCCCCGCCCTCGTTTCAGATGATGGTAGCAACCCTGTAGTCAACAGCCAGATAGATCATTTTCTGCCAGATTAATTAGAGAAGAGGAATTATTGAGTTACCCAGCTCCTTTTTGAGGTCTAATGACACCTGAATCCAAACCTCAAGACTTTCATTACCTATCCAGCCAACAGATTGGATTCAACGCCCCCCGTATAAGCCGGCCCTGTCCTTTGCACTTCCTCCCTGACATCCTATCTGAAGGCGCTTTTCACAAGTGAACAGCGGTCCTCAGCTTTGCTTGATAGTATCATATTGTCTATATCACAAAGCATCACTTCATAGCAATCATGGTGGGTAGATATTGTTTGTGTTCACCTATGGTAGGTTACTCCCATGTCCAGCTCTTCTGGCCCGTTTGCCGACTACTTGTCAGGCATTACAAGTGTGCAAGCAGATTCTTCTCCGTAACATGTCGGTCTATGATTGCTGTTGAACGAGGGGTACGCGGGTCCTGGTTCCGCTTTTCCAAACTAATCCCTTAGTTAAAGGTCGAGTAAACTTGCAGAACTTGCATTTACAAGCCTTGCTGAACAACTTTGATCTATGATTCAAGGTATGTGGAATCCCTTCTGCTTTGCTATGCTCGTCACTCTTCCCGTATACCTGGACCCCAATTAGTCGAACCAACGTTTGCTCAGAAAGGTTCGATCGCCGCAGCAGCAGCTGTCTCACCTACGCCGCGTTCGAGAATACATTTTCTAATATTTCTTGCAACTTGCCAGGCCGCATGACCCATTCTTAGAGTGTATCTATTAGAGCCATTTAGGCCCATCCGGCAGTGTGTTTCTCGGCTGCACCCTCCAGCATCACCTTGCAAGAAACTGCGATTTTTCGATCTTTAGGACTACAAAAAATTATTCCTCTCGGGGGGGTTCGACCCTCTCGCCATATCGACCACTTCCCAGTCTAAGAAAAAAAAGGAACAAACAGAACGACAATGCCACAGTGTGTTGCTCTTCAATTCTAACAACCCTTACATGCGACCCAACCGTTCCTTCCCTCTCAATTCTTGATTCCACTAATCTCAGGCACCCACCTCTCAAAATACGCCCAACCTACTCACCAGCGGTTCGTTCCTTCCACCGCATCGCTCAAGGTGACGTTTGTGGCGATTAGGAAACCCGTGGTCGCTGCCAATTTTCATCCCCGGTCACGCACTATCGTCCCTTCTTCTCACGCGTCTTCTCTCGTCTAGGTTTTCTCCGGGGTTTCTGTTTGAGCTGCGACTGCATTGCCATCAGTCCTCGACATTGGCACCCAGGGTCCAGATCTTGGGGTCAATACAGAACTCTGGCAGCCCTGCGATATTTGTTGCATTTCAGATCACACCACTCCATCCTCTTGCCAGGCTCAAACGTTTGAAGAGTCGTTGTTAGACACTCATCCACCGCTCCTTACTTATACCACACCACCACCCGTCACATTCCCATATCTTCCATGCCGGAATTCTAGGTCTCTCCTGCCCCCGAGACCGACATCACTTGGTGACCTCGACCTGTTTCTCCACTGGACTCCGTTCCCTCATCGTCAATTATCCTGCGGTTGGCCCTGCCACTGGAACATAGCCGCCTCTATCCGTGAGTTACCCCCAGACCAGGCCTGGCAGCTGATACCTGCATTGGAACGACTTGATTGATACTGACTGTTAGAAGATCATGGCTGCGGTGGCACCCATGGACCTGGTTGTGAGGAGCGACCCTACCTCCATCCCCCTTCGATGCACACTCTGCCCTAAGAAGCCCGGATTTTCAGATCTCTCTCATCTTCTCACCCACATCTCATCGAAGAGTCACCTCGCCCACCGCTTCAAGGCCGAACTGAGAGCACGCGACGACCGGGTAGCTTTAGATGAGGTTCGGCAGTATGACAACTGGTGCGAGCAGTATGGAATCAACGCTCTTCTCGCAGAACGCATGGCCGCAAAGGAGCAAAAGAAAACAGGCAGAAGAGGAAGACAGTCAAATGCAGCTGTAAGTCCAGCCGTTGTACACGTAGACTCACGAACTGCGGGCTCACATCGGACAATAGAGCAACAAGTCCGATATTACCTCGAACATCGACCAAGGCCTAGTCAAGCCGGACCCTGACGAATACATCGATCCTCTGGCAGCCGCGGGTCACTGGGCCGCGCTACCTACTCATTTCCAGGATGGCCATCACGGCCATTTTGACAACTCGAGCTATCCAACACCGTTCCTGAAGCGTTCTCGATCCGACCATTCTGTTCCCAGCACACCGGAGAACGACACTCGTGCCAAGTATTATCGGAGGTGGCCATCGGAGGCCGAAACTGCGGACAGTGTCCCTGTTTCCGAACTTCCGTCGGAGAGCACCGAGTTTGACGACGAAAATGACGCCAGCAAGCTGAAGGGGGTGAGGTACCCTGGCATGGGCCTCTTTGACTCGGCAGACGAGATCCAGAAGAGGATGCGCAACCAGCGGAAGGATGATTCTGTTTTGAAACAAATGGAAGAGACATCATCAGGGATTGTTCCCAACGAGTTTGTGTGGGCGGAGGACGGCGAGTTCCAGCGTGTTCGCGATATCTATGCCAGCCCGTCGATTGAGGGAAGCCCGGTGAGTCATGCTCAAAGTCGCGTGGCGCTGCGCTGCCCCTGAGTGAGGGCCCGGCTCTGATATCTATCACTTTCTAGGACCGCAAGTTTGAGGACTGCGAAGTCCCAAAGCCAAAGCGAGGCCGCCGTTCGGCTGCAGCTGCGGCATCAGGAACGGTACGCACGCGGGCTTCGACCAGACTCACTCGGCAGACAGCATCCCGAAACCGCCGTACCCGGCATGATGACAATGCCGAAGTCTCTGGTTCTATTGACAACTATGACATCTTTCGTGACCCGCCGAAACCAGGTGTCGGTAAGGAGACAACCCCGAGTGGTGCTACATTCAACGCTAATTATTTGCAGCACAAGTCGAGAGCTCACCCAGGGACTCTGGGTAAGTCCACCTTTTTGGTGATGGTTTCTCCCTTCTCACCTGCTGCAGGTTTGAACTCCGCCGCCGCCCTGCCCTTTCGTCGCTGAACTCGAACCTGTCGCTAGCGTCAGCAGCGCAAAAGCCCGCCAAATCCGTCTCGTACGTTTCTGCTCAAGAGACCAGCACGTCGTTATTCACGTCCCAGCCTCCCTCTTCCGGCACCAACTATTTTCAGCAACAAACCATGGGGGCCGGAACGTTCAACCCGCTATGCGTCCAGGGTAGAGGTGGTTATTACAACCCCTACGGCTTCCCAAGTTTCGGCAGCGAGACTAAGCCGTCGACAACCAACTTCCAAGCAATCAACGGCATGAACTTGGGAAACATGGGATTTAATGCCTTCGGTGGACCTTTTGCTCCAGACTCGGCCCATGGGGGCGTTGACCAAGACTTTGGCCTGTGATTCAGAATCAGGCATCGCCGCGTCTTCCTTCACAGTTGAGATGGGCCATTCTTACATCTCACTGCGTGTGTACTATTACGGAAACAAAAGTTGCTACATGGCTCGGGTGTGTTTGAGCCGATATGATACAAGCGCGATTGTCTCGTTCCTGGCGGAGAGGTGCGCTTCCGGTGCAATATTGGGCCAAAATGGTCAAATTACTGACCGCTGCATTAAGGGGGGTTTGGGGGGAAGGGGACGAGGGGTATGGCCCTAGGAAGCAGATCTTTTTGATTCGTTATCCCCATCTTCTACATATTGGCATGGCGCGCAAGGACTCGGGACCACATCATTAATTGGTCGTATTTAGCACGGGACCTTGGTCGATAACTGGCTACAGACTTAATCACATATCTTGACTTTGCCCTAACACGGAGGCTTGATTGCACTGTGATCGTGGGTGGTCCGACGAGATAGTGAAGATGGGATCCGTGTAGATCCACCAGTCGCTGACGGACTTGATGATAGGAGCTGCCAAGGTGACGTCCACGAGAAACGGTCTATGCTATGAATATTGATCACAGGATCGGGCCATACCATCTATAATATTACTACTAATCACGTAGTTGGCCAGACCAAGAAGTGCCAGCAAACACACATACATATTCTATACACACAAACACGGCTCAAGGCCATCTGATGCCCATCCTCAACAACTCCGTCGAAAGCAGCAACACCCTGCCTGCCTACAGTTGCTCAATACTCGACACCAAATGTTCCAGCTGATCCTCAACCCCACCCCCGCCACCACCACCACCACCACCACCGCCATCCCCGCCATCCCCGGCCCCAGAAACAACATCCTCCAGCAGCCGCACCGCCCCGCGCAGCCGCCGCGCCTTGACGCCCTCCTCCATCTCGCGCGACTTGCGCGCCGCCACGTCCAGCACCCGCCGCGGGATCCGCGCCAGCCGCGCCACGTTGAGCCCGTACGACCGGTGCGCCACCCCCTCGGCGACCTCGTACAGGAACGTGATCTCCTCGTCGGCGGTCGCGCCTTCTTGATCGTCGTCCATGGCCTCGTCGCCGTCGCTGTTGCCGTGGGTGAGGAGACGGTTGTTGGTGGTGTTGCTGCTGCCGTCCCGCTTGGTAGCCTCGAAGCGCATATGCACGCAGCGGACGGCGCCGCCGAGGCCGTCGGCGACGCGGGCGAGGTTCTGGTAGTGGGTGATGAACAGGGTCAGGCAGCGGGTCTCGCGGGCGACGTGGTCGAGGACGGCGTGGGCGATGGCGGCGCCGTCGTGGGTGGAGGTGCCGCGGCCGAGCTCGTCCAGCACGACCAGCGACCGGGCCGTGGCGCCCCGCAGGATCGCCGCCGTCTCCGACACCTCCACCATGAAGGTGCTCTCGCCTGCGAACAGGTTGTCGCGCGCTCCCATGCGCGTGTAGATGGCGTCGGTCAGCGTGAGGGACATGGCCTCGGCGGGCACATACGAGCCGATTTGGGCTAGGAGTACGAGTAGCGCCACGGCGCGGACGTAGCTGGACTTGCCGCCCATGTTGGGCCCCGTGATGAGCTGGGCGAGCGGGGAGGGCGAGGCGAGGGTGGTAGTGAAGGGGATGTAGCCGTTGGGGAGGGTGTGTTCGGCGATGGGGTGGCGGCCGGACGTGATGGAGATGGTGGGCGGGGTCGGGGTCGGGAGGAAGGTTGGTTTGCTGTAGCCCGGGAGGGAGGCGACTTGGGCGAGAGAGAGGAGACAGTCAAGTGTAGCCAGCGAGGCGACGGCGTCGCGGAGGGGCTGATACTCGGCGGCGATGGATTTGAGGAGGTCTGTGAAGGCATTGTCGCAGGCCGCGGCGAGAGCTTCCTTGTGCTGGTCCCGCTCGTTCATCAGGCGCATAACCTCGGGGGTATGAAAGCGGGATAGCTTTTTGGTGCCACTGATCTTGGCCCACGAGGCGGGTACGTGCTTTAGATCCGTGTTGAGGACCTCGATTAGATACTCAATACCAGAGACAGTAACATAGGTAACGGGGGTCTTCTTGGATAACTTCGCGGCGGCGTCCTTGCGGTGAACATCCAAATCCGCTTCGACGGCAGCAATGCCTAGCTTGTGATTGGTAATGTCGTCCGTCTCTTCATCGTCGCGGAAGAAGGTGTACTTGTCATCTTTCCTCGCGGCGTCGGGGTTGATTTTATCGAGGTACGCGTTCACAATCGTCCCTATTCCCGGCAGAGCGCAGATTGCTTCGACGATCAAAGGCGAGGTGAAACCTGTATCCTCCGGCGTCTTCACCCTGGAGAATTCGATAGCAATCCTTTGGAGAGTTTGTAGGGTCGAGAGGAGTTCCGGGCGGGTACATTTTCCGTAGTAGATGCGGATTAAGCTCCGTTCAAGGTCGGCTTTGATCGAGTTGAGCAAGCCGCCTAGCTTGTCGACCTTGATGTTGGACTGGTGTTCGAGTAGCTCCTCGACGGCGGTGACCCGCTCCTCCAGCCGTTCCCGATCTAGCAACGGACGACCGATCCATTTCCTCAGCAGCCTCCGGCCGGGGCGAGTTCGTGTCTTGTCCAGTGCCCACAATAGACTCCCCTTTTCGGACTGGTCTGTTGCGTTCCTGTAGACCTCCAGGCTCTCCAACGTAGTACCGTTGATCAACATATGCTGTCGTGTGGTGAATGACTGGAAGTATTTGGTCAAGTCGAAGATGTGTTCCAGGCCGTACTCGGTCAGATGGGTGATCATGGCCGACAGGCATACCGTCACGGATTCCGGCAGCTTCAAAACCTTGTCGAGGAGAGTTGCTGAGCGTTCGTCATCGTTCTTGGCCTTGCCAGCATAGAACTGGGTAACGTGCGAACAAGCTTCGGCAGCCATCGTCTTGGTCTTTGGCACCCTTTCCACACGGCTCCTGTCCCCAAAGACGTTGGTGCTACTGCCAGCGAGATGTTGGACCAACTTGTTGGTGGCTTTCGAAAGCTCCCCTACCACAAGGAGCTCGCACGGAGAGATATGCAGCAGACGCGTCTCAATTTCACGCCTCATAAAACCATCCTCAAAATCGTCGTAGATGATGTCGCCTGTCGCAGGCTGCACCGCAATGACGCCGATATGGACGTTCTCATCCGCGCCCAGACCCTTTGCCGGCGTCTCGGTCAGGCAGAGCAGGTAGCCCCCAGCGGAAGCGCCAGCGCCTTCTCCAGGCTGGTCCAGCTCTCCTGTCTCGTCGATGTAGGTCCCCTTGGTGTATATATTCGTGAGCTTGCGGACGAATGGTGCGTTCCGATTATCACCGGCTTTCTTCAACGCGGCCGTTTCGAGCTGGCGAACGACACCAACTTTATGTCCCGCGGCAACAAGACGTTTCACATGGACGCTCAACCGATGAACAGGTATGCTGGCCGAGGCAAAGCGGTCGATATGGGCTTCTGATGGGTCTTTCCAATTGTTAGCAGGCACTCAAGAAGGTCGGGGAATTGGGAAAGCGCACGCTCATCGTATCTGAATTTGCCGGGAATGCAAACGATGCTAAGTTCCTTGGCCGCAACCCGGGCGTCCTCGCCAAAGAACCTGAACTTGTAGCCGACCTCAACCACCAAAACGGTATCCATGTGCTTCCTCTTGATATCGAGAAACTGAATCTCCATGGGGGTGAGCTTGCCAGTCTTGGCGCCCTTCTTCTTGGTTTTTGCTGGCGGAGGGGTTTCGTCCTCTTCGGCGTCGCCACCTTCCTCGTCACCCTCTGCATCCAAGCCAGGGGTTTCACTCTGGCCAAGGAGCTCGCGTCTCCTGAGCGAGACCAAGCTATCGGGGTGACCGAGCTTCTTGACGAACTTTCTGTGCAGCTCCTCCTTCTTCCGCCTCGTCGCCGCGTCCTCGTCGTCTCCATTGAGCCCAGACGGATCCGAGGCGGAGCGGTCTGCATCGTAAGCGTACCGCTCGGTCCGGGACGATGAGCTTGGCAGGTCGGGGATGGAAGGGCGACTTGTTGATGCCTTCACGGGCGGGCTGGGGATTTCTTCCGAGTCATCCTCGCTCAGGACTGACTTTGCACGCTTCGCTGCGCGACCTGATCTCCGGTTTCCATTGCCAGTATTGTCTTGCAAAGGCCGTTTCCGGGAGGAATCTAGAACCGATAAAGTCATCGGCAAGGACTCATCCTTATCCTTCCCCTTCCCAATAATCTTTTGGGTGTTCTCTTCCTCATCCTCGCCCTTGTTTTTGTTCGCGGCCGATACCCCGGGAGAGCTTGCCTGCTTCTTGCTTGATCCATTGGTAGTGAAAAAGCTGGTCAGCGATGCCTGCTTTTTTGCAGGAGTTCGAGAGGGCCCCGCCATGGCTTCGTGGTGGATGTTCGAAGTTGGCGTTGGGGTGTCGATGCCACGCGTGGTGCTTCAGACGCGACCCACTCGCTGCTGAGCTCCTGCGTTCTGCGTTGGAATCCCAATCCCCAATTTTGGAGACGCGCAGTGAGCGCGTCTCCTGATTGAGTGGTTGCATGCGATGGCACGTGACTGCTCCAACGCCAAGTCCCTGTTTGACCCCGCCCATCTTTGAGAAAGGATTTCTCCCCTTTTTTTTCCCATGGGGTTTGTTGGAAGTCTGGACTCTGGAGAAAATCTGGAGATTCCGGGGCGGATAACAGATGAGATGGATCAATGCTGCTGATCAGCCGCTGTTGGCCCACGACAAAAAAACAGCCGCTGCCTGTCGGCTCATCGGGACGCATCTCGCGAAAGCCAATCCTTTGGGATTTTCAAAGGGCAACATGTTTTTTTCAGCTCGTCGACGGTTTTTTGATTTCTCTTCCGACAGGATGCTGTTCCGTTCCTAGAGGCGGAGCCCAAAGGGAGCGTGGCTACACCAAGACAACCCTACCGTGGTATGGTCTGTCTGGAGTGCACTAGCAGAGTCGCACGCAGGACCTGGCGAGACCTCCGTCCCGCCCTGAGGCCCCGCTATCATGTGCTAACGGCATCCTTGCAATATTGTCTGCCTGTACAATGCGACACAACTTCCCGGTTCAGACGCTCAAGGCTCACCAGAACCAGAGAGGCTTCATCGTCGTTGGCGCCGTCCTGGGCGAGCTCCATCTTTCGGATCCGGGGACGTGGCAAGCGCCCTTCAGGACCTTTTTCGAGAACCAACACAGAGTGACCGCCATCCACACTCGCGTGGAAAGTCAGGCCACCCGGCGATACGGAGCCTGGCTGCGGCCGTGGGAATTGGGACGATTCACTTTTGTTGGCGCTTCGCCATAGGTTCTTCCCGCTTGTACTGTGTAAGTTGAGTCGCGGCCCGATGGCCTTGCATTGTTGCAGCGTCGAAAGTGCTCACTCACGCACTCACTCGCTCACGCAAACTGCATTACACGCTCAGTGGGCACTTGCAGCACATGGCATGGCATGGTAGACGGCTTCCAGATGCCAGCATCATGCCTGCCGTGCTGCCATTCTCGGTTGACAGCTCGCCCTCTCCTTCCCGCATCCTTCGAACTCCAATTTTCTTTCTTCCATGCGTCGAACTGTGGGCTGCCTGCCAGTATCAAGCACCGATGTTCGGGGACCGATCTTGATCTTACCCAAGATTTGTCCCCAAAACATTCAGCCGCAGCCCTATTATCCCGGGTTACCAGCCGATGCCCAGGGATCAAGCGTGGTCATGAGGAGGGAGGGGGTCCAAAATCCAGACCCGCGGCCGTCAGCTTGGCGGGAGAGGAAAGAAAAGAAACACCACGAGATCAGGCGTCACAGACGTCGCCTCGGCAGAGCGCGGCTGGCCAGATCCACCGACGCGGCCCCCGATGCCTTCCAAATCAGCCAACATGTCCCGATTGAGGCCTGGTGATGTCCGAGTGTCAGCTCAAGCCCGGCTTCCACGCTCGGTCCAGCTCGCGTCACCCTTGCACTTTCAACAGCCGACATTTTTAGGCTAAATGCACGCCAAGACGGGTAATGCGATGGCCGCAAACCTTCGCAGCAAAGACCTTCGCCAACTTCGTCTGTGAGAGGCCTGACAGGAGGAGCCGCATGCAGGGAACGGCAACCTGCGAGACTCTGGCGTGTTCTGGTTAGCGTCCTCGCTTCCCCCCGAGCACGCCCCGGGATTGGCTAGTGCAACGGCCCTGCTCCCCTTCTCGAAGCCTGGCGAACGAGCGAACCCTCCAGTCACCGTCGTCGCCCAGCCCCGGACCGGCCCCACGCTAAACCCGCTGGCGCTCGAGGTGCGGGCCAAGCTCTCTCCAAGGACTCGACCGCGAGCAGCTGGGAGCCCCGGATTTACGGGGAACCTTTCCTGCCACCCAATCACAATTTTGCAATCGCGAGCTCATCCACTTCGCCCACGCTTTCTCCCCCTCGGTTCACAGGTTGACGAGCGTTTCAACGGCGCATGTGGCGTCCTCTTGGTGCCCTTCTCAAGTCCTTGCACACGCCGGCTGACCGGTGATCCCCGTCCCTGGTTTTTGGCTGATTTCCTCGACCCTCGATGCTTGGCCTTCCCATCGACGACGGCCCCCCATCTCTCCGGACGCCTGGTCTGGTGCCTTTCTGCTGGTGTTTCCAGCCGCCGGGTCATGCCCAGTAGCGCCATGTTCGCCTGGCGTTCTGAGGTGTGTGTGTTCATATCGATATGCATGCCATCATGCACCCCCGAGGTACCTCATCTACTTGCCACGGCACACGGCACCCACCCCTGGCACCTCCCTGGCCAGCGCCCAGAGATACCCCACTACAGTGGATAACTTGACAACTTGGGCCAAGCACCCAGTGCTTTTCATGTGCCATGCGTGCCATGCTCCGGGCTCAAGCAAGCGCGAGTCGAGGATTCCACCGTGGTCGGGCAGTCCGTTGTCATGTGCGCTGCCGCGGCTCATAGGACTTGAGATCGGGAATCGCCTCAACGGAGGTTTAAACAAGCGCGCCACTTTTATGAGTGCATGCAGAATGCCCAATATCGGTCCGCTTCCACCGTCAGCGCATTTGTTGGCTCCCAGTGGCTGCGGGATGCTCTGCTCTCATTTGTTCAGGGCGCTCGCTTGTCCTGCCGAACCAGCAAACCCACGCAAAACCGGTCCGAACGCCCCTTCTGGGGTGTCCCTCGTGGCCAAGGCTAGCCAAGTCTCGGCAGGGAAAATGCTGTGGGAGTCCCGCAGATGGGGTGAACTGGGGGGCCGGTGCGGGGACGCAAAAAGTTGGGGAAAGTTTGGAGAGATCTGGTGATCCCCATGGGGGCCAGCCCGCCAGGTACGACGTTTTCGCCTCCTGCCCCTCTGCGCCAGCTTCGAGAGGTCTGGAACGCTGGGACGGCTGGCACTGGCGAACTCTGAACAAGAAGATGTGCTTCTTAGCCAGGCTCATTCCGGCCTCAATGGCACCGGTGATGCCGCCGGTGTCTCATTCTCCCATATCAGTATGGTCCTCGTCGCGCAAGATTAGCCCCTCGAGGAGGGACGGACGGGCCACGATCCTCGACGAGCCTGGCTTGTCAATCTGCTGCCGCACCGCTCCGTCCCGGCTCTGCAATTCATGGGTGGGCGTGTACTAGTGGTACAGGTACATGTTGAGGACCCCCCAGCTATTTACAGAAGTGGATATCTCGTAGCGTGGTGCCTCACGGAGGTGCAGAGATTGGTTAAGCTTCGCTGCAGTCGGTCTAGTCCCCCTTCTTGCCCCATCACCCTGGTCGTCTCCCCCAGCCGCTTGCACGGTCCGGTTGTCCGCCCGGCGGTCCTTCCCCAGACCCCAGAGTTGCTGCGCGTGCCCTCACGTCTTTATAAACCTAGCATCCCTCCGCCGATCAGATGCTCCCGTCCTTTCTACCTCTTCGTCACGGGTCCAAGGAGACGGGTCAACTTCATCGCTAATACCTCACCCGACAGCCACCGAAACACCACACCCGGCAAGATCGACAAGATGGGTATCCTCGAGTTCAACAAGAAGAAGCCCGGCGCTGATGCGCTGGCCCTCGCTCAGGAGGAGGCTCCCGAGTTCGAGAAGGTCCAATGGACTAAGGATCCCGGCCTCCGCAAGCTCTACTTCTTCGCCTTCGTCTTGTGTATCGCGTCCGCGACCACCGGTTACGATGGGTGAGTTGGCCCCGCACCGGGACGGGCAGCTAGGGTTGCAGTGCGCTGACTGGGACTACAGCATGTTTTTCGGTTCCGTCCAGAACTTCGAAACCTGGAAGGCTTTCTTCGATAACCCGCAGGGCTCCATGCTCGGTTTGATTGGTGCCCTCTACCAGATTGGTAGCTTGGTTTCCATCCCTCTCGTGTAAGTGCTACGTTGAGTCTGGGCTCCGGGGCCGGCATCTTGTGTAGCAGGAGTAGCTGACTCTTGTCCCCTATTCAGCCCCATCATGGCCGATCGTATTGGCCGTAAGCTCCCCATCGCCATCGGCTGCGTCATCATGATTGTCGGTGCCGTTCTCCAGGCTTCTTGCCAGAACCTTGGTACCTTCATGGGCGGTCGTGTGCTCCTCGGTTTCGGCAACTCGCTTGCTCAGATCTGCTCTCCCATGCTTCTCACCGAGATTGCCCACCCCCAGCATCGTGGACGTCTCACCGCCGTGTACAACTGCCTCTGGAACGTCGGTGCCCTGGTCGTCGCCTGGATCTCGTTCGGCACCAACTTCGTCCAGAACGACTGGTCGTGGCGCATTCCTGCCCTGCTCCAGGCTGTCCCCTCCGTCGTCCAGTTGGCTTTCATCTTCTGGGTGCCCGAGTCGCCTCGTTACCTGATGGCCAAGGACAAGCACGACCAGGCCCTCCAGATCCTTGCCAGGTACCACGCCAACGGGGACGAGAACAACGCCACCGTTCAGTTCGAGTACCGCGAGATCAAGGAGACGATCCGCCTCGAGTTCGAGTTCTCCAAGAGCAGCAGCTACCTGGACTTCTTCCGCACCAAGGGCAACCGTTACCGGTTTTTCGTCCTCATCTCGCTCGGTATCTTCTCGCAGTGGTCCGGTAACGCCATTATCTCCAACTACTCCAGCAAGCTGTACGACAGTGCCGGCATTACCAACTCGACCCAGAAGCTCGGTCTCTCGGCTGGTCAGATGTGCCTCGGTCTCGTCGTTTCCGTCACCATGGCTCTGCTCGTCGACAAGGTCGGTCGCCGGCCCATGTTCCTCGCTTCCACCGCTGGCATGTTCTGCACCTTCATCTTCTGGACCCTCACCTCTGGTCTCTACGATGAGCACGCCGCTGCTGGCGCCAACTACGCTATGATCTTCTTCATCTGGGTCCACGGCGTCTTCTACTCGCTTGCCTGGTCTGGTCTGCTCGTCGGCTACGCCATTGAGATTCTGCCGTACAAGCTCCGTGCCAAGGGTCTCATGGTCATGAACTTGACTGTCCAGTGCGCCCTGACCCTCAACACCTACGCCAACCCCCTCGCTTTCGAGCACTTCGAGGGCCACACCTGGAAGCTCTACATCATCTACACTGTAAGCCCTAGTCCCAAAACACCCATTGACCTTGGGGGATCGTCTGCTAACTGTTACTCTTTCCAGTGCTGGCTGTTCCTCGAACTCTCCTTCGTGTTCAAGATGTACATCGAGACCAAGGGCCCCACCCTCGAAGAGCTCGCCAAGATTATCGATGGCGACGAGGCGGCTGTCGCTCACGTCGACATCCACCAGGTCGAGAAGGAGGCGCACATCAGCGAGGAGAAGTCCGTCTAAAGGATTGGCTTTCTGTCTGGGTGTGGGTTGGTCCTTTGTCGACAAGTCGGCTTGCTTGTTTGGCTTGGTTGCGAGTTGTGCGATGTGTTTAAAAATTCCCCCCATATGTTCTTTTATTTAGGTATATTCTTGTTACCCAAAGCGAAAGACTCGTCTTCTGACTTGAATCCTTCCTGTCTTCATTTCGTCTGACTTGTTTGTGTCACTGCTCTGCTTACCACGAGGGCCTTGAAAGGATTATGTCGCCGCTGTCTGGTGCTTACTGGCCAACCCCCCCCCCCGAATTCGGGCCAAGCGACGGAACTATCTGGGATTACGCCGGAGGAGTTGAGGACGGGAAATCCTGGTCGGGGTCTTCGCTTGGGATGGGATTGATTGCGGGTGCGAAACCGTCCGGTACTGGCCGCGTGTAATTTCTCGGGTTACATGGCGGGATGTTCTTTAATTTGTGAAGAGATACCCTAGCATGCCGCTTTTTCGGTCTCGGAACACGCTAAAAACGCGCGTCCTTGGTGACAGTGACACAGTGACACAGTGACCACCAAAAACCAAGCCTGAGCAGGGCCGTCTCATCCTTACTAGCGTGTTTCTATTGCTGCTCGTGGGTTGATCGATACCCGAGAACGGCAAAAGTCACGAAAAGGTACGTACCCTGGCCGGGCGCCGAAGACCAAGCTTTTGAATTTATCCAAGGTGTGGTGTCCGCGGCGCTGGGTCCGGGACCGGGCCTTCAGCGAACGTTTCTGACATTCTGGGTCCTCCTTCACCTTGGCTAAAAACCCACACAAGGACTGATGGACTGCGCCGGGACTGCGCAGCAAATCGGGGTACCCGCGCGTGGAGAGAGACTCCACCAATTCCGTCCCCCGGGCCCCATGTGGATGGAGGTGTGTTCGTCCGTCCGTTCGTCTGGCGTGGATCGACCAGTGATTGTCACATTTGTCTGGGGGGTTGTTCGCGATCACCGTTTCTCCTGGACGGATGGAAGGATGGATAGGGTGAAGATCGAAGAGCGGACCTTCCATGCCACCCCCCACCACACCCCCTTGTCCCCCTGATTCGGATAGACGCCCGTTTTGGAAACTGTCTCGCTCGACACGACATGGACTTGTATGTATACAACTGTACATGTACATACGTACCGGGCCCGTTCTGTAACCTGGGAAGGAATACGCTTGCGTCGGTTAGAAGGGGATGTCGTTTCTTGCGGGGGCCAGTCCGGGCCCGGATGGCGGGATGCTGGGGCAAATTCGCGGATTGCTGCTTGTAGAGTGAGGGCAAGAGATTGATCGCGAACTTGGGAACTGTTTGCGGCGCCAAGGCTACCAAGAAGCGGTCTCCGTTCGAGGTGTGTCCGAAAGATTTGTCACAGTCCCGGTCTTCAAGGTCGATAATATCTATCCGCCTACAAAGTACCTATGCGCGTCTCGTCCAACGTCTCGTTCTTGGAAGCTTGGCTCGTATCGCCTCCCGTGTTGGGTACTTAATGGGGCCACCCGCGGCCGACGGACGGGAAGATGAGGGAGGCGAAGAGGAATGGTTCTTTGCGGCCCACCAGGCCAGAAGGTCTGGAAGTCTTCCAACGTTCAGCTGAGACGGCAAGGGTGGCAACAACCTCGCTTGGGATCCTGCTCAGTGGGTTGAGTTGGTCAGGCGATGATGGCGAGAGAGGAGTTTGAGAGGAGAGGGTACTCCGTTCTCTCCCCACCACACGCCCTTTCTTCCAGCGGCAAAATGCCACAGATCCGCCTTGCCGCTTGGCCCGGCCACTCACCACAAAGCAACGCGCGGCTGGCCCCGTCAATAACGGCGAACTATCTGTTGGCCCAGGTTTGGGAATTTGAGGAGGACGATAGGTACTATGCGAGTACATGCGATGTGCTTCCCCAATAGTTGGGTGGGTGTATGTCGTATCCTGTACCTTGGCAGGAACCTCTCCTCGCTGCTTGGGTCATGCTCCCATATTTCCTGCCCTCCGTGGCCGCTGAAATCCTCCGGACGGCTGGAATGTCTCGATTCTGCATGGGGGTGGTGCGCAACTGTCTGGCTGCATGAGAAGCATGGGTGTGGTGAGCATGTCACCATTGACAGCCCAACACCATCGCACCAAACCAGACCAGGCCGCACCAGGCCAAACCAGACCACTATACGGTACCGAAGATGATCCACAGTAATACCGAGTTCACGTCCATCGGCCCCGGTTCCGTGCTCTTCCCGTGAGGAGCATCATTATTCTGCTTCTTCCATATACTGCGTCTTTTTTCGCGCGCCATACATCGAACAGCGGGAGCAGCAATGCACAACCAATTCTGCAAGGTACTCTACTTGTCTCTCACATCTGTATCATGCTCAAAATTGCCTCCGAACAACAACCCGATCCTCGTGCGGCCGCCCAGCCGTAGACCCAACCACAGCCCCAACCACAAACTACGACCACACTCGTCGCAAACACCTCCGCTTGCCGGGGGCGGGCAGGAGAACGACAAGCCGGCCGGGAAATGCAAGCGGCATGCATCCGAGCAGGAACAAGAACAAAAGAGGAATGGCAGCCAGAGGCGGGCTCTTGGGGGGCGGAATTAGCCGGATATATCTCTCAGCTCGACGTCCCCCGCGTCTTCAAAGCGATGGTGTGGGAGGCGACTCGGCGATAGGCTTTTCGGGACCGATGGTGAGGCATACTTGAATCGGGCATCAGGTAAGAGTGATGACAGTCCTCACAAAACCATGGCGGCGGTGGTGATGAGTCGTCAGTGTAAAAGTAGTGGCACCAGTGATCGCCAATTCGGGGGAACAGTGGAAGTGGTAAATCCATCTGCGATCGTCGCCGCCTCGAACCCCTGAACCCCTCTTCGATGCCGTTTCCTCCGCGGACCCTTGAGCTCGCCACCCTATCCTCTACCACAACCTCATACGATTGTGCAATGCATCCAAAGCCGCAAAAAACCGGCGCAAGGGTAAGTATATCTTTCGGACGAAAAGCGCCAGGCCCGGCGTTCGCTGATGCCGCATACAAGGCGTTCAACTGCTTAGGGCGCCTCGGTGGTGGCGGTATTCGGTCGGCCTCGCGTGGTGTCGTTTCCGTCATCCTCGACGGGATCCACAACCCCCTAAACCCCTAGCCCATGTTGTTTTCTTGAAGGTGGAAGGTGTGAAACCCGCGTCTGGTACGGTTGGTGCGCCATTCTAGAGCTTCGTCTCACGGCTGCTGCTAACTACCTCCTCCTCCTCGTGACAAAACGTTGCCGTTCAAGACGGATATACAATTCCCGGGCACCGCCCGTCCTCTTGCGGCCAAACTGCAGCTTGCGGAAACTGGGTTCGGTACCGCGAATCTTCCATAAAACCGAGCTTGGGGTTGATGCCGCTTGAGGTTGTCTCTGATGGCGACGACGTTCGAGTGAGCTAGTTCAACGCCACGGCAGGCTCCGACTTCCGCGGTGACTTTGGCGGTTCCTCAAAGGCATCCTAAAGATGGTTTGCCGTAACGGTGATAGCCGGAGCGCACAACCGACGAGCAGGAGGACGCCCCCCCCCCCCCCCCCCCCCCCCCCCCACACCAGCACCCTCCCACCCCGACAGCAATTTGAATCCGTAGAGGAATCGATGACACAGACAGTGTTACCGTGTTTCTCCATCTCAATCCCCTCCAGTTGATCAGAGTCGAGGGGTTGGCGCTGGCATGTTTCGAGAACCCTCCCTGTTTCCAGCCCTGAGTACTTTGTGGTAAGTACTAGCAAGCGCGATGGTTGTCGTGGCTCTCGCCATGACGTCCCAGATCGTCGTCTATAATGGCGCCTGGAAGAAGCGGCCGGGAGCTTATTTGATGTCCTTGACTCCGGGAGACGAGTATATATCGAGTTGGCGGCGGCCTTTCCGTAACAAAAACTCAACGGCGGCAAAGTCTCGCTTATCGATTTTCGTGTTCTTTTCGAACTCCTTCCTATTTGTTTTATGATGAGTACCAACACTATTTCACTATTTAAGGGGCCAGGGATGGATGGATGCCTACCTCGCAAAAACCTGAAAGTGCTTACGGCTTGCCTCGGGCTTTTTGCGGCATTCGCGAACGCATTGCCGATACAGGGAGAGCACCTCTTTCTGCAGTCCTGACAGGCGCATTGTGGCAATGATATATGTGTGCGGTGGAAAAAGGGTGGTTGTGGTTGTTAGAAGGTTTATTCAGCAACGAGAAGTCAAGATGTCAAGAACACACACACACACCAAAAATTGCACGCGTCAAAGCCTCGGCACGTCATAACCCGAGCCGAACAGGGGGTGGACCGGCCCGGAAAGGGTCCACCCCCGAACTGTCCGGACCCCCCGTCTCGGGGCGCCGAGCTCGGCAATGCAGGGACAGCGCTAGAGCTGGTGGCTGGTGGAATAATTAACCCGAAAGCTTATCTGTTTTGTGGTATTCCGGCAGCTGCACGAATGGAAGAGGACTCTGGGGGTTGCTATTCAAGCTCCCAAGCCGGAGTTATTCATGGCTTCTCCACCGAAGTCAGGGGGGAAGGGGGGAGCAAGCACGAATACCACTCTGTAAATAACGAGATATCTCCGCCATCCGCTTACTCAGGATCGGCCAGTCTTAACTCAACGACCTCTCATATTCCCGAATCGTGAGCTTCAGTCTGTACTCGAACACCAAACGCCTAAGATATCTAGTTAACATGGCCACCTTTTCTGTAAGTCCTAGCTAGCATCAATTTTTAAAAAGTTACGCAATGGTCTAACCTCTGGTAATAGCGCCTCGTCCGCTTCCTGGCCCGGGACGGCCGTACCTATTACGGAGACGCCATTCTGCCTCGCGGCATCAGCGACATCAGCAAGGCCCGCCAGGCCCGCATCATCACCGGCGATATCTTTGGCAAACACGACGTTACCGACCAGGTCGCCGACATCCGGACGCTCCTGTCCCCCTTGGCTCCGGAGGATGTCCGGACGGTGCGGTGTCTGGGGTTGAACTACGCCGCTCATGCGAAGGAGGTGCGCTCAGCCCTGTTCCCCCAAGAACATTCCACTCAGTGCAAAACGGCGTTAACCGGAAACAGTCCAACATGCCCATCCCACAATACCCGGTCATCTTCGTGAGCAGCTCCCTCTCTTTTACCCCCCACCCCCCCCGTTCCCGCCCCCTTCCCCCTCCCCCCTTAACAAAAAAAACAACGCACCATATACTAACACCCACCACCAGTACAAACCCTCCACCTCGCTCACCGGCCCGCACGACCCGATCCCCATCCACCCGCTCGCGCAGCAGCACACCGGGCTGGACTACGAGTGCGAGCTGGTGGTGGTGATCGGCAAGCGGTGCGCCGACGTGCCTGAGGCGCGCGCGCTCGACCACGTGCTGGGCTACGCCGTCGGCAACGACGTCTCGCACCGCGACTGGCAGCTCAAGCTGGGCGGGGGGCAGTGGTCGCTGGGCAAGGGCTTTGACGGGTGGGCGCCGTGGGGGCCGGGCATTGTTCGTGCTGGTGGGGAGGGGGGGATCGTGGATCCGCAGGGGTTGGGGATTCGGACGAGGGTGAACGGCGAGGTGGTGCAGGATAGCACGACGGCGGATATGGTGTTTGGGGTGGCGAGGACGGTGGCGTTTTTGAGTCAGGGCACGACTTTGATGCCGGGCGATGTTATCTTTACGGGGACGTGAGTATTTTCCCTGTTATTTTTGGTTTGTTGTGGCGTAAGTGTAATGGTGGCTGACCTATCTCTCTCATCGCAGTCCCCAGGGTGTTGGCATGGGCCGGAATCCGCAGGTGTGGCTCAAGGATGGTGATGTTGTTGAGGTCGAACTCGACGGCGTCGGGACTTGTACGAACAAGGTTGAGTTCACCCCTGCAAGGGATTCTAAGCTGTGATGGTCTGGGTGGGATGGCTAGATTGAGAAGCAATGGCTCCAAACCCAGGTTATATCGAGAACGGCTGCTTCTGTCCCAACTCTTACAGGCGAGGTTCCTTCCCGGCAGCCTGGGACTAGACCAGCCCACGCTGGTATATGAAGAAGTTCCGCATCCCACACTATAACCGGCCCTTCCAATTAACCGTCGCGATAGATGTCAACTATATTTTAGAGGCATGTCAACTTGTTGGATTATAAATAGGCTATGGTCCTAGCTGATCAAGTCGACCGCTAGCATGCGCTCACACAACAATTAGTTCAGCTAAACCGACCTTGTGCGACCAACTCGCGACTTGATGACCATGTATCGGATTGAGTTTTAGACAACCACGTTACTAGGACTGACAACTGGTATTAGCCGCCTTTAGAGAAAGACTCAGTCCTTTCACCATGCCTGATGAATGATTATTCCAAGTAGTTAGGGTTAGTAGATGATTATATTTAACTATTTAAATAGTAGTCAAATTTATGATATCGTTACATCATCTATGGATAGGTCTCGTCCTTGAATATATTAATCACTTAATGGTAGGGCTAATAGAAATCGTGTTAGGGTAGAAGAAGAGGTGCCTGTTCAATCATCCAGGGGAGAGGTGAACCGGCCTTGGCGAGGCGCTGATAGAATGCCCCCAATAGCCCCAAGCGGGCAGTGTATTCGGAGACGGTCGGCAGTCTAACACCCTTGGATCTTATCACGGGTTGAATCGCCGTGGTAGGAGTTTGCCTGTATTCTATGTGGTTGCACGAAGAGCTAAATGTGGGAGGCACGGCGCCCCCAGGGAAATGCCCTGCTGTGTGCCGCGCACGGGCCCCAATCCTACAACCCTAACCCTCACATGGAACGGGCTGTGCCCGTGACAGATCTAGAGTTAGGGAAATCCGAGAAGAGATTAGGCAACGGGATGATGGGTTGTTTGGAGATTGACTCGGTCCAGTTTACAAGGGAGCTTTTTACCGCTAGTGAATAAAGTGATGTACGACTTCCCCTGATTATATAACACCTGTTTATAGTCCCGGCAGCCGAGGGCTATATTTGTTATATCTAGGGTATATTCAGTTAACAGGAAGTTAAGTTTACCGATCTATCCCCGTTGAGGCGGTTAACAAGTCTAGGTAACTACCTCTTGATGGTTACAGACGAATATATATTAGTATGTGGTTGAAATCTAGAGGTTTTTAGGATTATAGGTGGGGAACAAATAACGACACATATGTACATATCTTACGGGGGGCCGCCAAGTAGGGGGTCCAACTCATCTCCAAGGAGTCCCTCAGACTGGCTCAGCCTTGCTGCTTCATCAACATATCCCACTTTTCGATCCCGCGTTTCGCAATGATTCTGATTGTTCCGGGAGCATAGATGTAAGACCCAGGGCGCGTGTAGTGCTTGGGAAAAGCCCATTGTGTTAGGACCAACAAGGCTCCAAGACCCTTTTTACAGCGTTTCCTTGGTGAATGGAGGTACGGAGAAGGGATCGCTCCTTGAGTCTGACGTTGGCTGGCGAGAGCGTAGTGAGTGACGTGCATCTTCTTGGTGTGGATTCGGGCATGTAACTACAGATATACTATGTATGAAGTTGCATCTTATATCTGCTGCCGTCTACATGGTACCCACAATCATGCAAAAAATAGATGCTGAACGAAACATCATGATCGGTTCCTGTGTCAGATAGACAGAAACAGCGCGATAAAGAGACTAAATTTGTCAGAAGCAAAAACTTGGTTGATGCTCTCAATCGGGTGTTTGGTCTCATATTCATCACGGCAAATCTTGTTTCGACACGGTATACCATGAATCCATGCCGGTCAGCAGAAAACATAATGAAACAGCATGTACACCGTCGGGGCCTTCCCGTCCTTGGCCAACACCTTTTCGGGCCCCGCCACACTCAACGACCACTTGGTCCCCTCTTGCACAACAACTTTCTTGTCGTCCTTTCCCTTGACGTTCTTCCACGTCTTGATCCAGCTCTTGCCGAGTGCCGCCTTGACGACATCCTCTGTCCCAACCGGGTTGGCATCCTCTCCCATGCCCAAGCCATCAACCAACTTCTCACTCTTGGAAACCCACGACACACTCTTGATCTCGATCTTGGCCTGCTGCCTCGTCCAGAACGGCAACCTATCCTTCACCACACCAAGACCCATTTTGACCGAATCCGGCAGCGGATCCTTTTCTGTGTTCTCGCGACCAGCCAGCCCTTGCAGCTCTCTCTCGAACCCGAACCACTCATTGACAAAATCATTCTTCAAATCCCACAGCGCCCAGAACCCCTGCTCTCTCCCGTCGTTTTCGACCTTTGTGATGTATTCCTTGGCGGCCGCCTCGGCAGCGGACCTCAGCCCGGCACCGCCATCGACAGCCGTGTACTCGATATGAAGCAGAACGTCGCTGATACTCTCGTAGTCGAACCTGGCCATGACATGGGAGGGTGGCAGCTCGAGCCTCCACGACGAAATGACGCCGGCGCCTTCGAAAGGTGCATACCTCGGCCCCGCCCCTTGGAAGGCGAGCTCAAACGCTCCGGTATCGCGATTTCCAGAACTGATGGCGACAGCCGAGAGGGGGACATGGTCATAACGGAATGCGGTTCTGTTCTTTTCTCCTGCAGCGTAATCGCTTGCAGAGCCGGTCGGCACTACGCGGTAGCGGTGTTTTGTCAGTCTCAAAGTCGCATTGATGCCGCTGTGCGGCGCGACGACGGCGGGGATCGATACGGCCACGGACCGGATCCGACGCATATAGTGGCCCGGGAAATCGAGATCAAATGAGCTCTCGCTAAGCGAAAAGTCGCAAGATCCCGTCAGTCGCAGTTCCAAGAGGGCCAGGGGGTCGATCCTCCTCAGCGAGACCGTCTTGTGCATCTCAAAATCATGCGCCCTCGTCTCGTGATACGCGGCCTCGAGCCGTTTCAGGTCGAGAAACAGGTAATCTGCCGCAAGCAATCCGTCGTGCCTCGCGTCGAAATAATAATTCGCTCCCCGCAGAACAGAAAGACTGCGTCCCTGCTCGAACCCCAGAGCGCTCTCGGCTCTCCGAGCCGTCGCTAGAGCGAGCGTGTACGCCTGGTAATACAAGCCCCTGAGCGACTTCTCCATCCAAGCGTACAGCTGCGCGTTGGAAAACTTGGTCCGGTACCACTCCTCGACCTGGTTTGCTTCTGCCAGCTCCGCTTCTTGCAAACCAATCTCTCGCTGCGCAGCTTGTACACGCAGCCTCTGGATCTCGATCTGCTTGTCAAGAGACTTGATCTCACGCCCGCGCACGTTGGCCTGCATCCTGCGGTCCTGCAGCTGGCGCAGGAGCTGGGCCTTCCGCGCGGCGCGGGCCCCCTCGTCCGAAGCCATCATGCCCAACATCTTTATGTATGCTGACCCTGCTGAAACACCCATCGAGATGGCGCGTCCGCCGACGGTTAGAGACGCACCGACGCCCATCGGCGCCGTGTTGGCCTGCATCTCGGGGATTGCGCAGAGGGGGGCGATCAACCCGTCAATCCCCGCCGCCACAAAATTCAAGGCACTCGCCGCGTCGGCCTGGGTCAGCTCCATCTTTTCGTACAAAGACATGCGGAGATCATCCTGGGTCGGCGCGTCAATGTCCTGGTCGATATCGACCCATTCGTTCTTTGGTGACGGAATTCTTGTTCGCGGCTCGCCGATCAGATCCAGGAAGAAGCCGAGCTGGGATTCCTGTGCCGCCCGGTTTTGGGCCAGCGACTCGATCGTCGCCTCGGCCTCGCGGAGCTGGATCCGCTTGATCTCGAGCGTCATTTTGTGGATTGCCGTCGTGTGTCGGGCCCGGAGCGATGCAAACGTCTCGCCTTCCTTTTTCTCAATGGCAACCAGCAGCCGCTCCCCGAGAGAGCGCAGCTCGTGACACAGGTCCATACTTCGCTGCAACAAGAATTCGAATCGTTGGCGAGGGAGGGGGCTATCCTGCTCCCCGCCTCCGGTTAGCATCGCGATCGTGTCCATCATGGACCCGCCCTGGCCGGACAGGGCGATGAGCGCGCCGGGGTCGATCGGGGGTTCGACGAGGGCGTATGTGACGGGATTTCCGCGAATGTCGAGCGAGTTTCGGATGTTATGCAGCCGCTGGCTGACCGTGTTCCTCAGCTCGCGGAATTTCGGGTTCAGGGGAACGCAAAAGTACGTCGTCCGCAGAAAGCACGCAAGCGCCTCGCGCCTCTTGTCCTCGTCCATGGCCGGTTTCCCCGGCTCGGCTCGCATCAGCGTTCTCGAGAATGGGAGACCTAGGTCGAGCTTCTCGTCCTCGTTGGCGAGGGTAGCAAAGTTCCTTGGCTTTTTCCGTCTTGCCAGCCTCGGGATCTGCGCCGGCTCCGGACCGAGAATCTGCGAGGCTTCAATGTACCGCTGGATCGCCAGGGGCAAGCTCTCGAGCGTGCCGCGTTGGAAGTGGACGTCGCCCGCCGCCGTAAGGGCCTGCGCATATTTCATGACGATCCACTTCATGTAGGCCTCGGGTCTTCCGCGGGCCGTCGCGTGCACCAGAGCTCCGTGGGACAGTCTCTCCATGATGGACAGGTTAAAGTCCGGGTCGCTGGCCACACTGGAAACTTTGAACCCATTTTGGCCGCGACCACTGCCACTCTTCTCTTGGATCTGCTGGGCCACCCACCGGAAGGGGGGGAACTTCCAGCACGAGGATGACCCTTCTGATCTGCCGCCCGAAGTCGGGTCAAACACGAGACGAGCCACTTCCAAGGATTCATTGAATTGCTGCGTGGCAAAGAACCGGTCCATGGCCAGCATGACGGTATGCACACAGACTTCCCAGTTGTACAGCGCGGCCGGGCGGGCCAGCTCGTGATAGTTTTTGACGGTCTTGTCTTCGGCAGTGTCCCAGATGGCACCGAGCACACTGCTCGGATCATCAGCCCCGCGCTTGCTGATGACACGCAGGAGAGCCTGGATGGGGTCCGCCTTGCCGGCGACGGCCTCCATCAGCTCGTGCGAGAAAGTGTGGTCCATGTCGACGACGTCAAACATGGCGTCCCGCTTGTTGAGCTTGCGCTCGGCCTCGACCGACTTGATATTCCACTTGGGCAGCGCAAAGTAGCTGACCGACGTCCCGTTGAGCCTCTGCGAGCTGAGCACCAGACCGGTCGGCGCGCCCTTTTCCCGGTACGACACGGTCCACGTCACCGAGCTGCTCGCGAGCTTGCTGAGCCCAATCTTGCGTACCGCCTCGTCTGCCTCCTTCAGAGCATGGGGCACCCACAGCAGCGGCATGGTCCGGTTCCTCTCTGCGCCTTCGGGCCCGTATGCCGCGGCAAACTTTTCCAGCGAAAACTTGGTCACGCCCTTGTCGAGCTTTACCTGCTGGAAGGCATTGTCAAACACGACCCGGACGTTCTTGTCGAGCATGGAAGGTCGTTGGGTCAGTTTGAACTCAATATCGACCGTGTCGCTCAGGGCGCGGATCTGGTCCTCGCAGAAGCGGAACCCGCCGCTACTGCTGTAGACCGTGTCCCCGTCACTGCTGGTGTACCCAACCATGATGGTAATAATACTGCTTACGTTGGCCGACACCTCGTAGGCCGGCTGGAAGTGCAGCTTGTTGGCACGCGGCAGACGGCTTCCCCGCTCGAGGTCGTTCGTGATCAGCATGCTCTGAGCCGCCACCCGCTTGGGACTCCAGTTTGTGCCGACCAGCTCGGTCCACGCCATGGTCACCTCCCACGCCTGGAGCGGCTTCGTCAAGCTCGACGTGGTCGTGGCCAGGTCGCCAAACTTCTGGTCGTCCTTGAAGGCATCCTTAGAAGTATTCTTGATCGTTCTGGATGTGACCTGCGGCATAAACAAAAAGATCCGGCCGCCACTATACACGGGGATCAGATGGGACCCGGGCACTTCGAGCCGCTCGCCTTCCCATTCCGTCTCCATGACGGGAATGTCCATGTCGATCTTGGTCCACGGCCGCCAGACCACGTTGTCGACATTGACAACCTCGTTGCCATTTTCGTCTGTCCTCACAGACCGCTGTATACTAACGGTCCGGTGGTGAAAAACACGGGGAGAGGCGCGCGTGCACCCGAAAAAGTGAAACCGGTCGACCGAGTTGGTGGCCGACGTGGGCTCGTGCAGGTAGGCGACGACGTCGAGACTCGAGACGTCGTTGAGGCCGTACACATACGCCTTGACGGCCTGCGAGAAGGTGGCGAGACTGAGATCCTTCTTCATTAGGCTGGCCTCGAACTCGTCAAAGAGCTGGCTCTTGTCGTCCCGCAGCGTGGGCTCCAACCAGTTCTCCGGGTACAAAAACAGCTTGACATGGGCCTCCCACAGCGAGTACTGCTGACGCCACTCCCACTGCTCGCGCACGATGCTCGTCTTGGATACCCCCTCTTCGAGGCCGAGAATGCACCGCTGCGCAAACAGCTGCACGACAGCAGTGGCCTGCTTGATTCGCGACGTCTGCAGCTGAGGACCCATCTGCACATCGACGAGGAAATACTGCAGCAGCCCGTCGGCGCTGGTAATACCCTGCTCCCGGACGTAGTCTTGCTGCAGCAAAAACGCAACGAGTGCGTCCCGCCGTTTGACCATCAAGTGGCCATCAGCAGCCGAGGCTTGTGCTCGGGTTAGCCGTGCCCGCAGAGTACGAGCGGCGTTGGATTCGATGTGATCTTGGCCGCTGAGTGTGAACTTCGGTTGCGCGAGACTCGTCAGCGTGTTGATGGGCGGTAGGGACTCAGGGTTCCCGGCGCCGGCAGCCGCTTTCCGGAGACGGGCGTCCACCTCCATGATGGATTTCAGGCCGACAATCCCGTCGAACCTTTGGAGGCACGTCATCATGGTGATCTGGCCGTCGGTGACATCATCGGCCCTGCTGTCCTCATACTTGCACCGGAGTATCTCGTCCACTCGCTGTTTGTCCCACCCCGTCGCGGCCGAGATCTGGCTCGCCACGTCGCGCATCTCGGCAAACGTCATTTGGGATAGCCACTCAAAAAGGGAGATGAGGCTGGTCTTTTCCTTTGGGCTATTTGCCGCTCTTTTCGACTGATTGCAAAACTTCTTGATGTCGGCGTACTGTTGTAAGAGCACAAGGTGCGTGATTGTCGGGTTTGCAAAGTCGATTCTGAGAATGTTTTGTGCGCCCGGAGATGACTCTGACAGACTGAGGGACTGGACTTCGTCCGAGGCCAGTTTTGCCATCTCGCACATCTTGACGACTCGCCGTGTGGCTCCCATCACCATCTTGGCTCGGTGCACTTTGTCGGCGGGCAGCAGCATGTCAGAAGTGAATGGTGACTTCATCGACGTAGTAGTGGCCCAACACAGCTTAGACGGAGCAGTGTCCGAACTGGTGAGGCGGTAGCGGCGACCACCCAACAGTGGAATGCCCATCCATGTCTTCTTGTTGCCGTCTTGTGGCAGGGTGATACCGTTGATAGTAAGTGTAGGGAGCTGTTCTGTGTCGTTGGCGAGTGCAAAGGTGTAAGTCCCGCTTGCGTTGGGGGTGAAATAAGCGTCCATGTTCTCTGTAGTGCTGAGAGGATTCTCCCTGCTTAGATTCTGAAGTGCAGTCATGGCGGATACCGTCTCCTCTTCGGTGACTCCGGGTACAACATGGACGATACTAGAGAGAAGGACGCGTCCCAGATTGTGGTCAACATTAGGGAAGAATGCCATGACGGTATTGCAAATGAGATTCTCTAGTAGCTCTTTGACAATGGTGGGCGCTGCGAGGTGGATGAAGGCGGCCCAGCGCTCGACTCCAGCAGCTTCTTTTGTTGCGTCGAGGGTTGGAACCAACGACTCCAAGGCTTGCTTGGCTTCCGGGTTTGTCGCACCGACCGAAAACCGTTTCGTTATCAGACCCTGAGGAAACAAGGCCTGTTCACAGACGGTGGTGACGGCTTGTTTGAGCGTCGCGTCGCCGATGGTCAGGGCCGAGATGATCTTGCGGTCCTCTCTCGAGAAGATTCCCAAAAGCTGAACCTCAGCGGCAGCGGCACCGTCGCTGAAGTCGGGAACTAGCTTCAAAATGTCGGGCCAGTTCTTGGTCGAGGCTAAAGCGCTGTTCAAAGCCTCCGCTGACGCAAACTGGATCCGGTCCGTCTTCTTCTGCGTGCCGAGAACGAACTCGGATACCACTTTTGCGGTGGCCGAATCGAAAGCCTTGGCCGCGCAGTCTCTCACGTCGGCTTCCGTGGCCGTTGCAGCGGCCGAGAGGAACGGGAACGAGTTCTTCATGTCCCGGTACCCTTGCCTCAGGGCCATCAGGACTCGGAAACCATCGCCGTCGTTCGTTTCGGCGGTGGATGCCCCCAAGACAAGGCAAAGATCATCAAGCGTCCAACCGGCGACGAACAGCCGCTTCCACTTGCCGACGGCGGCCAGTGTTGCTTCGGGGCTCTCAAACGGCGTCGTGTGCCCGTGCGCGCCGAAGAAGAGGTCGTAGAGCCGGGAGCAATCACTCGGTGCGATGGACAGCATCTGGCAGAGTAGCGCATGTCGGTACAGACGCGAGAGGTTATCCAGCGTCAAAGACGAAGTCCCGTCGGAAAACCCGGACGCCTTTCGGAGGGCCGCAAAATGCTGCAGCGGCCACTTTAGACCTGTGCAGATGGCGAGTTCTGACTCGTCCAGCGTATGATAGCCGCCCCCTTCATCTTGAAAATACTCCTGATCACTATTCTTGGGGCGATTAAAGGCAGTAGACAGCCTCTGCAGCGCTGGTGTCAGGAATCTTGTGTACAGCAGCGAGTTGTCGCCAAACGAGTTGATCGGGCCCCAGAGTGGGAGGAGCTCAACAGGTGTGATACTCGATGTGTCATTGTTTTTGCATAGATCAACCAGCTTGACAATGGCAGCCAAGCTTTTGATGACAAAGGGAGTGACGGTAAAGAAGGCAGAAGCTCCAGAGGCGGTCGGAGGACTTCCGGCAGGCATCAGTCGCAGCTCGAGTTCCCTCAGATCATATACGGCGGCATCTAGGTCCTTGGTTGACCACTTGAGCTTGGTCTTGAGACGGATGAAGGACTGCAATCGCCAACAGATCTCATCCGTGAGAGCAGTGAATGGCGGCTTGGATGCGCTGGCCAGCAGACGCAGGCCTTCGATCGAGTTGCCAAACTCGCCTGTGCCGTCCTTGTTGACAATGACGAGATCCTGATTAAAAGTCTGCGCCTTGACAAGGTCCAAGACGTCTTGGAACGAGAGCCCAGATCGATGCATCAGCTGGCGTTTGATAAAAGACAAGCCGAGCTCGCCAGCCGTGTCCGTCATGGTCTTGCTGTCCGGATATCCCCATAACTGGGCGGCGGTCCACTCCACAACCGACTGCGCCTTGACGGGGTGACCGGGCTTGGAAAGCCCCTGGAGGAGGTCGGCAAACCATCCGACAAAGTACGTCTCACCGGTGATGGCGGCAAAGTCTTCCTGTCGCATGCCGAGCCTCTCCGCCGCATCATGGCGGGCAAACACTTCGGCCACTCCTGCCATGACCTGTTCTCTTACGGGTGATGCCTCCCGCCAGTGTAAAGAGGGAATGTCGCGGAGCAGAAGCTCTCTGTCGTGGAAAGTCTCGACCAGTTGGAGAGGTGAGAGATAAAAGCCACTGAGGATCTGGGATGCCTCGTCGCGGGCCTTGTTGTAGGGGAAAACAGAAAAGGGATACAGCTGACGAGAAAGGGGTCCCGTATAGACCCACTCAATGGTGTTGCCCGTGTCGTAGGCAGGCACGGCGTCGGCATCACCGTTGCAAACAACAGCCTCCTTGGGCGTGTTGTAAGAAATGATGGACGTGCCTCTGCCGTCGGCCCTGCAGCGAACGTACGACTCGAGCGCCTCGTTCACCAGAGAGATGTAGGGGATCTTGGTCTGGGCATTGGCGCACGTGAGGTCGAGATACAGCAAGTCCGGTCGTCGGTCACAGAGCACGTCCAACACGGTCTTGGAGTCGTTCTTCCCACTCGGAGACCGCTTCAGCAGACTCATCAAGTCGGCAAAGTAAGCCGACGGACTGGTAATGGAGCTACACGTCTCGCAAGCGGGGTCCTCGAGAAGAAAGATGTCTGTCAGGTTGTTTCGAGACACGTCCTGCTTCCCAGCTGGTAATGCGTTCTTGGTAATGGCGGTCGAAGACACGCCAAGTCCGGGGGGTTCTAGGGGGATAAACTCCTCCCGGTAAGCGTCCATGGCGTCCATCCACACGTGCTCGTTCCAGCAATCAATGCGCAACGCAGCACTGTGTATCTCTTCAATCCGACCCTCGTCGACTTCGGAGAGAACATCCTTGAGCCCCCTGGACGGCTCAAGAAGCTTTCTCTTGAAAGTGCGAAGCGGTGTGATGGCGATGGTGCGGATGAAGTAATACTTCTTGTCGTACAAGAGCAGAATGTCTTCTGGTTCTTGGACGATGCGACAGAGGCTTCGCAGCGTCTTGACGACCTCGACGGCCGAGACAAAGTATGGTTTGAACTTTTGCAGCGCCGCCTCCGTCAACTTGCCGTACACGGCAGTGACCGTCCTGGGGAAAAGCTCGGGATCGTCAAAGTCCAAGGCCCCCGTCGAGCTGTTGCAGAGGTCGTCTAAAAGCCGTGCGGCAAACTTGACGGCGGTAATGCTAACACCTGAGGGCACCTTTGATACCTTGGCACACCATCTTATCAGCCCCCTGAGAACGACGATGGGTTCTGCATCAAAAAGACCGGTGCGGATTTTATCGAGGGCGTTCTTGACATCGGCCGGTTGGTCATTGGCCTGACCATTGAGATAGGGCCGTGGAAACAAGACTTGGGTGACAACATCCTTTGGGTTGTTGGCATCGACTTTCGCAGAGACGGCTTGGTCCACTATCCACTTGCAAGCGGCTGGACTCCCACCGCGGCGAAGCAGAATCTTGATCAGACTCAAGCTTGGGATTTCATCTGGCTCGACATTTCCCTCCGCCAGTGCCGAGTCGATAAGTCCAACGGCATCGTCAGCAGTCGTCTCTTTGCCGGTCTGGCCGAGACGCCGGTTGTACGCTTCACTGAGTTTGGTGACCGCCATGGAGTGGGATGAAGCCGTTTGCACATACACAGAGGCTAGGTGATGATGAGCTAGAAAAAAATCAATCGAGATTGCCTTTGAAGCTCAGTCCAGATGATTGAACTGAACAGCAGCTTCGTGTAGTAGACCCAGACTGATAAAAACCATTTCTAGGTACGTGCCCTGGTGGTTCTGCCCTACAACATAGCAGGATTTCCTGGTGATCTCAGATCTCTAGGTATACTGGGCTTACACCCACGCGTACCTATCCGTTGGTAATTTCTCGGCATTTGGGCGCGTTAAGCGTCAAGTACTACGTACGGGGGAGAATCTAGCGCCGGCACTACCATGTATGCATGTACCTGCAGGCTCGGTCGCACTGTACTCGTGGGGGATCGGCACATTAGCGCCGCCTTGAACCGACCCAAGCGCGAGACACGCAAAGACACGTTCGCGAGCCCCGGAAAAGATCACTGCTGAATACAGAGGTTGGTACATACAATAGAATGCAATGTAACGGAAAACCGGCTCGAAACGGCAGTTGACATCTGCATGGCAAAACATCTCGCCCAATGCTGCCTTTCGGGTTCTGAGGCAACATATGATTGGCTTATTCGAATTTTGGTATATCCCAGAACACAGAGGTCGATGCCTGACGTCACCCGAACTTGAAAGGTAGGTACATACGTAGGTATCTGGTCCATGTAAACACACTTTAGCTACGGTGTCAACCCATGTTACCTGTACATTGTTGGTATCATGATGGTTCATGATGTCCGGTTCAGCATAGAGAGTTAGGGACTCGGCCCACCCATTGTTCACGGGTGACTGTTTAGCCCCAACTGTACCGTTCTTTCCAACCCTTGTTAAGCACGGCACTGTAGGGTTCGGTTTGTCAGATAATTGACTCGTGTCCATCTCCAGAGTGCAACTTGCAAACCCGAACCATCCAAGCACATCCCCTTGAGCGACGCTTGAAAGTTGAAACCATGCCAGCCGAACCCCCGACACGTGAAGACGTGTCTCTAGAGACAGCGCCGGGCGAGGCGTATGCCTACTACGACCAAGTCTGTGCCCTGTCTCAAGAGACCATCAACAAAAATTTTGAGACTCTGTTCAAGCAGAGAAGCGAGAAGCCCGAAGATGACCTCTCAACCATCTCGTGGGAGGGCGACGAGGCGCACTATGGTACCATTACCGCCACGCTACTCCCGCCCAGGATCATCATTGAGCCGTACTCGACCGAGTCGAGTCCCGAGATTTACTTTTCTCTTCGGTATGTGTCCCAGAAGTCTGACCTGATGGTGACGGCCGCCATGGTAGCTAACCCAACGTACAGCTTCGGGCCAAACAGCCGCATTGAGTACCCCGGTGCCGAGCAGGTTGACGTTAGCAACTGGGTCATCACGGTTATTGGGAGCCTCGACGAGATGACATTGAACCCAAACGAACACGATGATGCCAAGAAGCACTACGAGACTCAAGCGGCGCTCGGCGAGGTCCTAAAGACCTTCAAGTTTCCCGAAGCGAATCCGGATAAACCTGAGAAGATGATAGCGGGAGAATACTCGGTCTTTCGTCTGTTTGCATCCATCTCACAGACTCGCTGGACCATGCCGGTCATGGAACACAGCCGCGTTCCCGTGGGCCCCAACGGCATGACCCTCGAGGAATGGGAGAACCTCAGCGACGAAAACAGGAACAACAGCGCCAAGGTCAAGCTCACGCTGCAAATGTGGGCTATGAACCATCGCAAGTCTGCCTTTTTTACCCTTGGACTGCAGATCCGTGTACCCAAGCCGGGCGGTAAGATATCTTGTTCCCAACCCTACCACCCGTATCGTGGATATGGCTAAGATGATTGTTGTTCTGCAGAACTCGATGCGATTGAAGCCACCTTTGGTAGGTAATCTTAACCCCCTCCTGTAGCCGGGCTAACCAAGATTGTCCATAACAGCACCCGCCCGGCTGCGACTTCAGGGATACCCGTACATCGACGATCAAGACTACAGAAACAACGGTGATAAAGCCAAGGCCATTCCCGGGATCAAGTACAACTGTCTACTCTACTGCGAGACGGTCGAGCCAAAAGCAAAGCACGGCGACACAGAAAAGCAGAAACGGCCGTTTCCCGTGCCGGCGGCGCTCAAGTGGACCGGGAACCTCGCCATGCCCGAACACCCCGTGACGAAACAGCCCGTGGCCGGAAGCTTTGTTCTCGATCATCGTCTCTTCTTCGACCAGTATCTGATTACCGAGCTGCAGGAACTCTGCATCGCAGCTCAGGTCATCCCGCTCAAGAATCTGATGAAGACGGACCCAAACAAGACGGGTGAAGAGGCCTGCATCTCACAGGCCGTCACGGCGGCTGGCGGCATGCCCGACCTGAGCGAGGACGACAAGAAGGCGTTCATGGACAACAACGGGGGTCAGTACCCTCCCAAGGAATACGACCATACGTACTTTACCTTGAAGAAGTCGGCTTCAGATCCTTGGCGGTGGGAGTGGAGCCAGAAGCTGCAGTCCCCTGGTTCACGCAAGGAGGTGTACTTGTACGATGTCAAGTACTCCCTCCACCCGGTGCATCGCAAATACGTCACCGAATCCACCACGGATGTCGTCGTCAGGCGCCAGGACCAGGACGGCAAGCCAAAGATGGTGATCGAGGTCCAGAACAAGTTCTACCACTGGGAGGGCTATTATTCCAACCCAAACTTTTCCTGGGAATCCCACGCGGGCACCGACGTGGTGCTCTGGGGATCCTACACCGTCACTACGAACTGGAGCCTCGGCGTCAGCCTCGTCAACGATCATTCCAGCGGTGTCATCGTGCCCCAGCTAGTCGACTATAACGAGGAGACACTGAAGCCGAAAGAATACAGCTCAAAAGTGACTCGGAGCGAGTGGATGCTATACGACGGCGAAGGCAAGATGCGGACCGAGATTGAGAACGCCGTTACTGTCGCCATCAAGCGCCTGGTCAAGGGACTGAACGCGCGTTTCTCGGGTTCCGGCCGCTTCGTCTACCCCGGCACCGGTACCTTTGAGTTTGGACCTCCGACCATCACCAAGGAGGGGAACGTTTATGCCAGCATCGACTACAAGCCGTAAGTAATTTTTTCCTTTTTTTTTCTTTTTTCTTTTTCTTTTTCACTTGTCAACCGTCATGGGATACAAGCTAACTCTCTGTTTTGCCTCTTAGACTACCCAAAGGACGCGTCCAGCTCAAGATCCCCTCTCTTCCACCTCGAAACCCTGATGTGCCTAACCACAGGCCGAGGCGGACCCCGATCGACAGCGGAACAAAGGAGCGGCCCACGCCACCAAGCATCAACTGGTCGCCCCTCGTCACCTGGGACAGCAAGAAGAAGCGAGGCAAGCTCGTCCTCAAAGGCATCAAGCAGCCCGGCGGCGACGCCATCGCCTTTGCCCGCGTCACGCTTACCGTCAGTCAGGACATCAAAACCAAGTCGTTGTTTATCGGCGAGAAGTGGATCAGTTCGGAAGAGGCCGGGAAGAGGGCAGCTGAGGAAGCAGCAAAGAAGAAGGCGGCCGAGGAATCCAAGAAAAACGCAACCGGAAAGAAACCCGGAAAAGGTGACGGGAAGGACCCCAACCAGGGACCTCCGACAGACCCCCAGCCTGAGCCCGAGCCTGAGCCCGAGCCTGAGCCTGAGCCGGAAGAGCCCAAGCTCCCCGACACGTACACGCTCGCCTACACAAACATTGCCCGTGGCACCTACATCAAGGGGATCAAGATCAAACCGGCGGTTGAGGGAAAAGCGCGAGAACTGAGCTTTACACTCGCTCCCGAGGGCGACTTTGAGCCGCTGAGGCCGCGCTTCATCCTCTACAACGACTCGACCGTCTCGCTCACGGTCGAGGGCGAGGTCGAGGCCGCGGGAACCTTTATCTTGCAGATCCGCGAGTCGCTCAGCAAGGTCAACATGACCGAGGAGATGTCCAAGGCCGTTTTTGCCGATACTTGGCTGGCTGTCACCTTGACCGAGGGCAAGACCGAGTGCAAGGTCGAGGCTGTGTCGTATGCGCGTGCCATGGATTTGTTGGGGAAGAAGGCGAGCAAGTGAGGGCTCGGTGCCTTTTTTTGTCATTTTTTGATGTCGAGCATGTCATCGCAGTTTGAGATTGTCTAGCTGCCGTAGTTTGGAATCCTTTCCTCGGGACCTATCGCAATAGAAAGCAGCGAGAAGGAGCCAACATAATCCCAGCAAGAAGAATCAGACTCACCCAGAGCCAGCCTCCCCATTTGCATGCATTGCCAAAGTTCTGGTTGAATTCTTTATTCTTCTTCATTAACACAGCTTCAACGTTGAGCAATTTACCAACCGGCTTCTTCAAGCCCCGCAACATGCGATAAATGTGAAGATGGAGGGCAGCTACGGTACCTAGTTTATCAGCGCCTTTTATTTTCAAACTCCCGCTTGTTGTCTAGGACCTTGTGTCACACTATCCAGCCATTGAATCTAGCCATAACGTTAACTAACTAACTAATCATTGACTAAAATATCAACAACACTCTCACTCACGTTCGGCTTTATAGCAACCTTACACCGTTAAATTTATTAGGGCCAGCACAACGTTCCAAGAAAACGTACACAGTATCCCATTATTCTAATTGGCTCCTAGAGCCAAGGTAAGGGAGAAACTGTAACGAACCTGCAGGAAGGTACGGCCCGACTGTGACCCCGCAGGAACGCCAGTGCGGGACTACTGTGTCGCACGGAGGCCGCGCACCGGGTGCTCGCTCTACAGGTCACTCAACGCTAAAAACAACCTACCTCGAGGCTCTAGTGAGCACGGTAATCAAGGTATGGTCGGTGGTACATACATACCTCAGAAGACCCAGGAGTATAGAAGAAATCATCATCGTGCCCACGATGGGGTGAGGAACTTCTTGGTTCCTCACGCTAGCAATAAATAGTTACATTGTTCAATTAAGATCTAGTTACTGTTCGAAACCTCTGGATCTGCGATCTGCTTGATAGTGTGTCCACCCATGAGAGTTGCGCTAGCCTCCATTTCTTCATTCGATCATCTTACCCCTATCGTCTTTGGCAGTCCTTGCCTACGATCCGTTATCTGTTACAATTTACAAGAACCCTAGATTTCCAACTTCGCCACGCAGTCACAATTTTCCACCCTTTACAATAGTCGTCAGCTTGTGTCCGCATCTACTAGCCAGCCCGTTTGATCAAACTGACCGAATTGCATTTCGGCCGACTCCATTGCCAACGATCTTTTAAACTGAGCCTCACTACAACGGTTAGGATACGGCGGCTTGTCTTTTACAAACAGCGACGACACACTTGCCTTGGTTATCTCCGATACCGCCTGGGAAAACATAGTCCTCCTCTACAGGGTAGTCACTTCTATCAGTGTTGTGAAGGCGCATTACCGACTTGAGAGGATGCACTTCGTCGAAAACGGAAGCCCAGAGACAGTTCCTACGAGACAGCCTTGCCAAGCTCTCAAGGGTAGTCTGCAGGGCGCAGGGAGAGAGGACTTGGAGTGCGTTTGAATGCAGCCCGCCGCTTGCAGAAAATAGGATGGCACCACGTTGTGCCTCGTAAGACGTATTTCCTCGGGAGAGACGTACTCGCAAATGGAGGCGATGATCCCAGCCCGACGCCGACGCCAGAGTTGGGCTGGGTCGAAAGACAACAAGCGGAATGTGGATGGGGAGGACTGGGAGTGGCTTTGGTTACCGAGTCTCGGATAAGACAAAAGTTGGAAAACTTGGTCCTTCTGTTCGAGTTCGGGTTCGTCGTGAGAGGATTGGTCGGCGGTCAGTGATCGCTTTCATCCGACGATGTCGGCCGTTCGGCATTGCCATTCGTGTCGTCGCGATGCCGTCGCGTAATTGGTGCGATTAATATCGGCAGGCGCGGATGTCCTCAATAAGAAGTCTCTCAACTATTCAAACCGCCAGTTGACGCATTGCTTGATGTGATATACCCGCAATAAGGCCGTTTGCAGCAATGTTTGGGAGATCGTTCAATGGTTATACCTCCCCCCATGCCAGGATGTGATGCTCAGCCGGGAGAGCAAAGCGAAAGACAAGTGTTCACTCTGTGATAGGACAGCTCTGATGTGACCATCGCAGCTGATGACATCAATGATCACAGATTCATCTGGGAACTGATAGGACAGCTCTGATGTGGCCATCGCAGCTGATGACATCAATGATCACAGATTCATCTGGGAACTGATAGCGGCAGCTGCGCCCTGATGGGGGTTAAGCTCACGGAACTGGGGTGGTGTGCCGGTAGTTATGCTGTCGAGAGCTGATTTTGGTGTTGAGATGCTCGCGGTAACAACGCGGTGGCCAAAGCGTGAAAGATTTGCAAAAAGAAGCAAGCTGAAAGGCATTTGCCCACCCTCGAAATACCCAATGGGTATCCGCGTCTGCATCTTCCCCGCTTCTATGTGATGGATTGGCAACAGGAGTGAGGCATACGGAGCCATTAAAAGATACAGATGTCGGCATGCACTCGAATCCGGCATGTCTTAGCGCATCAACGTGCGTCTCACCATTAGGGTTTGCAGATCAGACAACCCGATGGACCTCTACAACCAGGAATTTTAGCGCGCTGATCTGCAAACCGCAGATGCATGAATGCCCCGCAAGGTACGGACTGTCGTCGTTTGGCACACTGTGCTCGGATACCACCGCAGGTCAACTTACGTCGTCCTTGTCCGCGTAACCAATGGTGTTCAGATGGCTAGTCGACCAATACGCCGCAGCTCCAGGATCTCCATACAGCCTTCGGGCTTGGTGCTGGATTGCTGTGCGGTCGAAGCATTGCTAGTGTGACGCCGACTCTCGCTCTCGCGGTTGTCGACATGTCAACCTGACAGAACTAGAAGAACATGGAGTAGGGCCCAAGTCTTTCCGTGCCAGTCAAACCAACCGTTCTCCGAAGCACCGAAGACCCCTTGCCCTTATCGTTACTGTTTCTCACTGTATTATCGTCTACTATGCGGTCGTTTGCTGCCAGCAAACACCAATCTCACCAACCCGGTTCCGCAGACCACCTGCGTCAAAGCCGTATTGGACAGCGTCACCCGGCAAATGCCGATGTTGTCAAAGGTGACGTGCACTCCGGGAGGTCGTCCGGGGTGCGGTCCGGCGGGCGCACTATAATCCCGCGCTATGCCGTCGGGGGCCCCACCCGGACGCCGACGACCCCGGGTGAGGGTATACCCGGCTTCCAAAAGTCACTCCACATATCAGCCAAGGGAGGGGGTGCTTTTCACCCCATCAGCGAGAATTTCTCGGTCAATCAGGCGACGGGCACATTGTCTTTGGCCATCCCCATCCGTACGTCTCCGACCCGGGGCGGTTTCGGACCTGACCTTGCGCTTTCTTACGACTCGGGTGCCGGTAACGGACCTTTTGGCCTCGGCTGGAACCTCGGCCTCCCGGCGGTGCAGCGGAAGACAAGCCATGGGGTCCCGGAGTACAACGAGGACCTCGCCGACGGCCACAATGGCCATGACGAGCTGGCACTATCCGGTGCTGACATCGTGCCCGTGATGGTCAAAGCTGATGATAGAGACGACAGCTTCATCATCACCGCCTACCGACCGCGGATAGACTCCCAGGACGTCCGCATCGAAAAGTGGACTAGCAAGAAGGACGCCGGAGAAGTGCACTGGCGCACCATTTCTGGTGACAATGTCACCTGTATTTATGGATCTGACGACACTAGCCGCATCTTTGACCTGTCTGGTGGGCGAAAACGTATCCATTCATGGCTATTGAGCAGGTCGTATGAGGCCCACGGCAATGCCATCGAATATGTGTATAAGCAGGAGGACGGGCACGACCACGGCGGTTCTCTCTGGGAAAAGAACCGCACAACAGAAGGACGCTGCCGGCAAAAGTACCTGAAGAAAATCCAGTACGGCAACCGCACTCCGAACAGGGACATGAATACCTGGTCGCCATCAACGTGGCCAACAGATTGGATGTTTACAGTCCTCTTCGACTATGGCGAGCACAATTTGCACAGCCCGACCAAAGCCGAAGACAACCCCTGGCCGGTCCGGGCAGACCCGTTCTCTGTCGGAACGGCCGGGTTTGAGGTGCGGACCTATCGCCTCTGTCGCCGGATTCTCATGTTTCATCACTTTCCCAGCAAGTTTCACGGCGTGCAGGATGCCCTTGTGTGGTCGACCACGTTGACGTACGACGAGTCTCCATCAGCATCTTTTGTCAAGTCCCTCGTTGCTGCGGGTCACACAATTTGCAGCACCACCACCGCTGCTGGTGGACCGACAAAATACAATAGCGAGTCACTCCCGCCTTGGACGTTCCGCTACACCAAAATGCCGGAACAGCGACAGTATAAGGCCATGAAGGCAAAGGTGGCCAATCTTGTCGATGTCCCGTATGTTGTAAGCGGAGACAACAAAAGCGGGCTATCGCAATGGATCGATCTGGACGGAGAGGGCATCCCGGGCCTCTTGACGAGGATTGGCAATGGCGAGCTTGTGTATCAACGCAACAACGGACCCGGTGCCGAAATGCAGTTCGGCGAACCCGAGACGCTACCTCACCAACCCTCGCTCTCTCTGAGCCGAACCGCAAAAGAGGCACCGCTTCTTCCTCATTTGGAAGATCTTGACCACAACGGACGCCTGGATCTGGTTTTTTCGTCCACTTCCGAGCCCGGGGCGCCTTACGGGTTTTACGAACGAGACGGTGAGACGGATTCGTGGAGCGAGTATTCTGATTTTTCCGACATGGCCGTACGAGACTCCAGTTTTGACTCGTCGTCGTCCATTAGCATCGATTTGACAGGCAACGGCAGTTCCGACATGCTTGTCTGCGCTGCCGAGGGTGATTTAAATGAGCTGATCTGGCAACAAGCGCGGGAAAAGAAGGGGTTGTCCGGCTACAGACGCACTTCCAGTCTTGGCTCAGCATGCAGTTGTCCCCCGCGGCTACGCAACTCGGCCAACGTCCAAACTGTGACAGCCGATATGACGGGGGACGGACTGACAGACCTCGTGGAGATAACGGCAAACAAAATTACATACTGGCCAAACCACGGTCACGGCAACTTTGGTGCGGCCGTCGAGATGGCGAACCCCCCTGATCTTACTCTCGCGGGCGCCGGGGTCTTCAGCATTGATAGGATCCGCCTGATTGATGTTAATGGAGACGGGCTTACCGACATTCTCTACTTGCTGCCCGGTGGCGGTGCCTATATCTATTACAACCAAGCTGGTAACTCTTGGAGCGGCCCCGTCCTCATGTCGAAGCTGCCCCGGGTGGTGGCTCCCGACTCGGTCTTCACCCTCGACCTCCTAGGGCAGGGCACCGCGTGCTTGTGCTGGGCCAAATCCCAGGATGCGTCCGAAGTCAGCGAAATCGGGTATTTTGATCTCATGGGCGGTGTCAAGCCGAATCTGCTGATGGGATATGACAATGGCATGGGGATGCAAACAACAGTGACCTATCAGTCTTCGACCAAGTTTTACCTTGATGACAAGGCGGCCGGACTGCCATGGACGACTCGACTACCTTCTCCCGTGCATTGCGTGGCTAAGGTCGTTTCGACAGATACCGTGACGGGGAACTGTGTGACCACTGATCACGCATATCATAACGGACATTACGACCCACGCGACAAACAGTTTGCGGGCTTTGAGCTTTCTGAGCAGTGGGATTGTGAATCAATCATTTTATCTGCTGGTGAGGTTTACGAGGCTCCCGTCCGTCACACCAGAATCTGGCACAGTGTAGGGCTGCCCGCCGTGGACCGGAGACGATTTTCCCGCCCGGAACCTCCCCTCATGTCCTCGCATCTGGTGGGCGTCGCAGAAAATGACACGGCAGAGGCCTTCCGTGCTCTCCGGGGCCACATTATGCGTGTCGAGGCGTTTGGCCTCGACGGCACAGCCCATCAGGACTCCCCGCACGTGGTCGAGTGCGCATCATACAACATCAAGCAGCTACAATCCGGCCGGGGTACCGTCCGAGCCGTCTTTCAAGTTCTTCCTCGAGCTTCAATTGTGTACCAGTTCGACCGCGCCCGCTTGGACAATTCGCGCGTCACGCACGAGATGGTCTTATGCTGCAACAAATGGGGAGACGTCGAATCTTCACTCACGGTTGTCTATCCCCGAGTCGCCGCCGCCCTGCCACCAGACCTCCCGGCAGATGTGGCTGAGAACCAGAGGGCCGGCAACGTCACTTTTGCAGCCGTGTCTTTCACGAATGCGGTCGAGGAGCGAGGCAACTTCCGACGTCCCATCGCCTGGCGACATCGAGAATATGAGATTCTTCAGATGGATCTATCATGCCACGCCGTCTCGGATGCTATCTTGGACGTGGACGAGATGCGCAAAGTTAACTTTGAGGCACTTGGTGATGACAAGAGCCCAGCACCAACGAGTTGGAAGGCCTTGAGATCTGAAGATCGGGCTGTCTTTACCCGGTCTGACCTCGGAGGCGCTCTTGACGTTGGCAAGCTTGAAGCCTACTCGATCCTTTATCAGCATTTCTCACTCGCTTTGACCAAGAGAAAGTTGGAGAAAATCGAGCAAGGTCGGGTCCGGTGTGATGTCAACTTCAAAATCTCCAGTTTTCTCCAAGAAGGGGGCTTCGTCCAGATGGATGGCACAGACGACTGGTGGGTACCGTCACACCGTCTCGGCTTCACAAAACATGGCCAGGGCGAAGCTACCACCCAGCTGCAGTGTGCAAGGGCGTCGTTCTACATACCGAGCATTTTCATAGATGCTTTTGGCAATGCATCCCATGTTAAGTTTGATGCTGATTACCTGCTCGCCGAGGAGATCAGAGACACCCTCGACGGTGTTGTTGATTTCGAGAACGATTACTCCCACCTGCGGCCGTTCAAAGTCACAGACGAGAACCAAAATGTCCAGCAGGCCGTATTCGACTGTCTTGGACGCGAGATGGCGCTCTGTCAGCTGGGCAAGTCGGGGGTCACCGAGCATGCCAACGAGAAGGACAGTCTGGAGGGATACCAGGCTTCGGTAACAAAAGAGGAAGTCCTTGAGCTGCTCAAAAAGCCCGTCGAGGAGGGCATCCGTCTCCTTGGCAAAGCAGGGACAAGAGTGATTTGGTGCCACGAACGAGTCCCCGCGTTCGCCGTTCAGCTGTCCCGGAACTTGTCTCACGGCCAATCGGACACTCCCACCATCACGGTGGATGTGGCATACTTTGACGGAGGTGGTCGTGTTGTGCAACATGTCAAGCTGCATGATCTTAAAAACAATGAACGCGGTCCATGGCTGGTTGAAGGTTTAGCTGCCGTGTCCACGACAGGTCAAGTGTGCAGCTATGAACCGTACTTTGCTGCGTCCGCAGACCATGTGCCACTTCGGACACTCAGCTATCAGGATGGGGGGCGGAATGCCACTATATCCTTCCAGGACGCCATGGGAGTCGGTGTGGGTACGCTCTTCCCAGACCACACCTGGACCAAGACCATCTCAAACCCCTGGGCCATAACAATGTTTGACAAGGGCGACACCGTCTTAGTGACGGCTCCGTTTGAGGACGAACACCTCGGCTTTTACTTTGCAAGAGTCGCCTCGGCACGTTATCACAAGACATGGCATGCCGCCGCTCTGCAAGACAGCGATTCTCACGTCCGGCAGTCGGCCGAGCGTTCGGCGACATACAGCAACTGCCCCGTGATAACTCATCTGGGCAGTTGCGGCCTTCCGCTTCGGCAGGTCCAACGCGCCCATTCCGTTACTTACAGTCAGGCTTGTCAATACGACGTGTCCGGAAATGCAATCCGGCAGTTTGACGCCCTCGGCCGTCTCACCCAACGTTGTACGTACGACCATCTCCACAGGCAACTCTGCTCGTCGGGTATGGACAACGGTGAAACGTGGACGGTCCCCGACGTTGATGGAAACCCCCTGGTGTCGTGGAACAGCAGAGGACTTGGCTTCAAGTACGGATACGACAAGCTGCGCAGGCAGACACAGCGGTGGACACAGAGCGGCAAGCTCATCGACGAGGCTGTCTACGGCGAGTCATCTTCGCTCGATCAAGCGCAGGTGAGGAGCAAGAACCTCTGGGGCCGGGTATCGGAAGAGATAGACCAGTCTGGAAGGCATATATATTCCGACTACGACCTTCGCGGCCGCTGTGTGGAACAGAGCTTCCAACCAGCTGAGAACTACAAGACGGTTCGGGATGTTGGAGACACGGCGACGGGGGAAGAAAACAGACTCGGCAACAACGTGTTTTCGCACGCTAGGGCCGTGGACAACTTTGGAAACGTCGTTTACGAGAGGGACGCGCAGGGAAACGAGACGTTCCGCACCTTTTCGAGGCTAGGCCACGCCGTCAAAGTCGATTTCCACCACCACGCTTCGAAGACCGGGAAGAAGACGGGAGGAGAGGGCCAAGACCAGCCGCTGACAAAGTATCTGACGGATGCAACGTTTACAGCAGACGGCTTGCCCCTGACCAAGGCGTACGGCAACGGGGCGTGCACGACTTACGAGTACCACAAACTGTCTCGGGAGTTGATACGCCAAAAGACGATGGTGATGTCAAGTCCCAAACGAACATCGACAAAGGTGCTGCAGGATTTCACGTTTGTCTATGACTGCATGGGCCGTCGGACCTACGCCCGCGACGCAGCTCAGGACGCCAGGGATTTCCGAGGTGTGCGGGTCGCCGCCGAGTGGGACTACACCTACGATGCCATCGGTCAGCTCGTCGCGGCCAAGGGACGAGCACAGCTGCCGGATGCGAGTGGACACCTTCGAGCCCATTCCGCTGATACCGGTCGTTCTCATCCGAGCAGCGGCTCGCAGATCTACAAGTACTTGGAGACGTACAGGTATGATCTCGCGGGGAACATACTCAGCATGCGGCATGCAGCGGCCGGCCTGACGGGATGGACTAGACGGTACATGTACGAAGAGCCAAGCATGCTGGCGAGTGGGACCAAGGATGGCAACAAAGTCTTTGGGGATCGGTTGTCCCGGACGGTAGTGGGCCACGCTTGTTATTCCGTCCATGAGTACAAATACGACGACTCGCCCACGGTCAAAGATGAAGGAGAGGAGCAGCTGGACGAGGCCGAAGACTACGCATATGTCAAAGGCGCCGGCCGCGTAGGGTGCATGACAGCCTTTCCGGGCTTTTCAAAACTGGGCTGGAATTTGGACAACCTGCTGGCGTCCTCTTCAGGCCAGAGAGCCTCTTCCGGATCCGGTGACGCCGAGGCCACGTATTACGTCTACGATAGCAACGGCCAAAGGGTTCGCAAAGTCACCGACAGCGGAGGGACGAGCGTCCGGAAACTCAAGGAGACCTGTTACCTGCCCAACCTCCAGCTCCAGACCAAGGCAGACGGCGAAACACGCTGGATGGCGGCAGTCAGCGACGGTTCGGACCGTCTAGCACTTGTCGAGCACGCCGAAGTAGATAAGATCGAGGGAGAGATGGCGACAAGCAAGCCAACCCTGGTTAGGTTCCAGGTCGGAGTCGACATGGAACTGGACGGCGATGGCTTGTTGATCTCGTACGAGGAGTACTCACCGTTTGGCACGCCCATCTACTCGGCCGAGGCCAGTGGCCATGTCAAAGCAAGTCGAATCTTCCGGTTTGCGAGGTACCGTTGGGACAAAGAGACGGGTCTGTACTGCTGTGGCGCTCGATATTACGCAGCTTGGATCGGCCGCTGGACGTCTCCTGATCCTCTGGGGGATGTCGACGGGCCCAATCTCTACCGATATGTCGCCAACGATCCCGTCAATCTGGACGATCACTCGGGCATGAGCGGGACACGAAAGTCGCAGTCGGGGAAGCGGATTTTATCGGGAGATACTCGCCGTCCAAGGTTAAAGTCCAATCCAAGTCGAAGGGGTGAAGTGACGAGGCGGCCGTTAAATCAAACTGGGGCTGCTTCAGGGCAGGGTGCCGGCCAGAGTACTACCTCAACAGTGCAACGCAGCCCATCCTTCGTTATAGCCATGTCTGATCCGATGCCCCTATCATTCTCTGCCGGTTCCAGACACCAGGGTCCGCAAGGAAGGACCGACTTAAGCAAGTCAACCTCCACTACGACCTTGACATCCAACTCGAACCAAAACCACGCTCCGCAGGATCAAGTACCAGATGCAAGCACCGAGGACAAACCAAAAGCGACATGGGTCAGGTATCTTGCGCAACTAGCCGTGCTGGCGATCGGAAACGGCACCTTGGCCGGCGCCGCGGCCGTGGTGAACAACGCGGTGCAGCCGCAGTGGGTCAAGGATAGCCCGGCCACTCACTTTGGTGTCATGGGCGCGACGGCGACCATGTTCTGGCCCATGGCTAGGGCCTACAGCGATGCCGTTACTAAGGGATTTGATAAGTTTTGGCCCCTCAGCGATGCTTCCAAGTCGTCTCCAGCGCGGGCCCGGACGCCGTCGGAATCCGAGGCCCAACCGCAAGGGGAAGCAAGCGTCCCACTAATTGCACCACAGCATGGTATGGCTGCACAGCCGACCACGTCTAGGCGAGCGTCATCGACCGGGGCACAGCAAGGTGGGGGTATTGTCTCGTCGGCTTCCCGAAGGGTTACTGAGGCGGCGAGGCTGGGATATAGTCATGTCAGTCAGTCCAGAGGCCCTTGCATTGGTAAGACCAGCCTGGTCTAGGGTTTGGAGGCTGTCGGCTTCCGAATGTGACATTGTTTTGCCGTGACAAAATGTGATGGGAATCCTTTGGGAGAGCTACGGGTGATTATGATACGATGAAAAGAGAAAGGCTCTTGCCGGCCAGTGCCAGAGTGATGTACGTAATCATCCGTATCTTGCTATTTTATACCTATATTACGAGGCTGTCAATGTATGCACCAGAGGATAATTTTTCGATATTTTAAGGCGTTTAGCGTGGCAGTGCCGTGTTGGTTTAACGGCAGCAGAACCAACATATCATATCATTGACGACACAGGCGGCCGCTTTGAACTGTAAGTGGGGATAAGAAGTGGATTGATTGCTGGCCAGCAATATAAGTGCTATCTGAGTAAAGACCGACTTGAAAACAAAAGAAACCCCCCTTCTAAGATGTTTCTAGTTTGTCAAGGCCGTTGTAAATTGTCACAAGCTTGAGCTTGCTCTGCCGGCGCTTGAACTAGTAGGCTGCCTGGATGCCTAGGCTTCATTTCCGGACCTAGGAGCTGCGTTGGATGCCATCGGTTGGCGGTCCCTCCATTTAAGAGCAAGCAACCGTTCCGCCGGACGAGCGGCATGCTGGAGATATCCGTCAGTACCTGCCCGTTTAAAATGCGAGACTCGGTAGGTGGAGCCACTTACTTCCGTGGAACTGGCCGCCAGCACCGTCGGTCCAGTAGACGCAGCCCACATTGACCAGGATCGTGTTGCCGTCGTTCATCCTGGTGCATGCTTCATGCACACGAGCTACACAGCCAATGAATTAGATACAACCAGATTCACTTGGTTCCCTCTCCTCGCCCGAGCTGAGGCCACTTACTATCCCTGATGGTGTACCAGTTGTTGTTCGCAACCCAAACGCCGTTAGCATCCCGAGTCCAGGCATGAGCGCCGGACGAGAAGGCAAGGATGGAAGAGGCGAGGACGGCAAAGAACTGCATGTTGATGGTTTGTTGGAAGAGGGTTGGGAGTGATGTGCTTGTTGTGGAGTGTTGAGAGGCTGTAGTAATGGATGTGTTGGCTGATGAGGAGAATGTTGCTATGGAGGGAGGAGGACGCTCATATATATAGCCAGTCAACCCCTGATCCATCTTCCGGCATTCATATCGCCGTACTTCTCACACTCAGGCTACCCTTGCAGACGTAGACGACATGATGTCCGTAGCTCTCATGCATCACATCACACCTTCTGGAATAGGGCTCAAGTTGCCTTCGGACTGGTGTCGGACTAGATAGAAGCCAGTCCACGACCAGTATGATGCAGCAACCGAACGCCACAAATTGACCGTTGTCTCTATTTGGTTTCCATTGCTGGGATATTTGACGGTTCTGCGTGCATCAGCCCAGCCTCGGTTTGCCTTACCGCAGGGTTGATTACATATTGTTCGTGTTACTCGCGGTCTTCTATGGTACACGATTGGTCAGCATTTGCACAAGGTCATCGCATCTTCTGAAATGGTTCAAATGGTTGATGGAAGTTGGTGAGCCTCGGACTCGCCTTGACCCACATGAGGCTTGAAAAGAGACAGAGGCAAACCAAACCTCGCACAACAGACTCAATCACTCTAAGACATCGGACTCTTCACGTAGCACAGTTGTCATCACCTCGGAACATGTCACGTGCCTTGTCCGAGGCTACACAGCAGAATAGCGGAAACAAGAACGAATTAGTTACTTCTAGGCTTTTCGGTGACAATGAAAATTAAAGTGATGACAACATCGCCACATTTGATTTTTATAGCCCTTTACAATTTGTCAACGCTTTTCTTTCTTCCCCGAGCCGGACTTACCGGCGGGTATATTTCTTTACACGGGGCCGTTGATGATGTAGGATGCCAGACTCAACAGAGGCCAGCTTCTGTGTCGCCACTTGCAACCGAACGAACTGTTTTAGAAACTCCATCTGAGTCGATCCTGTGGGCTGTTCTATGAGTGTGTTTTCTGTTTACCCCTTTTTTCAATTTCTTCAACGAGTCAGTCGAATCAACCTCTGTCGGCCCTGCAAATCAAGAACTAGAGGCCCATCAACCAAATAATTAGGTATACAGTAGATGGTCTAGACGTCATTCCTCTACCATTTAGGCATGGAGTTGGTATGTGAGATTCATAGATGGAAGACGAAACATTGAAGTTGGAAGGGTGTTCTGACCACTTGGGCTGATTCGTTACGTAATGGTAGGATATCGTTCTCCATGGACTCGGTTGGGTGGTTGGCAACCCGATGCGCTCTCGCCTAGCCCCTAGCGCCCCTTGACAGGCCTTGGCACACGCCTTGCCTTATCGTTATCTCTCTTCGTTATCGCCTCCGAGGTTCGTTACCAGGCACTGTCATGGCATCGTTGTCTACCAATCCAACCGCCAGATTTAAACCGGGGGATCTTGCGTGACTCTTGGATAGTGCGGCTGACTCGCGTTATAAGGCGTGTCTCACTTCCGGTTTCGCCTTCCTCCAGCCTCCTCGACTCGCCGTCCCTTAAACAACGTCAAACGAAACTCGTCCCTCGTTTTCCGGCGCAATCTTTCAGTCGCTTTCCTACCGCAAACACCGCTCATTTGCGTTGACAAACCGAAAATGTCAGCTCCCGAAGTCTCCCATGGCCGCGGTGGCGCGGGCAACATCAACCCCGACAGCACACCGTACGTCGACGGAGAGGTGGTTCGTGTGGGCGAACCGGGTAGCCACGGAGATGGAGCTTTCAGCACTGGTCGCGGAGGTACGAAATACCCTCATCCCCCGAAAATCTACACCCAGGCAGAAACACGCAGAGCCGCGCACAGTTTTCCCGAGCATCGTCCCAAGATTTGTTGACCAACTCCAAAACTTGGGATTCCAATCTTGGGACGACGGGACCTGATCGATCGTCTCATCCAACACCCCACTGGCGTGATGCACGCCAAGCCCCCAGCTCGCGATAAGCATCCCTCCATCCCAACCCCAACCCTCCCCTCTTTCGTCTCATCGCAAAGACAGACAGACACCCATCACTAACCCACCCAACCCAAAAAACAGGCGCCGCCAACATCGGCGACGCGGGCAAGAAGCAGGTCACGCGCCTCGACCAGGACCTTGTCCCCGAGGTCGCCGTGCGCCCGAGCCACGAGAACGGCGACTACCATACCGGCCGCGGCGGCGCTGGCAACGAGCACGTCGCCAAGAAGCCCGAGGAGGAGGGCAAGTCGGCTGGAGAGGGGCCTGCGGCGCCGGTTGGGTTGGCGGATAAATTGAAGCGGAAGGTTTTGGGGTTGTTTGGGAAGAAGTGAGAGGGGAGGGTGTTTCTGCTGGTGGTGGTGGGTTGGGTTGGTTCATTTTGGTCGTCGTTGTCTTTTGTTCTTGTTCTTTGCGTTGATACCACCGATGGATCGATTAGTTTTTAGTGAGCTACAGTGGACGAACACACCCATTCGGAAATATTAGGAACGTGTCGTTGCACCCGGCATTTCGGCCCCATCCCTGCCCTGCGTCATGATCTCCATGGCTGAGCTTAGCACCCAGCACCTCAGCCGTCTTTGTGAATGGGTGAATGGGGTTGGAGAACCCTGCCTCCCAGCACCATTGGTGCGGCCGCTGTGAATTCCGGCTAGTGATCATCACTAGATCTAGAATGAGCTGAAGATGGTCTATGAGACATTCTGTAAGACCTCCACGCGCCGCCGAGCAACATCGTCATCCTCCATGTTCAATATTCCTGTCGCTTGGCAGGAATGGACGCCAAGAGGCGCAGGTCAGCCATCTGTTGGCGACAGCTCCCCAGAAGAGAAAGGTCACTGGGCCCGTTTGGGTGTCAAGCCCCCCCGTAGCCATCTGGTTCCGGGTTAGCTGCCATGCAATCGGCGGGCTGCGCAGCACGCCCGCAGGGAACCCGCAGCTGCCCGCAGGAACTGGCCCCGTTATTGGCAGTGTGATCAGGCCGGCATGCGCTTGTGAAATCGCCACCGCCGCCGAGTACCCGTACCCATCGTGGGGATGCGGATGGGGGGGGGGTTAGGTGGTCTTCGTGTTCGGGAGAGGTCTGGTGGTTTCGTGTTTCGAAGCTTGTGAAACAGAATGGAGGGTGGCCGAGCAGAGATCGATACCCTATATGCCGCGATTGGCGCTTGAATAAGAGGGAGGGGGTGGAGCTTTAAAGGGCCTTTGGGGTATTCTGGTCACAGGTTCGAGATCTGGAACGGGGTGGTCGGCATCCCAGCGCGGCCCGTGATCAACACACCCACTTTGATCCCCGGATTTGCACACCAACAACCTTGTTCATGCGGTAGGGGGTTTCCGAAGCACACACGGTGGTGCCTGTCCTGAACATAGGGACTACTTAACTCAGGCCTTGCCCGGGCGACGTCGTCGGGGCCAAGGCACCTGGCTTCTTGCGACAGCCCCAAAAGATTCGACCATGTTACCGCGTCAACTTGACTTCGCAACGGCGATAATACCCCCCTCGACCCGGATGCGCTCTCAAATACCCGTGTTAGCCCTGCTTGTACTCGGTTTGTGAAGATCTTCGGTGGGAACTCGGCAGTCGTCAAAACTCGAACCCCTTGGCTGTCCGAAGACCGAAATCCTGCGAGCGAGGAAAGAGGCGGATTCTACTCGGTACAGTACCTAAGGTACCTTGGGATTTCATCTCGAGTGCCTGCTTTCAGGGGTTGGGAAAGCTCCGACCTGAAAGCGTTCGAGGCGGTGACGTCGTGCAGCAGTCGGCTGATCTGTTTGGCTGTGTGCTGTGTTTGGCGGTGGTCGGTGCTGCCTGCCGGGGGACAAGGTAACGGCTGGCTAGCGCTATGGCGCCCCGGAACGACCCTGAGGCCGGGCGCCCGCCGCTCGCTCCGCGCCTCTTTTCTCGGTTCTCGCAACTGTCAAAGCGGTCCTTCTTGTCGCACTCATCTTCGTTTGAAGCCGACGACGAGCGATCCAGCACCGGCTCGCTAGAAAACTTTGACATCATGAGCCCCGGCCGCAGCAGGAGCAATAGCGGTAGTGGCAGTAGCGGCTTTGGCGCGCTGCCACCGCGTTATCCGGGCGACGATACTCGCCCCACCAGCCCCAAGGAGCTCGCCGGTTGGTATGCATATGCATTTGCCGCCGAGGTTTATGTTATCTGTGGTTAGTTTTATCGTCTGCCATGCCAGGGGCGAGCATTTCGTCTCAGATCTCAAAAGCTAACATACTGCTGTAGGAATCGGTATGTTGCTTTGATCGCCTTACTCGCCGCCACCATCACATCACCCGAGCCTGGAAACTGACCCAAATAGGTTCTTTCATCCCAATATTACTCGAGAGTCTAGCCAGGGAGAATGGTGTCCTTCTTTCCGACCGGACAACGCCGTGCGGCTCCAGCTCGGACAAAAATGGCGGCAACGGTGGCCAGTGCATCGTCTACGTGCTCGGCATGGAGATCAACACGGCAAGCTTCGCCATGTACACCTTTAGCATAAGCGTCCTGATCCAGGCGCTCCTGGTTGTCAGCATCAGCTGCGCTGCCGACCATGGCAACTACCGCAAGAAGTTGCTGCTCGCATTTGGATGGATTGGGAGCATCGCCGTCATGCTTTATATCTTTGTCTCGAGCAACCTCTATCTTTTCGGCGCGCTGCTCGCCATCGTCTCAAACACCTCCTTTGGCGCATCCTTTGTGCTTCTGAACTCGTTCCTACCGCTCCTTGTCAGGCACCACCCCGAGATGATTCACAAGGAGGCTGCCCTCGTCCCGAATGGCCAAGACGCGCCTGATCACGGAGAATTGGATGGAGAGACAGCCATGGCCGACTCGACGGCCGCTTTACTGCCACGAGACACTCTGGAGGATGGGAGCGCTCTCTCCCGGGTGCAGACGCGCGAGGAGCTAACTTCGCACGAACTCAACCTGTCGACGCAGATCTCTGCCAAGGGCATCGGGATTGGCTACATTGCCGGCCTGTTTCTACAGTGCGTCGCCATCTTCATCCTCATCCAGATGAAGAACACGACGTGGTCCCAGCGCGTCGTCCTCTTTGTCATCGGAGTCTGGTGGGCCATCTTCACCGTGCCAGCCGCCATGTGGCTCCGTCCCCGACCGGGGCCCCCATTGCCCGCATCGTCGCGCTATAGCGGCATCCGTGCCTTCATCTCTTATACCCTCTACGCCTGGAAGTCCCTCTTCCGCACCGTGCAGCTCGCCCGCCGCCTCATCGACATCATGCTCTTCCTCGGTGGCTGGTTCCTCCTTTCGGACGCCATCGCCACCACGTCCTCGACCGCCATCCTCTTCGCCAAGACACAGCTACACATGGAGCCTTGGGCACTCGGCATGATCAACGTCATTTCCACCGCGGCCGGCATTACGGGCGCCTTCTCGTGGTCCTACATCTCGCGCCGCTTCCGCCTGCAGGCCCACCAGACCATCCTCGCCTGCATCGCCCTCTTCGAGATCATCCCGCTCTACGGCCTGCTCGGCTACCTGCCCTTCGTCAAGAACTGGGGTGTCTTTGGCCTGCAGCAGCCCTGGGAGATGTACCCGCTGGCCGCCGTCTACGGCTTTGTCTTGGGCGGCCTGAGTGGTTATTGCCGTTCGCTCTACGGCGAGCTGATCCCGCCCGGATCGGAGGCCGCCTTCTACGCGCTGTACGCCATCACCGACAAGGGGTCGAGCGTGTTTGGCCCGGCCATTGTCGGCGCCATCATCGATGCCTCGGGCGAGATCCGCCCCGCCTTCTGGTTCCTTGCTGCCATCGTCGGCCTACCCGCACCGCTGATCTGGTGTATTGATGTGGAGAGAGGCCGCAGCGAGGGGGAGAAGCTGGCCGAGATCATCGAGGGTTTCAAGGTAACGCGGAACGCGGAGAGAGAAAGCGACGAGGAGAGTCGGGCTATTTTGGATGTTTACGATGAGGAGACAGATCGGTGATGGGGGGTTTGCTGGGGTTGTTTTATATTTGATGCATAGCGACGGCGTTCGTTGTCTCGTTTTACCCGGGTGTAATCTGTAATAGGTGTGCTGGAAAAGGGACATATTACGAACAAATGGAACCATGACATTGATCGAGACCCTAGGTTACCTACCGTCGGCTTCCAGGTTGGCCCATCGGCGGTTTAATTGGTTTACGCCCTTCGATGTGTTTATATTTACGAGGTAACTGTTGTTTCTTTTTAATCAGTTTAATCTGTACCTTTCCGTGGCACTTTGGTCAAGCTGGCTCTTTCAGAAGGCAAGGTATCATTCCTTGGCATAGACTTTGGGAGCGCCGTGCTCAGCCGAGCTTCTCCAGCCACATCATTTCCTGATTTCCTCCCAATTCCATTCCTTCCCCTCCCAAAATCACGTGGCTGGGTCCATTTCCCCTGCCCCCCGGTTGGCAGACGCGGAATTCCGTAAATTTTGCTGTCATCTTCGTTGCGACAAGACGTGCCGACTGACTGCCAACTGCAACTGCAACTGCCATTGTCCATTGACGCAGGAGCATCGCTCGCCTGCACGCACAGCAACGGCCTGGGGGAAGTCGCGCGAAGGCCGCCATCACCTTTTTGATGATAGAGAGGACCTGCGGCACACCCATCAGTGTTGTCCGACTCTTCCCCCCGTCGGTGGTTCTCCCCAGCCACCGAGGTGACCGCACCATTGCCTAGCTGCTTGCTCCCCACGCTCCTCCCGAAGCACGCACCCCCGGCAACTCCCTCGCGAGCCGACCCATTCCTCGACCCATCACCACAGCCACGACCTTTCCACCTCCGCACGCACGCATCTGTTTTTTTTTATCGTGGCCGCTGCTACGCGCTGATTATCTGTACTTGGCATCTGCGATCGAGACGGAAAGTCGTCACGGACTCGATCCAAGCCCAATTCCTCTCGGCGCAAAACATCGCAACACTCGGCGACCATGGCGTCTGCGCGTAAGAGGCCGAGGGCCGAACCCGAGGACAACCGGGCAGAATGCCCATTCACCATTAAGATTGTTGATCCTAAGGATAAGGAACAAAAGAAGAAGAAGCGCCGGCGCACCGATACTGGCGGTGATGAGGAGGACACAGCCCAGAGAATCAACCTGCAGATGTCGCCTTTTGCGCCCTGTGGCAAGTTTAAGACGCACGAGACCATGGATCTCTATTACCAAGTCGACCCCTCTAAGAGGTGGACAGACATGACGAGATATAATAGTTTCGTCCGTAAGTCTACTTTCTTATCGCCTCCTCTGCCCTACGCGCCGGCCTCGGACTACGTTGGACTAACAACAAGGCTTGCCCTGACGCGTAGTGAATGGAATCAAGTATTTCAGCGAAGGCTTCATCTACGTCGCGAACGACTTCAGCATCGAACGCCAGAAAGCCGTCAACAACAACGAGCCAATGCAACCTAGGAAGAAGTCGGACGACGACTGGGTTGCGCGCATCTTGGAAATCCGCGCAAGCGACGAGCACCACGTCTATGCACGAGTCTATTGGATGTACTGGCCCGACGAGCTCCCGCAAGGAACACATGATGGCAGAAAAACAGTCCAGAGCCGCCAACAATACCACGGCATGAACGAGCTGATCGCGTCAAATCACAGTAAGCACCGATGGCTACGGCGCAATCATGGGGCGATCCCAGAAATACTGACGTCAACCCAGTGGATATCATCAATGTCGTGAGCGTCACCTCGCAGGCGCAAGTGAAGCAGTGGTACGAGGAAAACGACGAGGAGATACAGAATGCCCTGTACTGGAGGCAAGCATTCGACGTCAGGACATACGAGCTTTCAGTATGCCATCACTTCCCGCCACCTGATTCCCAACTAGCCATTTGCGCTAACCTTGCCCTTTCTCTAGACGGTTGAGCTCGTGTGCAGTTGCAACACACCCGGAAATCCCGACAAGATGCTCATAGGATGCACAACGGAAGCGTGTAAAAAGTGGATGCATGAACAGTGCATCATTGACGATGCGCTCAAGTCTGTATACGCACGACTGGGCACCGACAAGCCACACCTGCCCCCAGTCGCCACGAAAAAGGAGGAGCACGGCGACGAGGGTAAGCGGCCGCTAAGCCCGTCTGAAACTGGCGCCGAAGGCTCCGCCGAGCAGTCGATCGACGTCAAATCCGAGGCCGCGCCATCCGACGCCGTGCACGTCGGCACGAAGGATAATGTTGAGGTCAGACAGGCAGCCGACGACGAGGACGCCCAGGCAGCGCCAGAAGATTCGCTCCCTCTGCGGTCCGCCGACCGAGCGAAGCGAGCGGCGAGCGAGAACACCACCAACACAGACACACCGAGCAAGCCGTCCGGCGGCAAGTCATCAGGACCAGGGCGCAAGCCGGGCAGACCGCGCAAGAAGGGGGCTGCCGAGGCTAATGGTGACGGTTCGCGGCCGTGGGAGGGCTTGTTTGAGGCGGCGCTGAAGACGGCCGACATGGGCCCGCCAACGATCGAGTTTCGGGATCTGCGGGAAGGCGTGACCGGTGGGGAGAAGGTCTGGACGGAGCCTGTCAAGTGCCTTCTCTGTGGAGATCAAGTCAACTAGGGCCCGCCACATCTGTGAGCGGCCGTACACCAACCGACTCGAAAATGGAGAGGGGGAGGGAGAAGGGGAGAGTACCGAGGAGTATCGGGATGACTGGGGAAAGAGGGTGTCGGTGCTGAGGGAGAAACCGACTCGGAGGGAGGAACTGATGACGAGCTGTCGGACTCACCTACCCTGTTTCATTGGGCGTCAGCAACACTCCAGATTATTATGTCGGGGGTCCCTTTTTCTGGACTGGCCATTGTGTACGGCAAGATTGAAGGGGCGGAAACGCGACCTCCGACAAATAACTCACGCGGAGGACGCGGTGTAACAAGGGGAGCGCAGGTCGATTGTGGGATACGCGAGCGAGTGTGTGGGGTCTTCTAATGTGGGACTGGAGTAAAATGGGCCGGATTCGGGTTTGACTAACTATAAGGAGGAGGGAGAGCAGCTTGGTCCTGTGGTATTCTCACTGTACAGCCTGGCTATCACGGCAAGGCCTCGGCAAGGGCCAGGGGAAAGTTTGAAGCCCGAGATTTGTTTTCGCTGTCAGTCGGCGTGTCGGCGTGTTTTACCTACCTATCTATTCCGTACAGCCATCAACCTATCTAGCGAAAATCGATGCAGGAGTGCTTTGTCTCCTATGGGTTTTACTCGGGGCCGGTAAAAGGGGTGACCTCTACCATCTCCATCTCCATGTGGACCTCCTTTCATTGTCATCAAAAAGCAAAGACAAGCGGTCTGTTACTCGGTCCACATCCATCCTCCTCTCATGTCCACCCTCCGCATCAGACTACCCGAACCACACCAATCAACAACATCCCTCTCGAACATGAGACACAGCACACCCAATTATTGTCTTCTACGAAAACCCGACCGGCGTGGGCTCCAGAGAATGCAACAAAAAGCAACCTCATGCCCAGAGGCTCGGAGGGGCAAAAGAATGACCGCGGCAGGGCTCGAACCTGCGATCCTCTGCGAGACAAATATCCTTGTAAAGCAGATGCCTTAACCACTGGGCCACGCAGCCGTCTGGGAGATGTTTGATGGATGGAAACACAGAAGCATTTGGGCTGTGGCCGCACACCCCTGGCAGGGTTGATTGGCTCCTGCCGACAGGTTCCCTGCAGTCGACTTAAAACACTTCAAACGCAGATCGCAGGAACATCCAAGGTAAACCATAAAAGATACCATGAGACACCTGCGCACTGCCAACAATATACTCCGCAGCAACGCGGCCAGCGGGGCGCCGCTGAGGTTCGTCTGACAGCCCAATGGCCTACCGATCACGCAAAAATAGAGCGCTAACTTACGTCACAGCCGCAGGGTCGCTTCGTCCTTGATCCAGAATCAGAGGACGATCTCGATCCAGCCCACACTTACCCCCCGCTCCGTTACCGTCGCCAGCAACGCGCCATGGAACAGCCCGTCAGCCCGGCCGTTCTCCCATACGGCACCATGCCAAAAAAAGAAAAATAACAACAAGAAGAACAACAGCAACAACCACAGCGATGACAGCGATAGCACCTCCCAGCCCACCACCTCAGGGAGCCCCGCAGGAGCCGACGCGGAGGGCATCAACCCGTTCGACTTCACGGACCTCCAGGCGGCCTTCGACCGGGCAGAAAAGCACTTCAGCGAAGACCTCAAGAAGCTGCGCAGCGGCGGGCGGTTCAACGCCGAAGTGATCGGGGCGATCCCCGTGCAGCCGGACAAGAAGACCCCCGCGCAGACCTTCCCGCTGCGCGAGCTGGCGACGGTGGCGCCGCTGGGCGGGCGGCGGTGGTCGATCCTGGCCTTCGAGGAGGGCTCCGTCAAGGCCATCGTCAGCGCCGTGCAGCGCTCCGACGAGTTCAACCAGCAGCCGCAGCGCAGCCCCGACAACCCGCTGGAGCTGACCATGACGGTGGAGCCCGAGCGCGCCGACGCGCTCGCGCGCCGGGCGAAGGAGGTCTGCCAGGCCTGGCGCACGCGCGTGCGCGACGAGGCGCATCGCAGGGGGGAGCTGCATAAGAAGTGGCGTGGGGAAGGGGTGGTGCTGAGTGATGATGCGCATAAGCTGAAGGATCGGCTGCAGAAGCTGCAGGATGAGAGGATGAAGGCGATTTTGGCCAAGGAGAAGGAGGCCGTGGGGGCGATTATGGCGAGGGCGAGCTGAAAGGTGGAATAGGCCGGGCAACCTACTGCTGATGGTAGACTAAGGGAGCAAACTCCCGGTGTGCGTGGCAGACGGAAAATAATATGTGGTGTTTCTATGCAGATAGATAGATCACTGTGTGTACAAGTAGACTAACAAAACATGGGGCCGAGACGGTATTGTTACATATGGAGACAAGAAGCCGTGGCTCACGAGCTCGTTCCTTTGCTTTCCCATTTCCCCCATCAAGGCTTCGCCTGAGAAGCGGGCTTGCCGCCCTGCTGCGCCGGTAGTAGCGACAGCACCTTGTCCATAAACTTCTGCGAATCTACCGCCATGTAGGTGAACGTGCGTGAGTGGTAGTTGGCCATGGTGCCCGCGATATCGCCGGCCTCGGCAAAGCCAGCCGCCTTGTACTTGCCGAGAATCGCCGGCTCGATAATGGCTTTCTTGGTGCCGGCGTCAGGCCCGACCAGTTTGAGACGGGGCTGAGCGCTCTCGATCCACGCTTTCTCCTCCTTGCTGTGCACGAAAACGGGCTTCTTGGCCCGGTAGCGCCTCATGACCTCCTTAACATCGGCCGTGACACCCGAGTCCGAGTTGAAGGCCATGCCGCCCGTCATGAGCCGCATCGTCCGCAGCACCGTCTCGACCTGACCGATAGACGCGTCCGTCGCCACCGCCGCGCCGTAACCCGTCAACGAATCCATCGTCAGCTGCGGGTCGAACGGCACCACCTCGCCCTTCTCCAGCCGGTCGATCACGGCCTGCTCCTCCGGCTGCCAAACCAGCTTGCCCCCCCTAGCCGTACCCGGACCATCCGACTTCCCCCGCCTCGCACCACCACGATCACGGCGACCCCGACCGTCACGCCCCATCCTACCGCGTCCGCCCCTACCCATCGCCCCCCCAAACCTCCCCGCACCACCCCTAAACCCCCACCTCCAAAACCCCCCGTACGAGGACCACCACCACCCCCGGCCCCAGGCCCAGCCCCAAACCCCACCCGCGGCCTGCCGAACGAACTCGGCCCGCCCGCGCCGGGCGCAAACCGACCCCCGACGCCCCCGCCCCGACCAAACGGCGTGCGGCCGCGGATCCCGCCGCGCAGCCCTCCGCGCAGGCTGCGGATATTCAGCACGCGTGGCCCGGACGGCCCCGACCCCGGCCCCGACGACGGGCCCCCTAGGCCCCCGTCCGGCGACACGCGCAGCGAGCGGGCGTCGATCCCGCCCCGGCTGCTGCCGCCGCCGCGGAAGGAGGGTGGTGAGAAGGTGGGGATTCCGGGGATCGAGCTGAGCACTTGTCGGCCGGCGCCGCTGCCGCTGCCGCTGCCTCTGCTGCTGCCGTTGCTGTCCCGGTGGGGGGTGTTGAGTTGGCTGAGGCGGGAGACGGCGGCGGATTGGGAGCGGGGTTTGTTGCTGTTGCTGTTGTTGTTGCTAGAATCGTCGGGCCGGGGGTTGGTGGTGGAGAAGAAGGAGGAGAAGGTGGTCGGGGTTGTGGCGCTGACGGGGAGGGAGAGGGCGCGGGCGGTGGTGGAGGGGGTCGCGCGCCCGAGGGCGGATCGGAAAGCTTGTCGGTTCATTGTTGGTTTTTTAAAAAGTGCCCTGTTTGGGGGTGTGTTGGTTTGTGACGAGGGTATGTGTGTAGATGGCCCCCTCGAGGGAACGCGGCGCGAGGGTTCGTTGTCTGTCTGCCCGTCCGTCCGTCTGTCCGTCGCGAGGTCGTCAGACGGCTTGCGGGTTTAGACTTTGGGAACGAACTTGAAAATGGTTGTGGTTCGGAAGTTGAAAATGTTAGCGGGGCTGTGGTTGGTCAATTGTGCTTTGGGTGGGGCTGAAACCAAGGCCCTGGCTTCTTTGGGAACCGTCCTTGACTTTAGCTCTTGCCCTTCAACACCACGTTTCGAAATTAATAGGATAACAAATATTTGCCTTACCGTCGGTAGATCGTACCTACAACTTATTCTACTTCACTTCCCAGAACCTGAATGTGCTCAAGCCTGCTATATCTTAGCACTCTAGATTCGGCGGACACCTGGTACATACATTGGGTATTGTATAGCTTTGGGAGAGCAGTTGACTGACCTCCCTGTTTGGCTTTACCCAACGAGAAGCAGGCGTGAAAGAGCCTCGAAATGTCCTCTAATATTTAATCACTAAATTTCTAACCAGTTCACATCCTTAGCCATCATAGCTCCGTGAACAGCAAGGCTCCACGTGAGAGCCATGTCCCAGGGGCGGATACAAAAAGTCAGCGACAGTTAACGGGACCCGGGCATAGGCCGGTAACTAGGTAGTTCCCTCGAGACTCGACATATATATTTGGTTACTTGTTTATTGTCTAGTGGCTATCTGGTAGCCACATGATGGCACGTTCTGTCCCTTGCTAAAGCAAATCCTTGAACCGCCGTCACTGCAGAGCCTGGAAATGCGATGTGATGAATTTCTAACTTTGCTATCGGCATCATTTTATCCATGATCAACCTTCACCTAGCTTTGTTTGGAAAAGCTGCACTTGGTACCCGCCTACACCCCACTATGCGTAGATACGTGGCAAGCAACAGGCGCACCTATGGCCATTGGCAATGCCATTGAGACACTAGCGGTCCCGGCCGTAAGAGCAGATATGACCTTTCTTCACATATCCTGTCGGGGAAGATCGGGCTGGGGGCGGGAACCCCCATGTTTGTCATATATTCGTCATCCAACCTATCGAATCGGTGTCTCAAGCTTGTGGAGGGACAGAACTGTAACTCGCCGACTTCCTTTGTCCCTCTGTCATCTCCCTTAACCTCATCCACTCCTACGCCGGCCCTATGTTCTACCTGTGAGAGTGTAGAATCGTACTTTGTTGTGGTCCTACACTGGTGGGCAACCGACCACAAATACCTCCCACATTTGCAGGCAGATAGCTTTCCTTCCCAAGTACTCAGTCAACCTATCTTTGCACCCACAGACATCGCCATCGCGAGTCCCACATACTTTGGTGTGCAACCAGATTCATCTGGCTAAGCAAAATAGCTTGTTGATGCCCGATCAGATTAGATCAACTTGTCAAGACGGGATCTCGGGAGAGCTTTAATGAGTGGATGCTAATGGCATGCCGCTTCGATGATCACTCTCTACCCTACCGGGGACGTGAGCCGCCACGTCGCAACTAACTATCTGAGATATTGCATGTATGTCATGCGAGTAAGGAGTGTGCCTGCGCGTCTCCCCAGTCAAGGTTGCAGAGCCTAAATTCGCGAAGGTCCTCTGGCTGCAAGTAATCAAGCTGGGGGCGTAAGCGAATGGTCGGCATCCTAAGCGTCGGCACTTGAGTTCGTTGGCCATGACTGGCTTATTTGTGAATCGAGGAGGGTGCCCCCGGCACGCCTTTCCGATGCTCGAGATGGTGGTGTGGGTGAACACAGTCTGGCCGCCGTGAGAGCGGGCGGCGATAGAGAAGTAAACGCTGACTGGCGGAAGAACTTGGCCTTCGGGTACCAAGCACTTTACGAGAGGTCAAAGAAGAATCGCGTGGTATGACAATCGAATAAAAGAAAAGAAAACCGGAGAAGAATACAAGAATATAATAAAACCGAACTGAGCCAAGGAAAAGAAACCCGAGCCAAAACTAGGCGTGTACTCTTCACAGCGTCTAGGATTCCTTAGTACTTCTCATAAAATGCCGGATAACCTTCGTTTCGTTCCCACGGTCGAAGTTTGGTGGACATTTTAAGCTTAGCCTTTTCGCCCATAGGGTGGCTGGCAACCGATAGTTAGGTACTTAGCATTTCAGTGTACCAACATCCCACTGATCAGCGAGGCATCCCTTGTTGTCTGCAATGCAATCACGCCGGAGCTGAAAGCTAGCCCGGTTTTATTAGGTATCAGGTGGCTTCAGAAGGCCAGTTTGTGGTCCGTCCCGGGTAAACATCCGGCAAGTGGCCCAGTGGCCGGGCCGTTGAGACCCGGACGGAATCGTCTTCGCACCGGTCCGGAATGCTTTAGCCTCGGATGCCAGGGAGCGCGGGTTCAAGGAAGCTTATCCTCCCTCGGCCGCGGCTTTTTAAGCGCGGAGCCACGAGTGTCAATGGGGTCCTGGCGATGCCTGACATGAGCCCCCACCTTTTAGCTAGAGCGGAAAGCCTTCCCGTCAACGTGGAACAGTCAGCTTGTTAAAAAAGAAAAAGAAATGGTGCAGGAAGAAGACAGCAGTCCATGGATCGACGGAGGGTGTAGAAGAGTAGACGCCGTCACGGCCCCAAGCCGAGCTCGCCTATGTGATCGGCCTTGCCTTGGGGCGGGAGGTGTCGCTCCATTGGGTGTGTCGCCGGGTCCATGTGACCAGGGAAGGGAATGTTTGGCTGGGTGAGGCTCTCTTCGATGTTGCATCATCCAGCAGTGCTGCTGCGGGCTGGGGGCAGAGTGGGAAGGAAGGGCACCACCCTGGGGGATAGGCGGGATGCAGGGCGTGCCCGGGATGCAACTGTATCAAGCCTGAAGCAGTACAGTCTGACAGACGTCTATCCACGACCGAAACGGGAGGGGAGGCAGCGAGTTAAATTCTGCATTAGCTTGCATGAACCCGCCATGAGCTCGTGGTCTGATCACCCGAGGTACTTTGTAAAAACGGAAAATACTCCGTCGCCTTGCTGATTCGAGTTTGGCTGGGGGACGTAAATAGATGTCGACAATGTGTGATGTGACCAAGTCGAGCCTTGTATAACTAAGTGGCAATCTTATCAAACGAGATTTGGCAGTAAGAAAGACCCGGGTTCCATGGGATAGCGTGGATTTCAGTTCCTTCCCAAGCCCCAAGCCCCAAGCCCCAAGCCCCAATGATGCTTCGACACAACTAGTTACCGAGTCAATTCGTTGAAGGTGAAGTTGGATGGCAGCAACGCGGAAGCACGTGAATCGGAAGGAAGCAAGCCACAGCCGAAACGTGGTTGTGTGGGGCATGCGTTTCTTCCCGAGTGCCTGCATCTGGCAAGCTCCCCACAATTTCCCAATTTTCGGACATGTTTCGACGAAATGGCAACCGCCAAAAACGCACAGATGGGGGAGCTTGCGCCAGATATTTCTCCGATTTGTTCGACATGGGCGGAGGGTGCCATTGAGACGAAGTTCCCGGCGCCGAACTCCAGCACCGTTAGTTATCTGTACGAAATACCCGCGCTGGACTTCCGGGATGGTCTGTAGTCCCGATTTCCCGACCAGGATCGCGGGTTCGGTGTTGCGTGCCGTTAGTTTGTCGTGAGTCCCTTTCTTGCTTTCTCCGACGCGGTGCCGCCGAGAGTTCGCCGTGTTGGTTCTGCGAGTCTGCGACAGATCTCCATAACAATGCGGCTTCTCCACGCTGCCGCAATACCCGCCACGCCCGGATTCGCGCTTAAGAAAGCTGAGATGGAGACCCCAAGCCCTGGTGTCGGCCCTACCCAAGCCTTTCCCGGGATCCTCCTGAATGGGGTTGCATCGACTCGCCTTTGAACGCAGCGGGATGGAGCCTTGCAGGTCGGAACTCACCAACTCACGAACCTCAGCCGTTCAGTTTCCCGGTCGAGCTCGTTGCCCGCCTTGTCAGTCGCATGGTTTGGGTTGTGTGAGCCCCGCCAAAGAGGACAGCGCAGGACCGACGATCAGCGGTACACCAGACTTTGTCCACGGAACCTGACACACTATTGCTCTGCATGGTGCGAATCTGCGGGCGGCCGATGCATATCACCTGTCGTTTCTCGTCCACACGTCCATATCAGACCGCCAATATATGAAAGCGCGGCAAGGTCGTCGCGAATCATACCCACTGGAAAGGATGTTCAAAGGTACGTACCTCGTCGGCCGACCAATCCGCATTCCCGGCGGCGCCTTGTCTAGGAAGCCGGCCCGCCGTCCCGGCCCAGGAAAAGGTCGCGCCGAATCTGTCCAGGGCTCCCCACGAATACCCAGTTTTTGCAAAACCTCGATTCATGATTCGATCTTTGCCATGTTTCGCCATCTCTCGGCTCTGAGGCTCAACACCAGAGCCATTCTGCCGACTCTCCTCCCGTGTTGATCAGCAGTCGAGAGTGGATTCCAGCGTTTCGCTAATCACGACCGAAATGCTCAACGGTTGAGGAGCTCTGAGAGGGTCCGCCGCCGCTGGTGGATGTTCAGGAATCTCGAACTGGAGAAAAGCCGTTTCGGTGGATAACCACGGCTTGGAAATAAGCACAGGCTCTTTGCCTCGCGGAACAAGACGCCTACGAGCACATGAAACGACAACAGCAAGGAGGAGGCCAACAATCGGCTTGCCAAACAGTTTATGAAGGATTCAGACTCCCGTTGAAGGCCCTGTGCCAAGCTGGTCGTCACACCTTGCAGACAGGGGTCGAGAGGCAAGGCTAGATTCGTTTTCGGTTAGCCGCTGTGCTGAGAGGCGAGCCCTGAACGGAGGCGCCGTTTCTGGACAGGGAGCATCGTCATCGCCGCGCTCCGGTTTGACTGATCTGCAAAGCCTAGAAACCGTTCGACCAAAGACTCGCTGTGTTCCGATGCACCTTGCCGTTGCTGCCCAAGGGCCCTCACTCGCCCCCGTCCTCTCTTGAAGCTCGCTCGCCCTGGTATCTACCAGTCTCTCGTCCCCGCCCTGGCCGAGATCGTCGAGAAGAAACCTCTCCCTTGTGAGGGGCAATGGCCGATTTGGCTGCGAAAGATGCATTATCAGAATGAATTCCCAGAAACTGACAGTTTGCTTGGCATCAGGGTTCTGGGAAGATACCCCAGCTTGTCTGTCGGCCATCCCCACGTTTGTTCCCACCCCACTCGACCGACGCTCACAAGCAAGGCCCTTGCTCGGGTGCCGGAGCTTGCGTTTATGCAATAATCGCGTGGACTATCCGGCCCCGGCTGGCTGCCAAACGATACTACCGCTCACACGGTCCGTTCCTACCGATGTGGCTATTTCCACCCGAGGGCAATAATCAAAAGGAAAACCGTCAAGTGATGCGACGGTTCTGATCACTTGCAGGGAGAACCGATGCCAGATCCCTTTTCAGTCCCACCCCCCGATGGTGCGGCAACTTTCGGCATCCCCTGTCCAGGCTGCTCCGTAGCGCCAGATGTCGTGGCTTGGTGAGGGGACTTGGATGGCTTGTACCTTTTGTATGCTCCGTCTTTCACTGGGTCCATCGTCTGTTTGTCCCCCCCCCCCCCATCCCACGGGGCCTACGTTCGCATCTCCCCAGTACCTGGCTCCGTTCATCCCGGGGATCCTTTATGGAGCCGTTTCCATACTCCACGGCTAATGTTCGGGAAGCCAGTCCCTAGCTGCCATTGACTTATAAACCTTCCCTCGTCTGCTTATCTCCTGGCATTCTGTCCTGAAGTGAGGCGTACCAGAACAGCTGTGCTGTGTGTCCCCCTTTCCCACGCCACATTCATTAGCCAAAAGCTTGCCCCGTATTAGCCCGCGCGTCCCGGGTTCAGAATCAACAGAGGAGTTCACCTGTTCTCCGTTCTCAAACGATTTCGTAAAGAAACCCGCGAAGTAGGGATCACAATGGCAGCCCTCGCCCCAACAGAGAAGGTCGATCTTGGGCAAGATATCGACCTGAATGCGTCGCCGGCCGGCAGCATTGACACCAACACCACCACCAATACCACTCCGGATACCGAGTTTTCGCCGCCGGAAAGCCCTGTCCAGCGGAGCGGACCGCCGAAAAATGCGAGAACGCTAGCGAAAACCAAGCTGGCCTCCTTGACCCAGGAGGAAAAGGTTTGCTGTACCGAAGCTCCTTTTTGAAGCAATGGGGGTTTAACGTCGAGCAGGTGTCTCTATTGGCTGCCGCAGACTTCTGGAGGACGAAGGGGATTCCGTCCAAGAACATCCCGGCGGTCAAGACAAGCGACGGGCCGAACGGTGCTCGTGGCGGCATCTTCGTCGGGGGCACGAAGGTGAGTTTTGGGCGGGAGGTTCCCAGCGGCCGTCTACCATGCTGACCATTAAACCAGGCGGCCCTTTTCCCCTGTGGTATTTCGTTGGCGGCAACATGGAACAAGGACATCCTTTACCAAGTTGGCCAGCACCTTGCGGATGAGGTTAGAGCTCGGGCGGCCGACGTTCTCCTCGCCCCTACGGTTTGCTTGCACAGACACCCGCTGGGTGGGCGGAACTTTGAGTCTTTCTCCGAAGATCCCCTCCTCTGCGGCAAGCTGTCTGCCCAGTATATCAAGGGCCTTCAGGAGAAGGGCATTGCTGCCACCATCAAGCGTCAGCTTCATTCTTCGGCGGGGTTTAGAGAGATTTGTGCTGACCGTCAATGCAGACTTTGTCGGTAACGAGCAGGAGACGCATCGATTGACCATCAACTCGATCATTGCCGAAAGGCCGCTTCGTGAATTGTACCTCCGTCCGTTCGAGATCGCCATCCGCGAAGCCAAGCCATGGGCTGTCATGTCTTCATACAACCTTGTGAACGGGCTTCACGCCGATATGAATACGCACGTTCTCAAGGATATTCTCCGCGGCGAGTGGGGGTTTGACGGGTAAGTGCCACGCTCGGCCAAGCTTAATGATAAGCGAGGAGGATCAACTGACATGTCCCCACCAGAACCGTCATGTCGGATTGGGGTGGCGTGAACTCAACCGTCGAATCGATCAAGGCTGGATGCGACGTCGAATTCCCGTACTCTGACAAGTGGCGCTTCCAAAAGGTCCTCGACGCCCTCAAGGAAGGAAGAATCGAAGAGGCTGATATCGATCGTGCTGCCGAGAACGTCCTCACGCTTGTTGAGCGGACCAAGGGCAGCGATCTGACCCCGGAGGCCGCCGAGAGGGAAGACGACCGTGAAGAGACGAGGAAGCTCATCCACGAACTCGGTGTGCAGGGCCTCACGCTCCTGAAGAATGAGGGATCCCTCCTGCCGATCAACCCCAACACCGCCAAGGTTGCCGTTATCGGCCCCAACGCCAACCGGGCCATCGCTGGTGGCGGCGGAAGCGCCAGTCTTAACCCTTACTACAATACTCTCCCCCTGGACAGCATCCGCAAGGTTGCCCAGCAGCCGGTTACCTTTAGCCAGGGATGCCACATCCACAAGTGGCTCCCAGTTGCCTCTCCTTACTGTTCTGACAAGACAGGGAAGCAGGGCGTCTCGATCGAGTGGTTCAAGGGCGACAAGTTCGAGGGGCAGCCGACCGTGATCCAGCGGCGGACCAACACCGACCTCTTCCTCTGGGACTCGGCGCCCCTTTCCGAAATTGGGCCGCACTGGTCGGCCGTTGTGACGAGCTACCTGACGCCGCCGAGCACGGGCAAGCACACCATCTCGTTCATGTCCGTCGGCCCCGGCAAGCTCTACGTCAACGGCAAGCTCGCTCTCGACCTCTGGAACTGGACCGAGGAAGGCGAGGCCATGTTCGACGGCTCCATCGACTACCTGGTCGACGTCGAGATGCAGGCCGGCCGGCCCGTGGAGCTCCGCGTCGAGATCACCAACGAGCTGCGCCCGCTGGCGAAGCAGAAGCAGTTCAACATGACGCACAAGTACGGCGGGTGCCGGATTGGCTTCAAGGCCGAGGACAAGGTCGATTATTTGCAGGAGGCCGTCGATGCCGCCAAGGCGGCCGACGTGGCCGTGGTCGTCGTCGGGCTGGACGCCGAGTGGGAGTCGGAAGGCTATGACCGCAAGAACATGGACCTCCCTTCGGACGGTAGCCAGGACCGTCTTGTGGAGGCCGTGCTCAAGGCCAACCCCAACACGGTCGTCGTCAACCAGTCCGGCTCGCCCGTGACCATGCCATGGGCCGACCGCGTCCCCGCCATCATTCAGGCGTGGTACCAGGGCCAAGAGGCCGGAAACGCCCTCGCCGATGTGCTTTTCGGGCTCAAGAACCCCAGCGGAAAACTTCCAGTGAGCCCTCTCTCTCTCCTAGTTCGCCAAGAAGTACGTGTATGTGAGGTAATGATGCTAACAAAGCCTCCCAGTGCACCTTCCCGCGCCGCCTCGAAGACACCCCGGCCTACAACAACTGGCCCGGCGAGAACCTGGACGTCATCTACGGCGAGGGCATGTACATGGGCTACCGGCACTACGACCGGATCGGCCTGGCGCCGCTGTTCCCCTTCGGGCACGGCCTGTCATACACGTCGTTCGAGTACGGGCGGCCGTCGCTCAGCTCGCGCGTGCTGGCCGAGGACGGCACCATCGACCTGGTCGTGGCCGTCAGCAACGTCGGTGCCGTGAAGGGCCTCGAGACGGTCCAGGTGTATGTCCATGACGAGAAGAGCCGGCTGCCGCGCCCGGAAAAGGAGTTGGCGGCGTTTGAGAAGGTCGAGCTGGAGGCCGGTGAGACGAAGCACCTGCGTATTCCGATCGATAAGTATGCGGTCGGGTACTTTGATACCTCCATTGGGCGCTGGATTGCCGAGGAGGGGACTTTCAAGGTCCTGGTTGCTGCTTCGGCGGCGGATGTCAAGTATGTTGTCCCCCTTCCTGCCTTCCCCTTCCCTCCCAACTTTATCGTGAATCATGAAGGGCTCTTGCTAACCTGGGTTACCGTTGTAGGTACGATGTTTCGTTCGAAGTTAAGGAATCTTTCACCTGGTTGTTCTAAGGGCCGGTTGGCCGGTCGGTTCTACTAGGGTGGTTGCATCTTCCGTGTATATTCCTTACCCGGCTACCTCTCGCACAAACTGGCATGAGAACTTCTCATCTGAACTTCTCTCTTCCCATTCCTGCGGACTGGCCATTGGTCCTTGATATAGTAGTTCCGCGCCTTCCGATTTCAACTCCCCACACAAGCTCGCACACGTTTATAGCGCAGCGGGGGGGGGGGGGAATTGGGTGCGGACCCAAGATTTCGCTTGAATTCGTACCCAAAAGGTGCGAATTCAATTCCTCCTAGTCATTTGATTCTACCTAGGTAATCGGCAATACTTTTTCCAATGGTTGTACTTCGAGCCCCTACAATCCCGTTGCACTGAAACTCCAAACATCTTTCACCACCCATTATTACATTTCTCTATTTCTACGACTAACTATAAGACATGGCATGCCTTTAAATATTTGCGTTCAACCCAGCCAACCATTCAATACTACTTCTTTTATCCATGATAAAGAAGCAAGGCGTCACTTGAGTCATTACTTGAGCTCAACATTGGAAGCCGTCCATCGTTCTGAATAACGGCGCTGAGTACCAGTTTTGCGTTTTGCACCCCAACCAGTCAGTACTTTCCATATCTATGCCGGTGCATAACATGACATTGGCATTCCTGGAGATAGAGCAAGACAGGACGCCGTAGACGGTAAATGTTGTTGTGTGATGTGAGGTGCGTTGTCTCCTCGGCACCGCACGGCATCTCGATATGGAACCCCGGCACGCCCAGGCCCCGGAACCCGCGCCGAGTTCCGGAAATGGTGGAGATCAGGGTTGTGAACACGTCTATGCGGGGGAAGAGGGGACGAAGAGTTGGAGAAGTCATTACATAAGCTTGAGGAAAAGGGAGTCCACAACCATCCACGAATACGAAAAAACCATCGCGATATTGCGTAGTTGAGAAATTCGAGATCACTATACATTTTTAATTATTCCGTATCCTCTATCAAAAGAAGAAATGGAAAAAGGAGCGCGTCGACCCAGCTGATCGGCCCAGCTAGGGAGCTAATGAGGCGGGTTCGTTACAAGGGTGACACGGCGATCTTAGCTGGCCCCGCAGCGCCTAGACCGCATGGTGCCCCTGGTCAGCGGCCTTCTCGGCTCGCACCCACTGACGGCCGATTCATCGACGGACACCAAATCGACTTTTTGGCCGAGTTAAGGAACCCCTATTCGGGCGCCATCCGTTACCAACCCCCCAAAACGCTCGTTAATAGCCCATTGAATACCGGGGTGCGGAGAAAAGACATTCCCAGCGCGACTACGAAGTACGGCAACTTCCATTTCAACCCTGACGTCTGTCGATCACCGGGTCCCTCGAAAATATCCTAGACACACACCATAACCTGTCTCGCTCCCAAATCATCTGCAACCCGGTACCTAGAGCGTCGGGGAATGGCTGCACCGAGCCTCCACCATGGCTCGGCCGTATAGCAGCAACAAGAGCAGCTTCTCCTACCCTCCGCGGTACTACCCAGACCACTCCACCTCCTTATTCGACGAACTCCGCGTCCTCGTCGCCCAGGCCTACCATGCACTCGCTCGCTTCTGGCGCGAGCGCGGCCGCCGTATCGCCTATGGCACCTTGCTGTCGTCGGTCTACCGCCTGCGCCTGAACCTGGCCTACGGTCGCCTGGTCTCCTTTCCGCACCTGCTCGTGGTCCTGTGGGTGGTGGTGCTGCTGTGGGGGGAGCGATGGGTGTTTCACTCCAAGGTCGAGAGCTGCCACTGGAGCAACTGGGAACATTGGGTATGACAGACGGGAATCTACCTACAAAACGTTGGAGGTTGTGCGACTTGTATCGGAATGCTAACGTGCCTATTTGTTTGTCGCATAGCCCGAGGGCGCCCAACCCCATCGCGTCGCGCTCGTCGCCGATCCGCAGCTCATCGACCCTCACTCCTACCCGGGCCGCCCGTGGCCGCTGAACCCGCTGACGATGCTCGTTACCGACAACTACCTGCGGCGGTCTTACGGCCAGCTGCAGTCACAGCTCGACCCTGACAGCGTGTTCTTCCTCGGCGATTTGTTCGACGGTGGCAGGGAGTGGAAAACGGCTCACGGGGAGTTCAAGGATCCGGAATGGGGACCGCATCCGAAGGGGGAGCAGAAGTACTTGAAAAAGTGGCACAAGACATATGGTGAGTTCTACTGGCTGCAGGAGTACGCCAGGTTTGGGGATATCTTTTTCGATCCCTGGGTCAAATTGAAGCGGGGGAAGGGGGCTGAACAGAAGAGGGGGAAGATGGTCGCGAGTCTGCCCGGGAATCACGACCTTGGCTTTGGCGACCAGATCAAGCTTTCCGTGAGGAACAGGTTCGAAACATACTTTGGCGAGGGGAACAGGATCGACGTGGTTGGGAACCATACATTCGTGTCGGTCGACACGGTTTCGCTGAGCGCAGGCTCATCGGACGAAGCCAAGCGGCACGATTTGAGGGAGATCTACGAACCCGTTCAGAACTTCCTCGGCGGCCTCAAGAAAGAAAAGCAGAAGGCAGTTAGCAGGGAGCTGCGCTTGCTCCGGGGGGAAATCACGGAAAGCCAATTCAAGCACGGCATTGAGGAGCTCGACAAAGTCAAGTCGGACGACAAGCCGACCGCCGACATCAAGGCGCCGGAACTGCCGACCATCCTCCTCACCCACGTACCCCTCCACCGCCCGCCTGGCACACCCTGCGGGCCGCTGCGAGAGAAACACCCCCCCTCAAAACCGCCCAAGGGCCAAACCACACCCGTCGTGCCCGACCACCGCAACGCCATCTCCGTCTCGGCCGGCTACCAATACCAAAACGTTCTTAACGAGAAAGACTCCGAAAACCTCATCGAAAAGGTTGGCAACGTCGTCCACGCCTTCTCGGGCGACGACCACGACTACTGCTTCGTCAAGCACTCGGCCGCGCAGGCCAACGTGCCCGAGATCACGGTCAAGAGCATCAGCATGGCCATGGGCGTCTCTAAACCGGGCTTCCTGCTCGTCAGCCTCTACAACCCGCTCGACCCGGCCACCGGCAAGCCCCTCGCCACCGACAAGTCCACACCCACACTCCAAACCCACCTCTGCCTCCTCCCGAGCCAGCTCTCCACCTACCTCCGCTACGTGACCCTCGCGCTGGTGTGCATCGCCATCCTGGCCGTGCGCGCCGTGCTCGTGCCTATTTTAGGACTAACGCCGTTCGCCCTCGATTCTGCCGCTGCCGCTGCCGTGCCCTCCCCTGCCCCGGGCCGGCGGGGTGGTCGGAGCGCCCTCCTGCCCGTCTTCAAGGCCAAGGTCGACGACTACGACGAGTATGCGCTGCCGCGCGGGTTTTCGGCCTCGCATTTCCTGAACGGGAACGGGAACGCCAATGCGGCGCGCGACCGTTCGGGGAGTGGCACCGGCTCGGGGCTGGGGCATGCCAGGCGGAAAAGCCATGGGAAGGGCCCGTCGGCGGCGGCGGCGGCGGCGGCGGGGAAGTGGGGGTGGGCGGGCGCTGGTGCGGGTAATGGGGGGAGGGCTCGTGCTGCGCCGAGAATAGAGATCCCTAGTGAGGGCGAGGAGGAGCACGAGTATGGGTATAATGGGGGGAAGTGGAAGGCCAAGGTGAAGGGGAGGGTGCAGCCGAGGTCGGCGGTGGGGGTGGTGGTTAGGGAGTTCTGGACGACGATTTGGAGGGTGGTGTGGATGGTGGTGGGGTTCTTTGGGTGGTTGGCCTGGAAGGGGTAGTAAAAGCACAGGCTAGAGATGGGTGTATGATAGAGGAGATATTGAGTAATGGGTATCGGTAGAGTGCCTGCACGGTAGATGGGGTTTGCATACAAGGTTATGGCGTTGCTTTCCAATCTTTGATTGTCTTCCGCTGCGTCCCCTTTCTCGGTCACCGCCCTTTGCCTCAGATCCAACTCTGACAATCGGATTGTGCCGGCTCCGAGTCAATCTCCCTGCAACCCCGTGACCGTAATCCCGGCCACCGACATGATGATGGGCACACGCGCAGCCGGGAAGGCTACCCGCCCACCGCGTTAAGTGGTTGCAGGACGACAGACCAATGATGTTGCGTAGGGCTGGGATCTCACGCGCCTTGCGGGGGGGATCCGCCAATGGCGCTCCACCTTCAGCTCCCAGCTCTCGCGCAATTCTTGAACAATTTGTTCGACTCGGGAGCAGCAATCAAGCCATTGAAGGTGTTGAGATGGCCAAAAAGACATCAGTTATGCCGCTGTTGTAGGGCAGCATCGCATCATCTTTTGTTTATATTCCGAGATAAAGAAAGATTTCCCGTGACAGGGCTGAGGACAGCCGACACCCCCTGCAGTTCCTTCATTGCCAGTTAATGAGAAACGCCAAAAACCGCGTCAGAAACGCGCTTTGCTCGAAGCAGCTAAGAACCGTTCCCCGGTCAGCCAACCATCCAGGCTCCCAGGTTGGTTACAACTTGCAAGGTTGCAAGGTTGCAAAGTCTGAGCTGCGTCTCCAGCTGCCAGCTTTTTGTTTGCCAGCTTTTCGTCCTCCTTTCTGCTCCCCCTTCCCGTTCAATTGCATTGGAGAATCACTTCTCACCTCTTTTCATCTTTCATCATCTCCGAATCGACAGATTTTGGTCTTTATCAATCAAATCAAACCGGCCGGGGCTTAGTTAATTAAGCACGCCCGTTTGTCTTCAAATTGAAGTTGTCAAGTTTTTATCAACCCCTTCCACCAGTTTGCAGCCTTTCCTCTCCACCTACCATCGACTTCTTCTAGTCGTCTAAATCGACTAGTTCTTTCTTCTTCGACTCCACTCAAACTACCGCTTCTTCTCCCGCCATTCAGCCCACAGCATGTCCACTCTCAAGCGGAAGGCCGGCGCCGAGGCCGGTGCGGAGGCGAAGAAGGCCAAGCAGGGCAACATCATGTCCTTCTTTGGCGCTCCCAAGGCATCACCCACAACCGCCGCCGCCAACGCAGCTCCCGAGTCCACGCCCGCCAAATTCGACAAGGCGAAATGGGCAGCCTCTATCACTCCCGAGCAGCGGGCGCTGCTCCAGCTCGAGATTGATACCCTGCACGAGAGCTGGTTTGCTCTGCTCAAGGAGGAGCTGCTCACGAGAGAGTTCCTCGAGCTCAAGAGGTTCCTCCAACGCGAGGCCGCCGCCGGAAAGACGGTGTTCCCCCCGCGAGAGGACATCTACAGTTGGTATGTACCTACCTCCCTTCCCTTCCCGCCCACCCATTATCAAGCAAAATACCTGGAACTAATCCCCCCCCCTTTTCCCAGGTCCCGCCACACCCCCTTCTCCACCGTCAAAGTCGTCATCCTCGGCCAAGACCCCTACCACAACCACAACCAAGCGCACGGCCTAGCCTTCTCGGTCCGCCCCCCAACCCCGGCACCGCCCTCCCTCAAAAACATGTACATCGCGCTCAAGAACGACTACGCCGCCTTCGTGCCGCCGCCCAACAAAGCCGGCCTGCTGACCCCCTGGGCCGAGCGCGGCGTGCTGATGCTCAACACCTGCCTGACCGTGCGCGCCCACGAGGCCAACAGCCACAGCAACCGCGGCTGGGAGCGCTTCACCCAGAAGGTCATCGACCTCGTGGCCGCCAAGCGCGCGCGCGGGGTCGTCTTCATGGCCTGGGGCACCCCCGCGGGAAAGCGCGTGCTGAAGGTCGACCAGAAGAGGCATCTGGTCCTGAAGAGCGTGCATCCCTCGCCGCTGTCTGCGGCGCGCGGGTATTTTACGTGCGGGCATTATAAGGCCGCGAATGAGTGGCTCGCGGAGAGGTATGGGGATGGGGGGAGGGTGGATTGGGCGTTGGTTGAGGGCGGGAGTGTGTTTGAGGGGGAGGGGGAGGGGAAGGAAGGGGAGAAGAAGGAGGGTGTGAAGAAGGAGGAGGGTGTGAAGAAGGAGGAGGGGGATGGGAAGGCGGTGGAGGAGGGTGTGGTGAAGAAGGTTGAGGCGGTGGCTACCGCGGCTGCCGATGCTGAGAACAAGGAGAAGGTGAAGGAGACGGTTGTCGAGACTAAGGGGGGGGCCAAAACCGAGGACGGTGACGAAAATGCTGCGCCTGAAGTTGAGGCTTGAGGATTGAGGTTTGGTTTCGTTTGTTTCAGGGGTTGATCTTCTTTGTCGACACGGGGGGTTATGAATGAATATTTAGCTGTTGCCTTACCCATGTTGGTCGATGGGAATTGGGGATGCCATCATCCAGGGCATGTTTTTGTACTCAAGCGTTGAGCTGAGTTCTGAGGGCTCGTTAGATGACCTTAGAGACGCAGGTTGTGGGATTATTACAGATGGGAAACAGAAAGAAACGGCCGGGACATGCTTTTCTGCCCTCACTTGGGCTAGGCTTAGTTAGATGTCAGGTTAATGAAGGTTGATGTACATGACCCCTGATTGTGATGCGAACACAGCACGTTAATGCGGTGGCCATGGTCATGAGGGTAGTAAAAACGACCATGGTTGGATATTACAATTCGCGCGAGGTTTATGTCTGTCTGTAAGTAGTTTTGTCGATGCAAGCTATCTTACCATGTGGTCGTTGACTCGGGTTCCCGTTAACCGGGGCGAATGTGTATATACAAGTGAATGGTAGCTCTTCCACCTCTTTCTGTCCGTATTTCTCAGGTTTAGAATGCTTGTCTTGCGCTCCTGGGCAGGACAAAACACCCAAAGTGATTTCTTCAACGACCGTGCTTTGAAACAAGGTCATCATCCAATCCACTTAGTATACGAAATATAAAATGAGTGTTTGGCGCTATCAACTTATAAATACCATCCCTTGAAGCAAACATGCCCGGCCCCTCATTTGGAAAGTCTTATTACATGTCTTTGCCCGGTCGGTTCCGGAATCCCGGATTTGCAGCTAACGTGACTTCGATAGACGGATGGAAGGCTTCAGCAATTCTAAACTCGAAGGAGTAACCCGAGCCATTCGGGTTTGTTTCGGCTTGCACTTCATTCGAGTCATGTGCTGGCCTGGACTGGTTCAGTTTTTTTGGTCCTCATGCAACAGCGGGACTTTGTGCCGAAGCACCGAATGGAGTCGCGTTTTATGTGTTTCAGCATTGCGGTTGCATCAGTCACAGCCGTGATCCAATTCGTCCTCGGTAACGCATGGAGAAGTTGTGTTGTTGTGGCATCTTACTACCTAGGTAGGTACGTACGCACAGCAAACTCTTCTGGGTCCTAAAGGTCCAAGAAAATGAAGGGAAAAAAAAGGCAAAAGGTCAGATAGGAAAAAGGAAGAAAGGTGTCAGTGCCCGAGTTACAGATTCCGAGAAAGGAAAGCCCCCCACCCCAATGCGGGCGATGATTGGATGGATGAGAAATCAAGGGTCGGGGCATCAAGCTGGAACACCCCGGTGGGGAGGCATATCTCTCTGTTACCAACCGGACAGCCCGCATGAGAATGCTTCTGGGCAGGAAATCCGGACGACCGTGACCTAGGCATCACACGGACACAGCAGTGTGTTATTTTGTCCTTGGGCCAACAGATCCTCAGTTCGAACTAGTATACCTCATTTGCCTATCCCGCGTTGGTGCCCCAAGTTAAGGTTGGCTCTGTGCTTGGGATGCATGCAGGTCCAGGGGGCCCACATTGGCTGCGCATGCCAGAAAGCCCCGGCACCCTTCGCCAGCGGGACGGGCGCGCGTGTGTGCCAGAAGGCCCACTCCACCGTGTCTGTCTCGGTGCAATGCGTTCAAGGCTGGTTGGCTGTCTGGGCCAAGCCGAGCATCGCACTCTTTCCAAACCATCACGAGGGGACAATCTTGGACGCTCCGCCAGCTCAGACCCGGGGTTTGGAGGCATCCTCCAGTGCAGTTGGTCAATCCGTGACCAATCGCCCCTGTCCGGCCTTGTGCTCACTGGCCTGACCGTGATGATTTTGTGCACAACGCGGGGTTGATGAGTTGGCAGTGACCTGACCACGCACCATGCGCAGACATGCACGCAAGAGCAATCTGCGGCCACTGACCTGACACAGAACCGAGCAGCTAACCGTATTCGTACACCATGCGGGGGATTTGGTGGGCAGATCGAGGAAGTGGGAAAACCGGGAGAAGGTTTTGGGACACGTCCGGAAGTGGCGTTCGCGAAATTGACTGCTGCAGGTTCCTGCTCTGGTGCAACCTCCAAGTGCCGTGCCGAGTCGTCAGAGCGCCGAGTTATTGGCAGTAGGACCTGGAAGGTGTTTTTGTTCTCTGCCCGGTAGATACAAATCAGTGAGGCTTCCTGACTTGGTGTAATTGCTGGGTTCTTGGAGGGAGGACAAAAGGATAACAAGGAATGGGTGGAGCTTATTTAGTATGTAAGGTAGTGACCTCGAACGGACGAAACGGACAAGAATTCATGGAGGGGACACAAAAAGAAGGATAGACCCTGATCTCGGACCCAGTATCTGCACCTTCCCTCCCGCTCCGCACCCCACAGGCATCGGGCAAGAACGATTCTCACCAACCCGGTTCCGAAGCCAAGGCACTCATCAGAAGGAAGGAAAGAGGACTCGGGCAGCGGGGGCCAGTGGTCGAAGACTTGGGTGCTTTAGCGTCGTGATGACCCATCCATTGTCCAGGCATCGTTGTCCCAATGGCCGTTTGGTGAGGGGAGTCCATGGTTATCGGAGAAACCAGAAAACTACAGATTAAGGAGTTACCTTGACCAGTGTTACGTCTAGAGCGTGACCATGATTTAAATGATAAAGCATTGCGGGTGTTGTGCTCGTTGTGCTCGCCCAATGTGCCGTTCCTGTTCCTGGACCGGCTGCAGCAATTCGTTAATTCGTTAGGTTAGCATGGCGTCGCTGCTCATCATTGCAGAGCCTAATCCTAATTCAGGCTGGCACCCAAGACACCAAGTATCGTTTTGCGGCTAGTCCCAGCCAAATAGGACTTGAGCTTCGAATTGGAGGCGGCCCAGCCAACACCCGCCTGGTCAGAGCAATTTCCTGGCGCGACTGGGCTGAGATCGCGAGCCCCCTGAAGACTTTCACAAACCTCTTGCTTCGGAGGAGATAGTTTCTTCTTTCATTCTGCTTCCCATCGTCCCATCGTCACTTTTTTGCATTCTCTCTCTCTCTCTCTCTCTCTCTCTATCCTTTTATTATCTGATACCACTCGCTCCTTATCCGACCACCATCACCCCGGCACGACCTCTGTAACGTACCGTCTTGTCCCGGAACCGCACCGAATCGACGCTAATATGAGGTAGGGGACTGCGTGCAACAACCGAGACCCAATCGTTAGGGACCCCAAACTCCAGCTCCCCAGCTCTCTCGCCCGACCAAAATATTTCTTGGATTTTTTTCTCGACATCTCGCAGAACCGCGACACTTTTCTATCCCGCGCCCGGCATTCCGACCACGGGTGGGCCTTAACTCTTCTTCTCTGTCCGACCCGCATTGCCCATCATTCCCGACCTACTTGCATTCCAGGCATATTTCCGAGACAGGCTATCGTCACGCACGATGCCGAGTCTCTTTTCCCGCCTTAAAGGCAGAGATGGCAAATCCAAATCTAAGAAGGGCGCGCTCGACCAACCCGAGCAGCCGCTAAAACCACGATGGGACGACGCGTGGGCACGCAAGACAATCGACCCTGAGGAAGTGCAGCAGTTGCTTCGCTTCTGCACCGAAGAGCTCAAGGCGCGAGGTATGACATCAATGTTCCGTGTTGCTGCGCCCGCCCTGCGCGGCAAGCGGGCTCCCCTGGCGCGCCCTGTGCCACACAACATGCAAAGCTAACGGCACCCCGCAGCACTCGATCTTCCATTTCTCCTGCTCCCTTTTCGGCCGACCTCTGACCCGAGCGCCGTCCGTACTTTTGTACGACACTTTTTCGACGGTAAAGATGGCGGTCAGGTGCTTCGCGGGGAGGCCCTGGCCCGCGAGTTGCGGATGACGGAGCCAATGGTACGATATCGCGACAATTCCACGCGGGCGGTTCGAGGTCTAGTCGCTAATATCGGTGATAGGTCATTTCAGGCGTGGTCAAGTGGTGCTGGAGCAGACTCCAAGGTGGCGTTGTTGGGTGGGACTCCTACGAGCTTTTCAAGGTCGGAGAACATGGTACGTTGCGCCTCTGGCAGACGGGGGGTTGACACAGCAAGACTGACGGTGAACGCAGATTCGCATCTGGCTAGGGATTCCTTTAAGACTTTCATTCCTCTCAGTGTCGATAACGACTCACGCGTCAAAATTATCTTCGACTTCTTCGATCTTCTCGCGGCGATCGCGGCCCACAGCAAGTCCAACGGTTTTGGAGGACGCAAGCTCTCCCGCATGGCAGCCTGGTGGGCGTTCGAATCTAATGATAACGGCAATGGCTTCGAGGGCGGGTACAAGTCGTGGCTCAGGCAAGTTGCCAATTGCCCCTTTTCATGAATCACCGCGCTTCCGCTAACAGCTTCGCTAGTGCCGCCGACGCCACGAGCCATCTATTTTTCGCCTATCTACGCTCCCTCGCGCCCGAACCGGTTCAGGGTGGCATCTCGCTACTGCCCATGTCACTGCAGAAATTGCTGCAAGAAACCGAATACCCACCGCAGAGGCCAGCACTCATGCAGACGTCCACGAACAGGGTTGCCATGATTGTCGACACTGTGTCGCCTACTCCATTCACCCTACTCCGGAGGGCCAACCATTTCCAATACCGTGACGAAGACCGGGCGCTCAAGGAATGGTCCGAGTACGAGGATCCAATTCAGGCTTTGACGGAAGAGTGCCGCAGAGTTCTTAGGGCGATTGCTGCGGCCAACCAGTCGCAAGCTGTCTCCAGCTCGAAGCATTCTACTAGCCTTCGCGACGCTTCCTGGTCTCGGTTCGAGGATATTGGATTTGCGAGCGCGCTTGAGGAGGACGATATGGATGACGACGCGCTCGCGAAGCGGCGAATGCAAGGGCTCAGGAATACTCCCGCTTCCGGTAACGGTGACCTGGGACGGCCAACTACCCCGTCGTGGGCCGATTTCCTTTCATCCGGCTTTGTGGACGAGAAAGGCGCACCGAATATGCTGCTTCCCCCCGATAAGGTTTTGCCTCCAATCGACACGGGAAGTGCCCGGCAGCGGAGCTCTCAGTCCCACAAGCCGAGACTGGAGTCTGATAACCAGTTTGAGCCTGGTGAGTTGGCGAGCATCGTCCGATTTGACCTTGATGACGCTTTCTGGTGGGTGTGGATGAGCAGCCTGGCTCCCGAGGAGACCGCGGAGAGGAAGTCGGCCTTTGGGCGCTGCGCCGTGATTGAGACACTGATCCGAACTGGCCGTTGGCTCGTTATGGAGGAGATCGTTAAGGGCGCAGCGCCGGATCCCGAGGAAGGCGCTTACATCGCCGAGAAGAAGGGCTTTTTCAGCTGGACCCGTCGCGGAAAGGGCCTTAACAGGAGAAAGTCGACTGGAAAGCACGCGCTGGACAAGGATGGGCTGAAACCAGGCTCTACCATAGGCTTGAGCAAGACGAGCATTGGTCCCGACCAGCAAGCCAGAATCCAGGCTGCTGCGCTGCAGCTTCAGAGACAGGAACAGCAGAAGACGCAGCTACAGGTGCAGGAGCGGCGGGGAAGGAAAGACACCGACTATTTGGCCGAGAAAACCAACAGTGTCTTCACGCTTCAACCAAGCATCCTCAATGAGGCGTCTCCGGCTGTCAAGTGGGCTAGCAAGTATGACAAGGAAGCGATAAGAGAGGCTTACCTTGGCAACACGAATGCCGGCCGTGGTCTCAGCACGACTTCGCTCGCCAACGGACACGTCACGCCTACGATCGGCGAGGAGGAACACCGCCCAGAATTGCCCCCGAAGGCGTCTTCATCGCCCGCAAGGCCTGACCCGATCGTGACCGCTGGCTCGTCTTCGGTCCCTCGCCGTAACGAGACACCAACGCCCCAAACACCGAGCCGGGAAGACAAAGAATTGGAGGTGCCCAAGGAGGTCCACCCGGCAGAGCGAGTGCACAGCCCGGTGCCACCGCCGAAGGAGCAGGCGAGCTTGGAGCTGGCGCGAGAGCAGATGGTCTCCCCCGAGCCTGCCCTAGGCGACGACAGCCAGAAGCACAAGAAGCTTCACAAGGACGCGGTCAAGCCCGGTGCCGGCGGCGGCTTGAAGAAGCTGTTCAGCCGTAAGAACAGGAGTTCGAAGCTGCCCGAGAACGCTGCAGAGCAGCTGAAGTCGTTCACTGCCGCTGCTGAGGCTTCCGCTCCTCCGGCCGTGCCGGAAAAGGCTGCACGGCGAGCCTCCCCGCCCAGGGAGCAGCCCGCGGTTTTGCAGAAGTCTCAACCCGTTCCGGCCCGCGTCCCAGTCCCCGCCCAGTCTCCCGTTTCGCCGGTTTCGCCGGTCTCGCCGCCCCCTGCCCCGCAGGCTCCTGTGCAAGCCGCCCCCGAGGCTGCTCCGGTCTCCGAGTCACCAGTTCAGGAGGTCTCGCCCGTGAGCCCGAAGGATGTTACCGCTGGAAAGGAGGAGGTTTCCCGCTTTAACCAGGGGCCCCTGCTTGACCAGCCCGCGTTTGTGCCTGACGACAATGAGGACGATGATGATGCCGTTCCTCCTCCCATTGCCAGGCGCTCTCCCCGCAACCCGTCGCCAGTTCCGCAGCCCGAGGAAGAGGAGGCAGCCCCTCCCCCGGCACCGGTGGCTCGCGCCGTCGCCGTCGACCCGCAAGACCGATGGGCACAGATCCGCAAGAATGCCGCAGAGCGTGCTGCCTACCGCCAGGCCACGCAACCCGCGAGGGTCTCCGGGGGCTTGACTGATATTTCGGACAGCAGTGAAGAGAGTAAGCCACCACAACACCAACCTATTGTCGCCAAGTCTTTCAGGAAATGCTAACTGTCTCCAGCGATCGAAACCCGTGTCGCCCGCATCAAGGCCAGAGTTGCCGAGCTGACCAACGCTGCCGAGGGCGGCCCTAACGCTCGCGTGCCGCCCCCAGTCCGTCGCTAGACGCGATGCGTATGCACCAAGCCATGGCGCTGGAGCTCGCCAGTACGATTTGAGAAGAAACGAAGTTGAAACAAGGTGGAATGCAAGCAAGCTTTAATCTTCTCCCGTCATGCCTCTCGGACCAGGCATTTTCATTTCTCTTTTTTGCCATGGCCTACGCCATACCAACCAACCCCTTCTTTTTTTTCGGTGGATTGAAGACCGCAGTCGACACCCGGCTTTCGTAATATACCATTTTCGAATTTAATGCTTCTTCAACTTCGGAGAACTCGCTGGGATATCGCAGTTTGGTTGCTATTCGGACAAGACAGTCTTTTCCTAATCTTTGGCTTTTCCCCTATGATACCACTAGAAAAGTTTGCGAGCTAGCTGAGCAGTGCAATACCATCTCCCTCCTCTTGATGACTGTGACGTTTGCTGGGGTTGGTAATGTGGATGTCGAGTGTTGAGCCTCGGACCGCTCCCCAGAGATGAGATATGCATCTGCTTCCGTCTGGTAGAACCGATGCATACTGGGGATTAGCCGTTTTGAAGGGTTTACGAGGAACTCCTATTATTTGAGAAAAACCTTAGAGGATTCCAATCCAGCGCCTAAAGCGCTTCTCATTGATGTAGGGTTCACGTGGTATAATCCCCAGCTGAGCAGTGAAGCTACCAGCTTGTTGCCCTGTATATTCACACCCCCTATCATCCATCATCCATCAACTTACACCGCCGCACCAGAGCAATGTTGTGTACTGTACAAGTTACATGTAGCTGCGCGCCCGAGCGAGCATCTAAGCCACCCACCGCCATCTAGCAATGCAGATATTAGAACAACGCTTTGCTTGCCCGCGTGTTCGCCATATGAGTCGAGAGTCGAGAGTCTCCGCAAACCAAACCCGCCTCCCAAACCAAAACGCCTTGCCTGGCTGGCTCGCTCATTGCCGGCTCTTGAAAAACCAGAAGACAAAGTAAGGTACGCCAGACATGCTAACCAAACGCCAGAATGTGGGAAAGACAAAAAGCAAACGCAAAACACCTCTAACGTGGTCGCCCAAGAGGAGAGATACCACCCATCTCATCTCTTCTCATCTTACTCATGCCCCTCCACAACCCCCACCTCCCTAGCAGCCTCAAGCCCGCGCCTCTCCGCCAACGCCCGCTCATTCACCCCGCGAAACACCCTCTTCCCCACCTCATAGCTGCTAATCATGATCGCACACGCCGGCGCGACCCGCAGGGTGCGCGGCACACAGCCGCGGAATAAGCCCGGCAGCCCCTCGGTGCGGAAGATGTGCCACAGCAGGCGGGCCATGTTGCGCTCCTCCGGGGCGACTGCTGCCGCCGCCGTAGGTAAGGTTGCGGTTGCGGGGCCGGAGCCGGAGGTATCCCGGAAGACCTGGGTGCGGGTCTTGCCGACGTCGAAGGGCATGGTCACGACGCTGGCGAAGCCGCCGGACGCGGCGCCCGCCATGAAGCTGTCGGTGAAGGTGTCGGCGTGGTTGTCGCTGGTGGTGCGGCCGCGCGACCACGCTCGTGGGTGTGTCGTCGTGTCCGTCGCCCCCCCTGCTTCATGGTTTCTGTTTCGGCCCCGGCCCCGTTCCAGATCCAGCTCCAGCCCCAGCCCATCTCTCGCGCGGCGCTCGCGGGCGTCGGCCAGCTTGCCGCGGATGGTCTCGTACCCCCACCAGTACATGCCCGAGAAGGGGACGTCGCGCCACAGGGTCAGGGAGAGGCCGCGCCAGAGGGAGCGGTAGCCGTGGGCGGCAACCATGTCCTGGATGCCGCGGAAGGTGGAGGCCAGGGGGTTGGCCGCGTTCGCGGGAGCGCTCCCGGCGGCGCGCTCGGGCACGGCCTGCGCTTGCAGGCGGGTGCGGAACAGCTCGATGGGCGACACCACGGTGGCGGCGAGTATACGTGCGGCGGAGCCCGCTACGAGCGGGGCGTAGTCGTCGGGCACGGCCCGCGCGATGGGGCTGCCGGTGCGGTTGAACCGCAGCCATTCGTAGCCGGTGAAGTAGATGATGTTGGCGGGGATGGCCATGACGAGGGTGGGGGAGAGGCCGCGCCAAAGGGTGGTTACGCCCTCGTTGCGGGCGATTTTCCGGAGGCCGTCGAAGGTCGAGGTGAAGGTCCGTTGTTGTGTTTCTTCGACGGCGCAGGCTATTGCTGAGTTGATGTTTGTCCCTGCGTTCGGGATGTGGGTGCTGCCGCTCTGTGGGAGGGCGCGGGGCCCGGCGAGGCAGACTTCGGAGGTGTTGTTGCTGAAGAACACCTCGCGGCAGCAGGTGGTGACACCGAGGTCGGAAGGGCGGAAGCTAGTGGCGGAAGTCGGTAGGGCGAGCTTCGTGAAGTCGATGGCGGGCTGGGTGACGCCCTGGGATTGCCAGCGGACACGGACCACATCGAGGGGCGTTGCTAGAGGGGAAAGTTAGTTTTTAACTGCCGCGCTCGGTGGGGAGTTGACGATGGTACGTGCCTAGCAAGCCCGTCAACAAACTCCCTGATGTAGCCGAAAGCATCTTCTGCATTGCCGTAATCTCCACGGCTTCGCTCGAGAGGGGGGTGGCAGCGCCATGATCGGATATTATGTCGTGGTTTTGGCCAGCAGCTCCGTGCGCATGCACGCCTGTTGCGAATGGAGCCATCCAGTGATTTGTAAATTTATGAGAAAGCTCTCATGGCCTGGCAATGGAATCAATGTCGAGCAAGGACCGAGTTAACGCGGAGGCAAATACCCCTCAAGCGCAATTCGAATCCCACTCTTTAACGGTTTTGACTGTCGAGGCGGAGCCAAGAGTTGGTGGTTAAGTGTCGTTTTCGTTTTTGGGGAGGATTTCCTGATGGGTAGGGAATCCGAGTGAGTGTTTGCAGTTGTTAAGAGGAGAATTGGTGGGCCGACGGAATTTAGTGCCGTCGTTGCTTGATATGCGCAGGCGAAAAAGTCGGGTCCGAACGCGCGATCGGAGGTGCTTTACTAAACCTCGGCGTCATCGCAAACGCATGCCTTTTGCACGACTGCAATTGATGACTCAGCAAGCACGGGCCAACGCCTCTCCTGAAGTTTTGCCGGCCGAGAACCCGTTCGCGTTCCCCGGGTGGGGCCGGCTCCGTAACGACTGTAAACGGCGCCGGCGACGGAAGCCGGAAGGCGTCGCCCATTCTACTTCGTTCACACCCCATTAAGTCCCTCAGCTCGCACCCCCCCGCATTCGCGATGGCGATGCATTTTCGGCGCCAGGATCCCGTTCCCGGTTCGGGGACGCGAACCAACTGCGCCCAACCCTCGGGCCTCCTGCAGAACCAGCCTCGCCTGGTAAAGTTGGAAAGCAAGCGACCGTAGCATGCCATCCAAGCAAGGTCTGCTTTGTCGTATCGCTAAATTGAAAGAAGAAGCTGAGAATAGGACGGTCATTTCCCTTCGCGTGGTGATCCAGCACAGTTGCACTAAGTGTAACGGGCTAGGCCCTGAGGTGAGCCTCGGCGACTCTCGGCCAACCCCTGTGCAAGCACGATCCACCAAACCCCCTGGACGAAGCTATTCCCACTCGATCCATAGCATCGAACATTCCAGCAACACACCCATGGGGATAAGTATACTCCCGAGCTACCCAAGTCTCCCGTCTTTTCTTTCCTTCTCTAAGTTTAGTGTACTCGTAGGGTTGTTATCAGCTGGTTGCAATATACTGCCTGAGACCGTTACACTAAGGACTGTTTTCCCATATCCCGCGAGCCCATTCAGCCATAAATGTCGATGCAACCCCGAGTGTCACTCCTGAAAGACTGGGTTTTCCAGGAGTCACGCACCTGTCCCCTCATGGCGAAGCTTCCTCGCGTGGTTGGCGTTTGTAGACGGATCAGGGGGATAAAACCAGCACTTAGTTAATCTTATCGGTAGCTGCGAAGATCAAACCTGATGGAATCAATTGCAGCTTTTGTTGCAACTGTCTTCCACACTGCACGTCATCGATCTGTTGTTAAACTAGTCGCAGTCAGGCCGTGTTTCAAGTTCAAATATTATTCAGTCTCGTGTGTTTGCTAGTCTAACCCTAGTGAATGAAACAAGAACTAACCTATACGAAGCACTTCCAGTGCCCTCTTAGTCTCGTGAATCTCCGCGACCGGCACGTACGTTAGAAGCTCCTTGGCATACGCGCCGGTGGTGGCCGAGACGTAGCGTTGTCATCTATCGTTCTTATGAGAATCGGCGTAGTCGCAGATCCCTCGGATCACAAGACAGGGAAAGTGGTTCATCAGGCCAGCCGCTTCCATCTCAAAGCAGATACAATCCTCGCCCACGTCAGCAACAATCCGATCGCGCGCAGCAGCGTCTTTAACAAGGGTGTTGCCGGACGCGATGGTCCCGTAGTGAATCTCGGAGTTGGTAGTGTCTCGAGTATCCCGTTGAACCTCGCCAGCCGTATCACAGCCCCGACAGTCCGGCCGTGGGATGTGATCGCATGAAGCTTTAAAGAGGCGGTCGTTTTCGAAGCCCTGGTGAGAATAGCCAGGATTTTTCTCGCAAATCTTCCTAGTCTCCTCTTCGGTCGGGTCCCTTTGCTGGAACTTCACTGGCGGTAGATCCCCCTATCGTCGACCCTTGCGAACAGCCTCTCCTGCAGCACTGAGCTGCCAGGTGCGCTAAACAACTCGAAAACAAGAGGGGGTACATGTCCGTTGCCAGCATCCTGTCGAGGTCCTGCTTCGTTCAGGCGCCGCAAGTTGCGCTTCAAATCACCCAGGTCAATCTTCAGGATATCCCGCCAACTCCTTCGAGACTCCGCAGCTGTCTCGCTTGCTTCAGCCAAGCGCAAAAACTTGGTGAGGCAAGATTTGATGGAAACCCGGTCAGAGACATTGGGCGGCCTGAGGGAAGCCATCTGCGCAATGACATTCGCTCATAGAGGAGACATCTAACAGCGGTTGCGTGATTGTCATCCTCGTTGCCTGGGTACAGGGTCTCGGTGATGATGAAACGTAGGGTGGTGGAGTTCTGGATGTCGTTGAAAACGGAGACGACCTTTTTTTTCTTACAATATAACCTGGACATTATTATTGCCTCAGCCAGACCGTCTTTCCTAGCCTGCAGTGCAAAATCATGGAGCACCCTGTGATGCTCTAAATGAACTGAGCACCAGCCCGCCGAGGGGTTTTGACAAGGGGCCACCCGGTATTATCAGCCACGAGAGCCTTGCAGCGGTCGACGTCCGAGAACGCGAGCCGAGCGAGGACTGGGGACAATAGCATCAGGGACGCCTTGTTCTTATTCCAATTAGGTGTCAACTCGCCACTACGCGTCAGCCTAACTTCTACTGTGAGGCCTGGCAAACGCTGATCCTCTCCCAGCTCTGGTTGCTCGACAGTCAGCACCACCCTCTCAAATCCACATGGGCACTCGCCCCCTGATTTATGAATTGATAAGGCCACTGACTTCTCCTTCCGAGACATGAAATCAAGACAGATCTCCTGGTCTACCTCTTCCGATATGGCACCCTCATTGGCTTCTCCGATCCTCCTAGCTTCCTGGCTGGAGTCCGTGTCAATTGAGAGCCGAAAGATGAGCTCCGTGACCTGCTTGTCCTCCAACTCGTGCCGGAGAGCTTGAGATAGAGAACTTCGCACATTTTATGTGTATTCGTCAAGAATGACTTGATTTGAAGGGTAGTGTAGGTTGATGCTAGAAATGCAACACTTGAATGACCTTTTCCCCCTTAAATACTAAGCCCCTTAACCCCTGAGCCGAAATTTAGAGATCCGGGAACAGCTTCATAATTTTAGGACAATTATATCAAGTAGAACGAGAAAAGAATAAAACAGCGCTGATGAGAAGAGACCACTCTATCCGTGCAGCCTTTGAGACGCAGAATATGACACCAGAGCCAGCCGCGGGCTGGGCCAGAATAGGTCAACTGAATATGAACCTGTCTCTCCAGCTCCAGCCTCCTTGCCAAGCTGTACATCGGCAGTCTCCCCGAGTCCATCAGCCAGCCCAATATTACCCTTAGCCGTGCAGCTGAAGGATTGATGCCCTACGGGGTAGAATAAAAGTCCTGTCGCGTTCGGATCTCCGCTCTCCCCCATCTTCGGGTCAACGGTGGGGCCCCACACCACATCACCAGGTGTTCGACAGTCTCGCGCCCCTCTCCACACTTGCAGTAGGGCGTTAAAACCCCTGGAACTCCTCGTTTAAATAGAAAGTCCCGAAGCCCTATAGCGCCGGTTCGAATCCGGACCAGCATTGAGCTTTTCGCTTTGCTGAGGCCCTCGTGCCTCTTCGGCGTCTTGTCTTGAAGTTTGAACACGGTCAAAACTTTCAGCTGAAGGAACAATGAGCCGACTGGTGTCTTGAATGACTCGCGCCTCATTTTTGTTGTGTATCTTCTGGCATGTCGTTTCAAAGACATCGTCGCAGAAGAGTGCATCGCTGGGAACTGGCGGCGTCTTCTCCAGGAGAGACCGACAAAGAGTCTGGCTGGCGCCGGCCAAGCCTAATGGAGCTTTGGCCATGTAGCTGCCTTTGATTGACCTCGAGCAGGGTCTCATAACGCTGGTCTCTGTATGGCTCGCTCTTTTCCTCCCTCGGCTTCTGGTCACTGGGCGTCGTTGATGAGTTCGGTCGCTTCCGGGACAGATTGGACAAGGATTTTCTTCGCGCAAGTGGTAGGCGGTTCATGGTAAAATCCGTCTTTGAGGTCTCCTCCGGTCAGTCCTGCTCCTCTGGCCAGCGCCCTTCCTTCGCCCAGAACGCAACTGGGCCCTCCACGACTACCGCTTCCAGCACCTTGCCGAGTGAGGTTGGCCTCCAAGCTTTTGCCTCAATTTCTACTGTGTATGTTGTCGCGAGTACACTAACAGCCGCAACATCGTGCTCGCCTCTCTACATAACGCTGAGGTGCATGAGGCTGAGGAAATTCAAAGAGCCGGAAGATGATCTGACTGAACCAGTGAGAAACCGACCGGTGTAAGCGATCTGCAGGACTGAGCTAACAAAATCCCTTCCCGGGTGAGTCAAGGTAGGACCCAGACGACCGGCTCCATGCCTGTCAGGGTACCTTCATCAACAAACCTCTTACCAGCAGTGGCCTCCAGGTCGTTCAGCTCAAAATCGTCAACAAACTGCATGCCGGCCTCGGGCTTGCCAATATGCACCTTTCCTTTGCCCGATTCCAACACGCTTCCCACCACCTTGTCTGACACCTGACGTACCCCATTCTCCCACCAGATCTTGCGCACACGAATCCCTAGCACAAAGTCATCCGATTCTTCGACTCCGGTTGCCCACTCCCTCTCCCCCCTATACCTCGCATTTCCGCCTGCTGAAGATCCCGTGGCCGGTTCCGTCAGGGCGCCTTTCACGGCCGCCTCCGTTGCCTTGGTGTCCGTTTCCGACCAGCCGGCCCCAGCGGCGACCATGATCCCCGTGATCATGTATATCGGCACCTCCAGCTTCCTAGCCGTGACGTAGGTTTTCACCTTAGGATTATCGAGGGATTTGTACATGTACTCCTCGTCTGGTATAAATGTCCGTGTGAGTAGCTCTCTAACGGTCAAAATCTCGCCACTGCCGTGGCTGCGACTGAACTTGGCCGATAAGCTGCCCAAGCTGAAAATCTTGGCCCAAATGCCCCCTTCAACCGACCGAAGCTCATTCATGCTGCGCGTGAAGCCTCGCTGAGCGTGGGGCCGGTCCCGAGGCTGTATCGTTTCTGGGGCGACGGGTTCGACCTTGTCTGCGTTGAGCGGGAATTGGATGCCATTTTCATCCAGAGTTTTCAAGATCGTCCCAAGGGTCAGGTGCCCGTTCGGAGGCGGCGGGGTGCGGAAGTCGGGGCAGAGGTGATAGGACGGCATGTTTGGTTGGTGATGCAGTATGCTATCGCGAGTGGAAATAAGTGTGTTGGATTATGTCGAGGTTGCCCTGCAGAGCGGGGATCTGCAAATGTGGCTCGTGCGCACCACTATCTAATCCGGCTAGCGTACATTATCAGGCACCATATCGGTCGATCCCCCTCACCACCAGCGAAGAGTGTATCCCAACTCTTCTCAAACGCCCCAATACCCTAGTCACAATCGCGAACGGGGATTGCTACAGCTCCTGAGGCGCTCCTGAGGCGATAAGCTTGAGCTTGGAAAAGGGTGCTCCTCGGTGTGAATGATTCGCGCTGATCCCCGCAAGAAGCTCAAGTCACTGATGATTGCAGCGACAAGCCAAGGCAGCCAAATCACCCAGAGCGGATTTTGTTGGTCGCTGTGCGGTTGTTCCGGGCGTTAATACATTGTTCGTTTTGTTTGTTTGTTTGTTTGTGCGGTTGTCCCAACCCATTTTATTCCCGAAGCACTTTAGGAGATAATGTGCTAACTAACCGCTCTAGCGAGAGTGTCAATATTGGGCGCTTTCACATAATATGACGTCGACGTGGGGGGGGTGCCAGTCGGAAAATCGACTCGGCGAGAGCATTGAGTTCGGCCTGGTCTACGACCTCTGCCGGCACTGCTGTGATCGCCTCGTCCCCGCTCAGTATAGAGAGGCGACTGGGACTTCGAGGAGACGAAATGCAGCCCGAACTCTTTACTTCGAATTACGGAGAGTCCTTGTGCGATCATCAGATCTTCGCCTCATTCTCGACCTTGATCCGACGGACGATGAAGAAGACATTGACGAAGGCCAGGAACTCCTCCGCGAATTTTGTGATCTTTTGGACGACCTTTCTCACCACCACTTCCATGAGCTAAAGCTGGACCATTATAAACAGCAGGGACAGGGATCGAAGTACGCCCAGCTAACAGCTCTTTGGAGGCATCTCAAGGGCTCAGCCGCCGGCTCCCAGCCGCAGTTCGAAGTCATATCCCGCCCCGGACATGATCTCCATCCGGCATTGTTCATTTTACCCTCTCAAGCCGAGACGGTGAAGGCAATCAAGGTGGTGAAACGGTTCAATGGCTTCATAGATCAGCTCAAGCTGTCCAAAGCCGAGCTGGACGACTTGACCGGCGCGCCCTTGATGGGGCGGACTCCTTCATGGAAAGCGATAGAGCAGTCACCTTCCAAGAGAAAGACCGAACTACCTCCTCATGAGGATCCCCGGCCAGTGAGTAAGAGGTTCGGGGATCGCTTCAAACATGCCAAGGCTGCCATCGAAGCAATGTTTTTGAGGTTGTCAAAATGCAGCCACCGCGGGAGGATGGCCCACCATATCCTGGTACAGCTACCGGCTGTGGAAGAGATCACATCGCAAGACAATTGTAATCCCAGTATTTCCCTCGGGCTGTTTCTTTCTGATTGCCCGGACTCATCGCAGTGGCAAGAAGCCCGGGTCATTCGTGTCCGGTGAGTGCATCAGCGGGCAATCTCTCTTCGGGAGGGTCGTTAACGCCTACGGACAGCGACAGACGCACCCCGGCGGAGCCGTCGATTTGCAACGCTATTAAGGAGGCGCTGGGTCTAGCTGGTGGTCTGCATTTCCACATCCAGGAAGAGCTTACCGGCACCCCGGAGATCGACTTCTTAATTCCTTTCTACAACTACGTGGCGCCGGAGCACGACCAAGCGAAACCATCAAAGTCACTCTGGAATCTGCTGGACGCCAACTTACTCAGCCGAGTGCCACTCGCCACTCACTACTTGTCCGCTGACGAAGTTCATCTTGTCGGCGAGAACGAGCGAAGATCTCTTGCTATCCAGCTGCTCTTTGGTCTTGTAACATGCTTGCGGTATGGCTGCACGACTGCTACGTGGGATCCCAAGAGAGTATTCGTCCTTTTGGCTGAGGATGGAGGCCAAAATCCGAACATGTTCCCCTATGTCTCGTGTGTTGAAGGCGATGCCAAAGCCGCCTGGTTCGACCTTCCGGATCCGGATGTCGTTTTCGAGAGATCACCAACGCCTTCTCCGGCTTTCACGAAAATGGCGAAATTGCTGTTGGAAATCGGGTTCGGGGAATGCCTGGATCGTCTCGAGGTGGATACTAACGGAAACAACCAGCAATTATGGAACCAAGTGTGGGACATAGTGCACAAAATGAAGCCCAGGAAGGAAAAGCGCAGAGAGGAGGACGGGCTAAAAAGGCCCACGACTTGGATTAGAGATCCTGAGGTCTTCCCTTACATTGCTGCGGCCGACTGCTGCCTTCGCTTTTCCTTCCTATATCGAACCGAAGTGAGTCGACTGAAGAGGGGCTTGGGGGTCAAAGAGATCGACACCTGGGCGATTGTGGAGAACATCATTTACGACCAAATCATCTGCGAGTTCGAGCAGAGAAATTTTACAGCATCCGCCGTTGATAGCATGGAGAGCGTTCTAGACGCCCGGAGTCGAGCCAAAAGATCGTCGGGAGGCGGAGAACGGCCTAAGGGCCACCGCCGCGTCGACGCAAATCCTACTCGGCAAAACGTGGTGACATTGTTCGATAACTCCTCCAACATCCCGCGAGATTCCATGTAAGCAGCCTTTCCCCGTGTTCCATGCATCTGGAAACCATTTGTTGATGGCGTTCACGCAGGTTAGTGAGTCGGGCCGAAGGTTTCTTGCGCGATCTCGAGGCCTTCCGCACGTCATACAAATCATTTGTGAATGAGGGTAATGGCACCCCATCCCAGCGGCCAGTCCGAATTGCTATCCTCGACACTGGGATCGACAAGAGTAATGTAGAAATTTATTTCGACGGCAAGCACATGAAAGATGACTGGTGCATTAACTTTGTTGGCGACCCCCGCGACTTTCACGACGACGACGGGCACGGGACACATTGCGCCTCGCTGCTTCGGAATGTCGCTCCCGATGCCGAGATTTATGTGGCAAAGGTGTTTAGCCACAACGAGTTCGATCTGACGCAGGCGGGCAACATTTCCAAGGTAGGTAAAGTGATCCATGCTCAGGGATGTGCTCTCCTCTCTAGAGACCTGCATCACTCTCTTTGGGTTCCTCCAGCGGTAAGACATTGTCACTGACTTGAGCTAGGCAATTGACCACGTTGTGAAGGAGTGGGACGTCGATATCATCTCCATGTCCTTTGGTTTACAGCCTCCGTCCTCGCAAGCAGACATGCCCGAGTGGAGGAAGATGAAGTCCGAGATCGAAGAAAAGATCGCCTTAGCGAGCCCCCGATTACTTTTTGCCGCCGCCGCAAACGAAGGCAAGAATAAGCCTCGCGCTTTCCCGTCGACGGACCCCACGGTGTTTTGCGTCCATGCTTCCGATGGGAAGGGCAACGACGGTGGCATCAACCCTCACCATGACAGCGCTGACAATAATTTCATGACGTTGGGTATTGGCATCCAATTTCTCGAGGAGGATGATTTCGTCTACAAGGAAGGGACGTCGTTCGCCACGGCAATCGCAGCTGGGATGGCTGCGAGCATCCTAGACCTAACTTCGAGAACATCGCAGCTACAAGCACGGTCAAAGGCAGGGCTCAGGACGGCCAGGGGTATGCGAGAGTTGTTTCGAAAGATATCTGGGTCAGACTGGGGGCAACCACGTCCCTACGTGGCGCCTTGGAATTACTGGCGGCAAGAATATTGGACTACTAATCAACGCGGACTCGACATGATTTGGGCCGAATTGGACGTTTTGCTCAACAGTTTTCCCGAGAGTTGTGATGCGAGAAGACTATATGGGACAGTCGGTTAAGGTGGAGATAATGCGATATCTGTCGGAGAGAACAGGCAAAACTGGTCATGTCTTGTGTTTGTGGAAGTCTGGTCTGTGGGAAGGAATAAAAAAGTGGGGTGGGTGGATGACTGCAAGCAGCCGCTGGAGTGCGGCCACTGCAACAATATGGTTATACTCTAGATTCCACATGAGGCGCGCCCGGCTCCACCTTTTTCTCGCATGTAGAACCCAGTGGAGTGACCTGGTCAATGGGTGCGTCTAGATCCAATAACTACTGGAACTAGTAGTTAAAGGCCAAGGAATGAACAATTCCCTCCGCCTTGATGATATTCTATTGGGACTCGCTATTGATGGTGCGGTCCTCAAGGCAGGTGAGGTCCAAGTTGAGGTCGGATGGTTTGAAGAAGAGCACGTCAAGAGGTGCTTGTTGTTCCTGTCAGAATATCGGGGTGGAGGCTTCGGATATGAAGTAAACGGGGCATGTTTAGCTTAACCACCACCCCTCATCTCGAGGGGTAAAACCCGGAGGGGACCCACATGTCGGGATCTGAGGAACACACGAACAACAATAAAACGAGCACCGCAACAAGCCCTGAAAACAACCATACTTGATTGCCTGATTGGACCAGTGAATCCCGTATTCTGACAGTTCCCACCATTCCCCCACGCCACCATCTAACTCGTTCATAGCTACCGAGTTCCACGGCTTCACCATCAATTAATGCTGGCAACTCTGACGGAATGCGCATTCTCTCCCGGCCATCTGGCGTTGTAGTGTTACAGCATAGCGTAATCAGCTCGATGGATCAATTGGATCGCTGTGACGGTGATTGAGCGTTATCTTGGTTGAGCGCTTGCAGTCGTGTTACATGTTAAGCCATGCCAAGCCATCGCATTCGGACCTGGCTTCAAATCCTTCACGTCTCTTCAGCACCATAATGATAAAATCTTGCTACTTCGAGCCTTCGCAGCAGCCAAACGGAGATGCCATCATAGGATCGAGTAGGGAGATCGTAAAAAAAAATATTTCTTACTTAAAATCCGGATTTTTCTACATTCTTTCAAGCGATTGCTTCTCTCGCCAGGGCGTGAGAAGTGGATTTCGTGAGATCTCTCTCTCTCTCTCTCTCTCTCTCTCTCTCTCTCTCTCTCTCTCTCTCTCTCTCTCTCTCTCTCTCTCTCTCTCTCTCTCTCTCTCTCTCTCTCTCTCTCTCTCTCTCTCTCTCTCTCTCTCTCTCTCTCTCTCTCTCTCTCTCTCTCTCTCTCTCTCTCTCTCTTGTGTGTGGGTGCTTGTTGATCCGGCCGTCGACGCGCCCAAAGTTCAAGAGCGCGGGTGGTGCGGCCAGGGCGGGGTCACACTAACGAGCAGTATTCGTAAGATGGCGGCTGTGACTGGCTGGCCTCAAATCCCGGTCAGGTGACGGGCAGGTCGCCATCCGCGACTCAACCTCTCCACCCAAATCACTCTTCCGAGCTCACCCTAACCAGATTACGTTTTACAAGCAAGTCTACACTCACCTCTGGTCCCCGGTATAGGTCACCGAAAAACATGGGAGGTACTGACGAGGCTCCTGCCGATGGTCGGCATCCCCTCATGGCTGATAACATCGAGGAGCCCGTTTTTGCGCTCGCCGTCGACTGTGGACGCCAGTTCGAAAAGATCCTCAAGATCGAGGAAACCGCTAAATCAGCCAATACTAAACGATTTCTTGAAGAGTATCAGCGTCTCTTCTGGACATGGGCCCAGTACGTGGGTGTCTTCGCGGCTGGGAAGGCGAGCCTCGATTGGAGACTGCGCCGCAACAACGAGTCCCGGGACCTGTTCTTACTAGCCCTGGACATGCTGAGGGTAAACCTTCTTCAACGCAAGTACCCAGCCAGGAATTTCAACCAAATCTGCGGTCGTTCTGACGTCTTGAAAGTGCTTCCGCTGGATGCGAGTTCGGTCGACAGTGTCGACAGCGACTCGTTCGACGACTCGGATCCTCACGGTGTCGCGTTTGAGGGCATCGAAGAGTCTATTTCACAACTTAACAACCTTGGAATATACATTCGACAGCCTTCAACCTCGCGCCTGGAGTCAAAGGTGAAAGCCTTCGCGTCAAAGAGAGTTGACCAACTGAACGACTTCGAGATACTCGCCTTGATTGCCGTCGAGAGGCTATATCCTGACGCAGCACCAAGTCTCCGTCGACGATTAGGCAAGCACATGGTTGATATACACGCGCGACTACTGTACTGGAAGTCTCATGCAAAGAAACTCGGTGCCGACCGGGGAGGCCCACCAGATAAGCAGACCGAACCGAACCCGCTGTCGATCAAATCCAATCCAACGAACTCAGTCCACAATGTATTGGGAGACAAAGATAGAAGGCAACCTGCGGCAACTTTTACCGAAACCGAAGCCACGACCGTTCCACATCAGCACCCAGATCCCACGCGGGGACGACAAGGTGAACCCAAGACGTCAAGAGTTGGGGAAGCACCAACTGTCCTAACTAGCAAAGTCGAACTCCCGCCACCACCGGAAGCGAAAGATGACTACGTTTGCTGGTATTGCCGCAAGGTCCACTTAGTCGAGGAGTACGACGATGACAACTGGTGGCGGTGAGTGTTGCCGTGAGAGGTACGTCAGAAAGCTCGCTAACTCAATCGTAGAACCCACACCAATGGCGATCTCCTGCCTTTTGTTTGCCTATCCGACTTCTGTCTTGGACCCAGAGCATTACCAAATTCCGGAAGCTGGGCTAGGCACATGGCGTCTGAACAGGGCGCTGACTGGGCCTTGAGCATCCACGAATCGCCAATTTGGAGATGTCATCTTACAGATGGCGGCGACCATGAGGCTATCATACTGTATTTTGAGACATTGGACGATCTGAAAGATCACTGGCGCACTGCCCATGCCGTTGCCGGTGTGCCCGAGAGGGCAGACCAAGACATCATTTCGAACCAGCCGCCAGTTGCTTGCCCACTTTGCTACAGAACTCTCGAAGAGGGTATGGGTAAAGAGAACGCCCACCCGACTGCAAGGAACCAGGACGAGGATCCGGGCTTCAGCCACAAAGCGTGCTTAGAGGTAGCGCCAACGGACACGAAGGTCACATGGGCCACAGATGTTAATGATGGACCGCCCGAGCAAACCAGAGACGATTGTGAATCCCTCGACCAACACCACGAATTTGGCGACAACAAATACCTCAAGATCAATAGAGCCTTGTCCAGTCATATAGCAGAGCACCTTCAACGTCTTGCCCTCTTGACGCTTCGACTGAAAGTGGATGTGCCAGGGGACGGAGATGAACCTGAACTCGACAGCAACCACATAGCCAACAGCGCGACAGATGGAGAGGGAACGAGGAGCACACTCCAAAGATTGACTTCGGAGGTAGGGGATCTCGGAGAGTGGGAAGCAGCAGAATCTGAGCCTATGCCGCCTTTGGATGCCGAAGACCCCGATGAATTCGGGTCGCCGAACCAATTCATTGAGTGGGAAGAGTATGGTCTTCTAGACCCCAGCAGCTCTCCACCGTTTTCCCTTATTGATTCTCTTTCGCCTAAGGGCTACTTGCCTCGAGACTTTCCGCAGGGTAAGATTAGCGCCGCTCGAGTCGAGGGATATCCCACTGACGTTGCCAGAACGACCAGAAACACCACCACCGCCGTTTGCGACCATCCCCTTCTCCCGCGATCCCGATTTCGTCAACCGTGGAGACATTCTCGACCAGATCTACGAGCGATGTTCCGAGCCCGCCGCTCGCGTAGCGCTCGTGGGCCTGGGTGGTGTTGGTAAATCGCAGCTAGCCATCGAATATGCTCACCGGGTTGCCGAGGGACAGGCTGACACATGGGTGTTCTGGGTCCATGGCGGTACGCAGGTCCGCGTCGAAGAGGGATTTAGGACAATTGCCGACGCCGTCGAGCTGCCCGGCCGGAACCAGCCCAAGGCCGATATCCCGCAGCTTGTGTACGGCTGGCTATCCAACGAACGGAACGGTAGATGGATTATGATCCTTGACAACGCCGACGACGACGACGTATTCTACAGCCCGACTAGCAGCGACACGCGCAACGTACCGCCATTTGCGGCATACCTACCACAGAGTCCAAACGGATCGCTAGTCATTACAACACGCAATAAGGGCCTAGCTTTCAGGTTGACCGGACGCAGCCAAAACATCATCGAGGTCGGACCGATGGCACAGATGGACGCCCTCATGCTCCTGGAGAAGAAGCTGGGATCACTCCCGGATACAGAGGTGGCGGACAATCTCGTGGGCGCGCTCGACCTCATTCCGCTGGCCATCAGCCAGGCTGCCGCGTACATACAGGCGAGGTTTCCGCGGAGCTCGCCCGAGAAATATCTGGCTGAATTCCGGGAGAGTGAGCGCAAAGGGTACAGGCTTTTAAAGCACGATTCTGGTGACCTACGGCGGGATCGAAGCGCGTCGAACGCGATTCTCACGACATGGCAAATATCCTTCGATTACATTCGGCTCAAGCGGCCTTCTGCGGCGGATCTCTTGTCGCTAATGAGCTGTTTTGACCAACAAGGTATCCCTGACTGGGTTCTCAAACCTTCCGGGATCGCTAGGGACGCGACACGAGCAAGAGGTCGAGACGAGGCCGGAGTGGGGAATTCGGACGATGGCAACAGTGTTACGGATAGTGATGTAGATGACGGCGCAGACGACGACATAGACGGCAGGTTCGAAGATGATGTATCGATGCTAAGGGATTACTGTCTCATCGTCACGGACGTGGCAGGGGACCAATTTGAGATGCACGGGCTCGTGAAGCTGTCGACAAGGTGTTGGCTGCAAGCATCTGGGCAGCAGGAGACGTTCAAGCAGCAGTGTATAGAGCGAATGGCGGCGTCATTTCCAACGGGGGAGTACGAGAACTGGGCGACCTGTCGGAGCCTCTTTGCACATGTTCTAGTGGTCCTTGGTTACCAGCCTAGTGAAGAGACGACCGAAATGTGGGCAACGCTTTTACATAATGGGGGATGGTATGCATGGTCGCAAGGGAGATACGAGGTTGCACAGCAGATGCTAGGCAGAGCCAGGGAAGTCCGTGAGAAGAGGCTAGGAAAGGAGGATATATCAACTCTAACAAGCGCATCAATCTTTGCGAGGGTCCTTTTGGACCGAGGTTGGTGGGAGGAGGCCGAGAAGCTGTTTATACAGGTGATGGAGGCTCTAAAGAACAAGCTCGGGGCCGACCACCCAGGCACGCTAACGAGTATAGGGAATCTAGCATCAACATATAGGAACCAGGGCCGGTGGGAGGAAGCCGAGGAGCTGGAGGTGCAGGTGATGGAGACTTTCAAGATCAAGCTCGGGGCCGACCACCCAGACACGCTGACGAGTATGAACAACCTGGCGTCGACATATTTGGCGCAGGGCCGGTGGGAGGAGGCTGAGAAGCTGGAGGTACAGGTGATAGAGACTCGTAAGACTAAGCTCGGGGCCGACCATCCAGGCACGCTAACGAGCATGGGGAATCTGGCGTCGACATATAGGAACCAGGGCCGGTGGAAGGAGGCCGAGAAGCTGGAGGTGCAGGTGATGGAGATAAGCAAGACCAAGCTCGGGGCCGACCACCCAGACACGCTGACGAGTATGAACAACCTGGCGTCGACATATTTGGCGCAGGGCCGGTGGGAGGAGGCTGAGAAGCTGGAGGTACAGGTGATAGAGACTCGTAAGACTAAGCTCGGGGCCGACCACCCAGGCACGCTAACGAGCATGGGGAATCTGGCGTCGACATATAGGAACCAGGGCCGGTGGGAGGAAGCCGAGGAGCTGGAGGTACAGGTCATGGAGACTTTCAAGACCAAGCTCGGGGCCGATCATCCCGACACGCTGGCGAGCATGAACAACCTCGCGTTTACTTGGAAAGATCACGGCCGACATACAGATGCATTAGCATTAATGGAGAAGTGTGCCGAGGCTCAACAGCGAGTCCTTGGCGCAGGCCATCCACACACGAGATCGTCCTTGGCCACCGTAGCCAAGTGGCGTAGCTAGATCTGTTTGTCATCGTTTCTAAGAAGACGTTTTTTTCGTTCCTCCTTGCTGCTCGTACCTGTCCATTTTGTTTGCGCCGAAAACGGCTAGTTAAGTGGGTTTTGCTTGGATCTCTTGCCCATCTTCGAGTTCTTCTCCAGCATCTCTTGAAGGGAGCAGGGAATTTTGGGGTCATTCCGTTCGTGGTCGGCCTGGATGCTGGCAAGCGCATTGAGGGGGGCTGTCGGAGGCCGTCCGAGGAAGCCTTTACGCTCACGCTTGTCACCCGACTTCGCCTTGACCAAGTCGTACTGGCAGACGCCGCCCGTGGTCCCATCGGGCTCGCTCACGACGATATCGCCGAACCGAATATCGTGGCCCTCGTCCGGTTGAGCGATGCCGCCGCCTATACCAACCAAGAGACCAACACGGATAGATGGTAGAGAGGCAAGGAGGTGAGAGGCTGTGGTCGCAGCTGAGGTGGTTCCATAGCCTCCAGCGGCCAGAGAGGCGATGGCGATGTTGTGCTCTCCCACGCGACCCCAAGTATAAACGTTCGCATCAGTTTGGTATCCAGCGAAACCGATTGGTGCTGCATGTTCCTCATCGGGCATTGCTTCTGCAGCGGCCCGCTCGATGGGAAGAGCAGCGATCCAGGCGACCGCATAGGAGTCGGGGCTGTCGAAAGCGTTGTGGATGCCATGGTGCGGAGGAAAACGCACAAGGCCGTCAGATGGGCGGGTGGAATGATACGGAGTAGAGTTGCACGGTTTGCCCACGTCGACGAGGAAGCTGGAGCTGAGTCACTGGGAGAGAGGAGACATTACGACAGCATATTGTTTATCGCCCTCAGTCGAAGACCGCAGCCTTGTCAGTTACAGTGGAAAGACGAAAGTAAGCTGAAAAGACCAGGTCGGAGTCGGGCCGCCACACCATGATTTAGCCAGTCACACACACGCACATTGAGCGCTGTGATGCTGTGGGCGCTGTGCATGCAGCACCCTTTACTTGGTCGGAGGATATGATTGGGAGTGGTCAATGCCAAGAACCGCCTGCCGCATGGATGCTTAGCAGACGCTGTGCGGCACCCGCGCGTGCGCCGCCGTCATTTCCTGGCGTGTTTCCCGCGTTTCTTGGGGCTGAAGTCGGCTTGCAGTTTGGTGTCCTCGTCCTTCCGTGGACAGTCGGCCCTACGACTCATGCCATTGCGCCATGGCAAAAGTGGGAGTGGTTTTATCCCGCATACCCGTTGGCAATTGAGCTGCAAGACATGTATAGCAGGGCCGCAAACGCGTTTGGTTGGCTAAGAATATGATCTGCGACGCGTTGGCGGAAGTTGGGGTCACAAGGCGATGTTGATGAGGAACGGAGCTGAGAAACGGAATAGTAAAAACTGAGCGGGTACGCGTTCTCTACCGTTTAATCCTCACATTGCGTTTTCAGCACGTGACCCAAGTGCTGCTGAGTCAGCAAAAAAAGAAGCTAATCACCAGGTCCAGATTGCGTTCTCGCCCTCCTACAATAACGACAGCTTTTGGTCTTCGTTGTTGTTCAAAGGGTGCGGTTTCCTGTCTTCAAAGCTACCAGTTCTGGACCCTTTCGAGCAGACAGGGAAGATTTATGAGCAAAATCTTCCCGTCGGTTGATGACTCAGCACGCCCGTTCCCGACGATTACCGCCTCCGTAACGACTACATACAAACGGCGCCGGCGACAAGGGGCCGGAAGGCATCGCCGGTTCTCCTTCGTTCCTGCCCATCGAGCCTTCGGAACGCCTCCTACATATTCGCGATAGAGATAGAGGTATATTATTAGCGCCAGGATCCCATCCTATATTGGTATTTTACGGCCCGGGACAACGGAATGCGAGATGATGTCTTGCATTTTTTATAATAGAAGCGGGTAGGGACTTCTGGCCTTACTGATATATATCATCCACCGACAAGCCTTATTGCCACACAGCATTATCCAGCCAGCTGTGAGGATCATAAGATGCTCGTTACGCTTGCGCACATACAATTGATTCACCATGGCAGCGCAAGTAGACTACTACAATAGGCCACCCTCAATTGAGCTTTCACACTACCCTATTTACTAGAGCTCGCATGAGTCCATTGCCGCGGTGGCGCGCGGCTGGACTGCTCAAACCGAATTCGCGATGCGATGGTTTGACTGCGTTTTTGAAGGAATTGGCGATGATTCAATTGAATTGATGGCTTTGATGGCTGGCTTTGATGGGCGAAAAAGAGTGGGAGACAGGGTTAGGGTTAGATGTTTAGATGTGGGGCTACAGTTCGGAAAGCCCAAGCCCTCCAGTCCGAAAAGGCTTGTCCCTTCTTCAATTGGCAGCATCTCCGCTGCCCAACCTTGCCAACCAACAAAATGCAGACTGCCATGTTGCCGAAAGGGGCAATTTAGACGAGCATGCCCGAAGGGGAAAATTAGACGTGTATGCCGATCCGGTTCTCTGGAATCCCGGATGAGGATGATTGGTATTATATAACGAGGAATTTCCTACTAATGGCACCGGCCCCCGGTCTTCCCCCTTCGGATAGAAACATCGCGAATGAACCACCAGCTGCCACTTTCTTGACAATAGCATACGACCCCCTCCATCTTTACCCTCCAGTGAGTCCAGTCTCCAGTCCAAGCTCCGTACCCGCATATATCAACGTCCATGGACCTTGCGACAACAGCCATCGTGGCTGCACGGATTCAGGAAAGCAGGCATGGCGACGGGAAAAGATGGCACGACAGCCGAATAATCCAAAAGATGCGGAAGTTGGCCCTGTGCTGCCGCACGCCCCCGGGTTACATCACCGCCACCTTCGTGTGCTCGCTTGGCGGCTTCATCTTCGGCGTCGACACCGGCATCATCGGACCCGTCACGGTGATGAGCGACTTTAAGCATTACGTCGGCAATCCCTCGCCCACGGTCCACGGCGTCATCGTTTCCTCCATCCTCGTCCCCGCCGCCGTTTCCTCCTGCTTTGCCGGGCGGCTCGCCGACGCCTTGGGCCGGTCACGGGGGATTATGATCGGGGCCTTGATCTTCGCCCTGGGCGCTGCCTTGGAAGCGGGCTCGGTCCATATTGCCATGTTCATACTGGGCCGCGTCGTAGAAGGTGTGGGCGAAGGCCTCTATTTTGGCACCTTAATCGCCTACATCTGCGAAATTTCCCCGCCCCGCTACCGCGGCGCGCTCACGACGGCACCCCAGCTGCTCACTACGATCGGTATCGTCACGGGCTTTTTCACGTGTTACGGAACCGTCGAAATTCCCACGTCTCTCTCGTGGCGCCTGCCGTTCGCGCTGCTCGCCGTGTACGCCTTCATTTTCGCCGCCGTCGTCTTTGCCTGGCTGCCGCCCTCGCCGAGGTGGCTCTCCCTCCAGGGCCGCGTCGACGAGGCCGAGCGGGCGTGGGAGAAACTCGGAGTCGCCCACGTTGATCGCGAGAAAATCATGAACCAAATGGACGCCTCAGTCGGTGCGCCCGAGGTCGCTGCGTCGACCGAAAAGGGAACGCGACGGGCACCGCCGACCTCGGGGAGGGACAAGCTGCTCGACGTTTTCTCGCCGGACGCACGTATGCGTTTCCTTATGGCCGTTTTCCTCATGGGCATGCAGCAGCTCAGCGGCATCGACGGCGTCCTCTACTACGCCCCGTTGCTCTTCCAACAAGCAGGCATCGACACGGACCAGGCGACATTCCTGGCCTCGGGGGTCTCGGCCATTGTCATCTTTGGAGTCACGATTCCCGCCACTATCTACGCCGACCAGTGGGGGCGACGTATCAGTACAATTCTAGGCGGGCTAGGAATGACTGCGACCATGTTCCTGATGGGCGGTCTCTATGCTGGGGGCGCCGTTGACGGCGCCGGACGATGGGTTGTCATCGTTTGCATCTACTTGTTTTCTGTCCTTTATTGCATATCCTGGGCCGTGAGCATAAAGCTCTATGCCGCCGAGATCCAGCCTCAGCGGACCCGCGCAAGTGCTACGAGTATCGCCCACGGCAGTAACTGGATTACCAACTTCCTGGTGGCATTGTTTACGCCATCCCTGCTGGCCAATTCGAGTTATGGTGCTTACTTCTTGTTTGGGTCTTGTACTCTTCTCACAGCTCTAGTATGCTGCGTGTTTATGCCCGAGACGAGGGGAAAGAGTCTGGACGAGATTGATCAGGCGTTTCACGGCCGGAGCCCGCAGGCTGCGTTGAAGCGCCTGGTCGGGATGTTGAAGGGAGGCTCGAGTGAATGCGTCGGGCCGAGTCTTGAGAGACAGAACACATCAGACTCGAGCGGCGCAACCGGGAGCAAAGCGCAGCAAGTGGCCTGAGAGAAGTGCTGCAGAAAAAAAAAGAACGAGTCCAAACAAGCTTTCAGGTTTTAGCACGGACCCAATTGCATGTAATTTCAAAAGTGAGCTGGAGAAAACCTGGAGTCGCTGTGTAGTTCCTAGTAGGGCTCGTCTAGCTCTTGGCATCTATGAGGTCGTGGTATTATCGTAAAACGTTCTGGGGGAGGTGTGGCGAAGAGATTGTATAAGGCATTAGTTATCGTTATATTTAGCTATATTATTCTTCAGGGTCTGGCCCTAAGCTACTGCCTGAAGATGTAGGCCAGGCCTGCTCGTGCGGATTGGAGGTATTGCATCGAAGTCGCTTCGTCGGTCGGGATTGCGCTTCACTCAGGTCGGTATTGTCGTGTCTAGATCGCGGTTCCTATCGGGAGCTGCTGGGAAAGCGAGCCATGACGCAATGGATAGGTACATGTATGTGAAGGCAAGAGGATGACGGTCGGGCGTCGCTTTGGAGTTGATAGACAGTGGGTAGGTACATAGCTGGCAAATCTGGAGAGGAATAAAGAGGATACAGCAGATTTTTTGATGGGGTAAACCCCGGTTTAACAGACAATAACTAACTTTTTAAACTGCCCTGCTGCGTAGTGCCCTACCGCTGTATCAATTGCCATTAATAAATACGTAATTGAAAGGTAATAAGAATAGATTATTTAATTTATCTTTAAAAGTCTTAGTTGCTATGTTAATTTTAAGTAAAATTATTAACGATGTAAAGGATGGCCTAAGTGGTGGGTGTTAAACTTCGCAGTGGTGCGAAATTTAAAAACTTATGATTATAACGCGTTAGTTAAGTGAATTTTATTTTGAAGCAACCCACGCAAGGAACCAAAAGACCGATATATATATATAAAACACTGAGCCGCGCAGGAAACCCAGATGTGGTCCGGAGACCGTCATTCCTCCTTCTCTAGCAACCCCATGTGCTCCGCGGCCGACCTTGCGAGACTGGAAAAGGTAGTGGAAGGATCAGACAAGGTCGAAACGCTAATCTTTTGACCTAACTCGGTGAAGATCCATCTTTGTAGTTCCACGCCAATCATGGAGTCAACACCATAGCTCGCAACCGACGCGCCCTCCGTCTCGAAAGTGTCGAGCTCGAGGCCCAAGATGCGAGCGGTGCGCTTGGCGATGTGGAGGGCCAGAGCCTGCACCATCTCGTGCTGGAGCATGCCCTCCAGCGTAGAGGCAAAGGAGCATTCCTCGCCGTTGGTGCGGGCGCCCGCGCCGCGCGCCTGGCGCTTGGCCTCGATGGCGGCGCGGACGGAAGCCATGCGGGCGTCGCCATGCCAAAAGGCGTCGGCGAGGTCCACGCCGTCGTCGTCCATCGCCCGCAACATGGCCTCAGGCTCAAAACCGAGCACAAGCTGGGCGTCGCCGAGCGTGACAGCGCGCGTGGTCCCGGCTTGCGGTCGACCATGCATCATAGCGGCCGCGAACCCGGCGAGCATCTCCTTCTCGTCGATGGCGAAGGGCATCTTGCGTGCTAGCGCCTCGGCGACGGCCGTGTTCTCTGCGACGACGCCGACGTCCTCGACGGCCGGCAGAGCGAGGGAGCAGCCGGCTAGGCCACGGCGGCGGCGGCCCAGGGCGAGGGCGTCGAGGAAGCTATTCGCGGCGCAGTAGTTGGCTTGGCCCGGGTTGCCCAGCACGGCCGAGATGCTGCTCGTCAACAGAAAGAAGTCGAGGGGCGTGTTGCCGAGGGCCCGGTCGAGCGCCAGCGCGCCCTGCATCTTAGGCCGCAACACCGCCTGGTACGCCGCCAGGGACATGTTTTCGTAGAGGCCGTCGCGGAGGACCATGGCAGCGTGGACAACGCCGCGGATGGGCCGCTCGGCCGCGATGCACCTCACCACCTCGGCGACGGCCTGATCGTCGCCGGCGTCGGCGCGGAAGACGCGGACGCAGGCCCCGGCCGCCTCGAGCCGCCCGAGTACATCTTGGGCTTCAGTACTCGTGGCTCCGGACCGCGAAAGGAAGCAGAAGTTCCTGCAACCGTGCTCCAGCATCCAGGTCGTGAGACTGCGCCCGAGACCGCCTAGGCAGCCCACGAGCAGGTAGGCGCTTGTAGGGCAAAACTGCACATGCTGGCTTGTGTATTTGCGTGTCTGTTTTCAATCACATTAGTAAACTGTGGCCGTGTCTCTTTATTGGGTCCTGCCTGTGTGAGGCTGTGTCGCCTTACCGGAACCTCCATATTCCCGTAGCTGAGTTCCAAGATGTTCGCGCCGGCAGATTTGCCAACGTGTTTCTTGACCGCCTCGAGGGATTTCGAAACCTCCCCAACGCCGAAGACGGAGCCGCCGGCGTGGTCGAGGCCGCTAGAGCCGTGCCAAAGCGCCACCGTGACCTCCAAGACCCGCCGGGGCTCTGTGCCACAGGCCCGGAGCACAACGCCTCGTGCAAATGGGCGCACGTCCAAGGGACCGTACGTGCCGACCGAGGCGCCATCGCCGAAGACAAAAGAGGAGCCTGACGGCGTGGCCTGCCAGGCAGTCTGCACCGCCTCGACGCTGTGCGTCCCGGCCACGATGACCGTCTGCGCCGCGGACACGCGCCGTCTTATTTCGCCGCGGCTGGCCCCGTCATCGACGGTGACGAGTTCGAAGCCAAGCTGGGCGCTCAGTCGCCCGAGGGCATTGTGGAACGGCGAGGCGGCGTGCCCCTTCACGGGAGCCTGGGTGAGGACAAGCACGCGGTGCCCGCCGAGGCTCTGGCCGGTGGTCAGCGCGAGAGCGTCTACTGCCTTGACCGCTTGCGACAGCGAGGCTAGGAGGTCGGGTCTGTCCGCGCGGTTGCCGGCAAGAGTCGCGAAAGCGGACGTTGTGGCACGCGTGCGCAAAAACTCGCCGGGTCTGCGATCCACATAGGCCACCACTAGCCGGCCCGTCAGGGCGGCCTCGTCGAGAGCGCAGCCGGCGCGAACAACGGTACCGGTGACAAGACGCATGCCGGCTTTCTCAGGGCGGCTCGCCAGATCGCCCGGGGTAAACTCGGCGCGCTCCACTCGGACTTCAACCTCCCGGGGTCCGAGGTCCTTGGCTACCGGCGCCCCTTCCCAAACCAGCCGGTCGTCTTCCACTCGGCCGGTATAGCTGTCTCCAGAAGACAGGAAGCCGGCGCTTTGCGCCTGGCCCTGGCCCTGGCCGTAGAAACTCCGGTTCAGGTCGTGGTGTGGCTCCAGCCGGGGTACAAGCAGGCAAGAGTGCTCGGTCAGCCAGAATTCCACGTCGAGTTGGTCGTCGCCTAGGTAGTTCGGAGCCGCGAATGTGGCCAGCTGGTTCCGAACTAGTGCAGCTACGGCGCTGGTAGGGGACTCCATGTCGGCGTCGACCAGGGCGATCCTCGCGGTGGGGGATTCAGAGCGCACGGCGCGCAAGAAACCCTGAGGCAGACCGCTCTTGGGCGAGCTGCCCTCGTTGGCGCCCCGGGTCACCCAGACAATGGCCTTGGTCGTCTGGAGGAGGATGCGCTGCAGCGAAGCCCAGGTCCCTTCGGTTGCCCGCGCGAGGACAGAGCCGTCGGCATCGTCGATAACGATGCCTCCGAAGCGCGCCAAGTCCTCGGGTGTACACGAGGCCAGTGACAACAGAGCCCCCCCCACCGCCTGCCCGAGTCCCGAGTGCTTCTCTGGCGCCAGTACGGCGACGTGCCCGACACTCTCGCTGCTTCCCGCCTGAAGCAGCCTTTGGGCCTCCTCGGACTCCTTCCATGTCACGACGCGGTACGGCTCACGCGGTGCCGCCTCGACAGACGAAAGGGGCACGGCCGCCTCGTACGCCACCATCTTCAGGCTACGGATCTCCATCAGACAGCCCGATTCGCTCTGCAGCTGCGCGTGGCCCCAGAAATGCCGGCTACTGTGGGCGTCGTCGTCGACCCAGGCGGTGCAGGTGGCGTCGGTGCGCAGGTCGCCCGCCGCCTCGGAGGGAAAGGCGATGGACATATCCTCGATGCTGAGCGGGATCACCCCCCATGCCATCTCCTTGTGCAGGCCCTTGTGAGCGGCGGCGATCACGACGTGGAGGCACCCGTCGATGGTGGAGGGGTGCAAGAGGTAGCGCGACTCGAAGTCCGTCTGCCTCGTGCACACCTTGATGCCCGACGAGGCCCAGCGGTGCCTCCCGTCGGCCCGGACCGAGCGCGTCATGGCCTGGAAGCTCGTGCCATAGCGGAAGCCGACGCGGTGGAGGGACCGGTACCAGCGCTTGGGGGGCACGCGCTGATGGAGCTGGCTCGGCTGGTACGGGCACTCAGGGTCGGCCCCGTCGTGAGTAGCCTGTTTCGCCCGGATCTGGCCCGCGCTGTGTTGGGTCCAGACCCCACCGGCCGAGATGGACTCGACGGTGAAGGTGTACCAGCCTCCGGAATCGTGCGCCTGAAGTCGTGTGTGTACCTCGATCCCGTCATCCGACTCTGGAATGATGAGGGCTTTGCGGATGTCCACGTTGGCCAGTCGGACGCCCCCGAGCGTGGCCGGCTCCCTGTCCAGCTGCTGCAGCAAGGCCTCGATGGCGAGCGAGACGTGGCCGGCGGCAGGAAACACCACGTCGACCCCCAGCGTGTGGTGGGAAAACCAGGCGACGTCCCGTTGACGCAGCACGTTCTTCCAAACCGGCGCCCGGTCGGACAGGCCGAAAATGCGGCGGCCCAGGATATCATGACGTGGCTGTTTCGACGTGCGCAAGTCGGCAATGGCCCGCGGTTCGTGCCAATAAGTCCGCTCATAGTTCCACTGGTACGGCGGTAGGCTGACGAGGCAGTGGCCTTGACGGTGTGAACCGCCCTTGGGGCCGACGATGGACCGAGAGCCCGTTATAATCCGGTTGACGGCGTCAAACTGGACGCCGTATCCACGGAGGAACAACTCGCCAACCGTGTTTAGCAGGCAAACCGCGTCATTTTTTCCTCGGACCATTGATCCGACATAATGCAAATCGAACCGGTTCGCGATGATCTGCTCGACCGGCCCCTTCAGCGCCATGTGCGGTCCGACTTCGATCAGTACCTTTACGTGGGCTAGCTCGGGCTTCTCGGCGAGGGCTTGCACCGCAGTGCTGAAACGAACACGATTGCGTAAGTTGTCACACCAGTATGAGATGGACAGCTCTGGCTCTTGGACCTCGGATCCTGTGACCGAGGATACCATGCTCGTGGATGCCTGTCGCCAGGCAAAGTCCGAATCCCGCAGGTTCGCGTGGGCGGCGGCATAAAGCCTCTCGTATAACGGCGCGACATCGGCCATGTGGGGGGAATGGTATGCCTTCCCAGTCTTCAGTTGCCGGGCGAATATCCCGGCATCGTCGAATGTCTTCTTCAGCTCGATGATATCCTCGCCACGCCCGCTGAGCGTTGTACTATCAGGGGAGTTCTCGCAAGCAATAGCAATCCGGTCCGCGACTTCCGGCGGGAGAAGATCAATATAGTCCTGTACCTCACCGGCCCCCAGACCCACGGCTAACATAGTGCCCGGCGGAGCCGCGTGGGCCACGGCACGGCCGCGGAAGTAAGCGGCAAGAATCGCCTCCGGGGCCGAGATACGACCTGCCGCGTAGGCCGCCGCAATCTCGCCGGACGAATGGCCCACGACAACGGCCGGCGTGATCCCCCACGACGCGAAAAGGTCTACCATAGCGATCTGGACCGCGGTACAGGCGGGCTGGGAGACGTCGGGCTGGCCGACAATGCTAGACTCGTCTGGTGTCTCCAAAACGTCTCGCAGAGACCACGCTGACTGGTGGCCAGGCTCCACGACACGCTGCAAGACCCGTTGCAGGGCATCGATGGTCTCCCGGAAGAGGGGAAATTGCCGCATGGATTCGCATCCCATGCGAGCCCACTGCGCTCCCTGTCCCGTAAAGACGAAGCCGAGGTCGAACGCGACGGCCTTCGGCGGCGCCGCCTTCCGACTGAACGTGAAACGGTCGGGCACAAATGCCGCGGCCTCTTCGCCAGGCCAGACAACCGTGTATCCCCGGGCCCCGGAAAATCGGGTCCTTCGCTCGTTCAGCGTGTAGGCCAAGTCGGGGACGTAATAGTTAGCCGCGATAGCCTGGTGGGCCCGAATGTTACGGAGCAACGTCTTTTGGTCGTGTGCACTCATGGTGAGCAGGAACGGCCTGTCGAGGCTCTCTCGGTCGTACGTGTAATTGGCGGCTGCCTTGGTCTCTCCGTGCCAGTTGTAAAAGGGGACCATACTCTCGACGGCTTCGACGACAAGGTGGGCATTCGTCCCCCCGTAGCCGAACGAGGAGACGCTGGCCCGGCGGACGTCGAATCCAGCCGGCCAGGCCATGAGGTCCTTGGCAATCTGCACGTTCCACTCCTTATCCTTGATGTTGGGGTTCAGCTTCCGAAAACCATAGACGCCGGGGATCTCGGCCTTCTCGGTGACGAGGGCGGCCTTCATGGTGGCAAAGATGCCCGAGGCCGCCTCGCTGTGGCCGATGTTCGCTTTGGCCGCGCCCAGGATCAGGGGCTTCTCCCTGCTTCGCGTGTCGTTCATGCCCCGGGCAACGGCTCTCACCTCGATAGGATCGCCGGTTGGGGTGCCTGTTCCGTGGCACTCGAGGTAGGCCGTCTCATTCGGATCCAGGCCAGCCGTCTCGTAGGCCTGGCGGAGGACGCGCTCCTGCCCGAGCGCATTGGGGAAGGTGATGCCCATCCCTTCCACCTTCCCGTTGGTGTTGACGGCTGATGTGCGAATTACGCCCCTTATTACATCCTCGTCCCTCACCGCATCGGACAGGCGCTTGAGGAACAGCGCGCCGATAGCCTCGGCGCGGCCGTACCCATCGGCACTCTCGTCAAAGGTGTGGCACCTGGTAGGCATCCCACGTCAGCTCAGTTTCTGTCGGAGCTTCCTCGCTCGCTGGGGAAGGCAAACTACTCACTCCGAGGTGGGAGACAAGACGCCCAGCTTGGCCGTATTCATCTGCTGATCGACCATCATGATCAAGTTGCTGCCGGCAGCGACAGCGCCATCGCAGTCCCGAGAGCGAAGCGCGTGGCAAGCGTTGTGTATAGCATACAATGCTGAGGAGCAAGCAGTGTTGATCAAACAGCTAGGACCGTGAAGATCGAAGACGTTGTTAATCCGGTTACTAATAATCCCGGGGTCCACGCCCGTAGCCGCATAATTATGGCGAAAATCCCGTTCAAAGATGGACATCTGCTGATAATCGCTAGTGAAACTTGCCGCATATACGCCGGTTTTTGACCCTGCTAGGTCCTCTAACCGTAGGCCAGCGTTTTCGAAGACTTCGAAGCACACCTCGAGCATTTTGCGCTGCTGGGGATCCAACCATTGGGCTTCGACAGGGGTCATGTTGAAGAAGGTAGGGTCAAAGTCCACGGGGTTCCCATCGAGGAAGTAGCCGCCGAGGGACGAGTAGGAACCAGGGCGTGCATTATCAGGGTGATAGTGGGCATCGATGTTGAAACGGTTGCTCGGGACCTTCGGTGTTCTGACGGAGCGTTTGTCGCGTAACGTGTCCCAGAATTTGGCCGCTGTGTCAATGGACCCTGGCAGACGACAAGCTTCTTGTGTGTTAGATCCGGAATCCGCACTTCTATCGTGGGTCACATACCCATGCCAACAATAGCAATCGGCTCCAATCCTTGTTGGTCGTCGGTGTCGATGAAAGGCATCTTGCGTAGGCTCAGGAAAAACGCTGTTGTTCAGTGTAAGTTGTGTATGGAAAGAGACCGGGGCGGGGGGTGTGTGACAGATGCTCAACGACGGAACAGAGCGTTTGGGAAGTCACTATTCTGCCTTATATATAACTACCCGACTTTGTTTCCAACTACGTTACCCATTCTTCCCGCGGGGTGTAAGCTTGAGGACCTGCTGTCGGGCTATTCTTTCCCCCTTCCTAGTACGTGATCGCGTCTAGAAGATCATAAGATGTCCATGCCGCGTCGGACAATAACTGACTCGATGTCTGTTCACTCCTAGCTGATCTCAGGCTATGCGTGTACCTCCATCGGGAACGGTCCGTAAAAGCACCGGCATTGCATATGCATAGTTGGTTGCGCAACCGCCATGGGGGCACATGCAAGCAATGCTATTGATGTCATACAGGTTGGTCCCGGAGGTAGCGGGGATTGGAAATGTAGTGGCGCCCTAGGAAATGCACCGATTGGACCGCTGGCGATGTGTCGATCTGGCTGCCGTAATCTTCGCCCCGTCTTATTAAGTAACTATGTATGTACATAGCTACAATGCTACATATCCAAACTTGAGTGGCTTTTGCTGACATGCCTAAAGGAGTATAGTTTACGCGTGCACTGCGCTGCAAACGGGAGCATCCTCCTCCTCAATACCACTTGCCTTCTACCCCCTCAATCCCGATCCGTGGTTTCTGCGCAGACAGGGGATTCCGTGTTTGGGGTTGTTAATAAAATTACGATCGAAACCGGCCAGAGCCGGTTTGGGAATTTCTTACGAGGAGCAGTTGCGATGGGACTACGGAAGATCGAAGGGCGTTGTCTTGCTCGATGGCCTCGTCCTATCTGAAAAATCCCCGGGAATAGTGAATACAGCGGCCGCGACTCTTGGCGGCGAGAACTGCGAATCTGTAGCCGACTACATGTATCCGTGGCTTATACGAGTGGAGCTACTCGGCACAAGCCCAATATGTTTCTAGGAGACCTTCTTAAAGTCGTGGAACTGATTTTCTTCCGGCTTCTGCGCACTGCACCAGTTTCCACTCGGAGCCCAAGATGCCTCACGCTACTGCCGACGAGACGCTTCACCTAGACGTGGCCGTAATTGGTGCGGGTAGGTCTACGCCAGCGACTTCTCATACCGGGTGTAGCTTCTAACTCAAGCCTTCTACAGGATGGTACGGCTTGAAAGCGGCGTCGACTTACCTCAAGCTGGCTCCGGACACCAAGCTTGCCATTTTTGACAAGTACGATAGTGTGGGTGGAACATGGAACCGAGAGCGCATCTATCCCAACTTGGTGGCCCAGGTGGAGTTCGGCTACTTTGTAAGTAAAGGCTGCTACTGAAGAAGCCCAGGGGTGAGGTGTGCTCATCTCACGTGCCTTGTGCAGAATTATCCCTCCACACCGATGCCCCACGATGGCAAGACCGACAACAACTTGGTGGCTGGCGACATGATTTGCCGCTATCTTGAAAAATACGCTGAGGAGAACGGGCTGAAGCCGTATCTGTGCCACAACAGCTGGGTATCAAGCGTGGAGCGTCATCCCAGTGGCTATGGCTGGGTCTTGTCCGTGAACGGCCGAAGAGTCGAGGCCGGAAAGCTGGTGTGTGCAACCGGCGTGACGACGCAGACCAATAGTCCCGACTTCCAAGTCCTGGATGGCTCCGTCCCGGTCAAGCACGTGGTGGATCTGGCCAAGGCGGTGCCCAGTTTCTCCGACCCTTCCAAGAAGCTGGAGCACTTTGTGCTCGTGGGCGCGGCCAAGTCGGCCTACGATGCCGCGTACCTTCTTTGCTCCCTAGGCAAAAAGGTGACCTGGATCATTCGCGAGAACGGCTCCGGCCCCATGCCCATCATGCCGGCCAAGATGCTGGGCCGGAACACCATCACGATGAGTACGAGCCGGCTGATGAGTAATCTCAGCCCGTCGCTCATGACCACCGACTCGCTGGTCGGTGCCTTTTTCCACCGGACCTGGCTGGGCAGGTTCCTCACCCGGTCGGCCTGGGGTTACATGTCCAAGTTGGCGGACAAGGCGGCTGGGTTTGGAGGCGGTGCCGCTAATAAGACCACTCCTTTGCGCCCTGCCATCAAGGATAACAGGTATGTATATTCTTTTGCCCCTGCCGCTTCTTCCATTGTTTTTCAGGGACGCTAAATCGTCTTCCTCTAGCGCATTTTGGTGCGACAGCTCCCTGGGTCTCATCACCATGGAGGACTTCTGGACCACACTAGAGAAGGGCAACCTCACCGTGCTCCGCGACACCGTCGGCACCACTGACGCCGAGGGTGTCTCGTTGTTGTCCGGCAAGCGCATCAAGGCCGACTATGTGATCTACGCCACGGGCTGGGGAGACCACTTCAGCTTCTTCTCGCCCGAGCTCAAGGAGGACCTGGGACTTCCCCAGTACGGCCACGAAACGGCACCCGCCGCCGCCACGCCCCCCCACAAACCAAGGTCGGACCCGTGGCGCGCCCACGATGAGGCCGCCGATTCCCTCGTGGCCGGCAAGATCCCTCTGCTGGGCGCCGGACCGGCCGACTTCAACGGGTGGAAGGTGCCGGCGGCGAGGCGGAAGACCATGAAAGTGCGGCGGTGGCGGCTGTACAACCGTATGGTGCCGCTGGCCGACGGCGACCGCAGCATCGTGATCCTGGGTCAGATCCACACCACGCAGACCCCCACCATTGCCGAGGTCCAGGGCCTCTGGGCCGCCGCCTACCTGCTCGGCGACCTGACCCTGCCCACCCGAGCCGACATGGTCCGTGAGGTCGCCGAGTGGAACGCGTGGACGCGCAAGCGCTACGCGAGCGTCGGCGAGCGCTACCCCTATGCCCTCTTCGATTGGGTGCCGTATCTGGACCGTCTGATGAAGGACCTTGGTCTCGAAACAAGGCGTCACAAGGGCGTCCTAGCTGATTTCTTCTCGCCCTACGGCCCACACTGCTATGCGAACGTTCTGGACGAGTATATCAACGTGCGGAAAACGGACAGGAAGTCCGAAGCGGCGACGGTTTCCAGTTTGAGCCCTTGAGAGGAAACCGAACGATAGTATTTCTAAACGGGCCGTGGGACTTTCCGCTTTGGTGTGTAAGCAGTTTTTCGGTTTGTTATCTCTCTGGACTACAATTAGCCTCTACCTATCTAGTTCCAACTTTACACATACATATACCCGCCTCGAATGTGAATGATTCTTCGGACGTAACGCGTGCTTGGGCATCGCCCTAGACATGCATAGCATGAGCACTCCGACTCTTGGGAACGGGCTACATGAAGTATTAATGATTTCCCCAGCTCTTAGATTAAACAGTGTACTCCACATGGAATTGGCATGACGTTAAGCCCATCTGGGTGGGGGCATAGCTGTTCAAATTCATCGCCAGATTTATGCCTACATAGTTATCTGCTCTTGTCCACTGGGGTATGGGCGCCACCATTGTGTCATCTAAAAGCCAACACGGGATGATGTTGTATAATCGGGGCGTGTAGTTTCTGGACCATGAGGTTTTTCACCCGTGATTTCCTTGCTCCCTGGTATGAGACCTGGCTTGTTCCCCCTGTGGGGGGTACGATTGTCCCGGCTACCCTGTTATGGCGCCCTATATTCTTGTTGTGTGTGTTGGCCGGCGGAGGAGGGTAGCAACGGGTATGAATCGGGCTTTGGCCAAGAGGATGAGATTCCAAACGACCTTAGGGATCCAGTAATCCGACAACCCGCGCTTGGAGAGCGTCGGTGCCGAAATCAAGCTCAAGCTGGATCTGGTCGGAATACAACGAGGCTACCGGGATCTGGCTTCCCCAATCCGCGAGTTTCGCCTGTAAGGACTCAAAGGAGTCGAAGAGCAGTGCGTCCGACAGAGTCGCGACCGTGGGCGCCCATGGAGATAAAAAGGCGGCCGGTGCGCGGCCGATGATAGCGTTACCTTCGGTCCAGCTCGCCTGAGTTCGGCGTTGGCATCGGAGCAGGGACTGCAGCGTGACATAGGCAACCCACGTCACCGACAAATCCGTCGCCGCGTCGCCGGGGAGCGCCTTGTTTAATGCCTCCACGGCAGCGGCCGAGTCGAGTGCGTGTTGACGGGCGGCATCTCTGCAGGGGTGCAACTGGGCCGGATCGAGTCGCATCCCCTGACACGAGCTCATCTTGGCCAGCTTGGCCTCGCCGAGAACGACCGCGAGAGCTCGTGTCTGGAGATCCACCAGCACGGCATCGAAATCGGGGCCACCCATGAACCCCGCCGTCCGGGTGTCAGTGATGGTCTGGAGATAACCCAATGACTCCTCCAGCTGGCTTTGGTGTGTCCAGAAATTGTAGGCTCGAGCCGTGCCGTTGGTGACGCTGTTCTTCCGGTTGCCTATGCGACTGGCATGCGCCAATACGCGCGTGCTCAGGGCACGTAGAGCCGTCAGCCCTTCATCGACGGAGAGAAGCCTGGTCGCTGTGCCGTGGCACACATCGGAAATCATCAAGCCTGGGGCTTGATTGGCACTTGGTAGGCATGTTGAGACCTGCAGCGCATCGGATACTATTTAGCCGCCACACCAAGAAAAGCGGAAGTGTAGGGGATTCGCCGACTGACCTCCTCCATGGGACGAGGCATGATCCTGTGGTGTTGGTGCACCGTCATGAGAAAACTCGCCAACCCTCTCGCCGCCCAGAATGCCCGACGGGCGGCCGGCGCTTGGCCCCCATCGTTCAGCGGCGGGGCTTGGTCCGAGTCCAGCCGGTGCAACTGCAGCTCCTCCATGATCCAGACGGCGCGGCTTTCCGAAAGCCATGCGCAACCGACCTCGGCCTGCTGGAGCTCATAGAGGCCCAGCAGGATGGTCGCCAAAAGCGTCAGCAGCAAGCTGGCGGCCGACTTCTTGCTCAAGTCGCTCTGGTTCAACGCAGCCCGCGCCAGGCGGTAGAAAAGAGCGGCGTGGTCCCCATCAGACACGGTGGCCAAGAGCCTGTAGTCAATACCCGGCGCGGCCTCCAACATTGGCAGTCGAACTCGGCTAGCAAGCGCACTGGCGTGGGCGCATATGGCGTATTTGACAGCTACGGCTTCGTAGCCAGGCTGCTCGAGATAGGATTCCAGGCTTTCTGGGTCCTCGAAGCACATAAAGGTCTGCTGGTTCCAGCCGCAGAAGACTGACACTCTAAGACCTTGTGTGTTAGCGATGATCAATGGACAGCTTTCGAGCGGACGTGCCATACAGGGTTTTCGTCAGTCCAGGGGTTAGGCCGTCCGGTGGGGCAATATCGACCTGCAGCGCCGTCTGGAAGTCTTCGACGACCATGTCTGCGATATCCGAGAATTGGCCCGGCGGCCATTCGTCGTCCCCAGGCACGCCGTCATCGGGAGGGGTTGGCTGGGACGTGGCGGGCCACGACGCGGCGGCGGCGCCGAAGCTGTGGGCGATGACGCTGTCTCCGTCCATGGTCGCCTCCAGCCACCCCGGAGTGTCGCTCTGCGGAGTGTAGGATGTGCTCGAGTCACTCGACATCGTTATCGACAGCGGCGGTTCCGGCCTGGGCTTCTTGGGCCGGCCCCTTTTTGCGCTGTTGCGCACAAAGGAGCACCTCGTCGCCGACCCGGTGCCGTGGCATCTTTTACACACCGGCCGGCAACCGTCGCATTTCACTTTACTTTCGCGGCACGGGTTGCACGCGATGTGGCGCTGAGGCCCTGCGCCCCCTGGTGCCGGTGAGAAGTGCGCCGCGTCCACATGTTCGAAGCGTATCGCCTGAGAGCTATCCATGATTGCCAAGCCCATGGAGCAGTCGCACCAGCGTCGAGACGATGATGACCAATATGTGGGTACATACCTTATTACGGCTTGCCGCCGCCCAGGGGATGTCGATTTATCCCTCTTCCAACGGCGGCGCAGCATGATGCACCAGTTGTCCTACCTGCCTGTTTAGCCCCCCCCTCGCCATGCCTTGGCTGCACGGGCTTTCGCAAAGCTTGGCCAGCGTAATCGAAGGCTTTCAAAGCGCAATCGTAGACGGGTGCATTATCAAAGGCATGCCTGGCTCGGCTCCATAAGACGTGCATCATGCACGGTGCATGCATGAGGATCCAAGACTTACTATATAGTTACTCAACCCTCCCAGCCCTTCCCGGCATGGTGGGAGAGCGGCCCAACACCTCCAATGCTTGTGACCTTGTCCGCGCGAGAGCCGGGCGTATCCGCTTACGGGATTCGCCAGAGCGCTGCCGACTTGCTGAGGCGGGCAGCCGTGCATGGATCTATCGTTTGACGAATAGCATGTGGCCATCGGGAAGATACGATGAGATCGCATCAGCACTGCGCTTCGTCGTGTCATATAGACGCGGGCGGTGGCATCGAGATAGAGACTTGTGGAACGGACCGCTCCGGGCTCTTTACTATGGATGGAGGTCCCGCAGGCCTGAGTTTAGCCGTAAAGGCCTTTGTCTAGAGGTACTTATTCATAGCTCTACAAGCACTACTCTACTCCAACTTTGCTTTATGCCTTCCTTTATAAAACCTGATTTCTCCTAGGGAGGTACAGTACGTACCCTCTCAGCTCGGGCGATTATATATACAGAAGCCTCCACTTACACATGTATGAGGGGCCCCGCACTTGCCGTGGTAACCATGGTAGACCCGTGTAGCAGGCATTATCTGATAGCAAGTTACGGCATGACAGACTTGCATTCAACTAGAAGTGGCGACTACTCATCGGCGGGACGGCTTACGCGGCGCGTCTGCCGGTTGTGGTCCGTGGATACCACGGGGCGCATTCTCACTGCATCATACCACGGTACATGCGCACAAAACAGGCAAGGATTCTACCTGGAAGGCCGACAAGTCTATGTAGGGGGCCGTGAGAATTTCCGTGAATGATAGGCAGGGTTGCATCCAGCATATCGAGGCCTGGCGTTGTGACATCATTGCGTTTCCTGCAGCTCATTTTGCCGTTAGCGGCTTGAATAGCCATCGCCCCTATTGGCTACTGTACTGGATGAAACATGCAATTCCGCGTGTCTCTTGCTAAAAAGGCTTCTTTTTGTGCCCCATCGCATATCATGGCACGCCGCCCCCACGCCTGCACCCCTCACCTCGGCACCTCCGCCGATCCATGGGCTGAAATACTCGTGAATATTGCTCCATTGGACTTCGGACCGGGCTCTTTTAGACATACACAGTAGGGAAACAGAGTCATGGCGTAGGCCTCAGCTCTGCGCTGGGATGTGATGTGATAGGATGTGCCTTATATAATTCATTTCCGAGGAACAAGGCGGATGACACGGTTATGCACTATGCTACAGATTTCGTACTTCATTCAAACTAACCATGGCCTCCCTCGCGTTTCCCTCGATCGCCAAAAAGACAACCCTCTCTGATGGCACTACCTACGGCTACGTGGCCGTGGCCCCGGCGGACCCCAAGAAACCGACCTTTCTCTTTCTTCACGGCTATCCCAGCTCGAGCTATGACTGGCGTAACCAGATTCAGAGCCTGCCGGCCGCCGGATTCGGTGTCATTGTGCCTGATCTCCTAGGCTACGGGGACACCGACGCACCAGCCGACGTCTACGCGTACCGTATGAAGACCATGGCGCAACATATCGCCGAGATTCTAGACAGAGAGGGCGTTTCGCGCTGCTTCGCTGTATCCCACGACTGGTCGGTTTCACTGCTATCCTTACTATCCTAGGCACCTTAGTCAACGCTAATGCGGGGTTGCGTGTGGCACAGGGGCTCTGCTCTGCTCTCCCGCCTAGTAACGTATATACGGAGCCGTTTATATGGCGCTGTGTTTGTTTCTGTTGGCTACGTGGAACCCAAGCTGATCTGGGACATTGGTAAGGATCCGATGCTCCGGGTTTGAATGGCGGTGGCATTTCTCCTGACATACGTATCGACAGATGCACTGCTTGCATTAACCCGGAAGGCGGTTGGTTATGAGACGTACGGATATTGGCCTTGGCACAACTCGGAAGAAGCAGCCAAGGACTGCGATGAGCACGTAAGTCCAAACCCAGAGAGACGCGGGGAAGGGGAAGAGGCAGAGGGGAGAAGGGGAGGAAGAAGGAGAAGAAGAAAGAGGAATAAAGTAATAACCGATGCGTATGGCCCTGTACTAACTCGCTTGGTCATCGACGGGAAGCCTGCCTCGGTATTCAGTCTGATCTACCCCAGCGATCCCGAAGATTGGAAGAAGAATTTCGCGCCGCTGGGGGAGGCCCAGGAGTACGTGCGACGGGGCCGGCTTGACCCGCTCCCTTCTTGGTACAGCTTAGCCGAGTACACGACGCGCGACAGGATCATCAGCAAGAAGGGGTACAGGGGTCCCCTGAACTGGTACAAGGCGGCGGTGCGGGGAATCAACCTCGCCGACGAGGAGGGCATTGCCGATGAGGGCCTGTTCTGCGATGTGCCGACCCTGCTGGTGGTCAGTGACCGGGATTACGTGACGCGGGCAGACATGCAGAGCGAGCAGACGTTGAAATGGGCGAAGCGGCTGCGCATCGAGACGCTACGAGATTGCGGCCATTGGATCCAGCTGGAGCGTCCCCACGATCTGCAGACTCTACTAGAGGAGTTTGTCGAGGAGTGCCAGGACGAGTAGTCGTTGGGGGCGGTAGTCGTTGGGGGCGGAAAGAGAGCAAGGGCTCAGACGGCGGAGGGGGGTGGCTTGCATGAATGTCGCGATCTGCGTGGACGAATGGGATCCCATGGCTCTACATGGGCAAGTACGTAGGTACGGAATTGGGGGAACATTGAAGGATTTCGGGGAAGGGCTCGGATGCGACCTGTTTGTCCTCTCTGTAGTCTGTACCACCTACACAGTATTCCATCTGCTTACCGAGGTCAGCTGACCAGGAATGCTGTGTTTCACCAAACCCTGAGTGGCGTCTTCTCGTGTGCCGCCCCTGTCTGTCACCGTCGGTAACCGCGACACCTTGTGGTTTTGCCACGGTCCAACGCGCCCCGTTCTCTTGAAGGTGCGCAACCGTTTCGCGACACTCTTGTATGCGTATCCATCTCGGTCCGACTGGGTCGCCCTGATCTGTTGCCCCTTCGCATGTAACAGACTAACGGGATCCGGAACCAGGATTGCGCTTGACTTAAGGTTGGGCCGCATCCGGAGCCTCATTATCTACCAGGTACCTATCCGCACCACTTCATCCCCTCCGCCCGCACCGGCGCCACGACGGGTGCATCCGCTTCGTGAAGCGAAAAGACCACGCTTCCGGATCGGTACGTCCATGGACCAATCCGAGACAGGCCCCGCTAGCGGAAAGCAAAAACGCCGCTCGGGGCGGCGTCGGAAGACAGGTGAGCGGCTTCGTTCCTATGGCTTGGTTCGAAACGGGGGCTAACATGAGAACTCACGCCCAGGCTGGTAAGCGACCCCCATTTGATTACCGTCTTCGGTCGGCTGGAGAGGAGCAGTAAGACAGACGGAGCTCTAACACACCGGCCCCCCTCGGCCATCACAGTTACACCTGCAAGGCACGTCATGCGTCGTGCGACGAGAAGAAGCCCGTGTGTAGCAATTGCGAGCGGCTGAACCTGGATTGCCGCCCATTTGAGTTCATCGTCCCCTCCGCGTGGTGCCCCCCAAAGACGACATCGGCCACCGTGGAAGCCATTTTAGTCGAGCCGGGCTCCAGTACCGATGATGCCTCGACAGCGACCCAGGCCACCCCGGCCCATTCTTCCTCGGGCACATCAGGGACAAACGTAGGGTCCGGGCGTCAGTCCTCCCCCTCCGGCAGTCAGCAGAGTCCTCCGGACTTGGCCTCTTCTGTCTCTCCCGGCTCGTCGGCTGCCCCCCTCTCCATCAGCCCCGAGGTCGCGCACCTGCTTTCTGTCTATTCGACGGGGGTCGCCACCTGGATGGACGTCTTCGACCATGGCCGGTCCTATCAATGCGAAGTGCCACGGCGCTGTCTCGTATCCAGCCTTGTGACCAAATGCGTCTGCGCCTTCACGGCCAAGCAGCTCAGCCTCCTCCGTTCGGGTGAGGTCTGGTCGACGCCCGCGAGCCACTACTACGGCGATGCCCTGCGCTTGTTGATTCGGCATCTGAACAGCAACACACCCGAGGCGCGCTGCAACGAGGCCCTCACGGCCAACATGCTCCTGTCGAGCTACGAGATGCTAGAGGCGCATACCCACGAGCACCAACGCCACCTGCACGGCGCCTTGGCCCTTATACGGGAATGTGGGATCGACGCCCAGAGTACGGGTATGGACCGTGCCAACTTTTGGATCTACGTTCGGCACGAAATCACCATCGCGCTGGAGAACGAGACGCCCTTGCAGTTCAGCCCGGACGAGTGGAACTACGACGGGCCGACGGGGGAAGTGGGCGAGGACGTCCTGGGGAACCACATCATCTGGCTCGTGGCCCGGGCCGTGGATCTCATGTACGCCCCCGATCGGGAACTCCACATCCTCCCCAAGTTCGAAGCCATCCTCCAAGAGGCGGCGTTGTGGTACGATAGCCTGCCCATCTCGTTTCAAGGCGTCAAGTACGGCCATCCGGACGATCTCGGTTTTGAGAAGACCTACTTCGCCGTTTCCACAGCGGGTGAGCTGTTCTGGCATCGGCAGCCATGACGTATGAAACTGACATATACGTTCTTTTAGCTGCCGCCATGATGTGGTACCACCTGCTTCACATACTCCTATATGCCGAGGCGACACCACACACGCTACCATGCAATCCTCAAGAAGCAAGTTTAGCCGATCGCGCCCGGAGAAAGAAACTGACACCGAGACTAGACACAAACGCACGCCTATCAGATAGCCAACGCCGCCCTATCCGAACTTCCACCTAGCGTGCGCGCATTCTCTGCCCAACCCCTCTTCTTCGGTATGTGCCTCCCCGTGATCTCACTCGCTGTGACTGTCTTCCCCCCCCCCAGGCATGTAGTAGCCGTAGCTCATGTCATCCACTCAGCTGCCAAACATATCAATGGGCGCGGCAAGAAGACGAAAGTCTGGTCACTGCTAAACGACCTCGAATCACACTATGGCTTCAATACAAGGATACGAATACAGCATCTACAGCGTCTCTCCGAATCCCCGGTTTGATTTGGCCAGTCGTTCCACGTAGACTGCAGCTGATCAAGGGTTGAGTGACACGGCGTGGGCCACTCGGGGATATTGCCTGAATATCTTTTTGGGGATGCCACGCGTGTTCACACCGACACGCCGTTGGTCGCCTGCCACTCCCGCCTCCAGATCTTCATTGGCATGGATTTGGGCCACTGGTTGAAGAATTCGACCTTCTCCAGCACCCAATCCGGGTTTGCCAACGCGAAATGGTACCTGTGCAGGAGCGTTGCCAGGTAAACGGACTGAATGAGGACGGTGACGCTTTTCCCCATACACATCCTGGAGCCCATGGTGAATACGAGGTACACGTCCAGCATCTTCTTAAGATGGTCGTCGCCCTTGATGAGCCACCTTTCTGGCTTGAACACCTCGGGATCGGGGAAGATATCGGGATCGCGCTGGGCCGTATAGGCCGAAATGCTGACGTTCGTGTCCCCTGGGACTGGGACACCGGCAACCATGTAGTCCTTCCCGGGCGGGGTTTTGCGCGGGAGGTCACCAGCGACACCGGGTGCCAGGCGCCCGGCCTCATCAATGCAGGCCTTGAGGAATGGGAGGTTCTTCACCTTGTCCCAGGGAGCAACGACGTCGTCGGGGTTGAGGGCCTCGTCAATCTCGGCGCGAACGCGCTTGTAAGCCTCGGGGTGCTTGACAATATAGTAGAGCGTGTTGACGAGAGAGCTTCCCGTCCCGTCGACCGCTCCGTTAACTGTGGCTCGTTGGTTAGCCTACGCCGCCGACATCTTCCCGAACAGCGGCACGTACACATCTGATCCATCTCGGCAATTCTATCGGTCTGGTTGATGTCAGGGCGTTCCCCCGACCGTCGGTCCTCGAGCATTCCCTGGAAGAGGTCATCCAGTTGCTCCCCGGCATCATAGCGGTCCTGGCGCGCCCGGACCAGTTGAGTGAGAAACTGGCGCCATTCCACGCCGTGCTCCCACCCCCTGGCGTACCACTTAGAAAAGACACCGGCGAGGGGCTTAAGGATGCTGAAGGACTTGGTGTCCCAGATCAAGGTGGCCACGGGCCCATAGTAGCCATGAAGAGTCTCGATGGCGTTGATCTTGTTTGTGGAGCCGTCGGGCCGGCGGAGCGTGAAGGCATCGGAGCCCTGCTCGACGAAGCCGAGCTTGGCGCTCAGGCCAATCTGGCAGACACCCTCGAAGCCGAAGAGGAGGCCCCAGAGGCTGCCGTCGAACTGGAGGTCGCGGGGCGCCGGTAAGAGGCCCTTGGGGAGCGGGGCGGTACACAGTTTGTCCATGTTGGCGACGAGGACGCCGGCCAGGTCGGTGATCTTGGGCTCCCACGTCTCTACGTTCTTGGGTGCGTAGGAAGCGGCGACGAGGTGGCGGCGGCTGGCGTGGGCCCCCTTGTCGGTCATGTTGGCGAGGTGCTGCCCTTCTCCCTGGAGGGCGAAGTAGACCTCGTTCTTGACTAGCGGCGATTTGTGCCCGTAGATGTCTTTGACGGCGGCGGCGGTGCCGAACGAGAGCCAGTCCGGGGCCACGCGGATGATGGGGCCTTTTTCCTGGTGCGCCTCGTACAGGCGACGGGTCCGCAGCGTCTTGTGCCGCCGGCCTATCTCCCAATTGTAGGCGAGGGTCGTCACCCCCGACAGCAGGTTCTGCACCGGGTACTTGCGGAGGCCGCGACGGTCGCGGAGGTAGTCGATGACGGGCCACAGTACGGCGAAGAAGACCACGCCCAGCAGGGAAAAGCCTAGGGACACTAGCATTTTGGGTTATCTCTGCCGATGGCTGGGAGTTGGGTAGTCGAGGTGTGTGAGTTTTGTTTAGCTTGTGGTTGGATGATGTAGTCCGCCCAAGGTCATACCGAGCGACTGAATCATGGCGCAGTCGCTTCCACCTAAATACACCTATTGTGTTCCTCATCACAAGGGCCTGTCAGGCGCCGGGTGACACCCATTGCGCTCTCCGGCGTACGCAAGGGATTCCCTCAGAGGGTCGTGATCAAAATTATCCCATTCGCCCGGGTGCTTGCGGCGATATCGTAGCCATCACCAAATCGGGGTGGCAGAGCCAGCGTGCTCACGGTGGTGGTATCGCCGACGAGGACGTAGAGGACGAGGAGGGGAAGTTGGACAGATGGAGCCTAAGCAGGGACGGATGCGATGTTCGGTATAGATGCACACGCCGAATGTCCTGGTGTAATATTCCCGATTCGGCAGTTTTTACGAGTCCCACAGCAGTGCTACTAAACCCTTGGGGGAGGATATACGCGTCAAAACTTCCTAAAGGGGATGTAGATTCATAGACCGCTGGCAGGACCTCTGTGTCGTGCAAAGAACTGTAGTAGCTGCTGTGTTGACGCATGCAAGTGTGCCTGCGTATAACCCAGCCCATCCACATACAGATGGACCAAAACGCTGCCGCAAAGAGGCGCAACCAGGACGTGACAAACACAAGAAAAGAGTGGACGTAGACGTAATGCGAGCTGCGGCCGCGGGGTTGTCGACATGCAAGGGAGAGACATCGATTGCCACGGCGAAATGTGCCAAACTTGTCTGCGAAGGCCAATTGTAATCTAGGGGTCCTGTCACTCTAGGCTGGGGAAATATTAATCCTCGGTTCATTCTGTTCTCCCCCCGGCCTCTTCCTTCTTTCCTTCCCTCCTCACTTCCCACACACAAGTTCACAACCCCAGACTCTCGTCGTCCACCCGATCTAGCGCACTCCTACCGGCCAATGCAGGCCTTCAATCTTCTGCGGCGGCCTCCGGGCTACGTCGTGTCCAGCATTCTCTGTGCCTTGAGTGGTTTCTCATTCGGAATTGAAACGAGCATCATCGGCCCCATCCTCGTCATGGATGACTTCAGGCGTACCATTGGGGGCAGTTCCAACCCCACAGTCCAGGGGCTCATCGTCTCGTCCCTCATCTTGGCCGCCGCCGTCTCGTCCCTGGTGGCCGGCAAACTGGCTGATGGCGTCGGCCGCGTTCGCGGCATCGCCATAGGCACTGCCGTTTTTGCCGTTGGTGCTGCTCTTCAAGCCGGCTCCGTCAATCTCGCAATGTTTATTGTTGGCCGTCTCGTTGAAGGTGTCGGCGAGGGCCTTTATGTTGGCCCAATGATCGTGTAAGCGAGTGCCTAGACCAGCGGACCCCCCTCCCCCCGAACACAAATCGAGCAAGGAGCCATGTAATCCTGAGAGTGCCGTTCTCTTCAATAGCTATATCACCGAAATATCGACTCCCCAATATCGAGCCACTCTTACCACCGCACCTCAGCTGCTGCATACATTGGGACTTGTCGTCGGCTACTTCGCCTGCTACGGGACCGGCAACATGACGTCGTCGTTTTCTTGGCGTTTACCGCTGACTATCCTCGCCGCTTATTCGGCTGCATTTACTGCCGTGGCCCTTGTTGTCCTCCCCGAGTCTCCCCGATGGCTGACGCTCCGGGGACGGGGAAATGAGACTGCTGCTGTCTGGGACAGACTCGGAGTGGAACCGGCTGACCGAGAGAAGATTGTTGGCCAATTACCCGCTGCCAACTCCTCTTCGGATGGGGGAAGTGCTGTGGACGAGCAGAGCGAAGCAAAGATCGAAGAGAAACAGACACCAGGCAGGCCGGGCGAGGTGAAGAAGGCAACCGACGAACCGGCACAAGTGACCATCATGGAGACTTTATCGGATCCCAATACTAGGCCGCAGCTTCTGGCTGGCCTTTTCCTCATGGGTATGGTCCAAATGAGTGGTATTGATGGTGTTCTGTTTGTACGCTGCCCTTTTTTTCTAAGACCCCAGTTTGATGTCTCTTTCCTTTTCCCGGGCTGCGCTAACGTTGGATCATCACGGCCCAGTATGCACCTCTCGTCTTCAAGCAGGCAGGCTTATCGTCAAACGAAGCCAGCTTCCTCGCGTCCGGGGTATCAGGTCTGGTCATCTTCGCCGTCACGATTCCCGCCACCATCTGGGCCGATAGCTGGGGCCGGCGACCCAGCTTGATTCTCGGCGGTGTCTCCATGGCCGTCCTCATGTTCCTCATCGGTGGCCTCTATGCGGGCCAGGCGGTCCACGGGGGCGAGGGGGCAGGTCGCTGGGTCGTCATTGTGGCCATCTACATCTACATCATTATTTTCTGTATCAGCTGGGCCATCCACGTCAAGGTTTTTGCCGCCGAAATCCAGCCCAAAAGAACGCGGGCGACGGCCACAGGCATGGCATATGTGAGCTACAGCCTTGCCAACTTTCTCGTCGCCCTCATCGTGCCCATCATGCTCGCCGCTACGGACTCGGGCGCATACTTCCTGTTTGGAGGTTGTTTGCTGCTCACGGCGGTCGTCTGCTTTTTATACATGCCGGAAACTCGGGGGAGGGGTTTGGAGGAGATTGAGGAGAGCTTTCATCAAAAGGGACACTTCCCGGGAGTACGACGATACCGTTAGATTTTGTTCATAGAGTCACATTATTCTAGCTTGTGTCAATGAACCTAAAAGATTAGTGCAGCCTCGAATCTACTACCCCATACGGTCCATACCCACCCGTGATCATCTATCTGGGTGGGCTTACCAGGTGGTTGAGTCCACATGGCTATATTCTCGCTGAAAGAGTAAAGACGCCTTATAGGCCTGCAGCTGTTGAATTTGGCCTGGTCGAGGACGGTGGCCGGTCCGTGGGGTCGGTATCCTTCGATACACATGAACACAAAAGCGGCCACTAGCTACGACGTGGAGAGGAGGGTTATAAACACGTTCGGTTGACTAAGAGCGGGTATTACCGTATTAGATTTACACCACAGTAAAAAGTCGGAAAACGGAATCGAAGAACGGAGAGGCAAAAACTGAGTACGGACGCATTCCATACCGTTATCAGAAAACGGTCTTATACATAACCTAAGTTTTGCTGAGTCAGCTGCTTATGGCATTTCCTGCTTTTATCATGCCCAGCTGGCTGACTATTCACGTGATATCGCACAAGGTGCCAAGCATTTCCGAAGTGGCCAAAGCTTCATTGTCTTGGCGGCGAAACGAATGCAACACGACAAGGCGTGACCCCACACTTTTGACCCCACACTTTCACGAACATGCCTGTAACTGCCGGGCCGGGGATGTGGACCTCCTTCCAACGCCAATCTATCCATCCAACTCTCCAACTCCACATCCAACTCATGGCCCCGAGAGAAATCCCGCTTCATCTCTGTGCCTTTTCCCGCCCCACGTAGGCGACGTAAGCTTCATTAATCTTCCCGCTCGAAGCTTCTTAGAACACGCCGCCCCGAGACATCGCCCGGTAGTTGGTGCGCAACAATTGATTGCGAGCCGAGTTCCGAGAGAGGGAGACCACTCCCACGTTACCTCACCTTATAGTATGGCGGTATAAGGCAAGCGTGCAAAATAATTGATGAAACGGGGTTGTGTAGCTAAGTAGACAGCATGACATGCTTCTAGGATATCTGTACAAGCAAGCAAATACACTCTCAATTATCAAAAGAGAAAAAGAGGAAGGAGAAAAGTGATGCTTTTCCTCCTCATGTCCGCACCGTAGTATGCTGCAACAAATGAAACAACTAAGGTAAGCATGGATAGCTATGCTCTGTAGAATATGTTCTGTATGCTTGGCATGAGAAATGAGAAATGAAGCCCGTCGGCTGGGATGAAACGGAGGACAGGTAGTGACTGAAGACAGGCCGATTGGGATGCAAACAACAATAGAGGTATCGCGCAAAGGAAATATCCGGTCAGCAATTTCTCATCAAAAGATCCAACATGTCATGGGAATGAAGTAAACCGGGAAGCACTCGTCCTCCCTCCCGAACCCAGCGATGCCATTACCTTCTAGAACCTCAGTGCAACTTTTCCTTCAGGTAAACAACCGCCGCGTACCCAGCACAGCAACCCCTGCTCATGTTGTGGTGGCACCAGGGACACTTGACCATGGTTGTGATGGCCCCCGAGATGCCCAGCAGCTTGTCCTCGACCACCGCGTCCGGCTTGGCCATGCACTCGTAGAGCTTGGACGGCATGTCGTGGTAGAACTTGCAGTTGCAGCACTCCACAAACATCTTGGCGATCGGCGCCATCCCCGTGGTCAGCGGCCGCACCTGAGCCCCGGCTTGCAGCTGCATGTGCTTGGGGATGGCCGAGAGGGCTGGTGGCCGGTCCGATGTCGAACTCTTGGGCTGTTTCAAGATGGAGACTGGCGCTGCCCCGGACGGACGGGCCGACGGTGTGGAAGCTCCTGACGCCGCTAGGGATGACAGTGACGAAATCGGGGCGGAATTGGCGCGAGGCTGTGTGGGAGGCTTTGGGATCTGGTGAAGTGGGCTCGGCAGGGAAACGGGCGACGGTGGCCCGGCTGAAGTTGGAATTTCGCCCAAGATACCATGGTATGTAAGTGGTTCCGGAAGATGGACGAAATAGGGGTCGTTGGGCATTTGGAAATCTGGAGTTAGGACCTGGGGGGGCGTCGACCCGGCAGAAGGAACAGCCGTGTTGGCTAAGGATATCGAGCCGGGTGCCCAGTCACGCTGCGGGCTACCGGGAGAAACCTGGCCTCCAAGATCCGAAGTTGTCTCTGACCCTCGTTGCTCCGTCCGCTTCTCTTGAAATTTCTTCCTGTACCGCTCTGGTCCGCTCTCTTGTGGCTCCCTCTCGTCTGCTTGCTCTAGGACTTTAGGGTGATTTCTTGACGCCCTCACATTTGGTGACTCTCTGGGTTTGATCGCATCTTCATTCTGCTCCGATGTTCCCGCCATGTCCTGTGCCGCTCGATCCTCTTTCTGCCGCCGCTCTACTGAGGGGAAAGACGCGATTGACGATCCGTTTGGCGAGCTCTGGCTTCGTTTTCGAGACCGCGGTGGGATAGATATCGCAGGTTCAGCATCCCTAGAGAGGGGGGTGGGCTTCGATGCCAACTTAAGGGGCTTTGGTTGTTCTAAAGCCGCCTTGGGGGATGGTGGGCTGTTTGGTGGCACCTCCTCGATATCATCCACGTTATCGAAGTTGGAGACGGTGGTCATGAAAGACTGTGCATCGCCATCGATATCGATGGGCAACGCCGTTCTGCTCCAACGCTCTTCGTTCCCCATTTCCGCGCTCCCAAGCGTCTCCGGGTCGCGGCCACGGGGTGTGCTTGACTTGCTAGAATCTGGCGACTGGCCGAGAATTTGTTCATCTTCCTGGGGTCGGACAGGCTCAGGGGCCCTCTTTCCAGGTCCCTTCACGACTAGCGGAATGTCTTTTGCTGACTGTGGCCGTGAAGTATCTGGAGTGGTCGTGGATGACGGAAGCGGCGATCCGTCTTCATAGGCGGATGATGATGAAGAGCCCTCGGATACCCGGGAGCCTTCTTGGCTCCCCATCTCGGTTTGTTTGGCTGGGCGAGAAGCCGAGGCCGCCGTTGCGGAATTCTAGAACGCGTTAGTAGTCCATCATCAAGCCCAACACACAAGTCTAGGAAAAGTAACATACGGAAGCGGGGGCCGAGGTGACCTGCGAGGATGCTTTGTTTTCTGCGTGGATCGATGCTCGAGACTGCATAAGAGCCCGCAGCCGGTAGTATGGTGGCAACAAAGGAACGGAGGACTGAGAATTCTCAACGGGAGTTTGAGCCTCCTTAGACCTGCTGAGAGCGGACTTCGTGACGTCCCTCAAGCTCCGGGTTTTCTTGCTGTGACTGCTAGGGCCAGAGCCGGCAGTTGACGGATCACTCGAGCTCGCAGAGCTCTGAGCAGTCGGTGGCCGTTCGTGATCATGCGGCCGGAGAGGCCCATCGACACCCCTGGGTGATGCGGGGACGCTTCCAACCGATCCCGAAGCACTGACATTAGAAGAATAGGGGACCGCTTTGAAGGTCAAGTAATCGACTTGGTCGCTGCCGTCTTTGGCCGAGGAGGGAGTCTTGATACCAACAAGTTTCATCGCCGCAGACTTGGCTTCCTGCGTTAGAGAGGACCGTCTCGCGTGCTGAGCCTGCCCAGGACTAGAGCTCGAGGGTGGGTAGTATTGGCCAACGTCTGCCACCAGCTGCTCGTCGGCGAGACCAGCCATCGCCCGTTCAGTGACTTGGGCTCTTTGATGGAGCACATATCCGTTGCGGCGAGCCCCATCGGCGGTGGGACCTGCGGACGGGGACTCCTGCGAGTGGTTGGTGCGTGCCACCCCTTGCGCCGAAGAGCTGCCTCGGGCGCCAGAAGGAGACATGTGCCGGAGCCTGGGAGTTCTTGAAGACGATGGCGGAAATGCATCACGCGGAGACCGACTTTCAGGCTTTGATGGGAGGGGTTGGGCGGACTGCTGAGTGGGGGGTGCTGGCCCTTCTGACATCGACCGGCGCACGTCCTGCCGTGGAGCGAAGCGATTGTCGCGGAACAAATGATGGGGCATCGTAGAGGGGTCGCCCATGTTTTCGCTATACCACCCGCCCGAGCCCGAGCCAGAAACGATCTCGGCCAAAGCAGGTTGATGCCACCGGGCTTGTTGTAGATCATCAGCAGAGGCTGTCCGCCCGACTTCCTCCGGTAGATGAATGGACTGGCTGCTCTGAACCAGGTGCCGGCTGACGAGTAGTGGGTCTGACATGGAACGATCCGTCGAAGCCAACGCCAAAGGTCTGGTATCCCGGCTGGCTGCAACTGGCGGCGGTTGCGGCGGCGGCGCTTTGCTTAGCCTCGCAGTGCCTCGTTTCTTTGCGGCTTTGGCTTCCGCTTTGGCTTCCTTTTCGGCTTGTTCTTTTTCTTTCTTTCGACGCTCGGCCTCGAACTTCTTGTCCTTCTTTCGCTGGCCGTAACCCTCCCAACTTGGGGACTGGCATATTGATGACTGCTCCGACTTGCCATCCTCGTCATCGTCGTGGCCATTTGGCGAGAGGAACTTGACCTGTTTCTGAAACGGCTCGTTATTTGTCGGAGTGCCAACCTCCTCATACTCCTCCTCCTCTTCGGCCTCCCATTCGTTTAGGCGGTTCTGCCGTTCGTTGCCGGCTCCCTGGGGTATGGCAAGGGACAACGAGGGTGGAAAAACGGTGCGTTGCGTGGCCCGGACCATTAGGAATTGCTCTTGTGGGAATAGAACGTCCGGACGCTCAGGCCGGGGCGGAGGGCCGTCTCTGGACTGAGTTGGGGACTGGGGCGACGGGAGAAGGAGTTGCGGGCCTTGCGATTGCTCCGTCTATGAAGATGTGAAGGGCAAAGTTAGAGACATACCCCAGTATAAGACCAAAGCAATCAAGACACGAACCAAGCCAAAAAGCAAGCGGTGAGTGCAGAGGGGGCGCAACGCACCTTGTACTTCTTTTCTAGCTCTACCATTCGCTGGAAGCTGCTGGACTTGAGCAAATCCTCCGTTCTCCGTTCGATTTCAGCCATGGCCGACTTGGGCAAGGCCCCGACGCCATATGGGGAGAACAGGATGTCCATGGTGGCGGCAGCGGAGGTGAACAGCGATAGAGGGGAACGTGTAAATAAATACGGCCACCCTCACCAGAGGGAAACCTCCAAAGAAGGAGATCCAGTGAAACTTGAGTAGGATACGGAGCTAAGTATATACACGACGGCTTTGAAGGCAAGTGAGGGCCGATGCTCTTGAAATCGTGCTGGGAGTTCCGTGTGTCCGCGTCCAAGGAGGGGGTGTGTGGGAGAACCAAGACAGGGCAGACTGTATAACCCCGGCCCTTGTTGGCGACGCTCGATCCCGGGCAGGGTACTATGATCTCCCGCAACTGACGAAGCCAGTGTCTGAAATTCGGGCACGCGTAGCCGCAGCTGGTGGGTGAATGCACCGTGTCTGGGGCCACGGGTAAAATGGCTTGTCACTGTCCGGTCTTCAACCGGTGGCGAGCTCACTTGCAGGTCGCACTCCTCCTGCTGGCGGTTATTGCATACCTACATTAGACGGCCCCGCTGGGGGTAGGATTGGCGGGATGTGCCTCTCCCGGGTTGACGAAGAACAAAAAGAAGCAGCTCGCGACTTTGCAGCGTACCTTTGCTCCGAGCCGCAGAGAAGCACATCATGGTCCTTGCCATGCGGTCCCACCGGACTTGCAGACACGCACGCAGGCAGGAAAATATAAATAAACAAATATAAAAATTCGGTGGGCCAGGGGCATCCACTCGGTGCAGCGCGGTGTGGTGCGGTGCGACTTGTATCCCCATCGCTGCCGTCTGGAAGAGAACTTGATGCTAGGTATGTAGTCAGGAACGGCGAATGCAGGACAACACGAGCTCGCCGTGGGCAGCAAGCAGCCAGTCAACGGGCCAAACCCGGGTACCCGAAAACCAATCTCGGGACGTTGGGCACGGCGTGTTGCAGGCTGCGTGTTATGTGACCCGTTGTTCGCACTTCTATTCTGTTCGAATGATGTCTCACAAAATCCAGCTGTCCAAGTGAGGGGGCAGAGCGTAGTGTCCGGGTGTCACAGACGGAGCTGCGAGGTGCAGAAACGAAAAAGCATTGAAACCCGGGAACGGCCCGGATTTTAGACGAGATGGAAGTTTACGGGAAGAGATGCAAGCTGAGAAGTGAGCTGTCATGATCGTCTGAGTCACGCCTGCATCAGCTGATTCGAACCAGGAAGCCATGTTGAGGATGGCACATCTCAGGTTGTGTGTGTTAAACGGAGAACAAACAGAAGAAAGGTGCTTTCATAGGTTGAAAGGGTTTCCAGGTTGAAGGGCCTGAGCTCTGAAGCTGCCTCTGATCGGGACCCCTGCAGTAGCTGAACCCTTGCAGGGCTTAGCGCTCCTATCAAACCCAAAGAGGTGGGGCTTGGCACTATTTCTCTGCCCCGTCTCATCTTTCAGCAAGTCACACAACAAGCTTTCTTCGCTCTGCATCGATCGCCGCCGCCGAGAGACCAAGAAAACGACCAAGGCTTTTTGCTCTCCTCTCTACACAGCACATACGGCCTTTTTTTTCTGGACTGTGCCGACGCCCCGCTTGTTTCTGCACAGCTGCCCGTTCTATTCCCACATCAGCTGGAAGCGAGACAAGCTGGGCCTTCCTCCGGCCGACCGAACCAGCTTCCTTCTGACGGCATCGCGAGCAAATATCACCCAACCATCCTGTCCCGACTTGTTGCCAGGGCGAGACCAGCCCAGAGCCTGCGCAAGACATCCTAGCGTGGTACCGAGCACGCCCTTTTCGGGGTATTGGTAAGTCTTGCGAAATTGGCATGCGTGGATATGCTGTCTCACGCTCGAAACCACTACCTTCCCTGGTTGCCGCGTGAGTCTAGGCTCGGGAGCAGGATGATGGCGATTTTCGGCGCGGCAAGGTTTTACGCCGGACCACCTGCAAGGCGACCCAGGTGGTTTTGGAGCCAGTCTCCCCCACGCATTCCAAGGGCGTATTCGGGCGAAATATCTGTCGGCCTTCACTGCTAAAGCTGCTGCCGTCATCGCCCGTGGCACCTCGCCTACATACACGACCGGAGAGACATGGGATGTCCGGCCATCGCGCCATCCGTCATGGGTACAACAGCGCTCCCATCGATCCCACGGCCCGCGCCCGGCCGTCGCGCTGCTTCAGCCCCTTAGGTCAAGAATACGACCTCAGCTGCAATATTCTCTCCCCGGCCCCCCTTCGCATGCCACCCGTAGGAAATCCGGCGCCAGGCATTGGGTTGCGAGAGACATCAGTGCTGTTACGGGACTTCTCTACGATGCGCCAAGTGGCGCTACTGTGTAGTTCGTTGTTGTCCACGCAGATCGGATCGAGCCTGGGCAATCCCTCGGCAGGTCTAGGCAAGTGCTTGATTGAGGCTGCGGTCCCGGGTCACAGGTTGTTAGTCATTCATGGCGTTTTCTGAGACCACTCTAAAAATTTCCCAGTGGTGATCCGGAAGTCTGGCACGGGTTGCCGAATCCGCCCTCATTCCATGGTTTTCCTGGTCAGGGAAGGACGAGATATTATCCAACACTTTTTTCCAGCACGCGGAAAATAATTCCCCGCTGCAGCCAGCATCCGGGCCCTCGGGATGGTGGCTTCGACCCGCTGAGAGAAATATTCATAAATTGGGGCTTACGTGTCCGCCTACAAAGTCCTCCCGCCCCGATCTCCCCACTCGCCTGGGTTTTCCTCCTTCTGTCGTCTTCTAACTGAGCACGACGGCACGGGAGTCGATGGCTATTGGCTCTACCGACATGCCACGGCCCCGTGGGGAATGCCTGCACTGCTATTCTTAACAGGTTTGGGCCAGTTAATATGGGCGACCTCAGCCGGCAGTACCTGGGGCGAGCCTTTCTAGTTCTGCCGGTTTAATGACTGACCCTCCACTGGCCCAACCTCTTCCCTCCTGCTACCAACACGCTCCGACGGTATCCTGTTGGATCGGCGCACTCTACATTGCAGATCATTACCACGTTTTGCTTACTCGGCACAGGAAGTCGCTTGCGAAACCTGAACGAACGATTCCAGCACGGCACCCCCGACAGATCTTAAGTCCGATGTCGCCCAATACTTCGGGCCTTACGGCGCGCTTGCCGCTCACACACACGTCGTCGCTGGGCATTGGCATCGGCTTTCGGCAGCCGGGAATCGCCAGGCTAACCAGGCTAGCCAGGCGAGCCAGGAACCCGTCAGGCAATGACACCCTCCGGACTGCTCAAGGCGGGCAAGCGGCCATTGCGCCTCCAATATCGCTCCAAAGAATCCTGGCTGGGCGATTGATGGCACCAGATCTCGTTCCCTGGACCCTGGTCCATCAAGCCCCTCGGCGAGGCTAGCGATGCGTCTCGCTGGAACATGCCTCGGAGGCGCGTCGAGAACTCGTTGGGGATCTTTAACCGGGCTGCGACCCATTTGTCGTCAGGCCGGTGATCAGACACGGCCTGGGTTTCGGAGTCTGCGTTTCCCAGCAGCTGCTCACCGGCCCATGCCTCGGCAAACCTGGTTTGCGTCGCGGGTAGCGTGAGCCTTAGGAACTCAAGTGCCGAGTGCACTGTGAGGTAAATGGCGCGCTTGGGGTCTACGATGGTCTTCATGAGCAACGACATCCAATTTGGATAAAGAACCGCAAAGTCGGTCTGGGACAGGTGTGTCGATCCTCGGATAGTCGTCATCCAGGAGAGCGTGTCTGCCGCCCGGGCTTCTCTGCACACCTGCTCGATGCAATGGAAGTTCTCGGCCCAGTGCATAAAGGCCTCACTACCGATGGACAACACCGGCTTGTGAACCGACTTCTGCTCGGTACATTCCGGCGTTGCGGGTCCCCACGGATCGAGCAGGATGCCCTGGGTGATCCAGGCAAGCTTGTCGGACCTCAACGCCTGGACTGTCGTCGCGCCACCGAAGGAGTGGCCCATCATGGTGACGCTTTCTAGGTCCAGCCGGCCTTCCCAGTCTCGCCAGTCGATGCCGCGAAGGCCGATCGAACTGGAGCCGATGTGGCCCACTTCCCGAAGGTTGTCGCGGCGCACTTTGTCACCGCTCCCATTGTTTACCAAACCCATGACGTAGAAGGCCTCCTCGATCTCGGCTAGCCTCATCTCGATCTGTGCCCCGCGCAACTCCTTGTCGACCCCGTCGGGGTTGTGTGGAGAGGTATCCTGGGCGTTGTTCTTGGGAACAAGGTAGTCGATCTTGTAGTACGGTCTTATCTCGGTGTTCCTCTTCTTCCGTGTCCTACGGGACTTCTTCTCGTTCTCCGGCGGCCCGGCCGACTTATCCACATCCTGACTCTCCAAGTTTTCTTTCTTGCCAGCCTTGTTGACAAAGGTCCGCGCCCCGCTCCCGTCGCGGTGCTCGACCGCAACCACCACTAGCCCAAAGCTCGCCAGCTCGCCACAGATAGAGCTGTATAGCGTCCGCGACCCGCCCAGGCCGTGGCTAAAAATGACCACGGGAAACCGTGGCTTAACATGCTCCCCCTCCTTATCCCCCTCCCCTTCCACAAGTGTCTCGCCGCTCTCGCCGCTCTCGTACCCCCCGGCGTTAGTCGTCGCCCGGCCCTGCTGGGCTTCCTCGGCGGGCGTGCTGGGCCACCGCCCGGATAGCTGGGCGTTCCGGTATGCGGGTAGCTTGGTGAACATGCTTGTAGCGGCCATGTAGGCGGTGACGGGCCAGTGGGGGACGTTGAAGAATTTGGCGTAGCCTTTACATGTCGCGCCGCGCGGGCGTGGGAGCCAAGGGACCCGGCGGAGATGTGGTGGTTGTTGTTGTTGTTGACCGCCCCTTTCTATCCGCCCTTTCTTGCCCCCCTTCTTGTTTTCTTCCGCAGCCGGGGACCGTCCACCCTTCTTGCTCTCCCGCTCCTCACCATCCCCCCCTGGAACCACTGCCGCTGCTGCTGCTGCTACTGCTGCCCCTTTCCTGTCGTTCTGGTGCGCGAGGTCTGCGGGGTAGTACACGGCGAACAGCACCGTATCGAGCTTGAGCGCGAACTCGTTGTTGCGCTTAATGTGTGAGGCAAAGGCGCGCGGCCACCGGGCTGGGAGCTCCAGCTCGAGGAAGCCTACTTGGTAGGGGCCGGTGTAGGGTGGCAGGGCGTGCTGGACGCGGTCGCGGGGGGTTCGTTTGGGTGGTCGGGGCATTGTATTGTCGTTGGTAGGTTTCCCCCTTTAACGTTTATTTTTATGGCGGTGTTGTAAGAGCGCTGGGTGTTGAAATTCTAAGTTTTAAACTGCGCTTATTGGGGGTGTCGCTGTGTTGGTGTTATTGTTTTGGGCATAGGCGGCTTTAGAGGAGGGGGTCGGAATGTAGGTTGAATGCGCATTCCACGGCTTGGAATTCCAGTCGCATCTGTCCTCTCCCTGGCATAGACTTGTGTAGTTTGGCAAATTGGAACAGCAACCAAACAGACGAACGAGTGTTGTAAGTTTTCTGTGGGTAAATACATCGGATTTAATCTGAACTCTCGTGTGCTCTTGCCTGGCTGGTTCTAATTCAGGTACGGATGACGTCATAGAAACTCGTTCCTGGAGGCCCGCTCTGAAACTTCGGATCATTGCCTTCAGATGGTAAAAGGCACAGGAAGGAAGGTTTGTTTTGCAGACGGTCCCTATCTTGAACTAAGGTACTAAAACCCCACTCAGTCAAGTATCCCAGGTATCCGCCCCTGCACCTCTCACGCCCAAACGTCCTTGACAGACAAGGCGAAATCCTTAAACTTCCTAGGCGCCGACCCCGTAACAGCTAAAATTGTATCGTTCGTCCGATTCTCAGCACCATTTTTGACGGTTGTGTCCATGGCGCTCATCAACTTTGAATAGTCCTCGGGCATGCCAAAGGACTGGTGGCGCTGCTCGAGCCCTTCGTTCGAGAGATCGGCATGCACAATCTTTCGGCCCAGCACTTCGGTGAGGATGTTGGCGATCTAGGATAAAATTTAGCCATCAGATATTTCAACATCACTGTTAGGACGGAACGTACATCGCCATAAGAAAGCAACTCGGGCCCCAAAACTAGGTACTCGGTATTCGTTGCCACCTCATCTGTCAACGCCCGCACCGCAACGGCAGCAATGTCGTCGGCCGACACCCACGGGATCTTGCCATCGCCTGTCGCCGAGTACACCTTGCTATCCTTCTTGATACCCTCAACATGAACCCGCTGGTCGGCGAAGTTTTCTGTAATATGACCAAATCAGCCGCCGCATCCTTTCTCTCACTCACACCAACCCAGAGACCCTGGAAAGACCATAAAGGGGAGTAACAAAAAAAAAAAAAACATACCCTGAAACCAAGTCGGCCGCAGCGCCGCCCACTCGACCTCGCCGCGCTGGCCCAGCTCCTGCAGGTGGGCGTGGACCTTGCCCATGGCGGGCGCGCCCGCGGGGAGGGGCGACGCGCTCAGCAGCACGAAGCGCGGCACGCCGCGGCCGCGCGCCAGGTCGACGAGGTCGATCATGATCTGCTCCGCGCCGAGCCACGGTGGGGCGATCAGGAACACGGCCGTGATCTCGGTAGTTGTAGGGGAGTCCTTGTCCTTGCGGAACAGGTCCTCCCATGTGTCGGTGTTGCTCCAGTCAAAGGGGACGCGTTGGACCTTGGGGCTGTCGGTTTTCGGGGCGACGGCGTTCTGGGTGGTGCTGCGGGAGGCTGCGAGGATGCGGTGCGGGTGGGACGAGGCTGCCAGCTGGCTGACGATGCGGCTGCCGACGGTGCCTGTCCCGCCTAGGACGAGGATGGCGGGGGTGGGGGTGGACATGTTGGGTGGATCTTTGTGTGTTGGAGTCCTGGGATTGATGTTTGGTGTTGTTTTCTTCGGCAACGGAAAGCGGCCGTCTACATTGTTAAAGCAAACCTCGCAATGCCGTTGGGAGACGAGGCTTTACTAATACATGTTACTCTCGACACCATCATGAGCTCATTTAATCATGCGCTCATCAAGCAGCAGCCAAGAAGGTCTCGGTTCAACCAAATCCGACGCTGACCAACCAGGAGCTTCGCTCTGCTGCAGAACTGCCCAATCCGGAGGCTACGTCATAAACTCCGGCGCTCTAAATCCGGCGGGGTCCACCTTCTTCCGGTAACGAGTGGGGTCCCGGCCGGAGGTTGACGGCGTTATGTGTTGGTTAATTGCTTGTTCGTTAGAGGCTACAGGATTTAGGTGTTAGGAGAGTAAAATATGGGGGAGTGTCGTCGGAGAATTGGGACTGTATTATGAATCCGGCAGAATTGATGCGCCGGTGACAACATCGAGCATCAAATAACTACAGAGCAGACAACCACCTCTAAACCGCTTACACAAACCATTTTGCTCAGCACACATCCACGACCTTCCCATACTAGCTTTCGCGGAACTCCATACGCTTACCATGGCCTCCTACGACGTCACCCAGTACCTGCTCGACCGAGCCAACATCCACGACACAGTAACCAAAGTGGTATGCTGCCCCCCCCTCCCAACCCAACCAAACACCACCCACCCGCTCAAAGCACATCCCATCCACCCCACCATACCCTAACCCCCCCACCACCTTTTCTTTTTCCGTTAACAAAAAAACAACAGCCCCTCTACTACGACACGCACAACACCGCCGCCCTGGCCGAGGTCTACGGCCCCTCCATCGAGATCGACTACACCTCGGTGCTCGGCGGCGCGCCCTACACCGTCTCGCGCGCCGAGTGGGTCGCCCAGGCCGGCCGCCTGCTGGACGGGTTCGCGTCGTCGCAGCACGTTACGACGTACGTTCTTTTGCCTCTCTCTCTCTCTCTCTTATTTCATTCATCTCCGTTCATGCCCGTAGCCGGTAGAGGGTAGAGTAGGGGGTGAGAAATACAATACTGACGTTGGGGCTGGGGCTGGGGTTGGGGTTGTAGGGGTATCATCGCCCATCTGCCGCAGCCCGGGGCGGGCGTGACTCGGCCGGAGAAGGTGTTGGTGCAGGCGCAGGTGCGGGGGAATATGATTGGCAAGTCGCAGACGGGCGACGGGGAGGCACCGTTTATGCAAAACGGGGTGAGTTTGCTTTTCTTTTTCGTGGTTGGCTTACATGTTTGCGTGGCGGGTCGGTGGACTGATTGTCGTTATAGGGTCTTCTTGAAGCTGAGCTCCAACGGGACGCGGAACTGGAGACGAGGGGACAGAATCCTTGGAGGATTACCAAGTATAAGGTGATCAAGAAGTGGGACAAGGGCGACCCGAGGGTTTTTGACTCCTCGCACTAGCAAGACAGTTGCCGTAGGTCTATCGCGTTACGAAACGTAAAACAAAACGCTTTGTTTGGTATATTCCTGGGTATTCCTCGCCGTCATTATCACTATCACAGCAAAGCTCGTAACAGCAAACTAAAAGAAACATGATAAATCTTATCTTCCACCACTTCTACCCCCACCTCCTCACCCCCTTAAACAGCACTGCACTCACTACCACCCAGCCTTAGACGGCCCCGCGCCACTCCCATCCCCACTCATCTTCAAACTCTCCTCAATCGCCCGCCTCAACTCCTCGTCCTCGTCCTCATTCCCCGCATCCACACCCTCCGCCGCTAGACCGGCCTCAGGCGCAGCCCCTCCCTTCCCCTTTTCCGTCCCTGCACCGAGCCCAGCCCCAGCCCCGACCCCCGCGCCGGCACTCGCCCCTGCCCCCGCCCCCGCCCTCGTCTTCCGATACTCGGCCTCGGCCAGGCTCTGGCGCTTGACATATTCCAGCACGATCTCCTCCTCGGTGCGCTGCCGTTCCGCTTCTTGTTCGCGGCTGCGGTGCTCGCGCTCCGACTCCGCCATCGCCAGCCGCAGCTGCGCTTCGTCGTCATCGTTGTCGTTGTCGTTGGCGGCGGCGGCGGTAGTGTCGGGCCTGGCTTCTGCCGCTTCGTTGCTCCGGCGGGCGCTGCCGTCGGTGGTCGTGGTAGTGGCGGTGGTGGCGGGAGGGAAGTAAGGGATGTAGCCTGGTAGTTCTGCCGCGTCGGGGAGTTCGAACTGGTCCTGCCCCGTTTGGGGCCCCGTTTGGGTTTGGGTTTGCGGTTCGGTGCTGCGGGAAAACCAGTATTTCTGGTTCTCGTCCTCCATCTCCTGCTGCTGCAAGCTCTGCCGCACAGCCTCCTCGATCAGGGTCTGGTACTCCTCGTCCGAGATGTTGGTCCACTCCTCGTCCGTCAGCGCACCAGCCTCGGAGGCGGCGGCGGCGGTGGCGGGGTTGATCTTCTGGTCGGCGATCCAACCGCTGAAATTCGGGGGCTGTCCGGTTGCTCCCTGGGGCGGCTGTTGCTGCTCCACGGCCCTGCGCATTTCCATAACGCTCGCCCTGACCGCCGCCTCGACGCGCGCGTCCTCCTCTCGATCGCCCGTCGAGGTCTGCACGACCGACTGCTGGATGGCCCGTTCCATGGACTCACGGTCTTCAAACGTGAAGTTGCTTGATGCAGAGCTGGCTGTGGTGGGGGGGAAATAGGAGCTGCTCCCGGCGGTCGTGGCAGCTGTGGTGGCCGAGTTGTTGGTGGCGCTGCTCCCGGCTCGTCGTCTGTTCCACGGTCCCCTAGGCAAATTCAACAGCGAGGATCTGGCCACTTCACTGCCTCCCTCCAACGGATGCTGCTGATCTCCCAGCGCATCATCCACCGCCACCGCCTTCCCCTTCTCGCTCTCCCGCTGCTTCAGCACATAGAACCCTTTCAACTCGTCCTTGATCGTCTGCCACCGCGCTAGCACATCCGCCCTCTCCTCGGCCGTTGCCATGGCCCAGTCCTCCTCTCCCTGAAGCACCCGCGAGGTGATGATGTAGTTCATCGAGCTCCGGGTAAACATGCCCCTGACCTCCGCTTGGAGCCCCTGGAGGGTATACGCGGGGATGGCGAAGATGGCCCCGGCATTCTTCAGGAAAAAGCCGCCGATGCCCTTCCCTACTCCCTTAACGAACCCCTTTCCGCCCTCCTTCTCGGCCCCCTTCCACGGCTGCGTGAACAGCCCCGACGTGCCGTCGTAGAGGCCGAGGCCAAACTCCTTGCCAGCGATGCGCATGCCGCTGACGAGGCCGGTGACCTTCTCCGGCGGGCGCACTGTGTCGTCATTGTAGAGCTTGGGCGCGTTGCGGAAACCGCGCGCCAGGCCTAGGCAGGTATTGGAGTAAAACTTCATTCCAGTGCCCACAATGCGACCGACGCCCTTGCCCGCGGCGATGGCGACGTCTAGGTTTGGCGTGGAGCTGGTCGGGGTTGTTGACGAGCCTGGTTCGGGGGTCGGGGTTGAGCGGGATGGGAGGGGAGGGGGCGTGGCTGAGGTGGAGGGCCCGGGCAAGTGTGAGGTTCCAGGTGGATGCGAGGAGAGAGCGGTGCTTGGCCCGGGGGCGGAAGACTGAATCGAGAGAGACTCGGCTGGGTCGTGGGCGATGGAAGGAGATGCGAGGCTGGGTGTCGCAGAGTGGGTGAGTGCGCGCCTCTGCGACGAGGAATCGGAGCCCGACGCTGCATCGTCGGCTTTCGCCGAATCACCCTTGCTATTATCAGCCTTCTCCTTACCTTTCTTCCCCTTTCCGAAGACTTCCCGAGGGAAGTCAGCTATAGCCATAGTGAAGGTACCGATGTCGCCAATTAATGCTGCAAGGACGGCGGAAATAGGATCCCAGGGCTGCTCGTCGGTATTGTACTCGATCGAGCGGTATCTGGAACTATTAGCCATGCGCCTGAATGGCCATACAGAAGAACTTACAGCTTAAGATCCGAGTACTTCAATACGCCCTGCTTCACCAGCGCCGCAGCGGCCAGCGTGCTCAGCCGAATCTTGGATCTTCTCACTCGCCAGACCGCCACGCGACTCGGGGCCAACGAGCACCTCATATTATCAGTGTTCAAAAACTGATGGAAGCTCTTGCCTCCAACGTCGGCGCCCTTCTCCTGCTTGATCTTTGCGCCCAGCTCCCGCGCTCGGGCTTGCGTCTGAGGAAGCACTGCGTATTCGATAGCAGCCGACAGGGTCTCAGCCGTCAGCTTCTTGTACGGGATAGGCGCGGGCCCGGCGCCAGCTTTCGCAACCATGGAACCCCAGAAAATCTGGTCCCCGAAGAACGGTACCACAACCGTCGGCTGGCCGGCCATGATACCGGCAGCGGTGGTTCCGGCGCCACCGTGGTGGACGACGGCTGACACATGTTTGAATAGCCAGTCGTGGGGGCAGTTGCCGAGCATGAAGATGCCCTCGGGGACACCAGCTGAGTCGCCGCCTATCCCACCCCAGCCCTTTGATACGATGGCCCTTACGCCAGACTTGATAACGGCTTGGAAGATGGTTTGGGTGAGGCCGTCCGGGTCGTCGACGACAATGGACCCGAAGCCAATATACACGGGCGGTGGCCCGGCTGCGAGAAAGGCGGCGAGTTCCGGGTCCGGGGTGTAGTTTGATTCGAGGTTGAGAAAGTAGAAACCGGACACGGTAATTTCGGGCGCCCAGTCGGCGGGTTTGGGTGTCAAGGCGGGTGACCAGCAATACGTCGCGGGAATTCGGAGGCGGTTGAGCAGCCCCGGTGCCCACATCAACGAAAGATATTCCAGCTCGAGGACGTGGAGTCTAAACCGGTTGATCACGTCTCCGAGCCCCTGCCATGTCATCATCTCGACTAAAGCATATGAGACGTAGTTCGTGATGGCAGCGTCCGTGTTGGCGGCAACAACATCAGCCAGTGGGTGAGGGAATGCTTTGGTCGGCGTCCAGGGCATCCTATCCGGGTTGTCAGTTCAGTTCTGAGTCGTGAACGATCGGGAGAGACACTTACGTAAACATCATATGCAGCGGAATACCTAGCTTCTCAGCAATATGAACATGAGCAAAGCTCGGGGGTTCGCAATGATGGCGTCTGCCACAAACGGGCGAGCTCCCGGATCGCCAGGTAGCACGAACCGCTCATCCACGGGCTCGTCCCTCTTATGCTGCGGCGGCGCAACACCCATACCGTCTCCAGCCTCGATGCAAGACCGCCAACACCCCACGAGGATTTGCTCAATCTCCTGGCGGCGCTTCTTGATGTCACCGCTCTTCAGGGTATCGAGGCCGGGCATCAGCCCCGGGTTTTTGACCATGAAGGCCATCAGCTGGGCCGGGTCTCCGCCGATGTTGAAAAACTCCAGCCCGTTCTCCTCGACAAACGAGCGGAAATTGGCGTGGGTGGCCAGACGCACACGGTGACCGTAGGTGTCGCGGAGCACTTGACCTAGCGCAACGAAGGGCTGGACATCACCTCGAGATCCCACGATCTGGATCACCACGTTTAGGCGAGGGGGCGGCGTCTGACCAGGCTGACCACCCAAACTGGGGGGGATGTATGCTGGTGGAAGGGGCCCAGCAGGCTCAAGCGGCCTTGAGAGGGTGGATGCTAGGAGCTCCGACAAGCGATGGTTCTTTTCATTGATGTGGATGTTTATACGACCCTCGGCTTGAGTTTTGCGTTAGTATGCTAGGTGGAAAGAAATCACAGGGGCGACGTTTTGCTCACTTGTAACAGCCGCATCGGCGTTGAAGCCCGTTTGAGAGAACTGCAACTGGTCATGGTGGTCGCCGTAGGGCGGGGGGGCGTCGAGATTCGGATCTTCGAGGTCCTCGGCGATGGGGACTGCGTTGGTCCTCCCAGCCCGGTTCGCGCCCGTGACTCTTCGTTGGAGGGGTACCTGGTTCTGGGCCATTGTGAGGAAGGTTTGTGTGTCGTCCCAAAAGAGGGTTTTTCGGGTCGGAAAATGGCCTCACACCCCTCACTTAGTTGAGAGAGGGATGTTTCGATGGAGGTTGAGTAGCAAGATGTTGATGCCCGGTAGCGTAACTCAACTTTCCATGATGCGCATGTGGCGGGCAGGAAAATTGAACCGGCTCGGTGATGCAACTTGGCGATGAAATTCGTGCCAAATGTGTGCACTGTCGTTGAAGGAAGGCGTGATTCGACTGGAAGTTTATTTGAGTGAGGTGAGACTCGATGTTAAACGCTGGGCCTTGGCAGGTTACTGGGCGGATTGGATCACGAAGGATTTGGTGCGTTCGTTGTGAACTAAAGCGTGAGATACAGAGAGGGGTCAGCTTCAGGTATGGAGGTATGTATTTGTGTGGGCTGAGGCAGCAACGCACGAAAGGCAGCCCACTGTGTCAAGTTTGGATGCTATTGGTGAAACATCACAGCAACGGGAACGGATACTTCAAATACTCTCCAGCGGACCATCGTCATGAGAAGTCCTCCTGGTAAGCCTGGTTTCTTGCGACTTGTAGACTAGCTTCCTCGGCCGAGGGGGCCAATGACCGCAACAGTTCCATCCATGGTGGCGATGCCTGACCAAGGATCCAGGTCGACAGGTAGGTCTCACTGGATCCGAACACTTTATGGACACAGTGCACAGCCACTCTAATACTTCACCTGGAGTCCCCTGAAGTGATGCGGCTACAGCGTCTAGGATCGCGCAGTCAGGGCCCAATCTGCCTTAGCTCCCGCCCTGGGTTAGGTGTTGCGGAGCCGTGTTAATCGCTTTGCTTTATCACACTGTATGCTGAGCCCTGCTTGCGTCCCCCTTGACGCGCGTCTTGAGGGCCCGATGGCTTTGCTTGTCCCCACAGAGCCCCGAGCCCGGCTCATTGGTACATACGAGGAATACGAGAATACGACGCCCTACATTATAGGAACGAGCTATGAGGCCGGTAACTGTAAAGCATGAAACTGTCGCTCCACTTGGTTCGCTGCTCACGATATTCACGGGCACCCTGGTGACAGACCAGACGATGGCGGGGGTATCCGTTGGCTTGGCAAGCAAAAAACGTTCCCCTTTTTCGCATTGACAAACGAGTTGCAAAAAAACGAAAGGATTACACAGATAACACACAGAAGCTCCCACAAGGCTTGCTTTACTGACGTCCAGGTTCCCCAACACGCACTTTTCCCGGCTCGACACCCGAGTGCCGTCACTCCGACGCCCATTACTTCTTCTGCTGTTGTGGCGGCGGCGCGCCACCGGTCGTGGGCAGACCCATAAAGATCTTGAAATAGTCCTGCGAGTGGGTCAGCATCTCCGTCCCAACTGGGGACCTCGCATATAAAACTCACGTAGATCATCCACTGCAGACCAGTCAGGGTACCGATCATGACGATACGGACCGGCAGACCGTTCCACAACCCCCGAAACCCGATATCCTTGTATATCCTCGACGTGACCGTCCCGATGCCCTCGCCCGCCTTGCGGTACGCATTCAACTTGCTGACCATGACGTCGGCCGGGTGCGAGACGGCAGCACACAAGATACCGGCGAGGTAACCACCGACAAAGGAGACACCCGTCTGGGCGCCCTTGCTGTAGTCGCTCTTGCTCCCCGGCAGCCGGGCGTAGATCATCTCGACGATGGTCTCAAACGAGGCGAACTTCATCATGGTGTAGGGGATCTGGCGCGCCCACAGCGGGTACAGGCCCTTGTACAGGCCGCTGACGCCCTCGGCCGCTGCGATCTTGCTGAACCCGTCCAGCGTGCCCGTGTACTGCGACGGGATCGTCGCCTGCATGCGCACCTTCACGGCCTCGAAGGGGCACAGCGCGATGTCGGCTAGGAACTCGGCCGAGGCGGACGCCGAGAGGTAGAGGGCTGTCTTGTACTTGTATGCGGCTTCCGGGCCGGCCATGTCCGAGTATGTCTTCTTGAAGTATTCGTACCACCCGTACTTGAAGGCGCCCTGCGCCGAGTAGCCGAAGAGGGTGGGGCTCCAGCCCGTGAAGACGCCCCGGAAGCCCTCGGTGCGGAAGATGTGGCCCCACGCTTGGAAGTTGCCCTTGTACAGTTTCGAGTCGACCTGCCGGCGCACCTTGACGAGGTCGAGAGGGGTGACGGCCGCGTGGGTCAGGCCCTGCGCGCGGCGAGCGTTAGCAGTCATGGTGGTGGCGCGGTTTGCTGTTCGTGGTCACTTACACAGGCCATCATGCCGCCGAACGTGCAGGCGGCATAGTACTTGCCCGAGAAGAGCTCGATGTGGCCCGCCTTGGCCTGCGCCTTTTGGCTCGCCGCCTCGAACTCCCTGGTGGCCTCGGCGCTTAGCTTCTGCGCCTTGTTCTTCGCATCGTCGACTACCGAGTAGGCCGGGTACAGGTCGAGGCGAGCCTGATACGGTGTAGGACCGCTTGTGCTAGGCTTGGTCTGCGGCAGGCCGCGCGCGTACGGGCTGCTGCCAAAGGTATGTTGGAGCGTCTCGAAGTTGGGGTAGAGCGTCATCTTGCCGAATGTGGTGTCGCCAACTGGAACCGTGTCAGTGTGCCGTTTTAGGCCAATCGCGCCCAGCTTATGTCAATCGCAGGAATGCGAAGAAACCACAATTAACTTCGTGGGGTGTCGAGCGGCGGCCAAGATAGCTCGTGGTTTCCCGGATCAAGCTCTCCGTGGGTCCCGGGGAGATATATGTCTAGGGTTAGACTTACGGTTTTGTACTACCCAGTCAATAACGGACCTTGGATCCAAAGTCGATATTTGGTCTCTAGAAAACAACAGCAGCAACAACAAGTTTCAGGAACAGACGAAGAAGGCAGAGTGAGGGAATAAGTCTTGAGGTGAGATGAAACGGTTCCTGCCATAACCAACCGATAAATTAGGTAAGCGTCCCATCAATGGCGTATTGCATCCCATCATTGAGTGTAACAACCCGGGAATGGGCTGGGGGTGAATCCTGTCTAGCATTCCTTCGCGCCCTGTTACAGCGGGGTTCACCGGCGACTTATCCCGAGCTTCATCTTCACCCCGGCACGAGCAATTTGAATCCATCTTTGCCATAAAACACAATCGGAAGAGTTGAATGGTTGGCTATGTCTTTTTGGGTATGAAAACTTGTTCCTTCCTCACATAAACATTTTCTTTCCGCGATCATCGGGTACCTAGGTGACGGATGAAGAGCTCATATCACACGCGCAACTGGCCTCTTGAACGGTGACGTAGCTGTGGCATTCCCTATCGTCGCTTATCGGAGACGGTCCAGTGGATTCAAGACAAAGACGGAGTTAAGCGGAGTTAGGTATCATCAACTGGTTCCGACGCTTCAACCCATGACTCTATGGGACTCCTTGATCACGATGTTGGTGAGATGAATGAGATAGACCACCCGGGCTGCGATTGTGTTGTGTATCCTATGCAGCGGCAACGAAGAAAGGAAGCCCCAAGAACCGGCCTCGCTTGCTCCTCAAGGTAGAGTTTTCATGTAATAGTTATCCTCTTCTTTAACTTAGCACAATACCTAGTTATTGCCCATTTCATATCTTACAGTGTTATTCCAGTATACATATTTTCGGGATTCTTTCCCCTGGCCAAGGACATCTATCCGTACGAAGTACATACCTAGACAAGACGAATTCAACGGTCGTTTGAGAGGAAAGTCTGCGTTCTTAACAGAATAGTTAGCATGTGATTGGGTGCAGATACCAACGCCAAGGTCTGTCGCCAAAGAGCGGATTTAGAATCACGTCAAACCTCAATCCACTCAACCGTTCAGCGCACCAACCTACACCGCCACCAAACACAATTAACTAAACAACCACCACTCGAATCAATAATGACCGACGTAATGGCGCAACCTACCCAAGCTCAGGCTGGCATCACCCAGCCCTTCGTCTCGAAATGGGCGTCAAGGTATCGCGGGGTAAGTCTGTCTGTCCGGCGCATTCTGCACATTCCCACCCCCACCCACCAGCACCACCAACACCACCAACACCGCCAACACCATCGACTCCCATCCTCCCCCAACACCGCTAACGCACTACACGCCCAACAGGCCACAGTCGAAGACCTAGACCCGCCCGCCGCCCTCTCGCTGACGCCGTCGGACCGCATCTCGGTGGCGCTGATGTCGGCGTTCGAGCGCGACTACACGCACCTGACCGTCACCGACTCGTCGACGCGCGCCCTGCTGGGCTACCTGTCCATCCCGCACCTGCAGGCCCTGCTCGACGCCGGGCGCGTGCGGCCCGAGGACGAGGTGCGCACCGCCATGGTGCGCTTCCGCCGCAGGGGCGCCAAGTACAGGGTCATCACGATGGAGACGCCGCTCGAGGAGCTGGAGGCCTTCTTCGAGGGCGCTGAGACCGGCGGGCAGAAGCAGGATTTTGCGGTCATTACCGATGCGGGGAGGAGGTTTGTGCTGGGGGTGGCGACTAGGCAGGATTTGGAGGAGTTTGTGAAGCGGAGGCCTGCTTAGGAGGGGCTGGGGGAGGAGCGGGGATAAGGATGGGGAGGGAGGGAGGGGCGGGTTAAGAGTTGACGACTATCATCATTGACTGGCGTTGGGATGTGCATTTTGTCGTTTGGGAAACGTGGGTTGGCTGGCAGTATTATCGGGGCATTCAACATGGACGGGGAACTCAGGAAGACAGGCGGACAATACCCAGGGGTGGATGGGAGGCTCAGATTCCTTCCCCTCGGAGCTCACGCTACAGTTATTTTTTCTCAACAATTCCAGAGAGGATACACGGAGAAACAGAAAGGGGAGATGTTGTGTTTGGTTTACGGATGCAATGCTATTGCTGCGACCTAGCGTATATGCGTAGTCGCAGAAAAATACGCCAACCTCTACTCTAGGTGATGCGCCCGCATCCATGCCACCACTCTAAGAACTCGGTATCTCAAATGTACAATACAACAACAACAACAACAACACCCTCATCACCAACGAACAACCCCCAACTCCTCTAGCCCCCCAACCCCTCCCTTACCCAAGGAAGTCATAAACCAGCACCAGCTCCACCCTCTCCTCCCCCTTCGCAATCACCACATGCCTCACATGCCTGCGCACGCCCTCAACAATCTGAAACCCCCAAATCTGCGTCGCCGTCCACCCATCCGTCATGCTCTCCACATAGCTCAGCACATGCAGCGCGCCCTCAGGACCGGTCTTCTCCTCCTCCCCATCCAACCACCCCTTCTTCAGAAACTCATCCTCGACCTCCTCCCGCTTGACGAACTTAGTCTGGCCCTTGACGTGGCCAAACAGCCAGTCCTTGTGCTCGCGGAAGGCAAAGTCCAGGCACCGCTTCTCCGTCGAGCCCTTCATGCCCGCCGTGCCCGTCTGGTCCACCTCGATGTGCGTGCACGACGTGATGCCCGGGGTGGGCTGCTCGGCCGGCGACGGCGGCGCCTCGAACTGCTTCACCTGCAGCGTGAGCACCGCGATGTTGACGAGCTTGCGCGTCACCCAGCCGATGCCTTGCAGCGCCAGGCCGGGGCCGACGTCGGAGGAGAGCGTCTTGTTCTGTTTTTGGGGGGACGGGTTGGGTTAGTATTGTTGGTAAGAGGGGGGGGGAGTTGGAAGAGAGGGTTTTGGTTTTGGCATTGGGGGTTGGGTGGTTGGCGGGGGTGGTCGTGGCATGGGGTGAGGGGTTCTGGGGAAACTTACCATGGTCCATTTGCCATTGAGGTCGCCGATGGTCTTGTTCGCGGGGGCAGCCATGGCGGGCGGTTGTTTTGAGGTTGGAGTATTTGGGTTGGGGTATTTAGGTAGGGTTGTAGGTTGTGGGATAGGGTGTTATGTTCTCGTTTTCTTTGTGAAGACGAGAAAAGGTTGGCGTTGTGTGGAGTGCAGTGAAGAGGTCAAGGGAAAGGAGGGAAGCCCATACAGCCTTCTTTCCCACATCTTAAGTACCTGGCCTACCTCCTCGACAGTACCCACGCCGTCCGAAGCCTGCATGGCATGGTGGGGAACAATCGCTGTCACAAGATTGGGGGAGTCCAAATCTCCAAGTTACACACACACGACCGGGGCTCGGCGGCCGAGGTAAAACTGGTCTGCTTGGGCTGTGATGGCATAAGCGGGATGCCGTTCCGGGGGCCCCAGGACACGCTGGAGGCGGGAACGGGCACCATTTCCAGCAAGTGGCCGGAGATCCAAGCATGACGCGGTAACCTCGAGGCTGGGGAAGCTTTGCGGGGGGATGTCTGCCCCTCTCTTGGCTGGGATCGTGCTGGATTCTCCGTGTTCCCGTTGAACATCCATGGGAACGCCTCGCACACACTTCATGCATCATTCCGCCGCCGGCGTCCATCTGCAGGTACCAACCAGACTGCAGCCCGGGCCGTTTGGGCTGACCAAAGTTGCGTAAACTGTTTCGGACTACGGAGCTTACTGTGGACTGTGTACTGTGGTAGGCCGAATGATTTCGCGACAGTGACGCTTCCACTTGCAAGATTGTGGCCCGGGATTGGGGTTGGGGTTGCCAGATTGCCGCTGAGTTAGCGGGACTTTTAGTGCGGGGTTCAGACTAAAATTGCAAGACTTGCACTCCCTGCTCCTAAACCACTTGCCCGAGGCTGCCATGTGAAGATGAGCAGTCAGCAACAAATGCCCAAGGCGGTACGGGACGTACGTCCATAGCCCCAGTCATGGTTCCCCAACGCTTGGTAGCGAAGTTTGGAGTATCTCAAACCAGGGAATCGATGCTTCGCGCCCGGCATATTTACTGTCGTAGTTTCGGTTTCGCAACCCCGAGCGCCTTGGCAGCGCATGTGAACAGCTGGTTCATCACGATTTGTTGTGATATGGACTGCATTGCATCTTCTTGCAGCGTTTCGTCATAGTATTATTAGTTGAAATAGGATATCCTAGTATTACACAACATCCCTCCGCGTAGTCCGGAGGTTTTCTTATCCACATTAGTCCCTTCCCCGCATCCATCATGACTCTCGGCATCCTCTTGTCTTGTCCGCCCCGCCGAGTAACCCCTACCAGAACCGACCGACGACCATCAAACTTCTATCTACCCCGCCGATAAAACCTCATCAAGGCCACCACTTCATCTTCTTGTAGCTCTCAATTACCTCCTCCACCAGCTCCTTGGTGAGCTTGGGCTTCTCGTACGTGAAGCCAACCACCTCCTCTAACCTCGACCCGTCCATGCTGAGGTCCGTATCCTTGAGCAACTCCCTCTCCATGAATGGCGTCAGCGGCCCAGGCCTCGTGATACCAGCCTCCGCAAGCAGGTCGGCCCACGGCCCGAGCAACTCGTCGTTCACGTCATCCACGACGCTGTCCAGGTTGAGCTTGGCAAAGGTGCTGATGAGCTGCCCCTGGAAGCCCGTCTCGATACCAAACACCTGACCGATGACGTCGGCCATGGCGCCCTGCGTTGTGGCGCCCTTGTCGACCACGTTGAAGGTCGGGGCCGGGTTGCCCATCGTTTTGGCATCCCACTTGTCCTTGCCGGCGACGTACCAGCCGGCGACGGCCCAGAGCGCGCGCACCGCATCATGGATGTGCGCCGTGTTGGTGCGCAGGTCTTTGGTCCACAACCACTTCATCTCGGACTCGAGCGCCTTGTACACACGCGCCATGCACAGGGCCGTCCCGACCCACTGCGATGCGTAAGGGCCGTAGATGTGCGGTAACCGTACGACGGCGAGGTTTAGCCTGAAGGATCACTCATGTCAGTATGGCCGAAATCAGATACCTCGAAACCCCCAACCTGATGAAGCTGAGAACGTACCCCTCAATTTTAGCTAGCTCCTCTTCGGCCTGCAGCTTGAAGACAGCAATTTTGCTCCACGGTTTTAGCTTGTCATTCTCCTTGCTCGGGACCGAGTCCGGCTTGTAGACCATCCCGGTGCTCAGCTCGACGAAGCACTTGACGCCCCGCTTGGCCGCCTCCCGGCCCACGGTGAGCGAGAGGTTGAGCGACCGCAGCTTGTACACCTCATCCTCCTGCGAGTAGCGCGTCTCGCCGCCGCAGTTGAAGACATAGTCCCACGTTTTCCCGTCGGCGCGGTCGAATATCCTGGGGAGGGATTCTGCGGCATAAAAACACCCCCGTTAGAAAAAAAAAAGGAGATCTCGACGGGGGGGTGGGTCTGAGGTTTTGACGTCTCCCAGCAAAACTCACGCTCTCTGCTCGCATCAGCCTGCACAAACTTGGGCCCGGCGCAAGCCTCCTCAAAGTCGGGCGGCAGCCATGCCAGCTGCGGGAGCACCTTGTCGACGATGCGCACTTCGGACGCGAGGTTGTTCTCGTGGATGTGGAGGGCCAGGAACCGGCCAATGTAGCCGAGACCGCCGATGATCAACACCGACGGCTTCTCCGCCATGGTGACTTTACTCGAGAGTTTGGGGGGTGACGTGGGTGGAGGGTTGGTGGTTTCGAGGTCGAGGGCTCGCTCGGGCTGGTTGAAGGCGAGGGGGGAGGAGGAGGGGCGTGTTTAGACTTTAAAATCCAGGGGCAGGGCGAGCGCGGGGTCGCAAGATTTTGAAGATGGGGCTCGGCCGTCTCGCGGTAGGTGTCTAGTCGTCGCGGGCGTTTGCTTTGCAGCCACAGTCGATAGGGGCGCAGATAAGATCGTAAACTCGTGAAAATGATCCTCTGTTTGTGGGAGGGTGGTTCAATGGCCCGTTCTTATGAAGGTTGGGGGACAAAAAAATGATCGCTGACAGGAATGACCTGGGAGGGAAGGGGTGGGCGGGACTTCGGCAGGCTTCGAGAAGCTCGGCAGGGCACGAACAGGGCAGGAAAGAAAACCTGGAGCGAGGGGGTGATGCCCAAACAGGACCCTCACAAGACCCTCACAAGACCCTCCTCCACTTGGAACTGTCCTAGTTAAGTGAGTTAACCGCGAGAACCGGGCAACGGACAAATGGACCACGTTGGGATAAAATTTCTCGAGCTTTGGGTTCTTTGGTTCTTTTCCCACACTGCACACCACTGGCATACAGATTACTGCACTGCACACCATACTGCACTGCAGACTGCATGCTGCCCACACTTCTCGCGGCCTTATTTTATTGCTGCACAGTGCAAAATGCCCTCCCCCCTTGTGGTACAGAACTACCTAGTTGCATACATCATCTAACGCATCAGGAAGTTCGAGGCTAGGAAGTGCCCGCAGTCCCGGTGGTTTGCACTCGCAGGCTGCCAAGGTGCTGCAGGTTTCCGCCGATGGCCTGCAAGTTCCTGCAGGTGGAGCTTTCGGGCGAAACCCTCCATTCTCCAACAAACTGACGATCGCCTTCTTGCTTCTTTTTTTTTCTGTTGTTGTCTTCTTTCTGTCGGGCACTTTTAGATTTGCATTGATTGGGCAGATGACATTTCCGAGTATTGGACGATGGTTCAAGGTCTAACCCTCCAAACATCCCCTTCTCCGTCCGAACTGGCGAGTTGTCACAACTGAGAAGCCTCTTGTGAGCTGGGATCCCAGGTATCTCGTGTCCGGCCTCTCCTTTCGGCCGCACGGCCCAAACATCAGTTTCCCAGTCAGCCAGCAGGACCTGGACCAGGGGGCAAGGTTCAGCGCTCCCAGGAACCTCGTCATCCCCTTAAATAGGGGGCCAATCGGGTCGGCTTTGGCAAACACCCACAGACCTCCAACGCCCCCCGGATGACGACCGGACGCCCAGTGTGAAGATGGTGATGCTGCAACGGGCAGCCACCGTGCCACCCACGGCGGCCGGCTATCTCATTCCAGGAGGATGGCACTGCACCTGAGACATGTCGATACGGCTGCGAGCCGAAACATTGGCGGCGCGAGTAGGTTCCACCGACCAACGCCGGGCCTGGCCCACCCGGCGCGCAAGATGATGGACGGGACGGACGGGGTTCACTGATCACTCGCCATCCATGTTGACGTGATCGAACAGGCTCGCGGTGCGCGCGCCGAGAGATGGCCTCGCGTGCCTTGTCCCAAAACCAAAGCAAGCTGCAGGAGAGAGGTCTGTGCTGCTGTTCCGCCCGTTTGCGCTTCTTGGTTCGGAGACGTCGGTTTTGCCTTCTCGCCGATGAACCCCTGCTCGAGGTCGCGAAGCCTTCCTCTGCTCCCGTCTCGCCTGTTCAAACCTGTTCACCGGTCTTGTCCCGTTTGCAACCGGAACCTGCCGGCCCGTGATTGGGCTTCAGCCATGGCCGTCGAATCTCGGAGTTGTCGCCGCCAAAGCAGCGAGTTGATCGGAAGGTCGTCCGCCAGGGGGTTGGTCACACACAGGAGTGACAGCCACGACAGGGTCCTGCCCAAACCCGGAAAGATGTCAGCAGACGGGACGCCAAGAATGGAACCGGCCAGGGGCAGGCAACCCCACCTCACCATCCCGGGCCGCTCACGGTGAACCGGGAAGCCACGGGCGAATTTTTCTAGAAGACTTCCAAGCTCGGCATGCAGTGAACCAGGTTCGGCTCCCCTTCCGGTTCCACGGCGGGTTTCTAAACCGACGGGGTCGCCGGCGACTCAGAAGTCAAACAACAAGGGCTCACCGTTCAGAGTCTGGTCCGTGACAAACGACAATATCAGATTACCGAGGACGCCACATTAACTAACGTGCTAACTAACGGTTCTGTCTCTGAAGATCAGCCCGCAAACCAGGCTCCTTTCAAACGGCTTCACCAAGGAAATGTCCCCCATGTCTTAGCCGCGCCGTTTGCGTCATTTCCCCATTAGTTAACTACTATAACACACACTTCACCGGTTCAGCGAGACAGGCCCAAATCAGTTCGCAAGCCAGCCCCCTTTCACCTGCAGGATCTGACGCGGAGGCGTAGAGCTAGTTGACCGGGACGGCGCTGTCCGGCCTCCACGGTGGCAAATCAACCTTTCGCGGATGTCACGATCGGCGCTTGAAAAAAGCAACGTTGTCCGCCTGCTTTTGTGAGTTCTCCCAAGGCCGGCTGGCAGTTTTACCGATAATCTCGGGAAGAAGCCGTCCGTGGGCTTGCCGAGTTAGTTATGTACTCCGTAACTAAAACTTGCTGGAATTTTGCGAGGACTAGCATGCGGAGGCAGCACAGCACGGCTGGGGGTTCGCAAGCCGATGTAACTACCTATTTTTGATACCGAGACTGCTACAAGTACCGACGCCTGAGAATTAAAGTGAGCGTGCCTAGAAAGCGGGTATGTGCTGGGGTTCGAGGGGCGAGGCGATCCTAAAAGCCAGCACGGCAGCACCCACCATCATCTCCCGAGGTGAGGTTTGAGTTTGCCGAGATGCGGGTCGGGGACGATCCAGATCTTCCCGCGCCTCCGTGACGCATTCTGGCCAGATTAAAGGAGATGGGCATTCTTGAAACGGGCCCACCGAGTCTTTTCCGTTGCGCGATCCTGAGCAATTTCACGGCAAAAGCAGTTTTTGTGTGTTCGGGATTCCGGCGCGTGGGGGGCAAACCCGAGACGGTAATCTCGGCCCGGAGAAAGGGCTGGCTGGTATTCATTTGATATCATGCGTCATACATAGTTTATTCGTCGCTCCCTCATCTCCGCATACTCCCAATCAGCTCGCGCTGGGCCTCGCGGTCCCGCTGGCCGTCGCTCAGGCTCCCGATGCTGCGCAGGTCGCCGACCACGTCCTTGGCCTTGCCGAAGTAGACCTCCTGCAGCAGGTTGCGCATCTTGAGCTCCATGTCCTCGACGAGCCGGCCGATGTTGGCGATGTGGCTCTCGTCGTTCTCCACCGGCAGGTCCTGCTCGACCTGCCGCGTCATGTTGCCGCTCAGGTCCACCTCGCCCAGCGCCGCGCCCTTGGTCGCCAGCGTCAGTATCACCGTCGAGGTTAGCCGGTAGTTGGACGTGCGCCCGCGCTCGCTGGCTTCGAAGACGTGGATCGAGTCCCACACGCCGGACGATGCGCCGTCATTTTGGGGGGAGGCTATGCAACCGTGATGACAGTTTGTTAGCTTCTAGATCTGTAGATATCCAGCCGTGAAAAGGGGGACGAAATTAGGCCCAACTCACCCTTCTTCAGCAGCACCACGCCCGCAAACCCGTCATCCAAATTCCACAAATACACCGAGCTCACGCCCCCCTCATAATACAAATCCCGATACACATCAAAGGCCTCATTGGCCTTGACCTCCATCTTGCGCACCCTCTCACCAGGCACCGCCCCCTCCCCGGCACCCTCGTTACTGCCCCCCGGCCCGACCCCACCGGCACCCGCCTCGTCCAGCGGCGGGTCGAACTGGTTGCTCCAGGGGGAGCGGTAGCTGTCGCCGTCGCGGTTGTAGTCGCACAGTAGGTAGTCGCGCCCCGTCTGCTTGCACCGCCGGATCGTCAGCGGCTGGTCGACCGACGAGAGGAGGTCTTCGGTCAGGTCGGGTGCCAGGGAGATGATGTTGGTCAGGTGCTCGCCGGTTTGCTTCGGGTTGAGCCGCCGGAGGAGGTCGCTGTTGATTGCCCCCCGGGGGGTGGGGGTTAGTATGTGCTGGTGAGGGTTGGTTTGGTTGGAGGCTGAGCTGAGTGGGACTACTTACAGCGCCGAGTCGAATGGGTCTGCGGTCGCCATCTTGTGTGTGGTTTGTTGGGTGCGACTGTGGTTGAGCCCGGGTGAGGTTGGTAGATTAGATCTTGCGGGCTTGGGCTCGAATACGTTACGGCTTGAGGTTCGGCGTCGCGGGGTGTTCCAAGGCTGGAGCTGTTGTTGCGCTGTGGGGGAATGGCGGGGCCGCCTTCTAAAAGGCTCGTGCACGTTCAGGGGCAGTGACAAGGATCTGGGCGCCCTGTGGCCCGCCCTGTGGCCCGCCCTGTGGCAGAGCAGTGGGGCCATTGGAACTCTGTCCATTCCGTTGTTTCCATGCCGTGAAAGCTCACCTTCAAGCTTGTCAACCTACCGGCACTGGCACTGTTAAACACCCATTGTAATAACAGGTGGTGGCAATCCGATTTTTCCATGGTTGCCTATTCATTGTTAGAATACCACTATGGCACCCTCAAAGAATGTGCAGTCAACGTCTGCCAAAAACCACAGAAGTGAAGCTTCAGGAACGCGGCTCTTAGGTGATGATTTATTTACTTACTAGTCAATTTCATCAAAATAGTTACTAATAATAACCTAGATATCCTCTTGTATCTCTCGATACCCGGACTTATTCTAATACACCTTCTCGTCGCCCCCTACACTAAGGTCGAAGAATCCTTCAATATCCAAGCAACTCATGATGTGCTGGTCTACGGCGTGCCAACATCTGACGTCTACAACAGACTGTCCAGCACTTATGACCACTTCACCTTTCCAGGGGCCGTCCCTCGCACCTTTATAGGTCCTGTGCTTTTGGCTGGATTTGCCCAGCCTATTGTTGCCTTGGTTGGATTCCAACATGCCCAGCTAGTCGTGAGAGCCATCCTCGGCCTCTTCAACGCCGCCTGTCTACTCTTCTTCGCCCAGAATCTTAGGCGGGCATACGGTGCCGAAGTATCAAGATGGTATTTGCTACTCCAAGCCAGCCAGTTCCACGTCATCTTCTACGCCTCTCGGACACTGCCGAACATGTTTGCCTTTGGCCTGAGTACGCCCCCCCTTCCTACTCGCCTATCCATCCCACCATCGCCACACTAGCTAACACCCCCCCTCCAGCAACACTCGCCTTCTCCTTCCTCCTCCCCAACCCCCTCAACCCCAAATCCACCCCCCGCCGCCAACGCCTCTCTATCACCACCCTCGTCTTCGCAGCCGTCATCTTCCGCTCCGAAGTCGCCCTCCTCCTGATCACCACCGTGCTGCACCAGCTCCTCCAACCAACCCTCTCCCTCCACCGCGTCATCCGCCCCTTCACCATCTCCTTCCTCGCGGCCCTCACCATCTCCGTCCCAATCGACACCTACTTCTGGCAACCCCCCACCACCACCACCACCACCCCATCTGGCCCGAACTCACCGCCTTCCTCTACAACATCATCCACAACCACGCCTCCGCCTGGGGCACCTCCCCCTGGCACTGGTACTTCACCTCGGCCCTGCCGCGCCTGCTCCTCAACCCCACCACCTACCTCCTCCTCTTGCCCCACGCCCTCACCCACCCTGCCCTCCGCCGCGCCGCCACCGCACTCACCCTCCCCGCCACCCTCTTCGTCGCCATCTTCTCCGCCCAGCCCCACAAAGAAACCCGCTTCATTCTGTACGCCGTGCCACCCTTAACCGCCGCGGCCGCCCTCGCCGCGGCGCGGGTTTTCCGCAGGCGCGCCGGCAAGGGCGTGGGGCCGGCGCTGCTGGCGGCGGGGCTGGTGGTGTCGGTGGCGGGCGGGTTGGTGGCGAGTTGTGGGATGCTGGCGCTGTCGGCGCTGAATTATCCGGGCGGGGAGGCGTTGGGTTATGTGCGTGATGCTGTGGCTGGGGGAGTTGGTGGTAACGGTGGGGTTGGGGGGGTTGGGGTGGTGCCGGTGCATGCGGATGTGTTGGCGTGCATGACGGGGGTGACGCTTTTTGGGACGGGCACGGCTGCCACCGTTGGTTCTTCTTCTCCCGGGGCGGGTTTGGCAGGGGATGGGGAGGGGAGCGGGACAGTTGTGGTCAAGCAGCAGCAGCAGCAGGGTCGAAGGCAGGACGGGGTGCGGATTGTGGTGGACAAGACGGAAGACGATGAGGTGTTGGACAGCGTTGATTTCTGGAGCCAGTTTGACTACGTGCTGGTTGAGGATCGGCGTGTGGTTCTTGGTGGGCCGTGGGAAACCGTCGGGGTTGTCAAGGGGTATGGCGGGATTGAGATTGTTAAGCCGGGGCCTGGACAAGACGATGATTTCACTGACAAAAAAGCGTCCCGGGTCGTCGGTCTGGGGGAGACGGTTGCGCTATGGAAGAGAAAGGTCAGGGACTTGACCGGAGGATGGTGGGTTGGTCCGAGGATGGTGGAGAGGATATATATCCTGAGGCGGGTCAAGGAGGCACCGACAGCGCAGACGGCCGTCGAGGCGAAGTAGGCCTCGGTTGCTTGGGTTGGGTGTAAGCTTGTCTCGTTTCTCACGTTCCCATATTTAGACTTGTCTGTAAACTAGAATTCCTTCTCAGGGCGTGCAGTTTCCAATTTCGGTACTCACATCACACAAGGTTACCATGTGACTCGTTATGCAAATCAACCAACATTCCCCATTATATTAACGTAGACTACGAACTGCCTCCGCTCCGGAGGGTATCTACCAGTGGCAAAACCGCTACGAAGCCACAGGCGTTCAAGGAGCATTAGGGCCGCGAGGAACATAAGCTATGTGGAGATGTGAGAGGCTAGGGGCGAGGAAGGTAGGGGCGGGTCGCGTACGCCAGCTTTGTCTTTCAAGCTGCGAAGACCACCGTGATATGTCGATAGCCCGTTTTTTCCAGAGCCATTCGCGCCCATTCCCGTTCGCTCCCGGCCCAAGCCCGGTCACCCTCTGTAAGCGATCTCTCCACCCGAAGCTGGCATTCGATTTCTCAAACTGCCAAATCCGGGGGTTGACCGTGACGCGCTCCTCCCAGTAAATGCAATGTGTCCGCCCATGGTAGCAATCGCAAGCAATAAATGCCGAGAAAGGGCATTCAAGAAACCTAGGTCGCAGTGGCCAAAGGAGTGAAATCCGATCTCCTCGCTGCGCATCTCGGGCTCCGAGTTCGCCGAGATCGTCGCCTTGTTCCAGTTTTGACGTGTTGTCCGTACAGTTATCACCGCTTCCGGCAATCGATGGATGTATTACTCGTTTCCGGGGTTCAGGAGACGCCCGTATCGTTCAGTGGGGTTCCGTGTTTGACCCATTTGCCCGCGCGTGCTATCGTGTAGCACCATTCATCCCCAGCCCCAGCCTACGGCTCGGCTGTGTGGTGTTTGGTTGGTTATTTTGGCCCGGCGTTGTCGGCAACACCGCCAAGGTAAGGTACCGCGGAGCGTGGCGCACCGTAGCATTGCCAACAACTCAGACGCTTTGGGGATACAACCCGGCAGGCTACATTACTGTTAGTCCATTTCGGCTTAATGTCTTTTGTGTAGGATGGGAGACATACCGGGCTGTTGAGCATTTGGGCGCGCTTGTTCCTGCCTTTCTTGATGTGATTCTTGAGAGCATTCGAATCCAGAGGCTTGAGGAGCTCGAAGCTACACAGGAGCTCGGTAGACACTGACATGACAGCGCCCCAATTATCAAACTCTCCGCAGTACTGGAAGTTGTCAGCCGCCAACCTGGGGGGACGGTCGGTAGGTCGATACTCACATTCGGCGCACTAAACACGGTGACCAGGACTCGATCGGTGAAGAACTCATAGCCGTCCTCAACCACCATGTGAGCTCGGCACACTAGGTCGAAATCGTTGTTGGCGAGGAAATCGGTGATAACCTTCTTTCCAAAGCAGTAGCTGACGCCTCGTTCGTTGGCCTCCCAGTCCTGTTCCATATCAGCGGGGTCGGACCAGAGTAGGTCGTTCAAGAGCCCGTAGTCGGGGACATCTGTCGGGCGCGCAATGTTCCGGATGTCATCCATGTGACCGAGAGCTGGCGACAACCCCCCGTGAACGCAGAAAATCTTGGCGGCGACGATAGCGGCGATGGGGAGGCAGTTGAAGGTGTCGATGAAGGTCTTCCAGACCTTCACATTGCACCGCCGCTTGCATTCATCGTAGAAACCGTAGACGCGCGTGACGTTAGCGCACTCGTGGTTGCCACGCAAGAGAAAAAAGTTCTCGGGATACTTGAGCTTGTAGCAGAACAGGAGCAGGATGGTTTCGAGGGACTGCTTGCCGCGGTCCACGTAATCACCAAGGAACAGGTAGTTGGCCTTGGGAGGAAAGCCGCACATCTCAAACATGCGGATGAGGTCGGTGTACTGGCCGTGGACATCTCCGACGATCTTGACGGGGGCATCCAGTTCGAGAAGGGCCGGCTGCGAGAGGAGGACCTCCCGAGTACGGTGGCAGATGGCGGCGATCTCGGCGTTCTTGAGGCAGACGCTCTTGGTGACCTTGCCGGCATAGGCGGCATCGAGCAGGCGCTTAATGAAGTCGTCGAGGTCGATATCCTTGATATCACTCATCGCAACACCGGCAGCAGTCTCGTCCTTGGGAGATTCCTGTCCGGCGATGTCCAAGATCGGGTTGGGTGTATCCTCGCGCTTGACGAGAATGCTCTGCCCCGGTTGTTGCATGCCCAGGTCTGCGTTGGCAGCACCGGAGGGCGGCTGGTCCGAAACTTGATCTACCTCTCCGCTAGCTTGGGCGGCGGAGACATCATGGATCCCATGCTTCATGGACGCCGACTGGATAGGCGACGGCGGGGGAACATCTTCGGCAAGCGGAGAACCCATGGTGGCGGTGTCGACCGACGAAGGCGAGCCCGGCGAGGGAAGCGAGCTGGAACGGTTGGACCGGCCGTGCGGGGACCTGCCGCTCTTCCCGGGCTTGACCGAAGCCACCTCCGGTTTCTCGGGCGTATCGCCATTCGTCAGTATGGCAGAGCTCCTGGGGCTGTCCGTCTTGCCTGAGCCGGGGATCTTGGATCGCAGCGAGCGGAACGACCGGGACGAGTCTCTCGTGTCGGACCTGCTAAAGGAGGGGTAGGATTGGAGCGCGTCGTCGCCATTGCCGGAAGCCTTGGTAGACGCGGCGCCGGAATCCTTGGAGGTTTGGTTGCCCATGGTTTCTCGATGTCAGAGTTTGTAGCTCTGGGATGGAGAAGTCAACAGGGTGGACGGCGTGCGCGTGTCAGGTTTGTGGTACCGGCTGGGTCGCCTTTGAATACCAACACAGCCTACCGCTGCACCCGTCTCGAAGTTATTGTCTTTCTTTCGTGCCCCCTACGTCTTAGGGAGGGTGGTAAAAGTGCTCGAGGTCGAAGAGCAAGGTGGCGGCGGTGGAAGACCAGCGACCCGGTGAGTGTTCCGTTTTCAAAGATCCGCGAGCGCGCGCGGGGTGACGTTAGGTTGTTGTCGGGGTTATCAACGCCGGGGCGCCGCGTACGCTGGGTCGGAAATAACGGACGGACAAAGGTCGATGCAAAAGCGGGAGTCGGGACTGTTGGAGACCGGCGCGCGGCAGACTCCACGAGACTTGGTGATGTCAGCCTCGCGAACGGAATCGGGAAACGGAACAGCAAAACAACGGCGAGCGCAGACAAGATAACAAAAACCGCGTGGCAATGAAGGCCAATGGGTGATATCGAGGAGCAGCGCGCGAAAAGGAAAGAAATGTGGGGATTGCACCGAAGACGATGCTGTGGGAAAAAACAAACCTGCTTGCGGTTCGGCTGATAAGAGAGCGACCGAGAGCTAACACGCCAAGGCTGAAGGAGGAGCTTGATGCCAGGGGAATGAATGCCTTGAGTCGGCCGGTCGGTCGGTCGGTCGGTTTCCCGCTGTCGACTCAAAAAAGTGACGGTCGGGGTAGTCCGGGTAGTCGGGCAAGAGAAAGAAGCAGGCCGGCGAGTGGTAAAGTAGACGCGCGGTTCGCCCTCGTTGCAGAATCGCCACTGCTGGAGTTCGATTGATAGGGGGTTTTGATCGCCACGGCCGGGCGTGCCGGTCAGTGTGAAGGAGATATGCGACCTGGGTTCAGACGGAGAATGGATAAAAGCGAGGGTCCAAGGGTCTGTGAGCAGCGGTTGGTAGGATGGGTCAGGGAGATGAGGCTGATTGGCAAGCGTCACCCTCTCTCTCTATGTCAACGATTTTTTTTTGGTGAGTCTGGGGGAAAAACGGGCTGCCGTCGTCATCGGCTGCGGGATGAGCAAAGGGTTGGCGGGGCCTTCTGATACACTTGCACTTGTCCGAACACCTAGGTCGGTTGACCAGGGGTCTAACTCCAAGTTCTGTTCAGCAAAAGCGACGGCGATAAGCGGCGAGAATCGTCAAGGATTGGCGACAACAACATGCAAGATAGGTACTAGGTGACGGATGGCTGCTGCCTCTACAGGCTTCTTGACACACTTAAGAAGATGCAACCTGGAACGTCAAAGACGGCAGCTGCTTCCTTTCGACAATCGGTGACTTTGTTGGCAGCACGTGCCTCTTCTCCTGCTGGAGTCGAGGCGGTTGCCCACTGCACGGCACTCTTCTTGGCTAGCGCGCCCCGCACTCCAGCGTGCCTTGCACCTCACCTTGCGGAGCTTTCAGCGTCCAGAGCGGTCCATCCACGGACCAACAACAGGCACCAAATGGGAGGGAAAATGTCGATTTCACTCTGAAACTCTGAAACGAGATAGGTACATACATGTATGTATGTCCGCAGCAGGTGGCATCAAGGATATCAATGTCCCGCAGAAAAGCGAAATATACCAACTAAAGAGAGTGAAACAAAAATGGCGGGAGCGTCCCATCTCTCGGGCCTTGCCCTGCCTTGGCTGCGCCTGGTGAGACAGGAGCCGTCTTGGTCCTGCTGTGGACATTGAAGCAAAGCTGTCAATTCCCCGGAACACGGTATCCCCAATCGTCTCCAATATTCTGGACCCCCCATCTTGCGGTGGTGTCACAAACGTCGGCTTTGACACGAGAGGCTAGGTCGGGTCGACTACGAATTCCAACGACAAGTGGACGCAAAGAGAAGAAGGCAGGGTGGCATTTTAATCGGGTAGCACACTCGAGCAGCTTTGCGGGAGGCTGCCGATGGATGCGTCGCAATGCAACGCTCCCCGGGAGCAGAGCTCTTCACCGGGCGGGCGGTGGGGTCGAAAACCAGAACCAAGGGCAGCCCGAGCCGCTAGGGATTGTCAGACGTGCCAGCCTGTGTGACTTTTTCACCCTGGCTTGCCTCCCCGCGACGGCGCGTGTGTTTGACCACATGACCGCCTCTAAGGCCAGAATCTCAGGGAGCGGTGTGTGTGGGACAGACAGGATCCGTGATGAAAGAAAGAAATTTCTCCACGAGCGTTGATGATTCGATCTCCATCCCCAGGCGGCGGTCTCGCTTCCGAATTTGCGCATGCTGCGGCTGCAGGCCGCTGGGGGTCAGTGGGGGAGTCAGGCAGCTTGGATTGCAGCACCGATCGAATTGATCGAACCCGCATCCCACGCTGGATGCTGATTCGGACTGGCTCGGGCTTCTTCGGGCTGCCGAACAACATTCCGCCAGCGCATCCGGAAATCATTGATTCCGGCTTCGTGGCTCGAAAAACGCCGTCGCCGTTCATGAACGGGGTGAAACAGCTTTAAGTCGTCTCTTTTGTCGGCCCCTTTTTTTTCTTCTTTTTTTTTCCACCATAATATTCGGCGGGTTCCAACGGAATGAAACCTAGGCCGCCGTCGTTTCGACTTTTGTTTGGTAAGAAGGCAGGGGCGGCCGGCCGGCCTTCTCGACCTTGACCCGGCCGCAATTCCCGGTGACCGGGTCCGGAGCCGGAGCCCGGTCTTGCGGATGCGGATCGTGGTGGGTTTCGTGGAGGCCGAGTCTTGGCGATGCCGCCCACCGCCCCCGAGGGGTCCTGGCCTGGTGCCCACAATCCCGTCAACGTGGGAAAAAGGCGGATTTCCAAATATAGAAAATCTGCTCTCTGGCACCAACCAGTCACCAACAGCCCAAACGTGGCCCAGCCACCTCGGTGCATGGCCAGCCACACAGCACCAACCGAATTCCCCCACAGCATGCAAGGTGAGAATGAGGAGTCCACAGTGCTTGGTGGTGCGATCACGTTGAGACTGCAATGCCACCAAAGATTCCACGGCAACTTACCCATGTAGGTTGTTGGGTCCGAGACAGGACGCGTCGTTTTTTGCGTGGAATAGTGGATTTTGACTTCGTATTAACGCGGCTGTCTCAAGCGTGGTTTATCATCTGAGAATCAAAAACCGAGCTATGCTGAGGCTCAGCGTTGGGCGCTGTCGTCAGCGCGCCACAGCGAAAAGAAGCCGCAAGATAACCCCGCTCGGCCAAGCAACGCCTTCGACGCCAATCGCAAGGTTTTGCCAGCGGGCGCGCTGCGTGGGTGGTGGGCAGGTGGGTTCTGATCCCGCAGGTTTGTTTGCCTGCAGTGCTGGCTGCACTTACTCATGCAACCCCGCGAGCCCCGCAACAGCCCGACTGTGCACGTCGTGCTCGCACTGCTCGGAAACAAAAGACGCGTGGTTGCTGTGGCTGCCGCTCCAGTTCAACCTCATATGGTGGGGTGTTGTACATCTCAACGCCAATGAAAGAACTGAAATGGGGTTTTGCGAAAAAAGATCAGCCCGGCTTGAGTTCTTGGATCTGCGTCAACGCAGGAACCTGTGGGTTTGATCTGGCTCAAGCTGGGAAAGTTGACGCGGACGTCGGGCGAACTGCCTCGTCCACTTCATCCGAAGAAACGAGACGGGTCTGGTATTTCTGGTATTTGTGGTGGTTGACATTCTGGTCCTTGCATCAGAGCCGGCGACTGTGCTGGACGCAGGAAGACGACCCAACCCGCTTTGGTCACCTCAACCAACCGTTCAGCTCGGGCAGGACGGGAAGGGCAGGAAGGAAGCTGGGTGGTCGGGTGTTTGGAATCAACAATCAACATGGAGCCAGCAACGCGGAAGACCAAGGCAGCCATGCAGCAATGCTCCTGCTGTCGATCTGTAATTTTATCGCCCAAGCGAGTTCCGCGAGCTCTGCGCCCAAGAAAACCCAAAGTGACCCTTGTCGCATGATTATACCCTTTTTGAGTTAAACTCCTGCTGATGCTAGCGGTGAGGCTCAAGCCCAATTAACGGTGTTCCGCAGCGCCGGGCCATGCTGAAAAATCGCGAGATGATGGGGCTGGAAATGCTTGGCTTGGAGGCCTGGCGAGGGGGGCCGGGGTGTTGCACCGCAGCCTGCTGCTCGTGGGCCCGTGGCTGCTGCTTTTCTTCTTCGTCCCTCGTCCCGTTTGGTTGGTGACCGGGAAGTGGGTCCACCCATCGTCACCCGCAAGGATGCAGGCTGGGGATGGGGCACTGCGCCACTTGTCGGCCGAGAACACAGCCCTTCTGCGAACCACAATTGCTGCAAAACAAGACCCCCCTGTCAACTGTCAGCACGGGTTTGTTTTGGGTATTCGCCTGATGAGTTAGCAGCGGGCACTGCAGCAGCACAGCACTGCAAGCAGCCAGCAAGGCCAGGCCGGGTTGAGATTTTTATTTATCTCTAACCACCCGCCCGTACAACCGACCTGCTTCCCATATTCACCTATCTCTGGCTCGTCATCCTTTTTTCGAGTGGTCGGTTTCCCAGCGTCTGCAACACTCGTATCGTATCCTTCTCGACTCTTGGCCGAGACATTCCATTCTCGACGCTTGCAGCGACTTACGTCACCCCCCACCACTCCCCGCCAACCCCGAAAATACACAGCAACAAAATACCTGCCTAACCGGGCAGAAAACCGACAACCCCAACGAAACACCACAAAACACCACAGAACAAAACACACAATGGTCAACTTTGGGCGATTCGTGTGTGTGCTGGTGCCGTTCCTGCTGACGCTGGCATCCTTGATTGCCATGCTGATAGCAGGACTGTCGGGCCTCGCCGACAAGAGCCTCTACATGTTCCGCGTCAATGTGACGGACCTCTCGCTGTCGCCGGCCTCGGTATCGAGGATCCTGGACGGCACTGGCTTCAAGGCGCCGAGTTTCGACGATATTGACCTTCCCGACCTCTCCAAGATCGACATCCCGGACATCAACATCGGCAAGCGCCAGACCCAGACCGAAAACATCACGGCTGCCGACCTCGGCCTGTACGACCTCTACGACGTCAACGTCTGGAACTACTGCTACACTACCCAGAACGGCACGCGCCAATGCACCGGCGGCAAGTTCGACTGGGCCGCCACCGCGCTCAACACCACGACCGGCGACTTCAACAGCATGCTCACGGCTACCGGTCTAAACGTGACGCTACCCAAGGAGATCACCGACGCCGTCAAGGCCTTCGGCACCGTCTCCAAGTGGACCCAGGTCGTCTTCATCATCGCCTACGTGACGCTCGGCATCGAGCTCTTCTTCGGCCTCTTCGCCAACTGCTCGCGCGCCTTCTCGTGCGTGACTTGGCTCGTCGCCACGCTGGCCACCGTCGCGACGGGCGCCGCCGCCGGCCTCGCCACCGCCACCGCCGTCATCGTCGTCGGCGCCATGAAGGCCTCCGCCGAGATCTACGGCGTCCAGGCCGAGCTCAACACCCGCTTCCTCGCCACCGTGTGGATCGGCGTCGCCTTCGCCATCGCCGCGGGTCTCTTCTGGATGTTCACCATCTGCTGCTGCAAGCCCGACCACGGCTCCTCCCGCCGCAGCCGCGGCCGCGGCGAGGAGTCCGAGAAGTTCATCCCTAGCGGGCCGGGTTACCAGCGCCTCAGTGAGCCTGCCGGCTACCAGGGCGGCTATGCCCAGCCCTATGGCAACGCGCCCCAGGCTACGGGGGCTTATGAGCCGTACTCGCACGCTCGTGTTTAAATGTGGGGGTGACGGTTGGTGGTGATGGTGGAGTGGTGATAAGGAGGTGAAAATTGGGGGGGAAGCGTGGTGGATGGAACAGGTCACGGTTTACGAGCGGAGGCAACTTCTTGTTTGGCCCATTGACCCGTTTGTTAGCTTTTTTTCGGCTTTCTGTTTTCTTTTGATATTTTCAGCTGCATCTGTTCGGCGTTGGCGGTTCTTTTTTGGGAAGTCGGGAGACGAAAGCGGTGCTCTAGGCTTGGGAGGCTCACTTGTGGTGGGCGGCAGTTAGACGCCGATGGATGGCATCCTCGCTATGATACCCTACCGGGGTTTGATGACTAGAATAATGATTACCTTACGTTTCTCGCACTTGCTCTTCCCTTTTTGGAAATCGTGATGGCTGTTGTGATACCTGTTGGTTTGCTCAACCACAACATCCAAACCATCCATCGTCCCTGGATGCGTTTGCTGTTCGGCTGGTTGGTTGTCCAAAAGGCCCTTCAAACCTGTCAGTCACTGTGCTGTAAAGTCAACTTTGCATGATGCACTTCAGCCTCCAGGATCGTTGGTCCCCCGCCCGCCGCCCAGCTGGCCCCCGCGCCGCACTCGGGCAGCGCACCCGCATGTGCATGTTCGTGGCATATGCATCCAACATGGTGTGGCTGCGCGCTGCGCGCTGCGTGCGTGGGGGGGTGATGAGGCGAGCCCCCAGGCTGCATAACGCACCGTCGACCATACCGGAACTTCCCCCCATCACATTCCCGTCTGACTGCCAGCCTTCTCCTGGACTGGAACCAATCGGTTGAGCTGGTCGGTTGGAGGTGAGAGTAAACGGGCTAAACGAAGCGGGCGGTGGCGGGCTCCAATGGTGAAACTGCAGAAAGTGAAACACCACTTTTGGTGTCCCCTGAACTTGTCGAGGCTCACCTCATCTTGGTGGGTTGCCAAGGGTTTGGAAATCGGCGACCCCGTGGTCTGGCATTGTTACATTTGGATACCAGCATTCGAGCACACCACGTCCTTTTGTGTTTTGTCTGTGGCAATGTTGATCTCAACCTCTATCCCTTTCTTCGTAGGGGAGAGCTGTTGTAGATACAGGGTTAGGGTTTTTGCACAACGATGGGAGACAACCTTCAAAATGGGGTTCATGAGTCGAAATTCTCAACTGAACACCACGGATGAGAAAAGGCACAATCATGTTATAGCAGCACTTTAAGCCTCAAAATACATTACAGTAACAAATACTGAGAATAACTTGGAGAGAAAGCATATTTCGGCCGCGATGGCTCCGCAGGTATGAAAAGACCTAAATCGTGACTTTTGTTGTTTGACTCATTCAAAGTCGCTCCGGGAGGAGGGAACTCCCCAGAATAGAGACACAAGTCACTAACTTTTCTCAGAGCCGGGCCATCACACGGCTACAGCATAGCTATGCTCTCAGCCCCATAACTGCTCTTGCCTTGTACGAGGCCGGACCCGACCATGTCCTCCTCGCCGGCGAAGACACCTGGCTCAAGGTTTACGACGTCCAGTCCTCCCGTCTGCTTGGCCAGCTCCGGGTATTCTACTCTCAACCCATCCACGGCATCCACGTTTCCCAGCCCGACAACAGCAGCCCGAAAGAAGCCCAGCTGCTCATCTGGGGTGGACATTCAGTAACCCTCCTCCCCCCCAGCTCACTCCAAGCTCTCCTCGCCGACCAACCCCCGCCCCAACCCATCGAGTCCCACGCTCCAGACTGGATCTACGACGGCATAATCCTGCCCACAACCTCCAGCTCAAGCTCAGAAGTCACAGGCGCGCTAGTAACAGCGCACAACGAGATCCTCCCCTTCTCCACCCCCCGCAACGACACCACCAACGACACCACCACCACCAACAACAACAACAACCAACCCCCCCTCCAAACCCCACCCCTAACCTTCGGCCCCCTAACTTCCCCCTCCCGCCCCATCCTCTACTCCGCCAACCTCGCCCTCCTCGGCCCCGACACCCTCCTAGTCGCGGGCGGCACCGTGTTTGGCGAGATCATCGTGTGGAAATACCACCACGCCCGCACCAACGCTACCGCCACCACTGACAACACCAGTACGAGCGGCCAATGGGAGGTGCTGTTTGTGTTTACAGGGCACGAGGGGTCCGTTTTTGGGGTCAGTATCTCGCCTGATTTGGGCGGCGGGCGGAGGGTGTTGGCGAGTTGTAGTGATGATCGGACTTTGAGGGTTTGGGATATTTCAGAGGAAGAAGAGGGGGAGAGTCTACGGTCTGGGGATGGTGATGGGGAGGAGGCAGTGGTGGGGGGGTTGGATGGGGCGAGAGAGACCGGGTTTGGTGGTGAGACTGGCAATTCGGAGGTGAAGAGGGGGAATGAGCGGGATTCGGCTAGGTGTGTGGCTGTTGTGATGGGGCATGTCTCGAGGATTTGGCATGTTAAGTTTGGGAGGGGGTCGGTGGCCTCGGGGGTTGTGGAGGTTTATTCGTTTGGGGAGGATTGCTCACGGCAGAAGTGGGAGCTGGACTTGGACCTAGACCGGTGGAATGCGGTCAAGTCGGGGGCTGGAGGGAAGGTAGGCACGCTCCGGCATTGTGGCGCGAGTACGTGCCATAGTGGGAAGAATATTTGGTCTGCCGATGTGTTGCGTAGGGGAGAAGATGAACCCCTGGCGGCGACCGGCGGAGCCGATGGCAAGATTGTCATCGCGGGGAAGATTCGGGGGGCTCCTACAGGTCTCGGCACATACGAAGACCTAGATCTCAGCTTCAACTTCGACGACGTACTGCGGCACCTACGAGGCAGTACAAAATCTATGTCTGAACCCCAGACCGCAAAGAACACCAAGCACGCCTTCCAACGGTATGCCTTATTGTCGGACACAGCGATGGTAGTCACAGCCTCTGGGAGGCTATTTCTCGCGACAATGGGAAGCCCTCTCGTCTGGGAAGAAGTCGCCGTTCCTGAAGCTATCGTTGCTGATCTTAAACCATACAACGTCGTCAAGAGTCCGGCAAGGGACATGGCTGTCATCGGCAGCGCAAGCGGCAAGGTTTACTTGTTCCGGCAAGGAGGAGTTTGCGAAATAGCCAGTCTTCCAGAAAAGATATCAGACATCATCCTACTCGACACTCCCAACCGTGCTACCAACGAGCTACCGTGGTCTGTCCTCATCAACATTCTTGGCTCCGACCACGCCATTCTCTTACACTTCGACCCATCTACCAACACCTCCACGATAGACAGCCGCAAAGTCCGGCTCGCAGAACACTACATCGTCACCGCAGCCACCTTTTGCGAAGACACGCTCATTCTCGGCTCGCGCACCGGTTCCCTAACGGTCTATGGTACCAACCCTGACACAGGCGACTTCACGCCCCTATTTTCCCGAAAAGACTGCAAAACAAAAGACGGAATCACTTCCATTGTGCCCATTCCAGGGACCACCTCTGGCCAACCCTCCTTCTTGGCTACCTGCCGTGATGGCAAATACCGCATTTACACTCTCGTCACCTTGACATCCTCGCCTAGTTTAAACCTCCAGCACGAGATCTCTCCACCGCTTAACATTCTCGAGGCGGCCTTTTTCACCACTCCACCCCCATATCAATCTAACGACTCCTCATCACCGAAACCAAAGTCAGAATTGATCCTCTATGGATTTTACGGCCCAAACTTCCTCACCTACAACGACTCGACCCGCACAATTCTCTCTAGCACGCCATGCGGCGGCGCCCACCGACCCTTCACAACCATCTCTTGCCCTTACGACCCAGGCCAGATGCGTTTCGTCTTCTCCAAGGCAGGAACGTTGCGCGTCGTCTCACAGAGCGCCGAACCCGAGCGGGTGTTGAAGGCTGGTGGGCACGGGAGGGAGATCAAGAGCGTATCCGCCACCCTCCTCCCATCGCCTCCTACCTCCTCCTTCTTATCCAACGACCCTCACAAGAAACCAGCAGAGCCAGCCAGCTCCCTGGTTGCAACCGCGGCAGAAGATACCTCCATCCGCATCTGGCGCCACGAATCCTCCCCCACAACCTCCACCAAAATGACCTGCCTCGCCATAATCCAAGGCCATTCCGCCGGCATCCAATCCCTCCGCTTCTTCACCCCCCCACCCCCATCCCCACCCTCACACTCACCCTCACAACCCTCCTCCTCCCCTACCACCACCACCACCCCCTCCCCTCCCAACCCCACCTCAACAACCTACCTCCTCAGCAGCGCCGGCAGCGAAGAGCTCTTCGTCTGGCGCCTCTCGCACGACCTGGCCTCCGCGCGCTACGACGCGCTGGCCGTCGTGCGCGAGGCGTCGTGGTCCGACAACGCCCACGACCAGGCGGCCACGCCGGACAAGGACCTGCGCATCACCGACTTTGACGTCGCGGGCTGGGGGTCCGCGGGTGGCGGTGGCGGTGGCGGTGGTGGGGGGAGCGATGGTGGGGGGATGGCTGGGAGGATGGCGGTCACGATGGCGCTTTCCGATTCGAGTGTGAGGGCGTATGTGTACTCGCCTCCTTCGTTGGAAGGGGGTGGTTCTTCCGGTGGTGGTGATGGTGGTGGGAAGTTTGAGTTGCTGGCTAGGGGCCGGTACACCGGGGCGTGTCCGACGCAGGTGCGGTATCTGAAGGTGGATGGCAGCGCCGGGGAGGTGCATGTGCTGACGGCGTTTACGGACGGGCATGTGGCTGTTTGGAGGGCAACGACGCACGGTGGTGCGGCTAGCGGGTTTGAGATGGTGCTGGTGGTGCGGCTGCACCAGAGTAGTGTCAAGAGCCTGGATCTAGCGGTGGAGGGGGAGGGGAGGTGGTTGGTCGCGACGGGCGGGGATGATAACGCGCTTGGGTTCCTAGATCTAGCGTGGGATGCGGATAAGGGGAGGTATGTCGTGGTTGGGAGGTACAGAGTCAAGGATGCGCATGCGGCGGCGGTCACTGGGCTTTCTGTGGTCAAGACGGAGACTGGCGTGACAGAAGTGGCGACGGCTAGCAACGACCAGAGGGTTAAGCTTTGGCGGGCGGAAAGGAAGGCCACTAAGGGGATACGGGTTACTATGCTGGACAACCGGTACAGCTCGGTGGCTGACGCGGGAGATCTAGAGCTCATCGCTCCCGGGAAACTGATGGTTGGTGGCGTCGGGATGGAGGGATGGGATGTCTCGACAGGTAGCATGGTAGGGTAGGTAAAAAGGACGGACATGGAGATAAACGGCGGCAGTAGATGAGATATGCTTTTTACCATCTACTTTGTTATTATAGACGAAACATGCCCACCTCGCGCCCGCTAGTTAACAACCGATGAAACCGAGCAACCGAGCAACACCAAAAGCACCTTCACCAAGAAACCAAAAAAAAAAAAAAAACCATACCATCCGCCGCCCGCAAGGATGATCAGAAGGCCTACTCCTTTTCGTCCCTATACCGCAGTGGCTTCTGCCTCTTCCTCGCCGATCTATCCACTACATCATCGTCGTCATCGTCACCAGTGTCCCTCTGACTGCCGCGTGTGCTGCCTCTGCTCCCTCTGCTCCCTGCCACCGAACCCGAGTCACTCATCGGCTGGAACATATTCTGACTATACAAGCCTGACGCATCCGCGACGCTACCGCCGCCGTTCGCGTCTTCTGCCTCGGCCTCTGCGCCTCTGAGCCTCCGCCCTGCCCCCGAGCCGGGGACCATGCTGCGGGAATTGTTCCTGGGCGTCGAGACAGCGCGCTTCTCCGTCTTCTTCGGTGTTGTTGACTCGGCGGCCTGGCCCTTCTTAGGGGTAGACTTGTCCGTGTCGTTATTGAGGCTGCTGAAGCTGCTCTGGCTCGCGTGGGCAGACGCTTTGTGACCTGGCTTGTGCGCACCCGTCGGGCGATGTTTCGGCTTACGACCAGCGCCGGGACGAGCGCCACCGCGCTTGGACACTTTCTTGATGGGTTCTGCGGGCACCGACCCGCCGTCGGACCCCGAAAAACTCTGGCCTGGGTTGAGCATGGCCGAGTAGGAGCGTTTCAAGACCCGGCGCCGGGTCGGCGTGGCGGGTTGAACACTCTCGCCTTTGATGGTGTTGCTCTCGGTGCGGAGCTGCGAGCCTGGGCTGACATCGTCGGCCTCAGCCTCAGCCGGGGTAGGCTGCTGGGCCTGCTTCTTCTTCCGGCCAGCTCCTGGCCGCCTACCGCCTCGTTTTTTGCGTCGTTTGGGGCCATGGTCGGACCAGTCGTCGCCTACGTCGTCGTCATCTACCACAGGTACGTCGCCAAACCATGGGTCCTCCTCGTCGCTGCGTGCGTCAGCAGCAAAACCAACGCCTTCGCCGTTCGCCTTGGACGTTGTCTTGCGTGCGGTGGGGCGTTGGGTGTTGTTCTTGCGCTTTTGTGTGGCACTCTTGTCGCTGCTTCCCCCCGCCTTCTCGTTGTTGCGTTCGACGAGTTTCTTTGTGAGGTTGGGGAAGTTGTCACCGTAATTGAAGAACAGCTCCTCGCCTGCTTTGATGTCCCGAATGGCCAGGAATTTGATGCGGAACTCATGATTGACATACATAATCCTAGGCATAATGTTGCAGTTGCCGGAGGCGTGGTTGATGTAGCGGCTGAGGTTGCCATACATGGCAGCATCAACCCAGATACCCTCTTGTTCAAGCAGGGTAAACAGGTATGAAACCTTGTTATCTTCGTCAAAGACGTCGCCCCGACGATGTTCGCGACGTACGCCCTCATCGTGGCTAATAAGCTCGCCGGTGTACTCGATGACGAACTCGTCTTGGGCGATATCTTCGGCGGCGAAGAGACCATAGCCGCATGCCTCGAGCTGAGACTTGCCGAGCAAGACCGCCTTTGGCGCTCCACGTTGCATGGCAACGTTTTGGCATCCAGTGGAGTGAAGTTGGTCGTCGTATGCATTCTCCGGGTCGGCTCTCTCCCTAGCGCCGCAACCCTTACAGAGCATAGGGTCGCACTCACGGTTGAGCTGTATACATATGCAAGGTTTCCCTTCCTTTTGCCGCTGGAGACATGTCTTGCCGGACGAGTGGCAGGCGCATCCAGTGAACTTCAGGGCGCACTCCTCTGCAGTGCAGAGACAGAACCGCTCACAAAGGACTGGGTGGGAGCCTGCCGACGCGCAAGGGCAGCCGTTTGCTGCGGTACAGGGTCCGTCGTGGTGGCACGGCGCGAAGAGTTCCCGTACGGCGTGTTCGTGGGTAATGGTGGCATCCTGCCAATCGCCCAAGAGTTGCTTCTTCTTGCGGTCGTACCATGGTATCGCCTTGGGCTTGGTTTGTTCGGACCGGGGCTCGACGGGAGGCAGGGTTAGGTTTAACTCCTGAAGCTTGCGGTGAACATCCCAGCAGTAGCGCCCGAGCACGGCGGCGACAAAGCACTCGGCTGTCAGGGTCGGACTGTAGCCAATGGATGCGAATACCCCTTCGAGCACGCTCACATCCTCTTCGGACCAAGGTTCAACTTCCTGGTCGGGATCCCCGGTGTTGTAGCTTCGGTAGCACTGGTTCCTGCATGGTTGATGCGCCGGCCTCTGGGCTGCACCGTTGGCCTGGCCGGTTTTCTGGGCCTCGAGTTGCGCTGCCCACTTGTTCCTGAGGGTCGGGGCGAGCCCTCCGATCTCTTCAAGCGAGAAGCACCGCTTCTGATTATCTCGCTCGATTTCGCCATGCTCACAGTCGTGGCTGAAGCAGATGAGACAACCGAGGATAGAGTAACTCCCCAACGATTCCCCGATCTTGGACATCAAGTCCTCATCCTCAAGCTTTTGCGAGCTCGGTCCGTCCTTTGCCCTCTTGTTGTCCAAGATGGGTTCGACGGACTTGTCCAGCATCAAAATGTCGCGCAGGGCGACACGCCTGTAGGTCTTCTTATCATTGAACACGCGGTCAAAGGCCTCGGTAAAAAGCTTTGCTGCCCGGGCCGCGTGGGGTGAGCCGATGCCTTCGCTGTGTGAGTCGAGCAAGGTCGATTTTTGCTGCGGCGTGATGGCGTCTTCGTTTTGGGATTGGTTTGCCATGTAGCGGATAAGCGTGGATTTTGTGCAGCCATCGATGGCCAGCTTGCGGAGCCATGGGTCGAGATACGGGGCAAGGGTCGCTGCATATTCATTCTGCGCCCTCTTTGCCAGCTTCTGTGCCCGATTCTGAGGCTGGAAACCAGATTGGTTGTCGAGGCTCTCGAGGTCCCTAAGCCAATTGCTGTATTTTTGTTCCTCCTCCGAATTCGGGTCGACGTCGCGAAGATGAGGGACGAAGTTTAGCATCGAGTTTGGCGCGAGAATATTCTTGCGGATTTCCACGTGGTGGAATCGGTAGCCCGGGACGGGTTCCTTGTTGGGTTTGATACAGAGGACAGGGACCAGAGCGCGGCGCCCGTTGCCCCTTGATTTGCCATGTTCTCCGCTGTGTTGCTACGGTGGGTTAGCATTCTCAACGGCTTAGGAGGGTCTTGCGGCTCGCGTGACCACTTGCCTTGAACTTGACACCCATGGTCTCTGTCTTCGAAGGCAGTGACGCAGAGGGGTCGAGCGCTATTGATTGCATACTGGCAAAATGGTCGACTTTGCTGAAATGGCTGGGCTGGCGAGCCTTTTTCTCGGCCTCTTCGAGGACATAATCGACGAGGCGCGCATGGCCGTGGCCGACTTGCTCTGATAGCTCGACCAGGGCGCTCGTTATCTTGTCAACTGTCCAAGCCACCCTCTTCGGCGTCTGCATGTTGGGCGTCTGGTGGCCTCGGGACAGTCGGGTGGAGGGTTGCGGGGTAGGAGGTTGTTGGTGGGCGGTGGACTTGATGCTAGGCGGAGGAGATTGCGAGTCGCGCACTTCATCGCGGACAGAAAAGCGGGCGGCCCGTGACGGAGTGTCATCGCTGGCTCGTGCGGACCTGCGAACAGGTGACGCATCGGGGGTTCGTCTCTTCGATGCGACCGACAAGGGGCTCCGTGTTCTGTCAGGCTTCGCAGCCAAAGAGCCATTACGCAACTGCGGCTTCGATGCCGATAAAAATGACCGTGATGCTTGAACAGGCTCGTCATCTGGAGAATTGGCCGAGACTTGGCGGCTGGCCACGACCACGACTTCGTCGCCAGTCAAACAGCTCTCGGATGACGACGTCTCCATAGTCAAATCGACAACATCGCCGAGAATAGAAGCCATGGTCCTTTTCGCATATCCTGTTATTCCCTACCCTTATATGTATTGTCTGAACCAGGCACGCAATCAATCCCCTTGCCACCTCTACTCTTCTATTTTTTTTCGGGTCGAACGAGGATCTGCACAGGCTCGATCGAGGAAGGCAAACGCTGGGTTCGGATGGTTTGATGGTTATGCCTTACCGGCAACTAGTTTCGCGCATGGTTTCGGAGGTTGTCGTAGTATGAGGCAATGCCAAGTCGGCAGCTGGCGACTTGCGGCGAGTGGTTGAGGAGCAGGTGGATGGGACTCGGGCTTCGCTGAGATCGCCGTGAACCTCAATTGCAACCAAGACGCGGTGTTGAAGGGACGCGATTTCTTGGCCGTACGAGCTCCTTGCCAGCGCACGAGCCATATATCCACTCCAAGGATGTCAGCAAGCATAGAGGTATGTATGTAATATGTAATATACCGTATACGGTAATTCCCGTCCCTCGTCCCTATCGATCCAAGAAGAGCCAACTGCCAAGAAGAAAGAAAGGATTGCAAACGCACAAACTGTTGAGATAACTACCCAATAACTCGCGATTAAAGGATAGCCAACTAAAACCGAGGATGCACATTGTTGAGTATCGATGGCACAAGCTAAGGGACCGCCCACAATCGTCAATCTCGAGTGTCAATTCCCTGTCACTGTCAAAGTCATCAAGGTACAAATCCACCGAGACGCACGTGCCTGGACCTATCATGTCTCTCTCGCATTCATTCCCTCCCCACTGAGCTGCACAGCCCACCATGAGACAGGCGTGGTTGCACGGCGACGTCATTTAGCGAGCGTCGCATAAAACAAACCCAGTCAACCCAGTTACCGCCTGATCCGTCTCATTTGATGCCACCTCCCGTCGCAACAACCACCCTCGCTCCCTTTGTTTCGAAAACGCCAGACAGACTGGGAACACTACAAAGCTTGAATGCCACCCGCTGCTCCTCCGACCTCTCCATCGTGCCAACGCAATTGAACCTACCTCGGTCACCCAGCAACGTCCACATCGCCCAAACCAAGACCCCCTTCCCCAGTCACCACCCTTTGCGCAATCGCCATGCATCGCACATACTCTATGCGCGCTACGCGCGCTCCGACTGCCTCCCAGATTCAGGTAGGGAACGGCCTCTATTATGTGCGATTGACGAACCCAATCTCTAACCGGGGGTGTACACAGAACCCGCCACCGCCACCGTCTACCACCAAGTCTGGCCGTCTCTTTGGCCGGGGAGGATTGGGTGAGTTATGCCTGGGGGAGACGACTTACCCAGGGTTGGATGTTAACAAGTGGTTCATGCAGGACATGCCCTCCGCCGAAACGCCGCCGGTGCCTTCGGGCCTGACCTCGCCAAGAAGCTGTCCCAACTCGTTAAGATGGAGAAGAACGTCATGCGAAGTCTGGAACTAGTGGCCAAGGAACGGATGGAGGTTGCCGTATGTGATCACCGGCCGTGTTGCTGTCTCGAAAACCCGCTAATACATACTGCAGCAACAACTGTCAATTTGGGGCGAAGCCGGCGACGAGGATGTTTCGGACGTTACAGACAAACTGGGCGTGTTGCTATATGAAATAGGCGAGCTCGAAGACCAATACGTCGACCGATATGACCAGTACCGCGTCACCATGAAGAGCATCAGGAATATTGAAGCGTCGGTACAGCCTAGCAGGGACAGTAAGTGCTGTTGAATAGGGGGTCGAGAGATCACGGGGATGCTGACATACGGCCAGGGAAACAAAAGATCACGGACCAAATCGCCCAATTGAAATACAAGGAGCCCAACTCGCCGAAAATCGTCGTCCTCGAACAAGAACTCGTCCGCGCCGAGGCCGAATCCCTGGTCGCCGAAGCCCAGCTGTCCAACATCACGCGCGAGAAGGTCAAGGCGGCATACTCCTACCAATTCGACGCCCTGCGCGAGCACTGCGAAAAGGTAGCCATCATCGCGGGCTACGGAAAACACCTCCTGGAGCTGATCGACGACACACCCGTGACCCCCGGCGAGACACGGCCGGCCTACGACGGCTACGAGGCCAGCAAGGCCATCATCCAGGACTGCGAGGACTCGCTCACCAACTGGATCACGCAGAACGCGGCCGTGTCGTCCAAGCTCTCGACCCGGGCGCGCACCCTGTCGCAGCGCCGCCGCAACAACATCAAGGCCCGCACCGAGGGCCAGCAGATGCACGGCCACGACCTGTCCGCGCAGGACGCCCCGCTCAACGACCGCGACTCGTGGGTGCCCGCGGGGCAGCACGAGTACGCGGAGGACGAGGACGAGGACGGCGAGGAGGAGGATCTGGATGCGCCCAGCCATTCCGCCGTGGATACCGAGGCGAGCTTGAACGGCGAGCACCGCGGGCGGAATCACGACCCCGTCATTGCTTAGCATGCGCTATGACTGGTGTGTTGACCGGCTCGTGTTACTGGGGCGTTGCTTTGTTTTTTTTACTAGGATTGGATCTTTTTCGGCTAGGACACGGCGATGGAGTGGCAGTTTTGGGGAAAACGGGGGGATGGGATGGTTCATTTCTAGGAGGTTGGCAGGCAAGCTGGATTTATTGCGAGAGACAAGCCCTTCCATGAGGACCGGACCGTTTACGCGTAATAGGTAATGAATAACGGGCAATGGATGGTGTGATGATATACCGAGAGGGGATCTAGCGAGTACAAGAGAGGGTTGGGTTTGCCCAGTAGTGTGATTCCCGGACCGGTGTATTTATGCTTTGTGGGGGTTATTCCGGCTTGACTTTATTTGCCGTTGAATGCCTCTACTCTGTTCATATAAGAGATCCCTTTCTCGCTCATGCCGTTGAAAAATGATCATTTTCTAGTAGCGAAGTGATTCCCCCATCAGGCAGAAAATAAGTTTCATTCAAAATGGAAAAATTTTCAGTGAGCCGGCTCATGATAAATATGATGAAAGCTTGCCTCATGAATCATTTTTGAAATATATGAGTTCAAGGCCTTGAAATAATAACTGTCATGAATCGAAATTTGTTGCATTGTCAGCCACCGTTGGCCATCAACCGCGCAGAGGGGATGCAGTGAGATGCAAACGTCTGGACCATCTGAGCGCTTTTGAGGCGTGCCAAGATGGACTGGACGTTTGCACTAGGGACACAGCGGTATCTTCTCAACTTTATTAAGGTATCCTGCCCCGCAACCAGCCCACACCACCAAACTGTGCCCCATCCACGGAGTGCACGGGTGCATCTCCTGCAACCACTCCAAGACTGCACCAGTGCCTGAGCTCAGACATATACCCTCTTGGTAACTTGATGCTCAGGGAACGAACCTTAATGAACGGATCCGCATCACTGACCTATAGGCGATGAGTCAATGAAGAGGTACCTGCGAAAACGGCCGTGGTTCATCTTGACTGGTACATGTACCTACGTAGTAATTCCTCCCTCCTTTTCTTCCACTTAGCAGAAAAAAAACACAACGAAATCGAGCCTACAACTCACAAATTTCGTGTCAAGAACCTGCACACTTTCACTCACTTATAACAAACACAACTCAACACATTCATCATGGTGAAAGCCGGCACCTCTCAACACGGCTTCACGTCCCCAATCCAAGACCCAGAGGGCAGGGAAGAAGCCTACAACTTCCTCGGCTCTCTCTTGGACAAGAACCTCCGTGTCACCACCACGGATTCCCGCATGTTCTGGGGCCGCTTCAGGTGCTCCGACCCTGTAAGTGCTTCATATCCCCCCACCCTCTTGCCTCTCCCCATCCCACCTCAACCCAACCCAACTCAACACACAACCAACCAACCCCCACCACAGGACAGCAACATCGTCCTCCAGCACACCTACGAGTACCGTCAGCCCACCTCAACAAGACAAACCGACACGTCCCATCCCCACGTCACCATCGTCTCACCCTCACTCGAGTCGATGGGCCTAGGCGGGGACGAGAACCACGACATCACGCAGTCCCTCCAAGCCGCCGCCGCCGCCCAGGCCAGCGCCAACATCAGCGACAGCGGCAGCGGCAGCGGCAGCGGCAGCGGCGGCAAGGGCAAGGAGAAGGCGAGCGGCAAGGACGAGGCGAAGAAGGACGAGATGATCTCGCGGTACCTGGGCCTGGTGGTGATCCCGGGCAAGTTCGTCGCCAAGATCGAGGAGGAGCAGTTTGCCAGCCAGGTGCGTGGGCGCAAGCTGACCGTGGTGCCGCCTGCGGCGGGGTCGGGGTCGGGGTCTGGGTCTGGGTCTGGATCTGGATCTGCGTCTGCGTCTGCGTCCGCGTGAAGGGAGGGGGTGTTGGGGGGGGGTTGTGGTTTATGGTTGATGTCTGTGCTGTGTGCTGTGCGCTGTGCTGGGATTGGGGCTGGCGGGAATGAGATATGAGCGATGAGTGATGAGGGGTGGTTAGATTGTTTGACTGGTTTTGTTTTACTAGATTGGCGATTGAGAAGAGGCTTGTGGGTAATGGGGGGCATTGGTACATGTAATTCACATGATAGCTAATTAGCGAATATAAACCGATTAAAATAATAGTAATAGTAAATTACCCAAGTAAAGACAGCTCGGATAACTTTCGTTTCATTCCTACAATCGAGCATCTACACTTTCTTAGTGGGGCTCACCTTGGTGGTGAGTTTGCTATAGGCTTTCGGAGAATAAAATAGGTACCTACACTAAACCAAACTGGGGAGGTATCGCAGGCAGCCAAGCAGGGTTCTCAAGCATGCAGTCATCGGATTGCATGAACAACTCTTTCCCTTTCCCATCTCGACTTTTTTTTTTGACTTATCCATCCTAAAGTCCCTTCTCGGGTTTTGAAACTGGATCTACCAAAATATGGTTCTGCTTCTCCCCCAAAAATACCGATGAAGGGTTCAATAAAGGGCAGTGTTCTTTTCCCTATTTCGGTGGCCCGCACACGGTCCCTTGAGCCCCTCTATCCCGCTCGGGCAAAGTGCATGGACTGCATCACCAAAAAGTGAGGTCATCATCGGCAACTTCACCGAGTCCCAAGCATCATGGGTGTTCAGGGCCTTTGGACTGTCGCACAGCCCTGCGCACGGCCGACGAACCTCTCCACCCTCAACCAGAAGCGCCTTGCCATCGATGCTTCCATCTGGATCTACCAGTTTCTGAAAGCAGTCCGCGACAAGGAAGGCAACGCCCTCCGCAATAGCCATGTCGTCGGTTTCTTCCGCCGCATCTGCAAGCTCCTGTGGCACGGCGTAAAGCCCGTATTCGTCTTCGATGGTGGCGCTCCGGCTCTGAAACGGGCCACCTTGCAGGGTCGGAGGAGAAAACGCGAGGGCCGCCGTGAGGATGCCGCCCGAACGGCAGGGAAGCTACTTGCCGTGCAAATGCAGCGCATGGCCGAGGATGAGGAGGAAAAGCGCAGGAAACGTGCAGATGCTGCTGCGGCTGGGGAGGTTGAGGAGGAGCAGGAGCAGCTCCCTAGCATGGACCAGATCGTGTACGCCGATGAGCTCGGCATGTCAAAGCAGGAACGTCAGAAGAACAGAAAGTTCCATAAGAAGGACGCCTATCACCTCCCGGAACTGCACAATGGCATCGAAGGCATGGGCAAGCCGAACGATCCCCGCATCATGAGCATCGATGAGTTGGAGGAGTACGCGAGGCAGTTCAACGACGGCGAGGACATTAATCTCTACGACTTTAGCAAGATCGACTTTGACGGAGAGTTCTTCAAGAGTCTGCCGCCCGCTGACCGCTACAATATCCTCAATGCTGCCAGAATCCGTAGCCGCCTGAGGATGGGCTTGAGCAAAGACCAGCTCGACGGCATGTTTCCCGACAGGATGGCCTTCTCGAGGTTCCAGATCGAGCGAGTCAGAGAGAGAAACCATCTTACGCAACGCCTAATGTACGAGATGGGCATGACTGGCACCGACTTGACCATGGCTGTGAACCGTGTCGCAGGTGACAGGACTCGCGAGTACATCCTCGTGAAGAACGAAGGGGCCGAAGGAGGCTGGGCACTGGGAGTCGTCAGCAAAGACAAGGACAGAGGCCAGATTCACAAGCCCATTGATGTTGATGCCTTGGAGTTTCAGTACCAGGGACAAAACGACGAAGACGACTGGGAAGATGAAGACTTCGAGGATGTTCCGATCGAGGGTCTGAATAGGCTACCCAAGATCAGGGCTAACGAGGTAGAGGAGTCCCTCTTTGTTGAAAACGAATCCAACCTATTTAGGGACGATGCTCTTCAGGGCGACGAGGATGAGGACCTCAACCGAGCTATTGCGCTGTCACTGCAGAACCAGCACAATATCGGCAAAGGGGATGACGATGGTGGAAATGAGAATCTATATGAGGATCTAGATGAGGAATCCGAGGACGCACCGGCCCCTGAATGGAAACAAAAGGCAGCCGAGGCCCCCAAGCCTATCGTCAGCGCCAGCGGGCGGATGGTGGCCCATATCGTAAACAACCGAGCGAGTGCTGCTGTTCCCAGGCGCCGGGACAGCGAAAGCAGCGACAGCGATGTCGATCTACAGTCTGCTTTAGCAGCTGCGAGGGCAAAGAAGCCAAAAGTGCAGCCAGCCAAAGCACCAGTCCCGGCACCTACCAAACCTAACGTAAAGAACCCATTTGATGGGCCTCTTCCATTCGAAAAGCTTAATTGGCAAAGTGCTTTTGGAGGCAGGCTTGTCCCCTCCTCTAGCGAGAAACCTAAGGAGGATCAAAAACGCCGAGAAGTCGAAACGGGTGATCTTGAAGCCGCCTCTGATGAAGAGGCTGGAGGGTTCGAAAAAGAGCCCTCCAGGGACGAGGGTATCGCTGGGGGAAACAACAAGCCACGCCCACTACCTCCATGGCTCACAGATGACACCGATATCCGGGAATCTGTGAGGAAGCAGCAGGCGTTGGAGATGCGAATGGTTGAGGAGGATGAAGAGCTGGACGACCTGAGGTTTGGTCAAGGTGACGTTATCGAAATCGAGTCCTCGAGCGATGATGAAAGCGATATTGAGATCGTAGATGCGCCACCCCCCGTCGAACAACCTCCCGTTAAGGAGCCAGCAGTTGGTCTCCTTTCGTTAGAGGACAATGTTCCCCAAGAGACTAGCCAGGTTTTGGTTGAACATGAATTCATCGACTCTACCACTGGTGCCGACAGAAGAACCCGAGAACCTTCAGATACGGGCCAAGAGGCCCAGGACCAGCCGATTGAGCCGATTGCGGATGAGCCGGAAGATGAAGAAATGGAATTCGAGGATGTGATTGTGCCCGCCGAACCAGAACACGCGGTTGAAATGCCTGTTGACGATGCTCCCATGTCAGAAGAGGCTCGCATTGAAGCAGAGCTTTTTGGCGACGGTACCCCTCCCCCGGCACAACAAATAAGAACCGAAGGATTAGCAGTACCTCATGAGGGCTCTCCCATCGACCCAGACGCCCCCGGTCCTGAGGAGTTCGAGGATTTCAGTGATCCCGAGGAGGAAGAACTTCTCGCGCAGATGGCCGAGGAGGCTGAAGAACATGCCCGGTTTGCGAGCCAACTCAACAACAAATCCCAGCGCGAGAACCAGCAAGCCTATGAACAAGAACTACGGGCGCTCCGTACCCAACAAAAGAAGGATCGGCGTGACGCAGACGAAGTCACCCAGGTCATGGTGACCGAATGCCAGGCTCTCCTCACCCTCTTCGGCATCCCGTACATCACCGCTCCCATGGAAGCCGAAGCGCAATGCGCCGAGCTCGTGCACCTCAACCTCGTCGACGGCATCGTGACCGACGACTCAGACACCTTCCTCTTCGGCGGCACGCGCGTCTACAAGAACATGTTCAACGGCAACAAGTACGTCGAATGCTATCTCGCCAAGGACCTCGAAACCGAGCTCTCCCTCTCGCGCGAGCAGCTCATCGCCCTCGCCCAGCTCCTCGGCTCCGACTACACCGAAGGCCTGCCCGGCGTCGGCCCCGTCACCGCCCTCGAGATCCTCTCGGAATTCCCCGGCAAAGACGGCCTCTCCGAGTTCCGCGACTGGTGGCAGGACATCCAGAACCGCGGCCGCCCCAAGGAAGCCGACGCCGCCTCCCCCTTCCGCCGCAAGTTCCGCAAGGCCCACGCCGCCAAGCTCTTCCTCCCCCCCGGGTTCCCCAGCCCGGCCGTCGCCGACGCCTATCTCGAGCCCGAGGTCGACAGCAACACCGAGCCGTTCCAGTGGGGCGTGCCCGACCTGGACGGCCTGCGCCAGTTCCTGATGAACACGATCGGCTGGGGCCAGGAGCGCACCGATGAGGTGCTGGTGCCGGTGATCAGGGATATGAATAAGCGGGATGTGGAGGGCACGCAAAGCAATATTACGAGGTATTTTAGTGGGGGGGTTGGGGTGGGCGCGAGGGAGGCGTTTGCGCCAAGGCAGAGGGGAGGTGGCGGGAGTAAGAGGATGGCGGATGCGGTTAGTCGGCTGAGGGCGAGGACTGCTGGGGGCGGTGGTGGGTTGGGGGATGTTGTGGAGATGCCGGTTGCGCCGCCGCCGGGGCCGGGATCAAAGGGGGGGAGGAAGAGGAAGGCGAGGGCGGCTGTGGTTGTTGATGAGGGTAGGGAGGATGGGGATGGTGCGGTTGAGGGTGAGGGAGGCGAGGAGGATGAGGGGGAGGAGGAAGCGGGCCCGAGAGCGAAGGGGAAGAGAACAAGAGGTGGGAGGGGAGGGGGGAGGGGTAAGAAGGCGAGGGCGTAAATGTACGATAACGCTACGTCCTATATTTGTATGAGTTCATTGAAAAGTACTGGCAATATCAATTCCAACCTCTAGGTGGACGTTCCACGCTCAAGGTTCTAACTTCATCTCAACTCGCGTTGTAGTCTTGTGTGGTCATGTGGACTTGGCAGATGTATGTACCAACAGTGGGAAAACCTATATCTAGGTTGATTCCTTTGTTTTGAGAGGCCACCACCACAATCCCCACCACATCATCGCCACTTTACAAGGAGGCATATGTGAACACGGTTGTTACATACATCCACGTGCCCCAGGGCCGTTTAGCAAATTTTGACTCACTCTTCATAACCAGAACATGAGCATGCCAGCGTTGCTCTCCATTGCGAGTACCATCATGACTGGCTACTACTACAATCATTACTTTTTCAGATATCATATCGGTACGCAAGTCCATACAGTAGCTATTTTATCAAATGTGACGTTCCCTCATACATACATTTTATAGACACCAGGGTCCTTGTTTCGCCATTGTCATTCGCCATGATACATTTCCATCTGGACTTGGTAACAGGGTGATACAGTCAGTTGACTGTACCAGACTCCTGACACATCTTGGTATTATGTTTCTGCTGGGTATATAAGTTCTCCTGTGGCCCCTACCGCAACAAAAATATTCCTTTTCTTGCAAATATCCTCTGCCCATGAGGGAACTACAACCACCAAGACACAAGCTTCTCTTTACCTTACAATAAACAACAAGATATTAACGATGAGAACCAAACTTACCACAGCCATGCTGGCCATGGCCGGCGCGGTATACGCCGCCGCCGCACCCCCGAGTTACTCCAGCTACAAGACACTGTGTGAGGGGACAGAAAAGCAAGATAAGGGCAACCTATACTGCCAGAAAGTCCAACGGATCGCATATCAGAACGTGGGCAAGGGGGGTTCGTATGACTATGAAGAAGTCGTCAGCATGGACCAGGAGACTGGAGATTGCAAGTTTGCGCCCGCCGTGTTCTCTGGGCCGCTAGCGCCCTTCAACAGCCCGGTAAGTCCTGTGTCTTGACATCGTCTTCACATTGAGAAGTCGCTGACCAGGCATAGTTATCGCTCCACTTCCGTGGACCACTCAACCTGAAGCAGGTCGCCGTGTACATGCCTGCAACCGGTGACAACAAGGCATCGGAGACCCAGAGCAAGCTTGCGACAGATACTAAGGGCATCAAGGCTAGAACAGCCAACGTCGGTCATGGGCAGCACAGAGCTCCACACCTCGAACACTACTACAATGTCTTCCCGGGGGTCTTTAACAACGGAACACGCTGGATACCGCCCATCAACGACCATAGAAACCACACGCCCGGTAATTACAACGAGCTGCCCGTCTCGGTGCCTACTACTGGGAGCAGCTCCCGCCTTGAAAACTGGAAGCTGCCTCCGACACTGACGACCGAATCGGTCACTGGAGGGGGGATCGAGACTGTAGAAACTACCACCACAACCGTCAGGACAGTCGAAATCCCCCAGGAGTTGAGTAGTACTGCTGGTACCACTAATATCGGGCCGATGGGTCCGGTGACAGTAACGGTGACGGTCACTAGCTATGTTAGCGGCACACCCGTGGCTGGGGGTTGCAGTGGGCGGCAAAGTGTGAGTATTGGGACGTCCACTCCGTCGATGACCACAGTTATTACCAGCATACGCTCCCCTACCAGCACCATATCGGGTTATTCGGGTAGCTTGGGCGCGGCCGTGCCTACGACGTCAGAGGTCTCTACCGTTTCGAGTCCCAGCATCCTGGCCAATACCATCCCGAGTGTCTCGGGGACCGCAGCTAAAATATCTGAACAGTCCTCAGCTACAGTCAGCTTTAGCACTATTATTCCGGGTAGCGCAGTCTCAAGCCGCCGACCATGTTCAAAGACGACGGCGTCTTTGCCGTCGACAACCAGCCTTACTTCTAGTTCGAGTTCCGGTTTCGGTCCCGATGCCAGCTCAACACCTAGCGCTACCCCTACCTCCGGCACCAGTTACAGTATTGGTTCCGGTTCCAGCACTAGATCATACAGCGTCGTTCCCATCTACGACTCAAGTTCGCTCCCCGCCCCTACCCCATCCAGCGACCCTGGTGAGGGTGGAGGCTCTCACCAGTTCGTCCGCACCGGTTACTACAGTGCGGAGCAGCAAAGGGCAGAAGGCGTGATGTTTCTTGGTAACTACGGCGGCCAGGGATCCGGTAAATGGACGCCGTAAGTATTCTCTCGCCCTCCAGGCCCCATCGGCACTCCCAAGCTAACACCTAACAGAACATTTGGCAACACTCTCTCGTTCGTCAACGCGAACGGCACCGGCGGCGCCCCAAGCGCAAACATCCTCCAAGACACGACCCTCGGCTCCTTGCAGGAAGTTTCTCTCTTCACCGACGTACCCTGCGGCGAGGACGGCTCCTGCGGCTACATACAGAACGGCTCCGTAGCCTACAGTACGTCTTCCCTTCTTATCCACTGTTATTCCCCCCGTACATACACGCAAATTCTGTGCCCTTACTAACACCCACCCCCAACAATAGAGGGCTTCGACGGTGCTTCCAAGATCTTCCTCCTCGAGTTTTCCATGCCACACACCACCGCACCCCCAGCCGCTGGCATCAACATCACCACGCCAGGCTACGACGAGCCGGCCATCTGGCTCCTCAACGCCCGCATTCCATACACCGCCCAGTACGGTAAGTACAAGCCCACCACCCCTTCTTCTTGCTCTACCATACCCCCCTACCCCCTACCCTACCCCCTACCCTACCCTCTACTACCCCTAGCACTTCCAACCCCCCTCCCCCATTAACCAAACCAACCAACCACAACCCCCACTAACCACCCCCCCCTTTTCAAAACAACAGACAAATGCAGCTGCTGGCCCACCGGCTGCGGCGAGCTCGACGTCTTCGAAGTCCTCTCGCCCAGCGACGGCCGGGCCACGTCGTCGGTGCACGCGACCTACGTCGGCTCCGACCCCAACTGGTTTGAGCGGCCCGTCAACGTGGACAGGCCGTTGCGCGTGGCGGTGGTGTTTGATGGGGAGAGGGGCGCCGTGGAGATCTTGGTGCTGGGGAGGGGAGCGGGGGAATTTCCTGGGGAGGTTGAGGGGGGGTTGGAGGGGTTGGGGGGGTTGGGGGGGTTGGGGCATGCGGATGGTGGTGGGGGTGAGGGTGGTGGTGGTGGGCAGGGGAGTTCATACCAGTTTTAGGGGTTGGTAAGTGGTGCTTTTGTTGATGTTGGGTTTGTTTGGTTGGGAAATAAGTGTGGATGGTGGGAGGGGGTGGGGCGTTGCGGGTGATGGATGGTTGAGGCTGGGTTATTCGACATATGGCATTTCATTGATAGGAGAGGATTGGTTATGCTTGAGCTTTTCAATAACTACAAGCCAATGAACAATCAAGTGAGAAGGACAGCCGGTGCATGGATTAGCAAGCCTAGGTCTAAATATCTTTCACTCCTCTCAAGTGTCTCTAGACAACTTATTGACAGTGTGGTTTCTGCACCCTCAGTTTCAATGATAGGTTTACTTCTATTAATTCTATTGTTCAGGTCTATTACAAGCTACCGAAATGAACAGATTACTTGCGTAGTTTCTCTACAAGCCGCGGTCTCTGTGTAAACTCGCCCACGGCATTTACTTATTCACCAGCGCACAGTCTCGTCATAGACAGGAGGGTCACCCCATTCACTAGTATCGGGGGTGGCCCCTTTGCTTTCCCGGTTATCCTGGTCCCAAACCCAGGTAGGAGTAGGAACGAACGGAGACGACGCATTTGAGGATGCCGCATCGCCATCATCATCGTCATCATCATCACCAGCACGGCTCGCCGACCTCACCTGTGGTCCTCCCCAGAGGGGTATAGAACCCTCCGTTTTTACACTTGCCCATTTAGGTACGGTCGGCTCGGGCAACACGTCGTCCTCGAATTGATGCGGGGACACCTCGGCCAGCCGGCAGGGGTACCAGAACTGCAGCGGATCATTGCAGCAGAGCTTACGTTCCAGGAAGAGGGCCTCGGCGAACAAGCCCATGTCGGTCAGCAGCGAGATCACGTCATAGCCCTGTGCGCTCTTCCCCCGGTGGTGGTTATTCCGGGGATCGCCGTCAACGCTATCGTCTTCCTCTTCCTCCCCCTCTTCTTCCACCATCACAAACTCCTCCTCCTCTTTATCCCCCACCACCATAAACACATTTTCTCTCCCCACCACACCCTCCTCTTCTACAAAACCACCCCCCTCCTCGGCCACCGCCTTCGCCCTCTCCTCCGCCTCCGCCAACCTCTCCACGACCGCCCACCACCTCTCCCCACTGGCATCCCTAGCAAACCTAAAAAACCCCAAGCACACCCTCAACCACGTAACAATCCACTCGGGCTCCAATGAGCCAGGCGCCTCCCTAAACTCCACCGTCGCCGCGGGCTTCGACGTGTCCGCGACGCCATCCACACGATAACTCTGCAGGTTGTAGTTGGTCCTCGCGTAGAAGGGCGCGTCGGTCGGCGGCTCGAACAGCGACGCCACCTCGGCGCGGTTGCGGCACGCCATGAGGTGGGCCACGCCCGCGCGCACGCCCACGCCCCGCGCGAGCCGCCCCGGGTTCTTGTGCACCCTGGTCCGGTGCGGGTTGATGAAGTCGTAGCGGGCCTGGGCGTCCGGCGGGACCGTGTTGGTGCGGAGGATCGAGAGGAACTTGGTCCGGGTCGGGGCGGCGGTGGAGGAGTGGCCGTGGCGGCCGGACAACAGACGGGGCAGGCGGGAGGAAGGCAGGGAGGAGCGCGGGAGGGGGCTGATGTCCGGGGGAGGGGTGGGGGGCGGGGGGTCGGGCAGCGGCTGCTCGCGGGCGCACAGGCGGTGCTCGGCGTCGTGGTAGTAGCGGATCTGGACGCCGTGTGCGAGCCGCGAGCAGAGGCCGATGGGCGGGGCGTAGTCGCTCAGGCCCCGTTCTGGTGGGAAGGCCTGGGCGAGGAAGCCGTCTGCTGCCCACATCAGGGCAGCCGCCCGCTTGAAGACCCCGAGAGGGTGCTTGGCCATACGCACCCTCAGCAGCCCCCCACCCATCCGTTGCTGCTCCTGGACACCCTCCTCCGCTTGGGTGCCCTCCAAGTCCGCACCGCCCCCGGCACGTGCACCCCCAGCGAGTGCCTCCCCCTTCTGGCCGCCCAAGAGCTCGTCCCCCACCGCCTCAACCCCGGCGCCGACGTGGCAGTGGAAGCCCGTCGAGAGGTTGACGCGGAGGCGGAAGCGGTTGATGAGCTCCTGGACGACCAGGAGCACGTGGCGGTGGCTCTGGGGCCGGTCCCAGAGGGCGGGGGAGGCGATCTCGAAATCCAGGCAGCGGTACCCGCGCACACTGACCGAGTCGTCGTAAACGGACCCGTCGCGCTTGACCGTCCAGCCGCTGTACGTCGTGCGGGGCTCGGTCACGACGTACATGTCGCGGTGCGGTGGACGGAGGGGCGTGCGCGAGCGCTCAAGCCTAGCCCCGGGCACGCTAAGGATGGCCTCCTCAATGAGGCCCGTCGTCCACGACCGCGGGGTTTTTGTCGGTGCCCCGTACGGCCCGGCGTCTTCACCTCCGCCCTCCCCGCTCTCGTCGTCGGGATCCCAGTGGTCGTACATGTCCTCAATATAGTCGATGTCATCGGGGAGCACGACCGGTGGGGGGAGCGCGAGTTCCTCTTCCTCGTCGACGACGAAGGCCTCGGGGTCTTGCCAGTCGCCGTCGAGTCGAGGGTCTTTGAAGTAGAAGAGGAACTCGAGCTCGATCCCAAAGGAGAGTTCACCCGGGTTGACCTCCTCGTGGTTGAACATGCTGTGTGCGTCTATATTATTGCGTGTCATATTAGGGGTTGTGAAGAGGGTACTCACATGAAAGTGTAGAGGTTCTACTCTGTATTGGCGTTTGCGGGACGACGAGTTGATCAACTCGCACGTATTTATCGTCCGGAGAGTTTTCGGTGTAAGACAGCGTTTCTCTGAAGAATGGCTTTGTTCTGTGGCGGTCCAACAAGCGGTATATATGTTTGTCTTTGTCGGGTTACTCATGTGAGGGAGAGAAAAGAGTAGGGTGGGACAAAGAGTGCTGTCCAAGATATTTTGAGAAAACGATACTTGAACTTGTAATGAAGAAAGATGGAAGAGGGAGAAAATGAGGACAAGGCAAATACATATTGCTGGTCCAGGAGGTCCGAGTTCCTGCTGATTAGCATCACGAACTACAGACCCTAAAAACATGATGCTGCTGTAAGGTTCGCTAAGAACCTTAACTATGCCACGCCATGATGATTTTAGTCTCGAAGTCTGTGCTGGCCATTGTAGTCACAGTCTCAATGTCCATGCTAGTCATTCAGGTGGTGGTCTCAAAGTCCGTGCTGTGTATAATCCTATTAGGCATGGGGGTAGTGTCGGTGAGCCTTACAGTAGCAGCCTAGTTTTATATTTTAGTCTTGAAGTCTGTGCTGGCCATCGTGACGACCGTTGCGGCGTCGCCACTACATCTACTACCTACCTCCCTATACCAGCCAACAACAGAGCCGACGACCCGCCTTCGCCACACCGTCAAAGTACGAAGACCAAGCATTGCCCGGCCGACTACTTACTAGACTATATTCGTCTATAGCTTTGAGCCTCACCCTTTGGTTGGTTTATATAACTCAGGCTTGGTCGTCAACAATATATAGTAGCACCGCGGTACGGCTTCCCATACACTAAACACTCATTTTAAAACAAAAACAAAAACATAGGCGTAGAGTGGGGAGTATAGTATTCACAAACGTTCATCATTATAAGTTTCGTCATGGTAACACTACTGCTTGTACCGCCGCTGTGAACACGACAGACCCCCCAAACACCTGGTCTTTGGCTGGATGATGCTTGCGCAGTTCCATAAATGGCCCCAGCCGCCGAAGGAAGAGGGCGAGCCCTTCCCCGCTGGCCGCTAAGCGAGGGCAAGAAGAGGGACCACCTGGGGTGGTTAGTTGCAAACCCCAAGGTATTCGACGAGTTTATACAGAAGACAGGGTATTTAGGAGCTCGGGAACAGATGGCGACAAATCAGTGCAAAAGCAACACGATAATCAATAACTCAGAAGGCGCTATTTCTAGAATACCTACTACTAGGATACCCGGTTCCGGGAACGGGGGCCTCCGCCTCAGCAGCGTACCTGTTTCATCAACGCTAGCGTATCCTGAAAGAGATTATGAATAGAGAACACTATATAAAGGCGGTTACGAGGGAGGGTAGAGGAGAGAAGAGGAGAAGGAAATAGGAAACATAATATTTTGAAAAACGCCTAACTAAAAGTATGGGAGGGGAAAGGGTTTCAGGGTCGGCCTTGGTCTTTAGCATCTTTCCCTTTATTTTACGTTACCTTCGGCATCCCCATATATATATATAGTTTTCTTTTCATCTTGACAGTTTCCAATGGCTTACACGTCTCTGGGGGCGAGGCCAAGCGTATAGTTTTCTTTTCTTTTTTACGTCTTTCGCTTTTTTCCCCTCATCCTTCTTATGCACCGAGCGTGAAGGCACGGGAAGACTGGATGTCCCCAGCGTCGGGGGGGGCACTCTGGCGGAAAGCATGATTGATTTGAGGAGCATGATTGATTTAAGGAGCATGATTGAACTGATCGTCGGGGAGTTCCCTAAGGGTCAGTTCCTCCCCCCCCCGACACCTTTCGTATTCAGGATAGCATTGGGAATAGCTAGGAATTAAATCAAACCTCGCCTGTGAATCTACATTGGAACACCTCTTTCTCATTTTTTCGCATCTTGGTTAACATATCTACTTGGGGCTTCTAGTTAGAATTACCTGGCACCGAGGCGTAAAGCCAGGCCAGACTACCTACCAGGCGTGATACCCTCGAACGGCCCTCAAGGCTCTAAATGACCAGGGCATCCCTTAGCCCGAGGCGTCCTCTAGGTGAGCTATTAGACGCTGAAATTATATTCTATTGTATACCCCGCGAAGGAAGGCGGTAGCCGTAGCGATAATACAGGCAGCACAACGGGATCGAAAGGCGTGTAGCGCTAAAGTTGGTACATAGGCAGTACTCTTTATGTATTAGACCAAGCTCATCACATCCTCGTATACTATGAGGCATCTAGCGCGTCCGCTACCCGGCTGCGCCCCTGGATGCTAAACGCGAACAACAACAATAACACTAGTGCTTGCTCTAGTGTGTATTTGTGACTTATTTGAGTCGGCTCGATGAGGCCGCGATTCATGTAGAGGCCCTTCCTGTGTAGCTCCTCCTCTAAATTAAGTGGGCGCGTGATCGGCCGCCCGCAGCTGGATAGACGGATTTTCCGGTCTTATATATCCCCTTTGTCGTCCATGTCGAGCATAGGCTCGTCCCATAATCTCGGCCTTTCTATGACCATCCTTTATCACATTGTGAGTGACCCTTCACTATTATCCCTCAGTCCCGGCGTAGGAGGGATATGTTCGGGTAAAAGATTCCGTAGACGGGGCATGGGTCATGCAATGACCCTCAAAAAAAGAACCCGTGTTCGAGAACTCTCAAGACAGGTCGAGATATGAAACCTCATTCAAATCTCTCACGGGTGAGATGATATCCGCCTCGTCCTTATCCGACTCGACCTCCTCCTTATCCCGCCTCGACAGGGGCGGCGGAGAAGGGGTCTGGCTCATAGCCAGCGCATGGGGGCAGGGGCCCTCACCGACGGTGGCGCGATGGCTGTGGAAGGTGCACTGGCGGAAGCCAAACATGCGCTCGCCGCTGCGCAGGCCGTTGGCGGGCAGGCGGAGCTGGGGGTTCTTGATGCGCACGTCGGCGCGGCTCTGGGTCATCTTGTGCAGGTGCATGGTGTAGTCGTTGTTGAGCTCCGGGTAGAGGACGAACAGCTTGTCGGCGTCGTGGCGGGCGCCGGGCTTGTCGGCGCCGCCGTGCAGGGTCCAGGCGAGCATGGCCACGGCCCACTTGCGCAGGCGCACGGCGTGCTGGGGATCGCAGTCGCCGAAGAGGAAGGACAGGAAGCGCGGCGACATGTCCCAGTCGAAGCGCAGGTACATGTCCTGGAGGGCGTCCATGGCGGCGTCCTGGAGAGTTGGGAGGTCGATGATGGCGGCGAAGAGGTGCAGGCGGACGATATTGGTGCGGAGGGTGCGGAACTTGTCCGGGCATGCTGTCTGGAGGGCGCCGTCGATGAAGGTGGGGAACCGGCGTCGTTGGTAGAGCCAGAGAACAAACATCTCGAACATATCGGGGGCCTCGTTTGGGAGCCAGAGAACCGAATCCTCCCCGTCGTCCTCGCTATCCTCTCCCGAACTTGACGGGGAGGGGATTGCTTCGATGTGGCCTTGGAAGAAAGCGCAGCTTTCGCTCAGCAGGTTTCTGTGTATTGTGAACTCCCGCTGTTCCTCCCCGACTAACACCTTTACAACATCGCACCCCTCGAAGCTGCGGTATGTTAGATTGTCTCTCTAGATGAACTAAGTTAACTCGATATACTCACGAGCCGACGACCGTCTTGCTTGCGCTCCACCTCATCATGTGCTTTTTTGTCGATTACAGACCACCAGGGTACAGCTTTTCTCTATGGCCGCTCAGCAGCAAAAGGGGGCAATGACTCGAACGTTGAATAAAACTGGGGAAAATGGGTGAAGGGAAGGTGTTAAAGAGGGTGAAGGATATTTTACATGAGACGGCCATGGTCCCTTACGACATGGTTCCCGCGTGCAGTTAATGACGATTCCGCCACGACGCGGCCGTCCGTCTCAGTGCTACCGGTCGCGCGACATGTCCGGCAGGCTGGGCCGGAGAGTAGCACTGAGATGCGAAGCGAGTCGCGACTTGTGTCGGTGGTACTCGCCCCTGCGTTTCGTTTCGTCCCCTCCGTCCCCCCCTGTGGCGGAAGTTGGGACAGGGCCAGGATCCCCCACGAACAAGGGGGTGTCCGAGCTTCAGGTCCGAACTCCTCGATCTTGGCGGGTGGGCACAGGGGAGCAACCCTTTTTGGCTGTATCCTTTTGGCCGTTTAGGCATTGGTTACCGCTTTGAGATGATGGCCGTGGTTGATGGCCCCTTGTGTACCCACCTGGCTGTTAGGATTTGTTTCGAGCTGCCCGTGATGGAAACGAGATGTCATATGGAATTGAAAATATAGGCTGGGGTCCATGGGGTTTGACAATTGACAGCCAGGGCAAGCCAGGATGTTGGGGATCGCTCGGCTGATTCTCGCCGGGGATCATGAAACGCTGTCGAAAGTTGACTTGTGGGTCTTTCCTTGACGCTTTTCCGATACGAAGCACACGCTTGGCACTTATGAAAGATAAAAGAGTGGCAATACCTCGACTGTAAAGTCTTTTTGGTGTGATTGTTAATCCATCCAACCTTGTAGGTATGCGGATTATCAGATGAAATGGGCCAGAGGGACCGGGTAAGACACTTCCCGAGTTAATCAGAGGGTTAGGGCTGTAATACGGATTATTCAGCAAGCAATGGGGTGCCTCGGTTTATCATTGAAAATTGCGCCATTCATCCGACTCGATTTCCAAACTGCAACAACTGCCAAACCCCCCCAATCCACCCCGATCACTCCCCACCGCCGATGGCCGTTCCTATTAGGCTGCGGGATATCCTTTCCCCTAGTGTATAAAACGACGTTTCCCCATTTCCCCGCCAGCTAGCACTGCTGCTTATTCATCTCAGGGAGAAGATGCACCGAGATCAAGTTTCGATGGCTATTCGAGAAGCGTCAAGTATCGCCCCTGACTCAAGATAGGAAACTATATAAATCAAAATAATGCCCTGGTCTTTTTCTTGTCGAAAACTGCCCATCATCAACCTCAGACTTGCATCTTGCGTTGTGACCGTGAAAGACACCCCCCCCTCCCCTCTCTTGGCGCCTTCAACCACACGACTGCTACCTTCTTTCGTCTCTTGACATTGTTAGGGACCAACCCTTGAGTCGTCTCACTTTTTCAGCTGTTACACAAACCCACGATCTACCGTGACACAGCATCTCTCACACACATCGCACAGCCAAGATGACGGTCAAGAAGCTCACCGCAAGCACCCCGGCGGCTGGTGTCCCCTTCTACACCCCCGCCCAGAGCCCCCCAGCCGGGACGGCCCTCGACACGGGCGCCGAGGTGCCCACGCTCTTCACACCTCTCACCCTCCGGGGCATGACCCTCCAGAACCGGTTTGCCGTCAGCCCTATGTGCATGTACTCGGCCGACGACGGCCACCTGACGGACTGGCACTTGGTGCACCTGGGGGCCTTCGCCCTGCGCGGCGCCGCCCTGACCATCGTCGAGGCCACCGCCGTCACCGCCAACGGCCGCATCTCGCCCGAGGACAGCGGCCTGTGGCAGGACAGCCAGATCGCCCCGCTCAAGCGCATCGTCGATTTCGTTCACTCGCAGGGCCAGAAGATCGGCATCCAGCTGGCCCACGCCGGCCGCAAGGCCAGCACCCTCGGCCCCTGGCACGTCACCCCGACGCGGCATGAAGTCGCCACGGCCGAGGTTGGTGGTTGGCCCGACAACCTGTGGGCCCCGAGTGCGATCGCCTGGGACGAGGGGTACCCGACGCCGAAGGAGATGACGGTGGCCCAGATCGAGGGGCTGGTGCAGAGCTTCGCTGATGCCGCTCGCCGTGCTGTCGAAGCGGGCGTCGACACCATCGAGATCCACGGCGCCCACGGCTACCTCATCACCGAGTTCCTCTCCCCCATCACCAACGTAAGCAAGCCCCTTTCTTTTTCTCTCCCAAACAAACAAAACCCACAGGGAACAAACCCACTAACCCCCCCCTCCCCAAACAGCAACGCACCGACGCCTACGGCGGCAGCTTCGCCAACCGCACGCGCGTCCTCGTCGACACCATCCGCGCCATCCGCGCCGTCATCCCCGCCAGCATGCCGCTCCTGCTGCGGATCTCGGCCACCGAATGGATGGAGCACGCCGGCCCTAACCAACCCTCATGGGACCTCGCGCAGAGCCAGCAGCTGGCCGCGCTGCTGCCCGACCTCGGCGTCGATCTGCTCGACGTCAGCTCGGGCGGCAACAACCCGAAGCAGAAGATTAATGTGCATCAGTTTTATCAGGCGGATTTGGCGGGGGCGATTAGGGCGGGGTTGAGGGCGGCGGGGGAGGAGAGGTTGGCGATTGGCGCGGTGGGGATGGTGAGCACGGCGGAGATGGCGAGGAGTTTGGTGCAGGCGGATGGGAAGCTGGCGGGTGGTGGTGGTCAGGAGGGGACGGTGGAGGTGGATGCCGAGCATGGGACGAAGGCGAAGGCGGATTTGGTGCTGGTGGCGAGGCAGTTCTTGAGGGAGCCTGAGTTTGTGCTGAAGACGGCCACGTTGCTGGGGGTCAAGGTGCAGCCGCCGGTGCAGTACCACCGGGCGCCGTTTAAGAGAGAGAGGCTGTAGAGGGTGGGGGTGTTGCTATGTACATAGGGCGTCGGTGGGATAAACCATTGCTGGCGTTTGGTGTCTGGAGAGTGGAAGTAGAAAGAGCAGAAGGGGGTAGAGGGTGGTTTACGGTTGATATTTCAGACTACAGCTAGCTAGACATGCCGAGTTCATTTATTCCTGCCATGATTCACCCAAACAAAATAGTTCGTACCCCAACGATGCCCTAGATCCAAACCGATCCAACGCCGATCCTACAAGACGAATGCACGAACCCTCAACTCGCCGTAGCCCCATCCGCCTTCTCCTTCTCCCTCGCCGCCAACTCGCTCTCCACCACCGACCGCACGAGCTGCAGCAGCAGCTCCCGCCCCGTAGCAATGCTCTGCTCGGACGCGTTGCTCGGCACGTGCAGGAACAGGACCCTCCTCCGTTCGCCAGCCCTGTACAGGTGCGCCAGGCTCGAAAAGTAGATGAAGTCGCATAGGTAGTGCCCGGCATCCTCTGAGATTCTCAGATCCATGTATTTCTGGTTGTTGTCAGCATCCTCATCATCACCCCTATAAATCCCTCAACAGGACAAAAAGAAAAAGAGACACAACATACCGGCGAATACCCCCTCCACCGCCCTAACACATCCTCCACATCCACCTGCGTCTCCAATTCCTCCGGCAACCCCTCCCAATAACCCCCCTTGTTACCACTCTCACCACCCCCACCTTCCTCCTCACCCTCACTCTCCTCCTTCCCACCTTTACCAACCCCATCACCCCCCTCCTGACCAGCCCCCTCACCACCCCCCTGATAACCGCCCTGGTAACCCTCATCCCCAAGCAAATCCCCATCCACATCCGGCATCTTATACCCATCGCGATGCCCCCTCCGCTCAATGCTATAAAACAGCCTCGGCCCCGCCATGCCGACATGGATCGCCGCATCCACTCGCTGCCTCACCCCCTCGCTGTCCTCGACATGCCAGAGCTGTGGGACCAGGGCGCGCACGGTCTGGTAGTTCACCCGGATCGGGGCGGGGTGTACGAGGAGGCGGACTGGCGGGAGGGGGGTTTCTTCTGGGCGGTGTTGGGTTGGGGCGGAGGGGACTTTGGCGCGGAGGGGGGGAGGTGGGTGGGCAGGGAGTGGGCGATTTCCCAGGAGGGGTTGACGGGGTAGTCGCGTTTGAAGGGCTGGTTTGGGTTGTTAGCGGTGTCTTGTTTTGTTTTGTTTTTTGATTTTGTTTTTTTTTGTTGGCTTTTTGGGAGGCGGTGAGGGTGAAAGGAGGGGAGGTGAAAGTGGCGATGTTGTTTTTGGTGTTTGCTGCTTGGGGTGTGTAACTCGGTCTAACCGAGGCTGCTCCAATGCAGAAGTGTGATGAGATGTAGACAGAGACGACTTACTCCGAAACCAGTGATCAACACCGTAAAGGGTTGCTCCTCTGGACGGTCTGTGGCGATAGATCCCATGGTGATGGATGCGTGCGATTTAAGCCGTGTATGACGATGCTAAGTGTAAGTGTTGCTATTGCACCGGGGTTGTTTAGTTAACTCAGAGTGGGAGGGTGGCTGTCTGAACCCCGCAACGGTCTCTTATAAGAGGAACCCGGAGGCGTTGCCCGTGAAAGAGAATTGGGGATCCGGAGTGGATATCAACTGCACAGTTGCTGCGTTTGAGGGGTAACTACATAGCCAGTGCGGAGAACAGAAGCCACTATCACGGCAGCGAATGCCCTTGATTGGCGGTCTTCCCGCTTCCATCTCTTTTCATGGACCGCCTTCAACCGCCCGAGACCCTCTCCCTGCTCGTCACGCTGCAAACGGCATTATGTGCCCTGCCGAGGTACCTATGGATCTATGACTGGCCACCCAGAGCATCCCACGGCCATTCACAGACGACACCAGCAATTTCGGTTTGCTCATGTGGTATAGATCCCACCGACTGATCGTGTGGCGGCCAACCGCTAACCGCCAACTCGTCATGAATCACGATATGCCCCAACCCGGGGATGAGCCTGACACGGGCCGGGCCGGCATGCGCCATCCGCGGCCCCGGATCCGACTTCGGCCGACCGCGGTTGCATACCCACAAATGCCCAGAGGGAATCCTCCAGCGGCTCTGCACCTTGTTAATTCCCGCTTACACATCCTACAAGTTGGAGTACCCGAGCCGAGCCGTTGATAGGAACCCGTCGAAGAAAGGAGCGGGGAGGAGGATTCCGATATGTCTCAGAGATCCTTCTGAACCATCCACCGATATCTCGAGAAAATGCCCCTCGCAATCCGGGATTGTGTGACCTTCCAAATCGATCGCCAAGCGGTGTCACGACACATGCAACATGTAACGACCTAGGTAGGGTTGCTGTGCGAGCCTCGGCGAAGCTGGAGACGGCCAATGATGGTGCCGTGCATTGTTTGCCAAAAGCACTGGGCTCGGGTCTGACCCACCGTGAATGCCAATGCTCGATCGAGGCTTGTTTTGAAGTACACCATCATGACGTGTGCAGGCAGGTTGCCCGTTTGGGATGATGTCCACTGTGATTCGAATCGAGGGGTGACCTCAAAGTGCAGAAGCGAGCTCATCTAGGTCGGATGAGCGGTCTTTTAACAGTCCGAGTTCCTCTACTCTCAACATATCATGTATTCAGGATAAACATACAGGGGTATCGAACCCATTTACATGCCTGCTGAAGCGTCAGCACAACCTTGTGGCGGTGTAACAGCTTCGCGAGAGATAACCACCGGATACATAACCGTTTGTGTCCCTCCTCTTCCATGTGCGCCTTTGTGTTGCCGCGTCCATCCCCTTTTGTAACCACCTTAAACTGACCTCCCCGACCGCCGACCACCCACGGGTATAATAATAAACACATCATCCACCCCAACGCCGGCCATCCTCTCCCATCCTACCCCTCGACATCCGTAAACCCCGCCGTCGGCCCGTCCCGATCAAGCATATACCCAAAGCGCTCCTTATTCTCCAGCAAAAACCGCGGCACGTCCTGGTTCCCCTCGACACGGTCATACACCTCGCCCTTGCGATCCCACAAGTCCTTCCCCTTCCTGATATAATCCACAATCCTGCGCTCGTCCCGAAACTTCTTCGCATTCATACTCGTATGCGAGAAGGCGGCCATCTTGCCCAGCAGCTCACCCACCGTCTCAAAGCACGACGAGCAGTGCCAGCTGGCATTCCGCAGCACGCCCTTCTCCCACTCGCGAAACGGCCACATGCCGCCGTCGGCGATGCGCAGGTCGTTGGGCCGCAGGGTCTTGAGCATCCCCTGGTAGAAGGTCGCCTGCGGGTGCGGCCACTCGGGCCCGCGGTGCAGCCACTGGAAGGAGTAGTAGTAGAAGCGCGACGAGAGGGTGAGCCGCCGCGGGAATGCGCAGGCTCGCAGGGTTCGGAAGGTTTCGGGCCGTGGCACCTCGTCCACGTCGGATACTACCAGCACGTCGCCGTGTTGGGGGGCCTGGCGGCCGCTGAGGTGGGGGAAGACTTGGGTGAGCATGCTGTTGCGCTGCAGGTCCTCCATGTCCCAGGTGGTACGGGGCTTGAAATTGGGCGGGTATTCGATCTCGTGGTAGATGATCTTGGAGTGATAGGGCTTGAAGTCGGGGAGGTAGCGCTTTAGGGTCAGCGGTTTGGCGTGGTTGGTGAAGGTCTTGCTGCCCTCGACGATGACGAAATAGTCGACTTCGTCCCAGGTGCTGTTGAGGCGGATCTCGAGGTGGTCAAGCTCGGTGTTGAACATCATCAGGTCGTACACCTTGCGCGGCTTGCTCGGGTCCTTGGGACGGAAGGGCTTCCAGCCGTATTGGCGGCATATGTCGAGAGGGTTATCATCGGGGGAAGCCCAAGTGGTGGGGGCGAGCGGGTTGCTGTCGTTGCCATTGCCGTGGGCGACGCTGAGGACCAACCAGATGATTCCGAGCACGGCGGCTACCCGTATCCAGCGCCAGAGCTGCCGCGTCCTGCGCGACATGGTGAATTGGTGGTCATGGGAAGGGAATGGGGGAATTTGGGAAGAAGGTTGAGGAAAGGAAAGTGGATGAAATGTTGAATGCAATGAGAAGGCGCAGCGGCTCGAGCGTCATCTTTCGTATTTTCCCCGGACCGTCAGCACAGCTCGGAGGGAGGAGCTCCCACCCCCTTGTCACGAAACAAGTTGGTGCCTGCCGCCCTGCTGCCCTGCTTGTGAAGCTGCACTCATGATTGGCTTGGCACAACCAGCACCGTGCCACACTGTCGGCCTGTTAGTAAGTTACCTTCCGCATCGGGCTCAATGTCGCCAATCTCTGGGTCTGATCGCAAAAGTCTGATGGGAACCATGTGTCTCCATAACGACCGTGGAAACCGTGTTCCGACATGGCTCGAGTCAGGAACGATTTCTTGTTTGGAATAAGGGAAGCTATACTCGAGCCATACCAAACCCTAACCCGTCCTTTTTTTTTCGGATTGGTGATACAGGCGATTGGAGTCGCGGGGTAGCTCGGAACCCCACCATGGCCCGTCCGATGCCGAGCCCGGTTGCTCAGCAAGATCTCTAAGACATTGCAAATAATACACTCAGCTTCTCAAATCAACGAGGGCCTGATAAATTGTACTTCCAAGTGAGCGGTTCTCAGGCGTGTAATAATTTTGCACAGTCTGTTAAACTGGAGCAAGCGTCCAAGACTTAAGCTGTACTCGCCGACTCACTAAGGACCTACTCACCTCCGACTCACTCAACCTCCAACACCATCAAAATGTTCACCGGAATCGTCGAAGAGATAGGCAGTACGCATCCCTCCTCCCCCCCTCCTCCCCAACCCCACAACCCAACCCAACCCAACCCAGCTCCCAACTAACCCCTTTCCCCCCCCACCCCAGCCGTGACGGAGCTCAACCCCTCCGACGCCACAGGCGGCACCTCCCTAACCATCACCCTCCCCGCGACCTCGACGCTGCTCTCCGACTGCCACCTGGGCGACTCCATCGCCATCAACGGCGTGTGCCTAACCGTGACCACCTTCACCGCCACCCCCGTCCCCTCCTTCACGGTCGGCATCGCCCCGGAAACGCTGCGCCTCACCAACCTCGGCGCCCTCACCGCCTCCTCGCACGTCAACCTCGAGCGCGCCGTGCGCGCCGACACGCGCATGGGCGGGCACTTTGTGCAGGGACACGTGGACTGCACGGCGACGCTGATCGCGCGGGTGCCGGACGGGAACGCGGTGACGCTGCGGCTGGCTCCCGCGCGGCGCGAGGCGCTGCGGTACGTGGTGCACAAGGGGTTTGTGGCGGTGGACGGGGCGAGCCTGACGGTGACGCGGGTGGATGATGAGGAGGGGTGGTGGGAGGTGATGCTGATTGCGTATACCCAGGAGAGGGTGGTGACGGCGGCGAAGAAGGTGGGGGAGACGGTTAATTTGGAGGTGGATATGACGGCGAAGTATGTGGAGAAGAGTTTGAAGGGGTATTTGGAGGGGTTGGGGGAGGGGAGTGGTGGGCTGTTGAAGAAGGTTTTGGAGGGGGCTGCGGCGGCTGGGAAGGGGGAGGCTGCTGCTTAAGGGGTAGGGTGGTTAACCGTGGAGCTGTTCATCCTTGATGGGGGGGGGAAGGGTGAATGGGTAAAAAACAATAGGATTACAGTTGCTTGTCTCGGGTATCTAAATGTTGAAAGTTGGTTGGGCGGGCCTGTGAGACGCCGATAAATCATACATCTCCCCAGACCTCGGCCAGTTTCTGGCTCACGGCCCTGGACATCTTCTTCCGTCCAACGAGGTGCGCCAGCCTGTTCCCGACTAGATCCACCCTGCGTCTCCTCCCCTCCTCGCCAGAACCACACTGTTCATACGCCCTGACAAAATCATTTGGCGTCTTCCATACTTTCTGGATCTCGATCGCCTTTTCGCCCGTTACCCCCTTCGAACACATCAACATCTTGAGGAACAAATCCCGCAGAGCCATGTTCTGCGACTTGGACGCCAGTGACGCAAACGCGGGATAGCTAATGTGGTGGCTGGCCGACGGCTGCGTCTCGCGGAGATGCTTGAGCAGGGGTAGGTAGTTCTTCGTCGTAAGCACCCTTGTCGGTATCACATCGAGTGTCTTCCCCTCGTACACCGACTTGAGCATCTTGGTCATGGACGCCAGATAGCGGATCGTGTCGTCCATCTTTTGCGTCTGCTTTAGAAAGTAGCCGTTAACTACTTGCATCGACGCCATGGCTGACTGGACCGCTTCTTCGTATTTCTGAAAGTGCGTGGAATCCATGCTAATCTCCTCCACCACGTACACCACGTTCTTCACGCCGGACCGCTTGAGACGGAACTTTTGCTCGTGGAAGCGGCCGTCTCGCAGTGAGCCGAGAAGGTCATCTAACCTCTTCCGCTCGACGATCCAGTCGAGAACCACCTCGTCGCCTTCAGCACCCTGACGAGGTAACCAGCCCGCCTGCTTGCACCGGGCGACCCACAGGGCATCGCCCAACTCCAGGGCGCGCACGATTGGCTTTATCCCGCGCTTTGCGAGTTCTTCTTGAATGTAGTCACGGTCCGTTTTGGCCCTGACCTCTCGGTTGTCCAGTATTAGCTCCACCGTAAATGTGCCGGGAGCAAGCCTGATCGGGGTGAACGATGGCAGCTCCGTATTGTTCGGCACGATGTTTCCATCCGCGACTACGTCTCCGAACTCAGTAGCCCTTCGTGGCTGAGGGGCAACATGGTCGTCTTCCTCGTCGTCTTCGTCGTCGTCGTCGTCGTCGTTGTCAAGGCTGATCGGCTCAGCAAATGTTGACCGGGCACTTGCACGGGCAGCTGTGGGTGGCGCAGCCTGTCTGCTGGGCCCGGCAGACGCAACGGTTGGGTTCTCGTTGCTAGTGCTGGCCTTAGGAACAATCGTCTCCCGTATCCTGTTAGCCACTTCCCACCCCTCATCCGTGAGAGCATATCTCTTCAGGGGCCGGCCGCGCTCATACACCAGCTCCTTTTGGAGTAATGTCTTCATCGAGTTCCAGGCCGTGTAAAACTTAGTAGGGTCACTCGGCGCTGAGAACGACGAGTCGCAGTGCGGCTGAGCCTCCTCAATCAGATCGGCCTTGGGCATCCCCACCGTCTCCTGCCCTGGCTTCGAGAGAGCTACCACCAGTGCATACGCCCCAGACCGGTAGGCGGGTACGTATGCCTTTGCCTTCTTGGGCTTCTTGGCCGGGCGTACAGGTTCGTCCTCTCCGTCATCTTGGGGCGCCGTTGGCTGGTTGGCTCGCTTCTTGGAGCTCGGATGAGGGGGCATGCGCACGCCGTTTTCCTCGCAGTGCGCCCTGAGCTTCTCCGTCAGCCGCTCGCATAGTTTCGGCCCAAAACCCTTCAGCTGCTGGAGGGATGAGGGGTGCTCAAAAGCGATGGGGCAGGCTTTGAGCGAGTCGTAGGCATGCTTGTAAGTGGTGACACCCTTGGAGTTGCGTTCCCGAGCCGTTTCCCACCATTCCTTGACCCACCCGAGAAGCAAAGGGTTCGCACACGTGTCCTGAGACATTGGGCGGTCCAGGCCAGGTATGGATGCAGTGAACGGTGAGCCTCTTAGCAAGTCGAAGATCGGAACAAGAGATTGAATAAATAAGCAAAAGGGGGCAAAGTCAACAGAAGTCAACAAACAGATGCGAAAGCGAGCCCCGGCAAACGGATTAAAATTGAGCCAGAAGCAAAAAGAAAAGAAGGTAGCAAAATTAGCAAGTGAAAGCAAGAGATGCAACCTCGATGGCGTCTCAAATTGCGATTCGTCAATGCATTGTGTGTTGTCCTGGTTGTCTTGGTCTTTGCCGCTATGAGTTGTCGAGGTGGTAGTGAACGAGAAGTGAATGAAACAGGCAGTCGTTCCTAGAGCGACGCGTTCCAAACGGTAAACCAACAAGGTTGCCAAGGTTGAGCATGCTTTCCCAATTAGGCTAGCCCCGATGTTACACATTGCCAAGATGTTCCTAAACCCCCACCTTGACCTCCAAAGCACCCCGGCACCTAACAGCCCAGGAGCCCAGCAGCCCAGCGCGGGGCAGCTGTTCCTCAGGGCCTCCACCGCTTTCAGTCCGACCTGACCTCTAAAACCACCACCCCATCTCGTGTTCCTGACCTTCCCCCTTTCTCCTTCCTTCCTCGATTTACTGTTCAGGTCTAAAATCTGGGCTGTTCACCTCTCACAATTGCGTCATCTCATCTTTAAATCTTACCACATCTCCAATCCCCCATTCTTCCTCGACAATACCCCGCATCACCTTCCAAACTACCTGACTTGCTATTCCGAGCTCAGGTACCACCCAACATTTACCTCCTACAACGCCCGGTCGGTACCTTGCCATATCGGCACCGCCACCCAACATGGAGAACCACGACAAGGCAATCCTCGAGGCTTCGGCTAAGCACCCGATCGTGCCCCTCGAGAAGGGCAAGTTTTACACTTATGGCACCGCCGGCTTCCGCATGAAGGCCGATTTGCTCGAGGGCATCTCGTTCCGTGTTGGCCTCCTCGCCTCTCTTCGGAGCCGTAAGCTCAACGGCCAGGCCATCGGTGTTATGATCACCGCCAGCCACAACCCTGCCGTCGACAATGGTGTCAAGATCGTCGATCCCCTGGGCGACATGCTTGAGCAGGACTGGGAGCGTTACGCTACCGCCCTGGTCAACGCCACAAGCGACGACCAGCTCGTCGAGGTCTACAACAGACTGGCTACCGACCTCAAAATCGACCTCAAGGCTTCGGCCAAGGTCGTCTACGGTCGTGACACGAGACCCTCAGGTCACAAGCTGGTCACCGCCCTCGCCGCCGGCCTCGAGTCCACCAAGACCGAGTACGTCGACTTCAAGATCCTTACCACGCCCCAGCTGCACTACCTCGTACGGGCCACCAACAGCGAGGGCACGCCCTTGTCATATGGCAAGGTCAGCGAGCTTGGGTATTACGAGAAGCTCGCCGAGGCTTTCGTGCGTGCCATGAAGGGTCGGAGGATCAATGGGACCCTGCAGGTGGACTGTGCCAACGGCGTCGGTGGCCCCAAGCTGTCCGAGTTCCTCAAGCACATCCCCAAGGACAAGGTCAACTTTGACGTCAAGGTTGTCAACGACGATGTCCTCCGGCCCGAGATCCTCAACCTCGACGTACGTACCCTGTTTTACCCTTTATTATTATTGAGCATTGCTAACCCATTTTCAGTGCGGTGCCGACTTTGTTAAGACGAAGCAGAGGGCTCCTCCCACCCCCAAGCCCCAGGCTGGGGTCAGATGCTGCTCGCTTGATGGCGACGCTGACCGTCTGATTTACTACTGGCAGGACCCCGAGGGCGGTTTCGTCATGTTGGACGGCGACCGTATCTCGTCTCTTGCCGCTTCCTTCATCGGTGACCTCGTCGAGAGCGCCGGCCTCAAGGAGGACCTGCGTATCGGCGTTGTGCAGACCGCCTATGCCAACGGTGCCAGCACAAACTACATCACCCAGCACCTGAAGTTGCCCGTCATCTGCACTCCGACTGGCGTAAAGCACCTCCACCATGTGGCTCAGGGGTTCGATATTGGAGTGTACTTTGAGGCCAACGGCCACGGCACGGTCCTGTTCTCCCCTGATGCGCTCAGCGCCTTCAAAAACAAGGCGCCGCAGTCGCCCGCTCAAAAAGACGCGCTCGATACCCTGGCTGCCCTGGGTGATCTGATCAACCAGACGGTCGGCGACGCCATCTCGGACGCGCTCATGGTCGAGGTGATCCTTGCCCACAAGAACTGGACGCTCCGGGACTGGGCCATGACCTATGCCGATCTCCCCAACCGGCTCGTCCGCGTCGAGGTCGGCAACAAGGACCTGTTCCAGACGACCGACGCCGAGCGGCGCCTATCGCACCCGGAGGGCGCCCAGGACGAGATCGACCAGGCGGTCAAGAAGTACAAGGACGCGCGCTCCTTCGCCCGCGCCAGCGGCACCGAGAACGCCTGCCGCGTCTACGCCGAGGCCGCCAGCCGATCCGAGGCCAACGAGCTCGCCGAGCGCGTCGCTAGGATCATTGAGCGCTACGGGACCCTCTAGGTCCGGGACCGAGCCGTTTCATCGTCGTCGCTGGAGCCGACCCCCATCACAACCACCACCACCACCCTGTCCGCGCTCCACATCGACTTACAGACCAGGCACATCCAACACCCCCGCCACTACTCCCAAGACCGCAACCACCGCAACCGCAGCGTCTCCTTGTTCTCCCAGCTGCGGCCTCCCCCGCGGCACCCACACTCTCACCACCACTCGCGGTTTGACCCGCTCGGCAGATATACTACCACCACCACCACCACTACTACTACTACTTCAGATAATTTTGTGTTCGAGATGGAAGAGGACATCCAGGAGAGGGAGCGCCTGCGCCTGTGCGGCGGCGTGCCCAAGTACATCAGCCCCAGCAGCAGCATCAGCGGTGAGGCGTCGCCGGACCTGGGCTCCACGCCGTCTGAGTCGTTGCTAGAGGAATGGCATGCGAAGTTGAGGGATGGGGTGTCGAGGCCTAGGGATGGGGTAGAGGAGAAGGGAGAAGAGGTGGAGGGAGCAAAAGGGTTGTTGGTGGGGGAGAAGGGGGGTGGAGAGGATAGGTAGGTAGGGAAGGGGAGGAGTAGTCGTCACTAGACTTGGTTAAGCTAAGCTAGAAAAAAAGGGGGCGTGAGGGGGGGGGGGGCGGCGCAAAAAAAAAGAACGGAGGAAAAGTTGAGGTGAAAAAAAAAGAGAATCGGCGCGTTCTTGTCGTAGTTGTTTTGCATCTCTCTCTGCTCTAGTTGCTTTGCGGTGGTGGTTTCTTGCCTGGTTTTTCATGTGGTTAGGTGGCTTTCGAGTAGACGGAAGGACGCGGATATGGGAGGATCAGAGGAAATGATATGACAATCAATGATTGATGATTATTATGACGAGGATGATGATCTTTAGTCTCTACTGGGCGGGAAGAGAGAGAAGAAAAGTAGGGAGTTTACCAAAACCGAACAAAGTGGACAGGTGATAGGGTGGTGGTAGTTACTTTGGCGGATAAATGGGAATAGAGAGTGATGAAACGAAATATGATCTCTAATGATGTGTCTTGTAAGTACAGTGAGTGATGGGATTCGTTCACAGGGGGTTGGGTGTGTGTCAAAACGATGAACGCCAAATAACGAGGTCCCTCTAATATTTCTCCCACGCATACAAACGGGTATCCCTCTTCACCAAGAGACTCAAGATCATGCACCACATTCGTCACTTTCTCTTTTCCTGTCTCTCCTCTGTCGGTCGTGCAACGACAAAAAGCCCATAGAAACGCCAGTCGACCCTTCTCTAGTGGTGAAAACCAAAGCCCACCCGCTAGCCATAGTAAGGCTAGTCAGCCCATCCCGCGCCGGTAGCCCACGGGAGCCTTTTTTTCCACTCCCCCACCCTTGCCCTTGCTATGTCAACCAACACCCCGCTCCCGCCACAGCATCCTCCCGCTTAATATGTGCCTATTAGCACATCTTGTACAGGCAGCTCCCGCCAGCCTGGCGGTTCGGGTCGGATGTCTCGAGGCGGTACTCGACCTTGATGTCAAGGTCGCGCTTGTTCTTCTCGTTGGGGCGGTTGTGCAGGGAGCACTCGATCTTCTCGCCCTGCTGGACGGTGAGGACGTCCTGTAGGTAGAAAACGGTCTGCTTCCAGTGGGTGTACTTGGTGTGGGGGCCCGTCGAGAAGCGGATCGGCTTGTGGCAGGCCGTGAACTCGATGTCAAACCACGCTACTAGCGCGTGGATGAAGTCGTCGCGCCGTGCCGTCAGGTCGAACGGGCAGCTGAAGGCCAGGTCGGCCGTCTGCACCTTGTAAAGATCGAGGGTCAGAACCGGGGTCGGGTCTGTTACGACCGCCTTCATCTCAACGGTATCGACAAGGGGTTCTGAAAGGGCGGTATCCTTAAGAGGGCTGTAGTCGAAGCCGTAGACGTTGTCCCAGACTTTGGGGTGGTTAGTGAGAAAGGCAAAAAGTGGCTGAGTGGGGCATGGGACGTACAGCCAATCTTCTCCTCCTTGTAATCGCCGTCCTCGATTCCAGCCACAAAGATGGTGGCCTTGTCAGGGAAGATCAGGCCGTCCGGGTTCAAGTACGTGTCACGAGCGTATAGGACCGTGTCCAGCATGCTCTCGTACAGAAGGAAGTAGCCCATCCACTCAGAGATGATGATGTCGACCTTGGGGAAGGGCATCTCAATCTCCTCCATCTTGCCCTGGATCAGTGTAATCTTGTCCGAAAGGCCATTGACCTTGACGATCTCGCGCGCCTTGAAGATGATGGTCGACATGTCGACACCAATAACGTGCTTCGCGCCGGCCTTAGCGGCAAACCTGGAGATGGCCTATTAGCAACCGGGCTTGCAATCGTCGAGTGGGCGGGGGATCCACGTACATGGAGAGAATGCCAGTGCCGCATCCTACATCCAGCACAATCTTGTCCTTGAAGATGTGCTTGTTTTGAACGATAGCGTTCATGTACGACCTTGTCCGGACCTCGTCTTTCTGTAAAGGCGCGCGCACAAGTTAGCCGGCCTTGTCTTTGAGTCTAAGGGGTGGTGGCGGGGTAGCGAGAGGTACACACCAACATTTCCTCGTGGATGCCTTATCGCGGGGTCGCAACGGTTAGCCAAGAAGCCTGCGTTAGAACAAACAGTGAATTTGGCTCACCATGGTGGTTATAGCTGAAGCACAATGATTAGCATTGGTATGCGACCGAGCTTCAGAAAGACCAAAAGGAAAAGGACATACCTGTTGAAGTAGTGCTGCTCCGAGTGGTCGAGAGACTTGAGCTGCTTCTCGGCAACCTCGATTTCCATGCCCTCGCCAGCCATTTTGATGTGCAGGAAGAATTTATAGTAGTGAAAGCAACTGCGTTCAGATAGGTGAAAGTCTGGTTCGGTATAATTCTGAGATGGTCAGGGAAAAAGAAGAAGTAAAAGACTGGGTAGACAAAAAAAAGTTGAGGATATGGGCAAGTCCGACGGGGTCTGGACTTGGGCTTGCCTTTGCGCAGAGAATTTGGGTGGAAAATTCCAGGGCGGCCCGCTAATCGAATGTGGGGAATATTTGCCCCGCAGTGTTGTTCCTCAATTGTAAAACACGCTGCTTATGGAGGAAGGGGCGTCGTGTGAGGTGAGACTCCGATAAGCCGATAAGCACAACAGAGTTGGAAGCATCAAGTTGGTTAAATAGATATCGGGATTTAAGGAGGATTGATTACCTCAAAGGTGATACCGTCAAAGATAGTCTTTGCTACTAAACTTATATGTAAGCTGTATATATTAAGTATGGGACGGTGTTGGCGACCGGGTCCTCTTACACAGTCCCGGGGAGGCGTATTCAGGGGGCTAAACCCACCGAACCTTGACATGTGTTTATCCCGTTTGGCAAACAGGCAGACATGGCACGGCGTGTTTGCCTGGTTTCAAACTGCAATGCAATATTTTGATAGCGTCCCCTAGATCATGTTTGCCTGACATCTGCCCAAAATTTGCCGTGGACCAAATTCATGAAATCCTAGCACCTAGCACAGGAACTCCCTCCAGCCTATACCCAAACGCCAGACGATGCATAAATATCAATGCCGGCTACGTTAGAAAAACCATTACTTCCACCCCTTCTCAAGCCATACCCGCCATCTGCAACAACCGCATGCCCACCTTCAGGTTGGCGTACTCGTAGGCTTTGGACTCGGGTGGGAAGGTACCATTTGCAGCCCATAGGTCAATCAGGGGCTGCATTGGCTCCAGTTCTTGTGGCTTGAGCATGTCCAGCGCCGTCGCGGTCAGCACAAAATGGCTGAAGCAGCTGTTGAGCTGCTTCTCCAGGTTGAGGTGATAGAAGGGCTCCACAAAGTGTGCCCAGTAGAGATGGGCATAGACACGAAACATCTGGAGGAAGATGGTCTTGCAGATGCTGGCAAAGTCCTTGGGAAACCCACTACGCTTGCCGACCCACTCGTCTGGATTGGTGAGCAGAGCGGTATTGGCAATATTGGGGCTGTGGGAGAACGAGACCCCCGCGGCTTCGGTGGGGAAGATGTTGGTGTCGTCGACTTTGCTCGAAATCCATCGCTGCATCAGCGCGATGTACTCGATTGCGGGCAGCTCGACACGCTCGTAACGATCGCCAGCTTTGTTGAGCCATGTGTATGAGTGGTTCCTACGATGGATAGTCAGCACCTACGTTGGACCATAGCACACCAGAGGCAACTCACGGCCCAGCAGACATGCGGGGGCATGTGGTAGCGTTGCAGAGGTTCTTGCCGTTAGATTCCTTCGCGTACACAACATGGACAAAGTTCCATAGATTGCGATAATGCTCAACCACTATAGACAAAAGTTAGTGATGAAACGTGAAGGGAGAAGCACGTTCATTACCGTGGTGGGCAACCCATTCACCCTGCTCGACCGTCTTCGGTCTGCTGCTGAGCGTCATAAAGTTTCCCTTAACGATATGCTTCGCATAAGCAGGGTTGAGCCACATGGGCAGCGGCTGAGGAAGGCGGTACGAGCTCAAGACCTCGTCGCCAGTGGACGCCATGCTGATGGCTTGAGAAAGCGCGGGCGAGGCAGGGAGTGGCGGAAGCTTAGAGGCAGACAGGTTGCTCGCTGACAGGTTGCTTGATGACTTGCTCCTCTTGGAAAGGCCTCCGGATGGGTGGGGGTGGCCATCTTCGACTATAGGTGACACAGGACTCTTCGCGCTGGTCTGCTTGCTGGAGGTTCCCCTCAGCCGGGCATTGCTAGAAGGCAGGGTCAGCATCGTTGTTATAACCTACAAGTCCATGTCTTAAGCCAGGAGCTACATGCCTAGCGCGAAAGCGGAGGCACATAAGGCGGACAACCAGTGTGTCGACGGACCGTCTCCCAGATGGAGGTAGTCACTGGTATAAGAAAGGCAGATATGAAGACAGAAACTTACATGCCGGAAAAGAGGTTAGACATGGTAATAGATGTCCCAGTCCTGGGCCGCTATCAAAAATGTGTGGGAGCTTTGGCGTCAGGTTTTGTTTGAGGGCTGAGGTGCTTTTCGTGCTTTGCTTTTCGCAATGGTTTCACCGGTGGTCGGTGTGCAGGGCAGATGGAAAACAGATAAGACCGAAGAAACAGACCAAGCTCTGACTGTGGGATAAAACAGACTACGTAGGTTCGGCGAAAACAGCCACTCGGTAGTACCGCTTGACACCACTTCCAAATTGACGAGAATTGGGTTCAAATTGCTAGTGACTCCGAATCGGAGAGTGAACAGAGTGAACACACGCAAGCAGTGCCAGCACCGAAGTGAGAAAGGGGAAGGAACAGTGAAACTCGCTTGGCCAATCAATGCCAAGAAATCAGGGGTCTTTGCTGCGTTGTTTCTTGGCAAGGATGTGGGTGGCACGTGAGCACGTGTGCAGTTGGTGAGCCGCCCCACCTCAACGCCGTTTTCATCTTTCATCGATGCAACCAGCGATCCGCGTCTTGCCAAGAGATCCGTACCCTCTCGGCCCACAAGCTTGAGTGCATTTACGAAGTACATGCATCTCAATCAGGCAGCCGCCGGTCGCCAAGCCAACCGAAGGAGAGGGAGAGACATTTTTAGAGAGTTAAAAATGCCAGGTCGTGCTCTCCAGGGAGATGGAGCTTCCAGTGGTTCCAGTGGTTTTGGTGTCTTCAGACAGTCATTGCACCGACAAACCATCCCTAGCTCACTCCCCCCAGAACTTCTACAACAAAGAGTGATGAAATCACCGTCACTCAGCGAGAAGATTGCTTTCTTTGACCAGCTTGAAGCTCTCGACAATGTGAGCGATGGGGACGATGAGGTTGATGAGAAAGAGCAAGACCATCGAAACAAGTGCCGGGCTTTTTTCAATTCTCGGAAACGGAAGAGTCCCGGGCTAGTTACAGCAATTGCAGAAAATACCAAGGCCCTTTCCCATCAACGAACGGCATCGATGCCTACTCCAGCTGGAGTCACGCCGGGGTCTCGGGTCATTGAAGCTACTCCTGCGGCTCAGAACATGATGACCAGACGGGCCGCGGGATCAGGGGGGGTTCTCCCAAACACTACTTCGTTCGTCCAAGAGACACCAGTCCCGGACACGACTCGCCCGCTCCCTGCAACACTTCGGAGGAGCACAACCCTGCCACCCCCTAATTCTTCGTCGACAATTGAGCAGTCCCCCTCGGCAAGCACCGCGCTGAGGAAGCGCAAGCGGCAGTTATCGACCAAGTCGGTACCCGAAGCTGCCCAGATGTTTAGGGGTCTCTCATTCTATTACATCCCCAATAACGACATTGCCCCCGCAAGAAAGCTACGCATCGGGAAGGCTCAGGAGTACGGTGCCCGATGGGTGCGGAACTTGGCAGACGCTAGCCACACCATCGTCGACAAGCACCTGGAGTACAAGGACATCGAGAGCGTGCTTGGTTCCGAGGTTCCGGACTCTCTGGTCATTGTCAATGAGGAATATCCCATCGACTGCATCTCCTTTCGGACACTACTCAACCCAGACCAAAAGCGGTACAGGATCGCAGGCTGCCCCGGGAAAAAAGACCAACTTGCCTCTGATAAAGCACCGCCTGGTTCACCCCAGAGTTCCAATCACTCGTTGCAAGTGAAAGCACCTCGGGCATCAACAAGGCGACAATCGGCGGGCTCCCCACCGTTAAATGAACCAGCACCAGCACCTCTCCACGATGATGCCCAGATTGCACGAGGAAGATCAGAAAATCAGACTCCGGGGGATGTCTCAGGCAATCCGTCCGAAGTGCAGTCTCCCCATGTCCTTCGGACAGCACAGGATGACGGGCCGTCGGAAAAGGCTCCCCCTCCACCTCGTCGAACATCGAGCGCCCAGGATGAATTGTCGGAGTGTATCGAACTCCTCCAGCAATACAAGGACCTCCCATTAGACACGGAAGAGGACGACCTCGCGTCCGCCAAGGATGCTCAAGAGGCAGACTCGGACTCGGAAATCGAAGAACGGTCAGCGGATGAGCGGGCTCGGAAGAGGACCGCAAGAACCCGCCGCAAAGGCCAAAAGGACATCCCCTTCGAAGAGCGCTTTGCCTGCAACCGCGGCGGGACCAAAGACGCGCCCGTCAACGCAACCAACCCCAACGCCAAAACCATCGAGATCCTCCAAAGCATGTGCGACTACTACACCCGCACCAACGACACCTGGCGCACCATGGCCTACCGCAAAGCCATCGCCACGCTGCGCCGCCAAACCACCCACAAAATCAACACCGAAGACGAAGCCTTCCGCCTCCCCAACATCGGCGCCCGCCTCGCCGCCAAGATCCAAGAAATCGCCACCACCAACCGCCTCCTCCGCCTCGGCTATACCCACGACTCCCCGCTCGACCAGGCTCTCGCCCTCTTTCTCGGCGTCTACGGCGCCGGCACCGCCCGCGCCCACCGCTGGATCGCCCAGGGCCACCGCACGCTCGATGACCTCCTCCGCAGCGCCGACCTCACCCCGCACCAGCGCCTCGGCGTCGAGCGCTACGCCGACCTCAACACCCGCATCCCGCGCGCCGAGGTCGCCAAGCTGTTCGAGTGCGTGCGGCGCGAGGCCGCACGGCTGGACCCCGGCGTCGAGCTGCTGGTCGGCGGGAGCTATCGCCGCGGCGCCGACAGCTCGGGCGATATTGATATCATTGTCACGCGGAGGGGCACCGCGGCCGCGGCGGAGCTGGTGCCGTTTTTGGAGGAGCTGGTCGAGGTGCTGACGCGCAAGGGGTTCCTTGTCGCCACGCTGGCCGCGCTGCACGCGAATAGGGCGGGCAAGGATGGGGCTGGGAGTAAATGGCATGGGTGCTGCGTGCTTCCCCCTGACGAGGAGGAGGGGGAGAAGGAGGGAGACGCCAATCCCACTCCCAATCCCAATCCCAACCCCGACGGCAACAGCAACCGCACTGCAGCGCAAAAGACCCCCCCGCCACCACCACCAATCTGGCGACGCATCGACTTCCTGCTAGTCCCCGAGGCCGAGTACGGCGCAGCGCTGATCTACTTCACGGGCAACGACATCTTCAACCGCAGCCTGCGGCTGCTGGCGTCCAAGAAGGGCATGCGGCTGAACCAGCGCGGCCTGTACCAGGAGGTGCTGCGCGGCAAGAACAGGGCCCGGATCACCGAGGGCCGGCTGCTGGAGGGGCGGGACGAGAAGAGGATCTTTGAGCTGCTGGGCGTGAAGTGGCGCGAGCCGTGGGAGAGGTGGTGCTGAGGCTGTGGGGATCGGGGGGGGGGGGGGGGGGGGGGGGGGGGGTTATGGGGTTATGGTGATGTTGGATGTATGAATGACTTGGAGAGGGAATGAAGCATTGCATTGGATTGAGTTTGGTCCTTTCCTTTCCTTTTGCATACGTCAAAAGTTGGGCATCAGTTGGTTCAAGGGCTGCATTGATTGGAGTTAAGCGACCAATCATTACCAATCACCCAGTATGAAACATGAAACGGACCAAGTATATGTTGATCTTATGTATTAAGATAGTAATGACTACTATGTAATTAACCTCAACGCCCACCCAAAACCCAAATGTAGCCTCCCTGTATGCGATGCATCCGCAAGTCGTGACAGTCATCCGAGCCAGTCGTAACGTCATCAACCCCAGCCATGCAACCCATATTACCTCTATATACAAGAAATAGCAATAGCCACACAGTAGCGTATGCCTGTGGACGAGTCACAGACTCTCCAACAAAATCACCAGTTTATGAACAAGTCGAGGGAGAAGAAGAGTAAATAAGAAAAAAAAAGAAGTCGAAAGGAGAGAAAGCTCAGCAAGCGCCGTACTTCACTCCCCTCTTCCCGACCTCCTTCCTCCCAACAGGGCACTCGGGCAAGATCCAGCCGCGGGAGCGCTTGGCCTCACGCTTCTCAGCCAGCTGGGGCTGGGGCATCCAGGCGTCGCGGGGCAGGGCCTTGCGGCGGGTGCCGTCGGCGGGGGCGCCGATCTCGGACTTCCAGTGGGCGTGGCCCGGCATGGGCTCGTCGCCGGCGAGCATGCACAGGCCCCAGAGGGCGAGGCAGGCGGTCAGGCGGGCGTCCTCCGGGTCGACGAGGCCGGCGCTCAAGACGTCGAGGTCGTCGTCGGCGCTGGCCAGCTGCACGCTGCCGACGTCGAGGGAGCCGAAGTTGGGGGTGTGCTCGGCGCCGTTGCGCACGTAGACCAGCTCGATCTCGGTCAGGATGAAGCCGTAGCGGCAGCCGTGCTCGCGCATGGCGTGGTGCAGGTGGGCCAGGCCGCGGAGGTACTCGACGCGCTTGACGTTGCCCTCGGCGCGCATGCCCGTGTTGAAGCGGTCGAAGCTCTTGACGAGCCCGACGACGCGCGCCGTCGGCTTGCCGCCGAAGATGGCGGCCGCCGAGGAGGACTCGCCCGCCGCGCTGGCGACGAACATGCAGTCCGTGGCCATGCCGAGGCTGTTAGCCTTGGAGGCGGCAGCGGCGGTCTTGGTGGGCGCGACGGAGAGCTTGAGGGGGCGCTGCGAGCAGAGGGCGAGCGCGTTGTTGAGCTTGGGGAGGTAGTGCGCGGCGTAGATGGAGTGGAGGGCCGCTTCGGTCTCTGGGTGACGCTGGGTGGTAACCGGGGTCGGGAGGAGAGCGGAGGAGACGGGGGTGGACAGGCAGCCGGCGGCGCCGGGCATGGAGAGGATGGAGGAGGCGGTGAAGTCGGTCCAAGGGCGGACCTGGCGGACGTCCCACCAGAAGTGCTTGGTGTTGGGATCCCGGAGGGGGAAGGAGAGGTTGCGGACAAGTGATGGGGCCGGGTTGGGTGCCGTAAGGTAGGAGTAGAGGGTGGTGGACGGGGCCACCTCAGGGGTGATGGGCGCGGCAGCAGCCAGCGGCGAGGGGCCGCGCGGCATGTACTGCTGGTAGAGGAATGGCTCCGCCTGCGGGAGGGCCTGGGGTTGTGGCGGGGGAGTGGGGCTGCTGCTGGCGCGGGCCGACATGTAGCTGGGCATCTGGTAGGCCTGGAAATAGTTGTCGACCGAGACATTGTCGAGACTGCATGACGATGCGCGGCGAGAGTCCATCACTGACGACTCACGGGTGAAGGTGACGGGGGAGCAGAGCAGAGGAGCCGGGTTGCTGTCCTCGGCGAAGGTGAGAGCAGCGGAGTACGAGATGGTCTCCGGGTTGGTCTGGCTGCGAGCGTGTGTCGGCCGGTAGGCACTCTTGTTCTGGAGGGCGGGTGCCGGGGAGGTCCTCGCCCGCTTGGTCGGCCGGGGAGCAACAGCAGAGGGGATCATGGCCTGGTCTTGGCTGCGGATCTTGGGCAGGAGGAGTGGCCCATGGGTCCGGATGGGAGACCGCGCCGGGGTGGTCCGGCGGGTGCTGGGGGCAGTGAGCGAGTCGGAGGGCGACGACTCGAAGGAGTAGACGGATCCATGCGAGCTGGAGCGGGCATGGCCGGCGTTGTAGGGGATCTCGAGCAGTGACGGGTCAAAGGTGAAGCTCGGAGGGGTAGTGGGGTCGCATGATGGGAAGGTGAAGTCATAAGTGACATCCGCTGCCAGACTATTTGTTGTTTTTGTTAGGATTTGGTGCTTGAGGGTACTATTGCCATGGGTAAACTCACGTGGACATGTTGGCGACTGGTCAAGGTGTGTCGACTGGACACACACACAGCAGATTAAAATTAGTGTAGTGTGTGAGAGAGAGGGCTCCGTGGGGAGGCAAGTTTGGAGACCGGCTCCGTTGGTGTAAGTGTTGACAGAGGAAGAGGGGGAAGGAAACGAGGTGGTTCGAGAATATCGACCAAACCTCCAGACAAGTCCAGCAATCTAGGGGAAGGGGGGTGAAGTGGGATGGATGTCTGAGGATGGACAAACAAAAGCGACGAGGAGGGGGGAAGAGAGGTCGTACTTATCCTCGCGGCAGATCAAGGCCGGAATCATAGGCCACAGATGGCCGCTTCGGGGCGGGCCCACGATGCATGAGCCGACTCGCGGTACGGGCACTGGACGCGGCGGTCTGGGGAGAGAATCATGACAGGCAAGTGGCGTGGCAGGGCATGTCACTCGTGAAGGTGGTGTGGATCGTTGAATCGTGGACCGTGGCCCATGGACCGTGGACCGTGACAGCGCCGCAGCAAGAATAGCGCGGACCGGCGAAGAGGAGGAAGAAAGAAGCGCGGAGTGGAACCATGATGCCGCGCCAGGAACCAAGGTTACATCTGGCCCAGATGGGACGATCAGGTACGTACCGCCGGTCCTACCAGAGCTGCAGCTGTGTAGCCCTAGAAAATGGCAAATTGCCATTCGATGGAAATAAATCCTGAAACACGGAGTCGAGCTTGCCATTTTGTGGGGTGAAGGGCGGATGTGGGAGCCACACAGAGACTCAGAGACGTTCCTCTGGATTCATCGAGACGCCGAGGCCGCGCACAGAGACGGGTACGTACCTTGCCGCTATGGTCGGCGGCTCGGGGATATCAGACGAACTCCATGGCTACCGCCTGGGCCAGCGGCTGATGCTTCACGAACAATGCCCGTCCTTCACCATGGAGATTGAGTGCGAGTTTGCTTTGTGGGCGCCAAGTCGAGAGAAAATGGGGAATATTGTCGGTGAGCAGTTGGTTCCTGCCCAAATCTGCAGAAGGGACCTCCATGCAAGCTGTGCTGGCCCGGGCTTCATTTTTCCCATTTTTTTCCTTCGATGCATGCTGTCCCCCACAACTAGCTCACCTCTTGAAAAATCGAACGAACGAGGAAGCAATGTGGGAGCGTTGCAAAGAAGGCAAGTTGGAGTGCATTTCGGGCGTCTGATTGGCCCGGCATCTCATTGATGCAAGCCGCCCGCAGGCGTCTAGTGAGTCATATTTCGACACCTGGCAAGCACTGCATTAGCGGGCTTGTCGCTGTACCACTCCACCCCACGAGCGACGGGCCGCCAATAGGAAGCTCAAGAAGCAGGGCGCGCTTCTGCCGCGTCTTGGCCTCCCGTCGCGGCTCTTTTGGCGACGAGGGCCACGCTTCCCGCGCGGTCGACGTGGGCGTGGATCGCGGGGCGTGACAGTGGGGCGGACCGGGCAGACAGCAGAGCAGCCACGCCACGGTTGTGGCTTACCACCAGACTGAGGTAGGCGGGGTGTCGGGCAGTTACCCCACGCTTGAAGATGGGAAAGACACGGCTTGGGCAGGAAGGTGTCTCAAGGTCACAATGGTGACTCCGACATCGAATCTATCGAGCAGTCCCCGCGAATGAAGCTCATCAGGTGTCTCTCACCGGCATCCATTGGGCATTCTCCCTTTCCGATCCCGGCGTTTGGGCAGCTCTGCGTGGGAGTCATTCCGGGAGTTGTGCTGGCCTCATTTCCCAGGCTACCTAAGGTACCCGCCGAACCCAGCTTCCCCGGACCGAGAATCCAGACTTCGTCGAGATGCTCAAGTTAACCCTAAAGTTATTTTTGGGGCCAGCTGTCAACACCAGCATCCGCCGATCGAGATCTTATCCCGGCGCCGTCCGCTCGGAAACTAATGTAAAGGCACCTCCTGTCTTAGGGCTGACGTACAGGCTTCATGACCTGCTTGAAAGCGGTTACTGAAATTGCTTTTGTTTGACGAGCGCTGGAGGGAGCCCATGGTTGGGCGGCTGCGGAAATCGAACTCCCAATTTGGTAGCCGCCCAACTAACCGCGGGCGCTTGGGAGAGGTAAAATGTTACCGTACCAGCCTCCCCTGTTAAGATGACCCGTGCGCAACAGGGGGGGAAGCTTAACAAAACTTAGCCGCGATTTAACAATTTCGACCACCTTGACTGACCAAGGAGGCGGCCGTCATCGGATTGTTACATCGACAGACGGGCGGCTGCTGAAATTCACAGCTTGACTTGGCCCCGGCCTCGGGATACCCCAGGCTGCGTTTAGAGAGACCCTCGTTCCGAGCCGACCGCGTCAGCGCTGGTTGCACCGCCTCATTCCACTAACCGGGCGCTTAAACACGGCGCTATAGGCCCAAGGTGAGCCTTCGGTCAGACAGCATCGTTCTGCCTCACCGAGGTGAGAGCTGGCGCGACCGTGTCGCGATCAAGCCAAGATCAAGGCCCACCAGCACGCGCAGACACGTGCACTCGTGGATCGGTTTCAGCCCCCTCTCCCCGATTCGTGGTTTTCCCCCTGTCGTCGCCATGCAAGTCGCGCCCCTCGCTCAACCAATCCGACCCGCGCAAAGCCCGGCTCTCACCGACTCTCACCTGTCATGTTCGCGATTCGGTCCGTCGATTGGCTGTCACCGCCTTTTGCCTCTCTCAACGAACGTCCCGGTGCATGGTGGTGCATGACTCTTATCTGCAGCTCCTCGTTGGCGTCGTCGGTTCGAGATGCAGGTGAAGAACTTTTCCCTCGAGATCGGCAGGTGGGATGGGAGTGAGGGGGAAATTCCCGCATCCGGCAGTTTGTTTCCATGTGTTTCCTTGTTTCCCGTTTCCGCGCGACTTCCCGCCCGTGGTGTCGGTGGTGTCAGTGGTGCCAGTGTTTCAATCGACAAGCTTCCAGAACGGGTAGCCACACACCACCACCGCCCAACCAAGAGTTCGTTTCGTTTCAGGTGGACGATGCACATGCAAGCAATACGCAAGCTGTGAATGACTCACTCATTTGATTGACATCTCCCCGTCGCCCTGCGATCCGCAGATCGGGAATTTGCTGAGCTGGCTAGTATATTTGCCTGCTGGCAGGTGCATGATGGTCTGTCGGAGGGGTCAGCAGCGAGGACAAAGACCGAGGGGGAAACAAGTGTTTCCTCGTGTCTCGGATGAAGGTGCCCATTGTTCATGAGACACATCACCGACGCCCGGCGCACACGTAAAACCCAAGAGGCTTGAATCTCGCAGAACTTTTCGTCTCAGACACCTCACTTCTCCTGTCTCAGCGGCTGTGTCACTTGGATCACATCGCGACAAGCTCGTCACTTCAAGCTCCTTGCCATCCTCCAGATCAACCTTAGCTCTTCCTAGCGAAGTATTAACTGTGGCATTCATTGCGCACTGTGGACAAACGTCGAGGACCGGGCTTGAGAGACTTCAGCTGTACAAAGTACACCGAGAAGTCAGCACCGCGACAACGGTTCAGCTCGGACGTCGTAACCAAGCCAAACCACGTGGAAAAGTGAGACATACTCGCAGCGACGAGAAAGGCAATCGGCACAGTGCATAATTATGTGGGTTAGGGTATGTATGTAGTTATGGAAGACTTTTGTACCTTGCGACAGTGGCCCCCTCAACACTTCAACCCCATCCCCTTCAGTTCATCACAACACAAACCAATTCACAGGCTCACAAGAAAAAGCTTCACGCCAGCATCTGCTGATGTGTGCATCGCGACACCCTCTTGACCCGATAGTGGTGAGATTGTCTGCCGTGCGAGGCATGTAATGTAGTCATTGTAACATCCGTCCAAGATTTGGTTTTCGTCCAAGCCAATCGTTCTTAAATTTACCAGATTCGGCAAACCGTGGCTTGCGAACGCGCCAATGCCATAACGTTATTGAATATTGAAGTTTCCAAAACCGACAATGCTTGACAAACTTTGTTGGTCCCAAATCTAAGATCCTGCACGGCTGATTTGACGTCTTCGCTCGCCATCTTACCAGAACGCGGAAAGCAACCACAACGACAGCCACAACCACAATCTTCAATCTGCGGTACCGTGTAGTATAGTATTCAGCTATAGTTTCCGGTTGTACGTAGTATTCGGTTTCTTGATTGCGACTCGAGGTAAAACTTGGAATTCAACAATTGAGCCAACATGCCGGGTATCAAGAACTTCGATCCCAAAAAGGATGTGCCGGATCTCGCGGGCAAAGTGATACTCATCACGGGAGGTACATATCTTACTTTATTACTTACCTCAGCACCTCGCACTACTCACAATTGAAGAGCAGCACTCATTGACCACACCCAACAGGCACCGCCGGCGTGGGCGCCGCAGCCGTCATCGAGCTCGCACGGCACAACCCAGCTCACCTCATCTTCACGGGGCGCAACGCCAAGTCAGCCGAGGCCACCATCTCGAGCGCACGCGCTGCCGCCGGCGGTGAGGCCGGCGCGGTCCCGGTAACCTTCATCGAGTGCGACCTCGCCCGCCTCGCGTCGGTCCAGGCCGCCGCCGACAAGGTCCTCGCCCTCGTCGACCGCCTCGACGTGCTGGTCTGCAACGCCGGCATCATGGCCCAGCCCGCCGCCCTCTCGCCCGACGGCTACGAGATCCACTTCGCCACCAACCACCTCGGCCACGCCCTCCTCACCCTCAAACTCCTCCCCTTGCTCGAGCAAACCTCAACAACAACACCCACCACCACCACCCCACCCCAAAACCGCGCGCGCATCATCATAGTCAGCAGCACCGCCTGGAAGAGCGGCGCCCCGCCGGGCGGCATCATCTTCGACGCACTCAAAACCCCGCAGGAGCTGGGCCCCGGCGGCCGCTGGCTGCGCTACGGCCAGAGCAAGCTGGCCAACCTGCTGTGGGCGCGGGAGCTGGCGGCGCGGCACCCGCGCGTGCTCTCGCTAAGCGTGACGCCCGGCGTGGTCGCCACGGGCAGCGTCGCCGCGTTTGGCCTGGCCGATAGGCTGCTGGTGTATGTGGCGAATTTGGGGCGGGTGAAGAAGCCGGAGGAGGGCGCGTGGAATTTGCTGTGGGCGGTGGGTGTGGCCGTGGAAGGAGGGGGGGATAGGGTAGGCGATGGGGTTGGGGATGCGGTTGGGGATGCGGTGCAGGGCGGTGGGTTCTATGAGCCGGTTGGGGCGCTTTCCGCGCTGCAGAGCAAGGCTAGTAGGGATCCTGCGTTGGCTGGCCGCCTGTGGGAGTGGACGTTGGCGGAGTTGAAGCCGTTTTTGTGAGGGATTGATGATCACATGGCGCCCTGCGGGACGACCCGTTGGACGCACCCGTTGGACTCCCGTTGGATACCCGTTGGAGACCCGGGGGGATCCCCGGGGGATCTCCGGGGGGCATTTGCTGGACGCATGGGATAGGGGACAGGTGGCGTGAGCCCGCAGTAGTCTTGTTTTTCTAGTCTCGGTTTCGTACTTGCGTGCAGGATACAGGGCATGCTTGTTCGAACATGTTGGTTGGTGGTGTCGGTGGTGTTGACCCCCACCTCTATTGGTCTCGGCGTTCAAGCATTCCCGCTTTCTAGCTTCCTCTCTTGTTGGAGGTTCGGATCCGAGGGCACGTAGCCGGCGAATCGGATATCTCTCGCGGTTCTTGCCATCCTCTTGGGTTCCGAAGGGAGGGCCACTTATCCCTTCGACGCCGTTGGAGAGGACGCAAACCCCGGCTCTGGTGGAGATGTTCTTGGCGGGAATTGGCGACCACTTGTACGGGGGGAAAGGTGTGGTCATCATGTCTGTTTCTTCCGTTCTGTCTTTGACCTTGCCCTTCAAGGTCTAGCCCCAAGGCTGGTTCCGCGGTCTACCCGACACCGGAAGCTCCGGATTTGCTGCAGCTGCTGCAAGTCAGGGAAGAACGCCGGTTTGGGGTTCCTCGATTCAATGCGATGGTAGGAAGACTGTAGGATCGGCCTACGAGCCGCCCCTGCAATGGAACCGCAACCTGTCCAACAGCAACAATGGCAACCGAGAGCCAAGTGGCCAATTTCTCCATGCCACCCTCGCCTGCGTGGAAGTCTCGATCACGAACAGATCACTTCTGAACAAACTGTGTACAGAGCATCAGACCAGGTAAATACGTGATACTGTGACAGTAGAAAGCGCCACAATCAAGGAATGTGTGGCACTTTGTTCCACCGAATTCGGGCTTTATTTGGCCGAGAAATACTGTTCAAAGATAGCCCCGTCTGGTTTTAGTGTACCTGTTTTTCGGCCCACGGGGTATGCATGCTTTACCGAATGCCTGTCACCACTGTTCTCCACGTACCCAGCTGTTTTTCGGGACCTGGGTGGTGGTGCGCATTATGTTGTGTCACCCACGAACTGGGGATGGTATATCTTAGACCATCATCACCTCAGAAACCACACTTCCATTCTACCACACCGCACTTGAGATTCCGCTGCTACTGGTATCAGGACTAGTAGTAGTATTCTACTTAACAATTCAACATGAGCCCTGCCGAAGAAAACGCTAACGGCGTGAGCCCTGCTCCACACGTTAATGGAGTTAACGGAGTGAACGGTGTAAGCGGCGTCAATGGCGTGCCAGAACCAGAGACTGAGCCATTGGCCGTCGTGGGCATGGCCTGCCGCTTCGCCGGAGGGGTCACCAGCCCAGACCAGCTCTGGGACTTGGTATCATCCGGTCGCGATGCTTGGTCCGAGGTACCAAGTGACCGGTTCAACCAGAAGGCATTCTACCATCCAGACTCTCAGAGACTAACAACTGTAAGTTATCAGTCGGCCATGCTCGGGAAGGGGGAGAAAGCGGGAGTGATACCGCGAGATCACAGTACTGACACCAACTACAGATGTCCATGCAAGGGGGGTTTTTCCTACAAGAAGATCCAGGAGTATTTGACTGCTCCTTCTTCAACTTAACTGCCGACGCGGCTGCCGTACGTCCCTCTCCATGCTCTACCTACCGTGAAAATCCACCTATTCTAACACGTAGAGCAGGCCATGGACCCCCAGATCCGAATCCAGCTCGAAGTAACATTCGAAGCCCTCGAGAGCGCCGGCATTCCCCTCTCTAAAGCGGTCGGCTCCAACACATCAGTCTACACGGGCGCCTTCACAAAAGACTACCACGACCTGCAAGCGCGCGACCCTTTACACACAGCGCGCGGCTTCGTAACGGGAAACTACGCCGCCATGCTAGCCAACCGCGTCTCCCACTTCTTCGACCTCCGGGGCCCCAGCACAGCCGTCGACACAGGCTGCTCGACCTCCCTGATGGGCCTGCACCTGGCGTGCCAGAGCCTGCGGAGCGGCGAATCAGACTGCGCCATCGTGGGCGGCGCCAGCCTGCATCTCAACCCAGACGCCTTCATAAACCTGTCGGCGATCCAGACGTGCGGGCCGGACGGCAAATGCTACGCCTTCGACCACCGGGCGCAAGGGTACGGCCGCGGCGAGGGCATCGCGGCGGTGGTGGTCAAGCGGCTCTCAGACGCCCTCCGCGACGGCGACCCCATCCGCGCCATCGTGCGCGAGTCGGCCGTCAACCAGGACGGCCGCACCCCGACCATCACCGCCCCCTGCGAGAACGCTCAGCGCCGCCTGATCGAGCACTGCTATAGGATAGCCGGGCTAGACCCGCTCGAGACGTCGGTCGTGGAGGCGCACGGGACCGGAACCAAGGTCGGTGACCCGGCCGAGGCGAGGGCTATTGGTGAGGCGCTGGGCCGCCACAGGACGGCTGCCGGCTTGCCGCCTCTGTACGTGGCTTCGGTCAAGACCAACCTCGGACACACCGAGGCGGCGTCGGGCCTGGCAGGGCTGATCAAGATGGTCATGTCGCTGGAGCACCGGCAGATCCCGGCCAGCCTTAACTTCGAGAAGGCCAACCCGGAGATTGACATGGAGGCGTTGCGGATCAAGGTATGTCCATCCATCCCACTCAGGGGTTCAGGGGTGCAGGTCACACAGGGCGGCGGCTAATATCACACCCAACCACCAACAGGTCCCTACAACCCTCGAACCATGGGAGGCAACGTCCGGCGGTGTTCGGCGCGCCTCACTCAACAACTTCGGCTACGGCGGCACCAACACGCACGTAATCCTAGAAGAAGCCGCCGGCTACCTCTTGCCCGCCTCATCCCAACCCACCACCACAAGCCCCAATCGGCACCTCTTCATCCTCAGCGCGCGCGACAAAGCCGGCGTCGCCAAAGTCGCCACCAACCTCCGCCAACACCTCGAACAGCACCCCAACACCTCCCTCCCCAACCTCGCCTACACCCTCGCCGAGCGCCGCAGCCGCTTCCCCTGGACCTGGACCGCCTCGGCGGCCACCACCTCGGAGCTGCTCACCGCGCTAAGCGACACCACCACCACCACCACCCCATCATCCACACCCGGCCCCCGCCTCGGCTTCGTCTTCACCGGCCAAGGCGCGCAATGGCACGCCATGGGCCGCGAGCTAGCCGCCGCCTACCCCATCTACGCGCAGACGCTGGCCGAGTGCGACCGCATCCTGCAGTCCTTCGGCAACAGCAGCAGCAACAGCACCAGCAGCAACAGCACCTGGTCAGTCGTCGACGAGCTCGCTAGGGACGAGGCCGCGTCGCGCGTGCACGAGGTGCGCGTCAGCATGCCCGTGTGCTGCGCCGTGCAGCTCGCGCTGGTGGAGTTGTTGCGGTGGATGGGCGTGCGGCCGGATGTGGTCACGGGGCATTCGAGTGGCGAGGTGGCGGCTGCGTACGCGGCGGGGGCGCTGACGATGAGGGAGGCGATGGCGGCGACGTATTTTAGGGGGTTGGTGAACGCGGCTGGGCTGGGGAAGGTCGGTGGGGAGGGGGGGATGGGCACGATGATGGCGGTGGGGTTGGGGGTGGAGGAGGTGAGGGGGTATCTGGAGAGGTTGGAGGAGACGGCTGCGGCTAAGGTGGTGGTGGCTTGTGTGAACAGCCCCTCGAGCGTGACGCTGTCGGGGGATGTGGGCGGGATTGAGGCGCTGGAGGCTGAGTTTGCTGAGAAGCGCATCTTTGCGCGCAGGTTGAGGGTGCAGGCGGCGTTTCACTCGCATTATATGCTCCCGCTGGAGGAGGAGTACCGTAAGGCGCTGGAGGAGCACATGGACACGGAGGGGGAGAGGACATTCGCACCGGGTGTGCGTTTTGTTTCTCCCGTGACCGGTGAGGTGGTCGAGGATGCCAACAGGCTTGGTCCGGAGCACTGGGTGGACAACATGACACAGCCGGTGCTCTTTGCGCAGTCGTTCGAGGCCATGGTGGCGGCAGGAGGGCAGCAGCAGGTTGACATGGTGGTCGAAGTCGGCCCTCACAGCGCCCTCGCTGGCCCCATCCGCCAGATTCTGAGAGGTGTCCCAGCCCTCAAGGCGTTTACCGTCGGGTACGGTTCTTGCCTTGAACGCGGCACCGATGCGGTGCGTACCATCCAGAACCTGGCCGGCTCTCTCGTGTCCAGGGGCTACCCGGTAAACACCCTGCTGCTCAACGCCCCTCGCGGGCAGGAGGGGCTCCGGGCACTCGCCGGCCTCCCGTCCTACCCCTGGAACCACAGCCAGCGGTTCTGGCATGAACCCCGCGAGAGCCACGAGCACAGGTTCCGGCCGCACCCATTGCACGACCTTCTTGGGGCGCGGCTGGCGGGAGCAAGCGACGGCTCGCCGATCTGGCGGCACCTTATCCGTACCGGGGAGCTGCCCTGGGTCCGCGACCACATCGTACAGGGCGACACGGTGTACCCGGCAGCCGGGTTCATCGCCATGGCCATCGAGGCGGTGCGCCAGCTCCACAGCTCCGAGGAGGGGAGCATCTCCGGCTACCTGCTCGGCGAGGTCGAGATCCTCAAAGCGCTGGTCATCCCCGAGAGCGAGAAGGGCGTCGAGGTGCAGTTGTTCCTCGAAGCGCCGAGCGAGAAGAGGCTGGCGCAAGGCAAGCGCGTGTTCCGTATCTATTCTGCCCCGTCCGGGGCAGAAGGCACATGGTCCGAGATGGCAAGGGGTACCATCGCTGTCGAAAAGACAGCCACTCCGCTCCCTGTCCTGAGGTCGACGGCCAGCATCGATTTCGATGACGCCGCCTATCACAAAACCATGAACCCCAAGACACTGTACGACGTGTTGCACGCTGTGGGTGTCAAGCATGGCCCCTCTTTCCGGAAGCTCCTAGACATCCGCAGGGGAGGCGAAGAGGCCAAGTCAACCGTCGAAGTGTGCGACTCGGCGGCGCTGATGCCGTACCAGCACCAACAGCCGCATGTTATCCACCCCATCACGCTTGACGCCGTCTTCCAAGCGGCTTACACCGCTCTCTCTCCCGAGGCTCGCGAGGCCGTGGGCGCCGCACTACCGACGTCCATCAAGTCGCTATACGTTTCCTCCGCCATCGGCTCCGAGCCGGGGCATCGCTTCGAGGCCTTCTCCCGTTTGGTTCAGCGTCACCGCTTGGGGTTCGAGGTTGCCCTAGCGGTGCTTGAGCCCGGGCAATCCAAACCCCTGATCGAAGTCGACACCATGGGGTTCACCACCGTCGGCGGGACCGGGAGTGGCAGTGACAGCGGCAGCAGTGAGGCAGACGCCGCGTTGGCAGCCGCCTCCAAGATCTGCTCCTTCATCGACTGGGAGCCCAGTGTCGCGCTCAACGACGCCCACGCCCAATGGGACGAGCGTCTGAAGCGCCCGGCCGACCCAGTCGAAAAGGTTCTCGCACAAGACCTCACCCGCGCGGGGTACTACCTCATTGCGGACGCCGCGGCGCAGTTGACGGAGGACGATATCGCCAACTTGGAGCGGCACCACCAGTCCATGTGGGCGTGGATGCAGCTGCAGCTCGAGCGGGCCGCAGCGGGGGAGCTCGCGCCCGGCAGCGCCGAGTGGGTAAACACCCCAGCCGACGAGAAGTCAGCCTTCCTGGACGCCGTGGCAACAGCGAGCACAAACGGGGCCCTCTCCGTACGTGTTGGGCGCCGCCTGCTCGAAATCCTACGCAAAGAGGTAGCTCCCCTGGAGATCATGCTCGAGGGTGGGCTGCTGTACAAGTTCTACCAGGATATGCTGCGGTTCAAGGCTTCAACCACACAACTGGCCGAGGTAGTGGGCGCGCTGGCCCGTGAGAACCCGCGCCTCCGCATCCTAGAGATCGGCGCCGGCACGGGCGGCTGCACAGGACCGGTGCTGGACCACCTGCGCACGCTCACCGACGGCGGCGTCAACGCGGCCGGGTTCGAGCACTACACCTTCACGGATATCTCGTCGGGCTTTTTTCAGGCTGCGCGCGAACGCTTCGCCGAGTGGGGCGACCTGATCAGCTACACGGCGCTGAACATCGAAGACGACGCGGCGGCGCAGGGTATCGCCGAGGGGAGTTATGATGTGATCATCGCGGCGCAGGTGCTGCACGCAACCAAGAACATGGCCGTGACGATGCGAAATGTGCGCAAGCTGCTCAAGGACGACGGCAAGCTGCTGCTGATCGAGACGACCAAGGACAGCATCGACGTGCACATGGTCTTTGGCACGCTGCCGGGGTGGTGGTTGAGCGAGGAGCCCGAAAGGAAGTACAGCCCGAACATGCCGCTGGCGATGTGGGAGCCGATCCTCAAGGGCGCCGGCTTCACGGGCCTTGACCTCAACGTGTGGGACTGTGAGGACGAAGACCACCAGATGATGCACGTCATCATGTCGACGGCCGTCCCCGAGACGTCGCCGGTTTACCCCGACCAGGTGGCGCTCGTGTACGACCAGACGGCACCTCCTCCTGAAGGCTGGCTGGAGGGTCTTGCGGTCGCCATCGCCGAGACCACTGGGGTGACACCCTCAGTAACGGACCTAGCCGCGCTCGAAGTCGAGAACAAAGTGGCCATCTTCCTCTCCGGGCTCGACGGCAGCGGGGTGCAGAACTACCTCGACGACGGCTACTTCGAGGCCATCAAATCCCTCTTGCTCAACGTCAAGGGCCTGCTCTGGGTAACCACCGGCTCAGCCGTCGACTGCCCGCTCCCCGAGAACGCTTTACACACCGGCTTCCTGCGTACCTGCCGCGTCGAAGACGGCAGCCGGCGTCTTGTCTCCCTTGACCTCGACCCAGCCCGCGAGCACTTCTCACCGCCCTCCTCTCCCTCCACAACTACAACCCAAACCATCATCGCCAAAGTCTTCGCCACCGCCTTCAACACCTCCCCAGCAACGACAACAACAAACAACGACTTCGAATTCGCCGAACGCGCCACCACCATCCTCCTCCCGCGCCTCCGCCGCAACGCAGCCGAGAGCGCCGCCTACACCAACACCCCGGGCGCACCCACCCTCCAGCCCTTCCTCCTCCCAACCGACCCTCCCACCACTACCCCCAACAACAGCAACAACCAGCAACGGCTCAAACTCGAGGTAACCAAGCCCGGCCTGCTCGACAGCATGGTCTTCCGCAAGGAAGACCCCTCCTCCGCCGCCACCCCCTTGCCAGCAGACTGGGTGGAAATCGCGCCTCACGCCTACGGCATCAACTTCCGCGACGTGATGGTGGCGATGGGCCAGATGGGCGGGGAGGAGGACCTGGGCGTGGAGTGCGCGGGGGTTGTGGTGCGGGTCGGCGACGAGGCGCGCGCGCGCGGCGGGCTGGCAGTCGGGGACCGCGTGGCGGCGCTGACGGCGCGCGGCGGGATTGCCTCCCACGTGGGCGTGCCCTGGACGTCGGTTGTTCGGATGCCTGACGAGATGGGGTTTGCTGAGGGGGCGAGTCTGTGCGCGGTGTTTGCGACGGCGTGGTATTCGATGTTTGAGGCGGCGAGGGTGGAGGAGGGCGAGACGATGCTGGTGCATGCGGCGTCGGGGGGCGTGGGCCAGGCGTGTATTATCCTGGCGCAGTGGAAGGGGGTCGAGGTGTATGCCACGGTGGGCACGCCCGAGAAGAGGCGGTTTTTGACCGAGACGTACGGGATTCCGGATGAGCGCATCTTCAACAGCCGCGATGCGTCGTTTGGGCCGGAGATCATGGCCGCCACCAAGCAGCGCGGCGTCGATGTGGTGATCAACTCGCTCGCGGGGGCCTTGCTCCACGAGAGCTGGGGGGTTCTGGCAGCCCACGGCCGGTTCATCGAGATCGGCAAGAAGGACATCTACAACAACATGGCGCTGGACATGGCCACCTTCCGCAAAGCCGCCAGCTTCATGGCCGTCGATCTCAAACAACTCTGCCACAACCGCGGCCGCGTCGTGCACCGCGTGCTCAACGCCGTGATGGACCTCCTCGCCGCCAAAACCATCCCCAACATCACCCCCATCGTCACGTACCCCATGTCCGCCATCAGCCGGGCCTTCCGCACCATGCAAGCCGGCCGACACATGGGCAAGATCGTGGTGGTGCCCTCCCCCACCACCAACGACCTCGTCCCAACCCTCCCCCACCAACCAACCGCCACCCTCTCCCCCAACGCCTCCTACCTGATCATCGGCGGACTGGGCGGCATCGGGCGGTCCATCGCACGATGGGCCATCTCGCACGGCGCACGCAACCTAATCCTCCTCTCCCGGCACGCCGCCGACAGCCCACACACGCACTCCCTGCAAGCCGAACTCACGCACCAAGGCGGCGCGACGATCGCAGCGCGCAACTGCGACGCGAGCAACCTGGCCGACCTCTCCGCCGCGCTCGCCGACTGCGCCGCCCAGGACGGGATGCCGCCCGTGCGCGGCGTGGTGCACGGCGGGATGGTGCTGGACGACTCGATCCTGGAGCGGATGCGGGGCGCGCAGTGGCGGGCGGCGCTGCGGCCCAAGGTGGACGCTACCAAGAACCTCCTGGCGCTGTTCCCCGGGCGCGCGGGCGCGGCGGACGGGCTGGATTTCTTGATCCTGCTGTCGTCGGCCGTCGGCGTGCTGGGGTCCGCGTCGCAGGCGAATTATGCCGCGGGGGGGTCGTTCCAGGATGCGGTGGCGAGGCGCCGGGCGAAGGAGGGGCTGCCGGGCGTGGCGATTGATTTGGGTATGGTGGATGGGGTCGGGTATGTGGCGGACTCGGATGCGTCCGTGGCGGCGCGGTTGGTGAGTGCAGGGCATAAGCCGCTGTCCGAGGCGGATATGTTGAGGTTGATCGACTATGCTGTGCGCCGGCCTGTGCGCAGTGGTGGTGGCGATGGGAGTGTCAAGACTGCGCAGGTGGTGGTTGGGTTGGCGGGGAGTGTGCTGAAGACTAGCAGCAACAAGAGTGGTGATGGTGGGCCGGGGTGGGCGCGCGAGACGAGGTTCGCTGCGCTGAGGGACGATGATGATGATGATGCGCGGGACTCGGCGGCGGCGAGGAAAGGGGGGTCCGGTTTGGGCGGGTTGAGGGAGCGTCTGGCTGGTGCCCGGAGTGCCGATGAGGCTGCCGGGTTGGTCGAGGGTGCCATTGTCGAGAAGCTGGCTGATATGTTTGTCATCCCGGAGCAGGACATCGATGCCACACGGCCGCTGGCAAAGCATGGGGTGGACTCACTGGTGGCTGTCGAGTTGAGGAACTGGATCGTTCCTATGATGCAGTGTGAGATGTCCATCTTCGAGCTGTTGCGTGCTTCTTCTCTGAGGGAGCTGGCCAAGAAGATCGCGAAGAGGAGCAAGCTGGTTTCCTTGAGTGGGTGATGGGCGGAGTAGAGGAAATAAATACCTGTAGTCAGTAGTGATGTATAGACAGCAATACTCTAGAGAAATAGATGGTGATAGACTGTATTCGCTGGCCTGTGGTGGATGAACGGATGGTGAGCTGTCAAAGAGAACCTGAGCGCCTTACCGAAAATACAAACGGAATGTTTCCGATGCCACCGTACCCAGTACAACTGACCGCATTTCTATCTATCCTACGACGACCTCACCAACTCCGGCTTCCCTCGCCAACCTGGCCCGTCCCACCATTCCCATTACTACCACCATTACCCCACGCATCACCACCTCCGCTCTCCCCTCCCTCCTCATTACCCGCACTACCACCACCGCCCCACCCCTCCCTCGCAACCCTCAACGCCCTCTGCATCCCCTCCAACCGCATTCTCTCCCCGACCACCATCCCCCTCGCCAAGTCGCGAATCGCCCTCCTCCCCATCCGCTCATGCATATCCCTCCAGCCCGCCAGCTCCCCCGCGACCGTCTGCTGCGCATATCTCAGCTCCCTGCACAGGGCCTCGGCCTCGCCCTCGCTACGCCGGGCCTTCTCCTCGCGCTCCTCGTTCTGCCGCTGCCGCGTCTCGTCCAGCACGGGCAGGCTGAGCCCCAGCGGCCAGCGCGACGAGCGGTTGAGCGAGTTGTAGCTGCGCTCGGCGTCGCGGCGGACAGCGTGGATGCGCGAGATGGTTTGCGGGGGGCGGGCGAGGGCTTTGAGGACGGACTCGACGTTGTTGTAGAGCGTGAGGAAGGTGGTGAAGAAGGTGGCGTGCGGGGAGGAGTGGGATGGGGTGAGGGCTTTGACGTAGGTTGCGAAGGCGGTTATGTGCCCGGGCGGGAGGAAGGGGAGGGTGGAGAGGCTGCGGGCGAAGAGGGTTGATGATTCGAAAAGATCTAGAAAGGGGCGGAAGAAGATCAGTATGCTATGACGCCTATGTAGACGGGGAAAGTAGCAAAAGGGGTGGAAAGGGGGGACATACCGATGACGACATTGCCTACGACATTGGCCCGCCGTGCGACGCTCCTCGTAGAGAAATGCACGCTGCGCACCATGTCCCTAGCATGGTCGATGAACTGCTCAACTTCGCGCAGATCCTCGACCGGCTCAAACTCGTCATGCACTTTTTCCATCTCTGCATCTGCCTTCAGCTTGCTCCGCTCCGCCATCATATCCAACTGCAGGTCCGGCACAAGGAAGAACTCCCACAGCATCTCGTGCGTCGCAAACGTTGGGTGTTGGAGCAGCACCCTCAAGAACCAGTCCATCCTGATCTGCAGGTCTTTCAGCACGGCACGGCTCGGCTTCGAGGGGACCTGTATCGGGGAGCGCAGATCCGCCAGGGAAGGGATCCACGATGCCGGGTTCTCCATCTGCAGCAGCTTGGCCAGGTGCTCAAAGTCGGTCAGGGACCGCCGGCAGGTCGTGACAGCAAAGCTCTGGCTATCCACCGGCGCGCCAGACTTGAGCACAAAGCGGACCGAGGCATCCTCAACAAAGTAGGCCCGCACAACGCCGGTGGTCCTGGAATCCATACAGGGCATTTGGGAGAAGAGCGTCAAGTCGTCAATCTTGTTCCGCACCTCATCGTCCTTGGCCAGCTCGACGGCGGTCAGCCCCCGCAGTTCCCGCGCCGCGATATCGACGCGCGGGTCGCCAAACAGCGCCCTGACCATACCGAAGCGGCCGTATTTGCTGGCCAGCATCAGTGGCGTGAACCGCTTCTCGTTTGTCGCGTTGACATCGACGTCGCATTTTTGCAGGATCAGCATGGCCAAGTGCGCGTCATTGACGATGTGCAACAGCGTGTTCCCCTTGATATCAACATGGTGGTCTAGGTGCAGCGGCTGGCCATCTCTTTGGGTCCTAGTGGCCGCATCTAGCGCTTCCTTGACCATGAGGGCGTAATTCGGATGATCGTACGACCGGCAGAGAGCAAACAGCGGCGTCTGTCCGTTTTTGTCTTTTTGACGCCACGGCAGCAGTCTGCCAATGCGCTGTATTAGAAACGGGGCGTGAAACAAGTAGTGAGCGGCGCTCCTGCCCCAGGTGTCCTGAATAGCGAAATAATGGCCGATCCGGCTGTCGCTCGTAGAATCCAACAAGAAGTCGAGCACGGTGTTGACGATGGTCTCGTCACCTAACTGCACGGCAGCGCTGAACAGCGTGGTCCCTTCGTTGTTCTGGTCATCCAGGATGACATCGGCAGAGTAGTAGTTCCTCAACGAAAGGAGATACTTCAGCGCCCCCGGTTGCCGATTTTGGATCGCCATCATAAGGACCGACTCTCCAAAGGCGTCTTGAGTTTGAGCGAGCCGCTCAATCGATGTATCTCCCTCAATTCCGCCGATCGACCCAATACTCATAGGCATCGACCGAAACGAGATCTCGGACCCGCTAGACATGCTCCTTGTGTCCATGGCCACCTTTTTGACTCGCTTAGGCGGAGGCATGAACACCTCTTCCTCGTCTGCACCCGCCCCATTCTGGAACGGGAACACATGGCTGAGGCCAGAACCGCGGGAGAAGCTCTCCAAGGTGGTAAAGCTCAACGAGGAGCGCCTCGAGATCCCGTTTGTAAAGCTCCAACCGCTGGACGATTGCCTCCGAGAGTGAGATGACCCGAACACGGGGTTGTCATCCTCGATGGCGTCCTCGTCTGGCTCCATTATCTTCCTCAACTCGGGAAGGTCACCTTTCGATACAGCGTCCCACAGAGCCCTGTTTCTCCGGCTGGCTCTCCGCAGGCCGCCGGAGTCGCGGTCGAGGTATGACAGGACGGCCTCGCAAGTGCTCAGGGCATACCCCATCTCACCGCTTTCCACGTCATCGATAAACACAAAATTCTGTATGTAGGCCAGCCTCGCCTGCAGATGCTTGATCTGTGCTTTGATCACAACATAGAGCAACAGTGACACCAAAGTGTCCGCGTTGATCGTCATGGCTGGTTTCTCAGTGGCTGACCCCGGCGCTTGCCCCGGTTGCGGCGCATCCGAGAGCTGAGTCGCCGCTTTGGTCGTGGACAAAAGAATCTCCATCATCTCCTGCGGGCAGCTGGCATGGGGCATCTTCCGGAACTCCTCGACGGCTCGGCCTAGTCGGTTGACGACGTCACGTTTGGCACGGCTGCCGCCGTCAATAGCGACGCCCAGCTGCGAGATGTCGATGAAGTCCATCTGCCTGATCTTGGCCTCCAGCTCCAGGTCCTCCAGCCTCCTAAGCGCAGCGAGTCGTGGGAAAACCATGTGATGTACATTCTCGGCGATGTAGCGTTCGATCAGTCGCTCGACAAGCGGCCCGGTGAGATCCGTGGTAGCACCCAGAAGCGAAAGCTGCTGTCTATCGACGCTCTGAAACAGGTCGATGGCAGCCGTGACGGCCGTCTCCATAGCGGTCCTCATAATGGTTTCGTCATCCTGGAAAGCCCCGGGTACGTGGGCCCCATTAACCCCCGTGGAAGCGCCTAGACTAGCATCGCTGTCTGATCTCGCTCTCTTTAGTGCCGTTGCTATCGGTCCATCTGGCTCCGGGTCCGGTATGTCGTTGGCCGACGGCGGCGGCGGCAAGGGTCGTTCGAATACGAGGGTGAATTCGCGGAACAATTTCTCCAGTCCGGCCTGCATCTGCTTCGCAATGGCCGGGAAATGAATGAGCAGCTCATGAAACGTCCGTATATCCTTCTTCTTGGGCGAGCTGGAGGATTGCTCTCGGGTTTCTGGTGCCTTTGCGAGTCGGCCGTCTCCTTCGGCGGTCGGTGGCAATATGGCTGGTGGCACATGAACTTCTTCCCACGATCCCACCAACGGACGCGAGATGTAGTAGATGAGAAACGGGCGAGGATCGAGGGTGTCGGGGTACCAGATGGCGTCGTGGAGGAGAATGGCTTGGGTTAGCGACTTGAAGCCTAGGTAGACAAGGCGTTAGCGTCTCGCACGGCAAAACAGGGATTCATCGAGAAAGTAGTACCCTTGTTGGTGTAGATGCAGTTATCCTTGATAACGAGACTCCTGCCGTTGAAGGTGCCGTACACCTTGGGCTTCCCGCGCATCTCGCGGAGGCTCTGAGCGGCATCCTTCCCCCCCGGCCCCTGCGGCTTCGGTATCGGGATGCGCAGCACATGGCTTGCCAGGAAGTCATCCGAGGCTATGGAGGCCACAAGGGGCGCGCCCGTATCGCTGTCGCGGGCGTTGAGCAGGACATCGGCGGTGGGAACAAGGAGGATGTGCTGTTGGGTCGGCAGACACTGGGCGAGGATGGGGCTCTTGGAGAAGGCGCTCAGGAATGGGTTTAGAGGTTGCATTCATTCGACTGGTTTAGCGACGGCGCTGAGTGTTCTGGCGTCGCTGAGAGCGTGGCCACCATTGGGCGGTTTCTCGGAGTATAAAACCATACAACGGGCACTTGAACGAGGCCCAGGGTATGAGGTACACTTTCCAGGTTTGCGCACTTGTATGGATGAATTTCAAGGTCCGGGGCTCTCGGAACGGGGGGTTGATGTACTGGGTAGAGTAGTTTGGTTTTCGTGTCGCTGCGGTCCGCTCGGGTTTTGTAGTTTGGCCAATGGAATGGAGGCGAGAATCTTGATTTCGAGTATCCAGAAGAAGGTTGTACTGTACGTAGTAAAGTTTGTTGGAGGTTCCAGCTATCACCATAACACAGCGCACTTGAAGAGGAGTTCAAGCTCGGCCGCCATGTGCAATGCCGCGAATCAGTGGCGCGAAACGCCCGGGCAGGGATACTGCGGCGACACCTCGACAGCTTTGCCGTGCAACCGTGCACGGTGCAGGCCGCCTTCTTGTCGCTTGGCCAATCAGCTCTGTTAAAGGGCGATCTCCCGCGGGAGGGTGGAGCGGGGCATCAATGCGGGACCCGGGAAGCTCCAAGATTCAACGCTCCGAGTCCCTTACACAGTATTATCCCTTGTTATCACGGTTCCACAGGAGTGAAAAATCTGTGGTCAAGTTGTGGGCTCTGTCTTTGGGGGATGTCAAATGCACAGTTTTATGGTCTCGGAAATCACCTTTTACTATTTTATTATGTTGAACTGAGCTATGGCCGCGCCTGATAAACTTGGTCGCTGTAGACTACCTTAGGCCACTCGCCGAGCGGTCGTCCACCAAATCCATACATGCAATGCTGTGCGCATCTAGGCACCTGTACAGATTGCCTCATCTCGCTCACGGCCCTTCAAGTACGGCCGGCCATTAGGGCTGCCAAGTAAGGAGACCATTTGAAGACTCCAAAACCAGGGCAGAAACCCCGTGGGCTACGCAGTCTCGGTTCATCCACTGAGGATCGCGCAGCGGCCTACTCATGTTTCAAGAACTGTGTGTAATTTAGCTGCGACCTTAGGCCTTGGCAGCACCAGCCTTGATTAGCAGGATATCGCCGTCCTCGACGACGTAGTCCTTGCCCTTGGTCATAACCTTGCCCTTCGCCTTCACTTCGGCCTCGTCGCCGAGCTCCTTGAGGACATTGTAGTTGTACACAATGACCTGAATGAAGGTCTTCTCAAAGTCAGTGTGGATAACACCCGCCGCTTGCGGCGCCTTGGTGCCGTTTCGGATCGTCCATTGGCGGACCTCATCGGGGCCGACAGTGAAGAAGCTGCCTAGGTTGAGCGCCTTGCGCATCTGGATGATGATCTTGGGCAGCGCAGACTCAGCGCCGACCTTCTTGCACTCCTCAGCGGCCTCCGCCTCGGTTTCGAACCGGGTCAACCGCTCCTCAAATGAAACCGAGATGGGAATGATGGGGTCGCCTGCGGCATGCTCCTTAAGCCACTCGGCGACCTTGGGAAGATGCTTGTTCTTCTTCCGGATGTAGTCCTTCTCCGAAAGGTTGACGAGGTAGACTGCCGGCTTAGCTGACAGGAGGAAAAGAGGATTGATGACCTCAACCTAGTAAAGAATTAGCGTCCATATCGCTCTCTTCTTTGCGGTGGTAGTGTGAAGATATGGGGTGACGGAATCAGAGTGGGGTTTTTATCTCAGCTTGCACTCAGCGTTATTGAAGAGGCAATCGACGAGCTGGGTTATTAGATCGGACCATGGGTCCTTTATCATCATGGTGGAAGGCCGTGGGTTTCAAAACAGAAGAGGAAAATGAGCGGCCTACCTCCTTGGGAGTCCAGGTGCCCTTGCGGACATCCTTGCCATCCTTCAGCCAGGCGAGGATCTTCTCGATCGTCGCCTCCTCGGCCTTCCATTGCTTCATCTGGAGAGACTGTCCGCCCTGACGGGTCTTCTTCTTCTGATTCTCGAGCGCCTTCTCGACGAACTCGATATCCTTCAGCCGCAACTCCTCGCTGATGATATCCAGGTCGCGGACCGGGTTGACGTCACCCTCGACGTGGATAATCTCCGCATCGTCGAAACACCTCACAACCTGGAAGATGGCATCGACGGCACGGATGTGGGACAGGAAGGCATTGCCGAGACCAGCTCCTGTTGAGGCACCACGGGTCAAACCAGCGATGTCATAGACTGTAAGGTTGGCAGGCACCCGCGACTTGGGGTTGTACTTCTCGCACAACCAGTCATAGCGGTCGTCAGGGACAATAACCCGGGCCTCCTCAGGGTCAATGGTAGCATAGGGGAAATTCTAGCGGCGGAATCAGCGACGGGGGTCCTTGCGAAAGTTCTCGGGGAGTCGCGCGCATACTGCAGGATTGCCCAGGTTGCACTTGGTGATGGCCTGGAAAAGCGTGGACTTGCCAACGTTTGCTAACCCAACCTGTTCGCCCAGGACAAGTCAGCGGAGCTGAGGCGTTGATGTCAACCGAGGCAACCCACAATGCCGCTCTTCAGGTTGTTTCCGGGGCGACCCAGCAGGATCTTTTCCTCGACCGCGGCCTTCTTGGGAGCCATCTTGGTTCTCCGTTTGCTGTAGTGACGAGTGGGGATATAGATGAGCGCGCAATCAAGCAGCGTCTTCCTGAGAAACGCAGAGCTAGCTGCGGGGGTTCGAAGGAGGGGTAAGGTAGAAGTGAAGATAAAAGAAGGAATTGAAGGCGTCGTCGTGACGCGCTCGTGGACTTTTTGCCACGAGCTACGTTATGAGACCGGTTGCTCAGACAAGTAAATGCCTAGCAATCGTGTAATTCCGGGGTGTTGCGGACAAACGCGGCTTGTTAAGTGCAGGTAGTCAACCGTTGAGCCAAACGTTTTCGCGAAGTGAGGAAAGTTGGAGAGTGAAAATTTGAAGGCGAGCTCTGCAGGCATGGCGGGGTTACGAAATTGGTGGGCGTGCACGAACCAGTGTTGCCCCACTCTGCATTTCAGCTGAGAATCCGGGCTGTGGGTCTCTCCAGCCTTAGCTCGGCTGGGAGCCACAATGCGTCGTCAACCTTCAACACTGACAACCTATCACTTGGTTGACCTCATCTTCAACAGATTTGCTACGATTATAACTCTGACCTCTGGAATTCGGACAACTATCAATACCAATTTTTTACACTCAACCAATCACACTGTCCATCATCGCATTTCCAAACCGTTCTCTATCCACGAAGCATTCAGTTCTACAAAGCAATTCGAAAGCTTCCCCGTCTTTGTCGCTGGCTTTACTTCCAGTTGGCAGCCTGGCCCCCTGATGAATTTCCAACAACACCGCCCCTAATTCGCATCTCCCTGCGTCTTTGACATCAGTCAACCAGTATCACCTCCCTCCTCCGACATCCCTCCTCGGACCTCCCATCTCCCACCTACAGCACAACCCACCACGTCGCCCACGATGCCGCCGGCCCGAAAACACCAAAAGAAGCCCTCCCGCTCCCATCGCTCGACCCTCTCCCTCCAAAAAACCGAGATCCTCATCCACATCTACGACCTCCTCCCGCCGGGCCGCATCTCCACCGTGCTCTGGCACATGGGCACCTCCCTGCTCCACTCGGGGGTGGTGATCAACGGCAAAGAATACGCCTACGGCGGGCACGACCGGCGCGGGCTGACGGGGGTCTACTGGACCAAGCCGCGCACGGAGCCCCCCGGCGGCACCTTCCGGTGCGAGTACCTGCACGGCTTCACGCTGATGCCGCAGGCCGAGGTGGACGCCATCATCCGCGAGGCGTCCGAGGAGTTCCTGGGGACCGGCTACAACCTGCTGACGCGCAACTGCAACCACTTCACGTCGTACCTGTGCGAACGGCTGACGGGCGAGCCCGCGCCGGGGTTCTTGAACCGCGCTGCGAGCATCGGCTTGGCGCTGCCGTGCGTCGTGCCCAAGGAGTGGATCGAGGTGCCGGATTTCGATGCGGCGGACGGCGCGCCGCTGGATGAGGATGAGGAAGGGTACGATAGCGAGAGGGCGAGGATGCTGAGGTCGTCCGGGGACCAGCCGCGGCTGGTCGGCCAGGAGGAGCGCGACACGGGCACGGAGTGGGATAGTGAGGAGGAGCGCGAGCGCGGCGGCAGCGGCAAGGGGAAGGGCAAGGCGCCGGTTAGGGACTCTGCGGGGAGGATGCTTCCTCCTGCGGAACGAGCGCCCACTGCGTGAGGGTCAGTCGGCTTTCTTTCTTTCTTTCTTTTATTCGTTTGTTCTTCTCTTCGGGCATTGGTTGGAGTTTGGATGGGGTCTTGGGAGGCAATTTGATGTGTGATACCACGGTTACCACGGTGGGCTGGGCCACTATCACGGCCGGCGTTTGAGGGTGGTATAACGGTGCTTGTTTTCTCGGGTAATCGGGCCAGTATGGAGGAAAGGACTTGAGTTCTAGCGGGATAGGATGGAACATACCTAGGAGTAAACCATAGCCTGGGATGGAGGGAGGAACCTAGAACTTATCATGTTTTATCGAGTCCCTTGAAAGTCGCTCTCTGGGAGCGAAGTCTAAAATCCAGCGGCGGGTGCACACTTTATGGAACAATAGCTTGAAGTCGTGCTACCGGAAAAGGCCCCTTTAGGTGTGTTGTTGCAACCGTTAGTGTAACCCACCCAGTTTTCATTCTGGCCCTTCGCCGAAGGTCCACCAAATGAAAAATGTTGGTATGACAGCTCAGGGTATGGTGCTGATGGCTATTTCCGTATGGTCGCAGGCAACCATTCGTTGGCCTTCAAGCTGGTGTATGGTGCGGTGGCATGGCCAATATCACAAGTAGTACTCAAACACTGCTGAAATGAAGTGTGTTTTCTAATCCTCCAAATAAGGTACGCAGATGAGTTTAATAATCTCCGTTCATCATTCCTACAACCTCTTACGTACAGTTGATTACTAGCCTACCCATGCATGGTGGCCGTCACCCTCAGATCCTAAGCTCAAGCCGCAACACCCTTCCCTGTCAACGCCGCCTTCGCAAGCTTACCATCCGGCGCATCGCCCCCAGCCTCCTCCGCCGCGTCCTCATGCTCGCGGTTCCACTCCAAAATCTGCTCGCAGACGCCCTCGATAGTAGTGCACCCGCCCCGGTAACCGAACCCCCCGTCGGCGATGCTCTTGCGGGCGGCGCTGTCGTCGATGATGGTGTGGATCGACACGCTGAAGATGGCGGGCTGGAGCATGTGGATGGGGCCCGACGGCTCGCGCCAGCCCAACACGCTCGTCAAAAACGGCAGGCGGGCCAGCAGCAGGCACCAGGCCTCGATGGCGTACGCGACGGACAGCAGGGCCAGCGGGCTCTGGCGCTTGGTGCGCACGCGGGTGGCGGACAGGTGCTCGCCGGCGGCGTAGATGTCGGCGAAGGCGATGGGCGGGCCCAGGTCGGTCACGTTGAAGGTGCGGCCGGCGCAGGCGGGCATGGGTGCGGCGCCGTCCTCCTTGCGGGCGAGGGCGGCCTCGAACTGCAGGTGGGAGAGGGCGACGTTGCGCGAGTTGACAAAGTGCTGCACGACGTGCGGGATCCAGGTGACGTTGTCGCCCATCCGGAGCATTATGCCGATCACGGGGTCCGTCTTTTGGCCGTAGATGGGGTTGCCGGGCCGGATGGTGCCCGTGCGGAAGCCGTCTTGGTTGGCGGCGCACACTGCGCGCTCGGCTTCGGCTTTGGAGCGGGCATCTGTGGTCACAGTCAGAACGGGGGCGTGGAAGAGGGGGTCTAGAGGAGGGGGGGGGGGGGGGCGAGGGACGGGCTGACAGTTGGAAAAGAACAAATCGTGCGCGCGCAGGGGAGCGTCGAAGTCCTTCTCGGTGGCAACCTGGTAGTACTTATCCGGTCTGCTCTGCCACGGCCAAATCCAGAAATTAGGGGGTACGATGCTAACAGAGCCGGACGAGGTGGCGATGAAGATGTCAGCGCCCGCTTCCCGGGCGGTTTCGAGAACGTTCACGGCGCCATCCCGGTTTACGGGGCTGATGCGGTCGTAAAAGAGTGGGTTCCGTTCCTGAGGCCGGACAGCAGCCGCGGTGTGGAAGACAGTCAGGGGTAGCTTGGCGACAGACTTGGGCCAGGGCTTCGAGAAGGCGGCTTCGACAGACGACCGGGAGGTGATGTCGGCTTTCACAAAGTCACAGCCGGCAGCCGGCTTGACCATGTCCCGCCGGTTGAGCGGCACGAAATCAACGACGCGGATGCTCTCGGGCGATTCGCCACGCTGGAGCAACTGCAAGACAATGTCTCCTCCCACGAGGCCTAAACGAGATCAGCGCAAGGCCCAAGCCCGAGGATGTCTAATTTGGGCTGGGCAGAGTGGCTCACCTGACCCGCCGACAACGACATACCGCCTATCCAGGCGTGGCGGGAGGAGCCGAACGAAGTCGATCGGGTTCTGTTTCACCCGCTGATAGACGTCCCGAAGCTGATCTTTTGTCCAGCGGCGAGGGGATGCTTTCTGCGCGTCTTCAGGCACGCTTTGCATAGCGGAATTAATGCGAGCTAGCCATGCCGAAGCGATGACGGCAACCGCCACGATTACGGCCCAAAACATGGGTGGTTGTGTTGTTGCTTTTGCCTTGTTTTTGTTTTTGTTTGTTTTCAAGTGAAGTCGGTGGGGTGGGTATCTCAGGTCGCGATGTATCCCCGGGCATAAATTGGAAGAAGGAGCATCCTATGTATGTATTTGTAGGCAAATGCAGAAATGGCCAGGATGTAATCAATAATGTCTAATTGCGAGAGAAAAGGGGCCTTCGAGGACGTGCCCCGAGTCTAGAAGTCGGGTACAGAGTGAACTGAACTTGCAAGTTCAATGGCGGACGACGAAATACTAGTGTTCTCCACACTCTCCATGTTTGGTGTGATGATTGGGTTGATCGGACGAACCCCCTTGTAATTACACTAGTATTTTTCTCGGGCTTCACAACATCCCAGGCCTTCCATATCAAGCCCGATAACCGTTGCAACAGCGACCAGATGTTTCGGATGGATAGTACATACATGGTGAGCGCATATAATTTATAGTGTCTAGATTAGAGACGTCATCGATAAGGTTTGTTTCTCTGCGGAACTTTGACCGTACACAAGTACACCAAGTTGCTAGGGACGGGAATCAGGTCGGCCGTTCGAGACCAGTGCTGTTTGGGATGGCGCCTCACGGGCAAAAAAAAGCCAGACTCCAAGTACAGAAACCCGAGTTGTAGAAACGAAATAAAAGTTATCCGAAAGTCTAAAGCAGATATTTTTATTCTATTTGCAGCCCTTTTGCTCTGTTTCCATTCTTATCCTTTTTCTTCATTTCTTCTTCTTTTGTTGTTTTTCTATGTACTTTTTTTACGCGGGCGTATCTTTTGGTGTTCGGCTTTTTTTGGCCAGAGAATGGATGGCCCAACCGGACACGCCCTTGAGCCAGCAACCGTCCCAAAGCGCCACGCGATCATGCTGGCACAAAAGACGGGAGAGGATTTGGTGTGGAGCTCGGCTACGAAAATAATCTGTCGAGCTCATGTGTCTATCCATTGTGGGGATCGAGATCAACGACGGGGCGATCGCTGCAGTTTATTGCGTTGCTTACCTCATCACGGAATGTCCACGACGACATCAACCCAAGAATTGCCTAAAACAGAGGCCGCCGTAACATGAGCACAGCACAGGGGCGCGGCGGCATAAAAGCTTGGGTGGGATGAAACAACGCGGCGACGCCTGAAAAGACAGCGTATCTTACCCCCCACGACCCAGTCTCGTCCACCTGCTAGTTGGGTAATTTTTGGATCTCCGGGACCATCGGAACGGTGGGCCGCTAGGTTTCTCGGGTTCGGGAAATGCGACTCTCTGATCGATTGTTTGCATCGGACTGTTTCCAGGTCCTCCCAACCTCTTTTGCGCCGCTTGCGGCAACAGTGATAACCTGCCTGAGTAAAAAAGGTGAAGCGAAGCCCATTGCGGGGTGTTTGATGTGCCAGTGCATGTGCCGTTGCCAGGGTCGGGAATGGTCGGCGGCGAATGCTCGGCTGCCAAAACAGTGACATCGTCACCAAGCAGGGGGGGCTGGGAAGGAAAGAAAGGGCCCAGAGGCCATCATCAACCCCGGACCAACCACACGATAGACTAATCCGACCAATCACGGGCCGCCCAGCCATCCGTTCACAGACTTTCCCACTTTGTGCCGGGACCCGGTTTGCACTTTCGCACTAGGAAGGAAGCTGCTGTTTTGATTCTCTCTTCCGCCGGCGAGACTCGGCTGCTCTCTCGAATTCTCCCATAGGCAACAACAACAACAACAGCAATTGGAAAGAGATTTTACGTATCTACCTCCTCTTCCTCCATTGCCGCATTCCCAACCGCATTCCCAACCGCATTTTCGTAAATTCCATCCCTCTTGAGCATCAGTTTCCCGCCAAACCGAGATTCATTCGCAATCCGAAACCTCACAATGCGTCAGAACATCCTCCTCGTTGCCCTTTCGGCGGCCACCGTCGCCACCGCCCAAGAGCGCAACTTCACCGTTAACATCGCTGGTTTGGACCGCTCGCTCAAGTGTATGCATCCATCGCCAATTGTATTGTTCCCGTGCGTTCTTGGACTGACAATGGCCCAGCCGATTGGTGTGCTGCGGAATATAACACTTGCCGCGTACTCTGCGACAACAGCCCGACTGCCAATGACTGCGAAACGGTATGCTCGGAGCCGCGGGGTCGGTTTTTGAGTTTGATAGACTGACGCGGCGCAACAGGAAACCCTTGAGTACTCGTGCAAATGCTCCAATGGCAGTGCCCCCGGTCTTGACTACTACATCCAGACCATCCCGACTGTGAGTCCCAGCACTGCCGGTTCCACTAAAAGGCCAATTCGCTAACCTGCCACAGTTCCTCTGCAACCAAGCCTACTCGGACTGCATCGCCGCCAACACTCAGAGCTCCAGGGCTCAGGATGAGTGCAAGACCAACATCTTGAGCCAGTGCGGCACCCTGGACCCCACCAAGGCTGATGTCAACGCGCCCTCGGGCGACTCCACGACCAGTGCTGGTTCATCTCCCACCAACGCCCCGTCTGGTTCCGGCGCCGCGAACTCTCCTGCCAGCACCTCCACTTCCACTGGCGGTGCCGTGCCCACTGCCGCTTACATCGGCAACGGTGTCGCTATGGTTGCTGCCGGTGTCTTCGCCGCCATGCTCTAAGCAGCGCAGCGGTGAGATGAGAGCGCGACACTGGACTAATGCCGCACGGCGTGTGGCTATCGGGCGCCAGTATCGCGTTGATCTTGTTCTTGTATTGATTTTTGACACGGTTTTCCTCTGGACAGGCTTTTGGGTCGGCGACAGCAGGACCTGCAGGTACATAACCCGCCGCAACGGACTAGATCCGCAGTACAAAGGGCCTGGTGCGCAAGGGAGGAGACGAAGTCGTGGGAGGTCATAAGGGGCGACGCCGAGGTGAGCGGCTTAATTGAGGAGGACGAAGAGACAGGGTCTGGAGAAGGTGTTCTAGGAGCTAGGACTATATCCATTTGCTTTTTAGGCCGGGTCCCAGGATGTTTCGGATGTGATATGACAGACTGAGATGATGTTGAATGAAGAGAAAGGACTGTTGTTGGTGTATTATTTCGGGCGGCGAGCATGGCTTTGTCTCCCTCTCCCGTTCACTCCTCAACGACAATCCCTTTGTGTCCCATACAACACGCTGAGTATTTGGCAGGTTCTCAAGCCTCACACGCCCGATCAGCCTGGAACTAACGAGCGGAACACTTTTCCTTTCGCAACTCAAATCGTTCACAGTTTCAAGCACAGCACAAGTCTAGGTATCCAGCTCGAATCACCAACCATGGCGGGATCCACCATCCCCAAACGCCGATTCCCGCACCCCCTCCCCGACGACATCACAACCGACATCCTCGCCCAGTCCATCTCCGCACCAGTCTGCGGCCTTGCCCTCCTCTGCCCGGAATGGTGCGTCTGCGACCGCCACCGCCCCGACCTCCAGCACATCATGCGCGCCACCCGCGTCGACATCTACACCCTCCCACTGGACCCCCTACCCACACCGAGCCATATGGCACCATCTCAACGACCTTCGACCACGCCGAGTGCGACCACATCTTTCTCCCCTTCATGCGCGACCCGCGCGAGGTGTACAACATCCTCACCACCGCCACCAACCACCAACCCAACACCTGGTCGCCCGCCGACCCCCGCCACGCGTACGCCGACCCCCACCAGGACAACGACGGCGAAGCCCCCTGGCTACCGCGCAACCTCCAGCCCTCCATAATCCAGCACTGGATCAGCACCACCGCGGTGGTCGTCTCGCAGCGCCCTACCCCGCGCCAGCTCAAACCAGGGAAGAACCTAGACGTCGGCCGCCGGGCGTACTTGTGGGTGCGCTGGGATAGGCTGACGCGGTTGGAGACGCTGTTTCTGGATCTGAGAGGGTACAGCACCGAGCCGAGGACGGTTCATGGTAGCGATCTGGCAAAGATTGCGGGTATGCTCCATGGGATGCGCTTGAAGCTGTTGGTTGTTGCCGGCCTGCGGTCGTGGGGCCTTTTTCCTGGCTTTGACCCGACCACTATGCGGGACGTGGAGACGGGGGGGAGAGTCAAATCCCGTGGTTGTGGATGAACGAAGGGTTTGGGGGCGACCTCAATGTGTTCAAGACATTTAGGGAGCGGTCCGGCCGGGTGGGAAGCTTGTGTTGGTGGATACGCGCCGGAGGGAGGAGTGGATGGACCAGATGATAGCAGACGAGTCGATGATGACAGACGAGCCGATTATAACAGACGAGTCGGCCGCAGCAGACGAGTCGATGGCAGCAGAGGCAGCCTTGTGGTTTGGGGTTTAATGTAGGAGGTACGTATCCCAACTACAATATATTTCTGTCTGCTCACACACAATTCCGAGGTACCCTACTTAACCTGACGCACGTACACGCTAGCTCAGCAACATCTACATCGTGATATCAAATTTCGTTTGGAAGCTTCCCCCCTTCTCCCACATTTCTATTTGATTTTTAATGTTACCTATTTGCCTTGGGTATTGGCCACGCCCCTTGCCATCATTGTCTGCATGCTTTACCCCAGGATGAATGCCCAATGGCAGTATCTGCAAATAGGACAACCACCTCGACACCGACCCCCACCGACACACAGCTGCGTGGATTGTTTGCCACGCAGCTCCCGACGGGCTGCTGGGATTTGTTGGTTGATCGGCGTTGGCAGTTATTGCTGGCGGACGCGGTATGGTCCACGCCAGCACGAGGGGCCACCTCTAGTGCCGGCCAGCTATTGGGTCCGCAACCCGGTGCGCTTCCGCGTGCTTCCCATCTTCCGCTTCGTCTACTTTTGCTCACCTCTACCTGGCACGGCCCGAAACAGCCTTGTCTTCACCCGCATGGCATGTTTAATGTTCTTCTCTTCCACACCGTTAAGACTATTTCTAGACACCTACCATGACCCGCCACTCCCAGTGGGCTGCAGTGTAATGCATCATCAAGCGCACATCTACTGCAAGAAAGTTTCGGTCTTATGACACTGGCGCTGGCACCGACATCTCACCGTGTGGCCGGGGTTCCTGCTAGTCGGCGCCATGGACAAAGCGTTTGGGTCTACTTATTTAATTGGGACACTTGCCCTGAGACAGCCCGTAGTTTTCCTCCTTTTACTTTTCTTCCCTCTCACCAACTGCCGTGGTTGACAAAGTTCAAGTGGCGTTGTTGAGAAACATTATAAGCTTGACAACCATGACGCAAACTCGACCAGTTGGCCGCCAACGCACCAGGCGATCCTCGTCCTCAAGCATCTTCACATGGGTAGCTCGAGCCGCCGCTGCCCGGCTGCAAAATGCAGCTGATGAATATGAACCTCCAAGAACTCGCACGTCCTCAGACCGTCAGCGGGGGCCAGGCACTCACCGGCCCGGCGAGCCTCCTGCGAGCAAACCTGTTCCAACACTAAAGATTGCACTGCTCCCACTTGACCCCCGATACTGCGAGCTTACCGTCGCAGTACCAAAGGGCGCCGGCCACTCCTATCTCGTACGCGCTATCCGGCGGTGGTACGACCGAGAGGATCAACGTTTGTCTTCACTCAGCCTATTTCGTTTTTACGACTCCAAGGGGCGACAGCTGGACTTCGGCACCGGAGTCACCAGCGACGAGACAGAAGTTTGGTACAGCGTATCAAAGTCTGAGCAGCACTTCTCGAGCTGGAAGTTTTCGGACTGGGCTGATCGCGAGGACCGGGCCCTCGACGTGCTTCTCGCGGCGGAGATTGCCTCGGCCATTGAGCAAGGCGTCACTGTCGGGGAACTGAGGCAAAGGGTGGCGGAGTATATGGGCGTCCAAGATGCCAACAGAATCGCTCTAATCGTCCGAGATGGCATGCGCCCTGGGGCACTTCAAGGAGACCACTGGGAGCTCGGTAAACTCAAAACGTGGCTCTGCCGCTGGCTCTCAGTTGCCGTATCCCCAGAGCGCGGTTATGTTATCCTCCGTGGTGCACAGGGGGTGTTTGTTTACCATCCCAGGAGGATGCAGGTTGGCTCGCGGATGTATCTGAGCTTCGTGGCAGATTATCTAGTCACTCGGGTATTTCAGAGCAAGTACCTGTATCAGATGAGCGAACTAAGCGGCCAGAGTGACGTTGAGCTCGCGCTCGACGGCACGCTGCAAAACCCCCGGACCGCCACCGTCGAATGGGGTGCCACGTACGACTTACGTCTCTCTCACGGCCTCGCTGAAGCCTTTCTGCTCGAAGACCCTTGGGCGACGCAGACAACTGTGCAGTGCAGTATTTGCATCGAGGACAAGCAACGGACCGAGATGCCCGCCCAGACCACACCGCGTTGCACGCACCGGCCGACCACCTGCAAAGACTGTCTCGGGGAATGGCTACGCTCAAGCATTGAGCGTGGCGCCTGGGACCGTCTGCAGTGTCCAGACTGCCCCGAGATCCTCGGCTGGCAAGACGTCAAACGACACGCCTCCAAGGCGGCCTTCAACCGCTACGACACACTAGTCACCCGCGCGGCGCTCACCAATGACCCGGCATTCCATTTCTGCCTCTCCCCGGCCTGCGGCTCGGGCCAGATGTACGAGGAGACATGCCCACGGTTCGAGTGCGTCAGCTGCCGGGCGTCGTCCTGCCTGCACCACAACCTCCCCTGGCACTGGGACGAGACCTGCCAGGAGTACGACAAGCGCAACCAGGAGCGCAGGGCAGCCGAGAAGGCCTCGGTGAAGGCGGTCCGCGGGTCGAGCAAGCCCTGCCCCAGCTGCAAGCGCGACGTCCACAAGTTCGCCGGATGCAATCACATCACCTGTAAGCCCTTCTCCCCCTTCCCTTAGCTCCCCTCCCTCCCTTAGCCCCCCTCCCTCCGCTATGTCTCTCCCCATCCCCACCCTCAACAACAGACACCCCCCCAAAAAACAAACCCCCAAACAAACCCCCACCCACCACTAACCCCCTCCCCCACTCTTCTCCAACAACAGGCCTCTGCCGCCACGAATGGTGCTACATCTGCGCGCAGCCCTGGCAGCGTCTCGAAACCGGCGCGCCCTACTGCCTCCACGCGCCGGGCTGCACCGAGCGCGACGCGCTCTTCGACGCATGGGCGGAGCTCAACCCGGGCATGCTGCTGGCTCCCGGGCCGGCGCCCGCCGCGCCGGATCCGCCGCTGCCTTTCCCATTACCACTGCCACTACTACCACTATTAGGAGGAGCGGGGGGGGATAATGTGCTTCCGCCGCCGGCGCTGCCGCCGCTGTTTTGGGAGCCGCCGAGGCGGAGGGAGGGTGGTGGTGGTGGTCGGGGCGGGCAGGACCAGGGTGGGGAGATTGTTCCGGTGCTTGCGGTGGGGGAAGGGTTTGTTCCGCAGCGGCTGAGGCCGAGGCCGGGGGGGCGGTTGAGGCGGAATACGGCGCCCGGTGCGGTGCAGGTTGATGGGGGGGAGGTTGCGGTTGTTTGAGGAGGTTGTTGGTTTCTGGGGGGCTGGGTTGGTATGGTGATGTTTGTGTGTTGGGGTGTGGGATGGGGTGGATGGAGTTGAATGATGGTTCGGTATACCCTGGAGTTGGAATTTGGCTTTTCTTTTATCTTTAAAGATTTGACGGGTATCGTGCTTCTTAACGTCGGTTTTGTGACTTGGACGGGTGGTTGGTGTAGTAATGTGCTCGATAATTTACAGACTGAGGCTACACTGAACTGTGAGCTGTCAACGACCATCTTCGAGTATAGTACCTCTTATTAAATACCAATGGCCGACTTTGCCTCTCCCTAAGAAGTTGATATTGACAACAACGACAACAATGACAATGACAAACCTCGCCCGATCTGAGAATTGGACCCCCAGAAGGTTGTAGACACGCCTAGATAGTTGCCAAATCACGTATCATACTGAACAAATTATATCAAACCACCACAGCCTCGTACCGGGCCTTTTACAACCAGCAAGTACAGGTATACCACGCCGAGCCCCCGGTGACACAGTCACCGGTGGGGATAGCAAGGGCCGCTGCCAAATTGACGCTCCCTTCCTTGCAATACAAGGGTATAGTTACTATACAAAGTAGACGGAATGTGACGCCTTCGCTGGAATGGCTTATCACGAATCGAGGGGAGGGCGTCTAGACAGCGCATGGGGATGACGCAGGCCGAGTATTCATCCAGGCATAGCCCAGGGATATATGTGGACAGCAGGCGTCGAAAAACCTTGTCAAGGGCGGCACGGCGGTGAAGATGTCCGCAAATTCCGCAGGCCGGCGTTGTTGCTTCCGTTGTGGAACAAGTCACGAGTGAAACAGGCCGTCCGATGTTCTGAGTCTTTCTCGATAGCCGCCAGGAAAACTGCAAGCGCCCGTCGGTCACGGCATGACTCGGGACTCACCGCAGCCTATGGTCAGAGGCATCCACCTAGCTCACCTTACACAGTACGTACGGGCTTGACGTCAAGGTGCAGAGCTCTGTTTCTTTTTTAACTCCGCTGCCCCGAACCCACTGGCAAGGATAATAAGCAACGATAGGAAGGTCGCCACATGGCGGGAGGGCGGGAGAGAAAAGCTATCGACAGGTGAAACATTGTTTCGAAGATCAAACACGGGGCTGGACTTGTCTGGAACCGGGTTTGAGGAGTCCCAGGTTTGTGGACTGGAAGCGAATTCTTCGTCATCGCCATCCGGGTTGTGATCGATGCCGATGCAAATCCGGGCGGGTATGCGATCACCATTGCCGTCGTTGCCGCCATCGATGGAAAATTGCAGATCGCTCGACCCGACTCGAGTCGACTCAATGCGACGGGAGGAGCATTTCCAGGTTCCCTGCAGAAAACCAGTTGAGAAAGACCGAGCGTGGAAGTCGGCATTGGACTGGATTGGCGGCAGAGAGTCGTGGCTCGAGCTTCTGTGCCCCAGCTTCCCCGCAAAGCCTATCGGCTAGCGGGTTGGACTCATAAATAGACTGTGCCACCACTCGACCAGATCAGCACGCACCCGTGGACGGCTCCCCTCTTGATTCTTGATTCTATCAATTGGACGAATAAACGGAAGAGGAATGGAAATAAAAGAAGATGCTAAGATGCGAAGATGCGAATATTAGAGGATCTAAATGACGAAATCATATGATGCCAGAGAGAACTAGTTATTACTGGAAGAATTGCAAGCCAGCTCGAAAGTAGAAATCTCCAGTCGCGGGGCCTCCACCACTCGGGCGTGACGGAAGCACTGACAGGGGCCGCTGAGGGATATCAACACAGTCTCTTTAAGAGCCCGGATCGGGCAAGTGGCCTGCCCACCATCCCGCGTCCATTTGGCGCGTGAAAACCGCCGATCGCAACTTGGAGGCTCTGTCGTCAACGACAGTCGCCATGGGTTCCATGGACACAATCGGCATTCCACCGGGCATCCTTTTTTGAGGCAATTGAGAGTTTGCTGGTTGGGTTGGGCATCTGTCTGTCTCTTTTTCATTCCACGTGCGAGCACACATTCAGGGCATTCTATCGTGATCAACGGCAGTTTGCAGGTGGCGGCGGCTAAGCGACGCCTCGGTCTTGATGTGGAGATAAGTTCAAAGGAGCCAGACAGTGTGCATTGCCAAAGGCCAATGGCCAATTGCCCGTGGTGTTCTTCAATTCCTGGTCTGGCCTGGTCTGGTCTAGTCCGGTCCGAGTGCCATTCGGTTGACGGCTGCGGTTGGCGCCTGCGTCCTTCCAATCTGAGCACCGGGATGCAGGATGCAGAACATCGCCAATTCCCCATCCAGGGCGACAACCGTCGGTGATTGGCCGATATGTCGCGACTCAGGGGCGCCTGCAAGGTACGGTGGGCGAGGGTGGGCGAGGGGTGCATCCACAGCGTGGGATGGAGGGCCCTGCCCCTGTCGATGGCGCTGGGGTTCCAAGGGGGGGTCTCGCCCAAAAGGGGACTGGGATGGCACCCTTCTATCCCTCCCCTGGCAAATCGCCGGCGCTAATGCTACCAACCTTTGCCAGATGGCGCCGTCGGCAGCCGTCCAACTCCTTTTTGCTCCCTTTCTTTCACACCTGATGCCACCCTTTCACCCCCTTTGCCGAGCTATTTTGTCGCTGCTCTTAATGTGTTAATCAATTGCTCCATTCAGGGCCAATCGAATGGCGGCTTAGTGCGACAAAGGAACTTAATGAATGCCACCCCCGACTATGGCCGCTCTTGGACCGTCGCCTGAGGGCGACATGGACATGCACTTGCAGCAGCACATGCCGCCGCCATCGCCCGCCACCGTCCCCGTTCTTCCCGATTCTGATACACGAGCTGCTTCGTCTGATCTCACGCCCTCCCGCTTGCCACCGCTCCCGGTCCCCCACCCTCTCTCCTTCGAAACACACGACCAAACGGACGCCTTTCCCGAGCTGGTCTCCGTGCTACCGAAACGCCCGCTGCCGAGCCCACGCAGCGGCCGGTCCTTCAGCCTGGCTCACTTATCGGGCCCTATCAAGCGGAAGCCGTTGTCGTCCACCGCCTCGCCTGTCGCCGTCCGCTTCTCCAAGGGCGCAGCAGCCTATGCCGACATCCTCGCCGACCTGCCCCGGCCCGAACAGCGGTTCGCAAGGTCGTGCTCGCTCGACAGCCCGACCCTCTACGAGTTCCCTGACCAGCGGAGTTTGCTGGCTACCGCGAGCTCCCTGAACACTGTGTTGGACTGGCCGGCAAGTCCAGAGACCAACGAGCCGTATGTTTCCTGACTCGCCGGGTAAAAGGGTGGCAATATCGGGCTAACCGGGCTCTCTGAACAGATCATCTCCCCTCTCCGATTACTTTGGTGAATCCGCCGAACCCGCTGAACCTGCTGCTGTCCCGGCCGGAGGTGGTGCGGGAGACGCGCAGCTGCGAAACATTACGGGAAACAACCCTGCAGAGACTCAGACCTCCCACACCCTCTCCGAGGGCGAGAGTCTTAGCGCCGAGACGGCCAGTCTGACCACTCAGGGGTCTGTCCCGTACGAGCTCGACGATCTGTACTCCATCCCAGACTCGCCTGAGTCGCCCGAGTCACCGGGAGGCGAACGGACTACGATCGTTAATACTAATCCCAAGACCATGTCCATGTTTTCGCGCAAGTCGCCCCCTCCACAACTAAATCTTGGATCCAACACCAGAGATGCGTCGGCCACGGCATCAGCAACGTCACTAGACCAGAATAATCTTAATAAGCCTCTGCCCAAGTCCCCGGCCTCCTCCAAACTCAGCGCCTTCTTCGGTTGGGCCACCACGCCGTCGCCTACGACCGCGACCGAGTACTCGGACAAGAACTTCTCCCCCCTCCCTTCGCCCACGTCGCCCAAGCCGACGACCGCTGTGACCGAGTCCTATGAGACTTCCATCACACAACAACAGAGGGCGACCTTCTCCACCAATGTTACGGACCAGAGTAACCCCCTACAGTATTGTGAAGCGTATCTCCAAACACCCGCCGATAGCACAACGTCACTTGACCAGCTCGAGGAGATGGAGGACGAGCTGAAGGGTATCAGCGTCGAATTGGCCTCGTCCATTCGGCGCGAGATGGACTTGGAGGATTTGGTGGATAGACTACAGGAACAGATCAACAACCCGCAAGCGCCCGGGAAACGGACCAGTGACTACTTTTCCGACTCTGGCTACAGTTCGGCCAAGTTCAGCGAGTATGACCACGCGAAGGAGGAGATTTCACAGATCCAGCGCAGGGCAGAGCAGGAAAAGGCCCAGATCCGCTTGGAGCTGACGAACAAGCTGCAAGATGAGCGCTCGAAGCGCCGGTCGCTAGACCAACAAATCCAGGAGCTGTCCAAAAGGGCGTCGGAGCTCGATGTTGCCCACCTCGACAACAGCGATGCCAGTGGGCGCGTCAAGGAGCTTGAGAGCATGTGCGAGGATCTCAGCAGGAAGTTGTCCGAGCAGAGCCAGGTCACAGCCAGTCTTGAGGGCCTCCTCGAGGCGTTGCAAGGCGAACTTCAGACAGCGGCGAATGAGCGGGACAACCTACGTGATGAGATTGTCCCTCAGCTGCGCGCTCGCGTCGAGGGCCTGGAGGCCGAGGCGGCCGACCAAGCGAAGCTCGCCTACGACACGTCCAAAATGCAGCAGGAGCTGCAGCTACTCAAATCACAGACTGCCGAACTGGATTCCCTCAGAGCGCAGACCGCCGAGCTAGATTCGCTCAGAGCGCAAACCGCCGAGCTAGAGTCTCTCAAAGAAAAGACGGCCGAGTTCGATGCGCTCAAGTCACAGAATGCTGAGCTGCAAATGCTCCGGTCCCAGAACGCCGAACTACACATGCTTAGGTCCCAAAACGCCGAGCTCAAGCAGACGCAGCCTGCGGCCCGCATGTCGATGGGACTGTCAAGGTCCGTCTCTGTCACCGGCGGGTCGTTCAGAAAAAACCGCGTGCAATCCATCACACGGTCCAACTCCACGAAAGTGGCTGAGCCCCGCGATGTCCTGCCCCGCGATGTCCTGGCCGAGAGGTTAAAGGACGCTGAGGAGCAGCGGGACGCATTGCATATCGCCCTCAAGAAGCTTCTCGAAAGGCAAGAGCTTCAGACCCGCGAGAACACGAAGAGGATACGACAGCTCGAGATGGAACGCGACCGCCTCCTCACCGCATCGCCTAAGAAGGCTGGCTACGAGCGGGAAGTTTCCAACCTCCGCGAGGAGATCAGCGTGCTGCGCCGACGGGCCGAAGAGGCCATCGAGCAAAAGTGGCAGGTCGAGAAGGGCCTTGCGGGGCTTAAGATGGACCTGGACAGGGCCGAGGGCGAGATTGCGTCTCTCCGAAGCCTCCTCCAGGAGAAGGACATCCTCATCCCCGAGGCTCTCGCCCGGCCAGGCAGCAGCCACAGCCAATACGACTTGCCCGTCAGCTCACACTCCCTTGAGCAAGCGTACGAGGACCTACAAGCCGCATACGTAGATGCGCTAGAGCGTATCAAGGCCCTCGAGGAAAACGCGAGGCCGGACGAGAAGACGCAGCTCGCCATTCAGCGGCTGGAGCAATCCGTCTCGGCCGCCCTCTCGGACCGCGACCGCGCCCGCAGCGAGGCCGCCTCCTTCCTCGACCAGGTCGAGACCCTCCAAGCCCTCGAGAAGCAACACCTCGACACCGAGAGCGACCTCGCCACCCAACTGCACGAATCCGCCCGCCGCGTCGAGGAGCTCGCCCAACAAGTCCGCGCCCAGCTCGAAGCCAACGCAGGCCTGCGCACCCGCCTCGCCGGCACCATCGCGCGCGGCGACGCCGAGCAGCGCGTCAGCACGGAGCGCATCTCGGGCATGCAGGCCCGCCTGCGCACCCTCGAGGAGCAGGTCGTCGCCGCCCAGACGGCCGCCGAAGAGCGCGTTACCCGCCACGAGGAGGAGCTCGCCGCCCTCCGCGACGCCCACAGCACCCAGCTCAGCCGTCTGCGCGACGCGACCGGCGCCGGCGGCCCCCGCCGCGGCAGCGGCCAAGGCCAGCGCGTCTTCCCCCCCAAATCCCCGCTCTCCCCCATGTTCTCCCTGCGCACCGCCCCGGCCCCGCGCAGGGCTACCCCCCCGTCACCCTTCCTCGCCGTCAACGGCGACCAGCAGCAGCAGCACCACCACCACCACCCACGCCCCGGCATGCGCCGCTCCGCCACAGAACCCACCGACACGGACGCGGACATGGACATGACGGCGCAGATGGCCGCGCTCAGGGGCCGCGTCGCGGAGCTCGAGGGCGCGCTCGCGTCGGCCGACGCTGAGATGCAGGAGGTCGTCGGCCGCATGAGCGCCGCCCAGATCGAGGTCCTGCAGCTGCAGGAGCTGCGCGAGGAGGCGGTGCGCGAGACGCGCCGGCTGCGGCGGGTGTTGGAGGAGGAGAGGGTGCAAGTGTTTGAGGGGAGGTGGAGGAGTTTGTCGACTGAGGTGAGGTGAGCTGTCTTCTGTGGTCTGGGGTCTGGGGTTTGTGGTTTGTGATGGGGATGGGGGATGTGTGAAGAGGGGTTTGAGGGGGTGGGGGTTGCGTGGTGTGTGAGGTGGGTGTGGGTGTGCATTGGATGGCGTTGCTGGTGGTGTCTTTTTTGGATTTGGATTTTGGATTTGGCTTCGTTGGTTCCAAGCCCTTCTCCTTTTTTTTTTTTTTTTGGATTGGATCATCCATCTTGGAATACCCGGTGGCATTTCTTCCCTTCTACATTTTTGGCATACCCCCTGGCTTGGGGGGCCTTGCATGGCAGGCTGCTGCATTTTTGGGGCGTGGGCTTGATCCCCCCTTTCTTCTAGAGTCGCTACCCGAGGTTGGCTGGCTTGTCCGTCCGGTACATACGGGCTTATTTTGTGACGGAGGAGATGGCAAAATCGTAGTGTATATTTTCGGCTGGTGGCAGCGGTGTTGTGTCTTGGTTACTTACTCCCGATTTGGTTGTATGTACACCCGAGACTGGAATGTATTGGATGTGGACTGGGTATATACGTGGATCTGACCAGGCATTGAGCCATGAATCCTTAGTTTAGTGTAATACTAAAACATCTGAAGCAACTACTTGTCCACGCTGGTTCCACTTGAATATCATGAGGGCGTTTGGATGCTGTGGTTGCGGTACGAGGGTTGCGAGGGGAGTTGATATCCGACGAAGGGATCAATCACCGAGGACATCTGTACGTATGGTGTTCTGTCGCGTGGTGTTGTGTTTAGGTATTTTAACACTCTTACCCACCCAAGGCCGCGTGGAATCTTCGGAACTTTCAAGTCTCGCTGGGAACTCAGGGACGATTTTCTTGCGCGGCTTTATCATTTGATCATTGAGGCCGCATTCGGATTCGACATGCATCGAACTTGAAGCTGTAATCCATTTGTTGCCGTCAAGGCTTCCGTTTTCTGTGAAGCTTGAATTCAGCTACTGTCTTTGAGTCCCATTCGAGTACCCACCGAGTAGCGAGTTGGAAAAGAGATATGACCGATATATAACCTACTGTCCTGGGATCTTCTTCGAGAATCATCGCCACCCCTCCAACCGATGGCCAGAAGAGGGAGATCCAGGGAAGAAAATAAGCATTAAAACCCGAGAAAAGGAGGGAGGTAAGCACAAAACATAAGAGCTCATCGCCAGTATTCCTTTTACTGTGCAGTTGGCTTTCCGGCCTCGTCCCAATCTTTTGTTGTACTACCGAAACCAGAAACATATCAAGTCATCAAAATCGGCATCGTTCAGCTCGTTGGGAGCACAGCTGTTGTCGGGTACCAGCTCCGCGTAGAGTTCCCGGGCGTCCTTCATCAGCTCGCCCCCGCGGTCTGCCTCCCCAAGGCAAAGCAAGGCCTTTCCGAGCTGGAACTTGGTCCGCGCGATTTCCTGGCGGTAGTGTTTGTCGTCACAGTAGATTCGTAGCGCAGTCTCGAACCTGAGCTTGGAGAACTCATATTCGTTGAACCGCATGTTATGCTCCCCGTCTTTGTAGCACGCGGCAGCATAGTACATGTGGTTCACACCAACCGACGCTTTGAACTGTCGCAGCGCCCTTTGGTGGAGAGAGTGAGACTCGAGGAGTCTGCCTTGGCTCAAGCGGATATTGCCTAGTGCAAACAGAGCGAGTCCAGTGCTGCGGCGGCGGGTCAGTCATGTTTAGCGGGCAATAATAATTCGGTTTCTAACGTACCGGTGTGACGTTGTGTCGTCTATCACGCCATAAGTTTCCACCTGGAGTTGCAGGGCTTGCTTGATCGAGCTGCTCGCCTCGTCATGTCGGCCGAGAAGCCACAGCGCATGGCCACGACCTAAGTGATAGGTGTACAGGGCTGCAGGCTTAAACCCGGGCTGTGCTTCTCTAATCCGGCGGGATTCTTCGTAGCAATCTAGCGCTTTGCGGTATAGCTTATTCCGCGAGCAGGCCTTGCCCATCTCGCTCAAGGCAACGGCCAACTTCTGGGTGCGTTTTCCGGACTGCGCACAGAGATCTTCCTGAATGGTGAGCGCCTGCTGGGCGTGGAAGAAGCAGGATTTCGGGTCATTCGTATCAAAGGCCAACTGCTGCAGCGTGCCGTGGACCGCGGATACGATGGCGCGAAAGGCTTCAAATTCGGGGAGGCCGCGCTCCTCGACGATTTTGAAGGCAAGGTCAGCGGCAGCTTGACACGAGGTCGGGTCTGCGCGCTCGAGTTGATACCATGCCATCTCGCTGAGCAGCAGGGTGAAATCGTAAACTTCCAAGGATGATGCCTGCAAGAGCGAGTATCTCTCGAAGACGTTGCTGAGACTGAGGAGATGGGGGTATATCCGTTCGCACTGATTCCATCTTCTGTTCTGACGATACTCGGCAAAACCGGGCTGGGGCGCGACCGTGACAAATGGCCAGACGGCAGATACCAACTTTACCGTGGCTTCGAATGTTCTTTCCATTCTCCCTGGGGTAGATACAAGCATGGCTCGCGTCACATCTTGCACTATGTCGTGGACGAAGATGGACTTCTCCTGAATGTTCCTGATGGCAAAGGACGATTGGGAGAGCACGGCCAAATCTTCGAAGTACGACACTGCATCCTGAGGGAAGTCTATTGCGAGAGCGCCTTCCGGTTTCTGCCGGAGAATGTCTTCCGAGATTCCGGTTGTGCTTAGGAGGGAGGCGACGTTCAACAGGGCGGCCGCCCCCTGGGAGAGGCTCTTCAGGTTCCAACTTGACGCTATGGATCGGTGTTCGTATTCTGGCACCTCGGAGGCAAACAACTTGGCACTCCCTATCTCCGACTGGTAATACGTCAGGAATTCCTGAGCGGTGATGCCGAGCCGTTTCATAGCACCAGCCACAGCTGTCATGTGTAGCGGGAAGTAGTGAAGCCGATCTGCGAGGTGCTGCAGTGCCACAGTTGTTGTTTCTTCCGAGTCCGATGGTGTTTTTCGAATAAGGCCTCCTAGCGACTTTTTGAAGAAGTCCAACGCGTCATCCTGGGAGAAAGAATCGAGCTCGATGCTGTTGCAAGCGAAGGAAGGATTCTCTTCGATCTTTGGATCTCGGCAGGTGACTAAGATGCTGCCCTCGTCCCCCTCGGGCCAGTAGCTGTGGAGGTCGTCGAGATCCCCGACACTATCAAATATCAAAAGCCATGAGGCTCGAGCGGGTTTCACACCAGACGCAGTGTCCACGCCTTGGCTTGAGGAAGGTGTCGACATGAGCGGATCCGCGAGCCAGTCCTTAACTTCTCTGACGATAGTGCGGGGGCTTAAGCTATTTGCTTGCGTCAACAGACCCAGCTTCTCTGCGATCTGGCTGAAGGATATGTCTAGCTGTTCCCTTGATTGCGCGTTGGCCCAAATCACGGCTTGAAATTCGCTTCTCCGAGAGTAAGCCCATTCGACGGCAATTTGGGTTTTACCGACTCCGCCAACACCCCAAATTGCACAGGCTCTTTTCGCTGTGTTGTCGTTCACTCGTGGCCTGGGTTTGGGGTCTACCAGCAAGTAGTCGTCTAGCTTCTCAAGCACCTTGCCGCGTCCGACGAAGACGGGATTTCGCGGATGCCCGTCTACGAAGAAACAGGGGAGCTTGGTTGTCGGTGTAACGATCACAAAGCTGTGACCTGTCTCAAACGATCCCGTGGGAGAAGAGGTCATCGACATCCTGGCGACAGGCCTTGGTGGAGTTGTGGGCGCAGTCATTGACGACGCCGGAGAATTATCACTACCTAAGAAGAAGGTCAGGCACGATATTCCACAAGCAAAAATATCGACCCAACAGCGAAAAAGCTTACGTGAATGCTGAGAGAGGAACGAGAGGTTAGTAGTCGTGGTAGGCGGCATGGATGCTGTTACAGACTGTGGGTTCGCTTGCAGGCAAACCTGGTTAGCTCTCTCGGCGATGGTGAAGTTTGTAGGGGTTGTTCACATTGTCGTGCTGTTCCCGATTTGGCACTCTCTAGATTCAGAGCCTTCCGAATGAACGACTTGATTTCCTGGTGAATGAGTCCATCTGCTCCACCATTGAATGCATCGCACATATCCAAGTCAAGTGCGGCCAGATGCTCATTCACAGCCCTCGTCTTGACGAATGAGAGAGGTGCCAGCTTTGTGGGCGCATGAATGCATGAGGTCAATTGCTCCCTAAATAAAGACCGAGGAGATAAAGGCCGGTTTCACTTACCACATCTCTGCCTCGGAAAAACAGCGGACCACGAAGCTTTGTCTCGCGGGTTTCATAAATGCTCAGCACCGGTATGGAGGTTCTCCATTCGTCAAATGCCATGTTCGCCGAGACGATGGCGGAGAGGCCCCTCTTGGTCACGGTTCGTTTCGTGACGGACTTGAGATCTGCTTTGAGCAACTGGCAGAAATCTTTCTCCTGCGTCTTGCCTGGACGGATGAAGTGGGGCGTCCCGACGAAGATGATGGCTATGATCAAGTCAAGAAAGTGGTGGCGAAAGTGCTGTTCAATGAGGGTTTTGATTGCCTTTCGGAAAATGCGCCAGTCAATAATAGCAGACTTGGGTAAGTAGGTATATTTCCGTCATTCGGTGACATACATTTTTTATGATGTTCCCGCCCAAGCCGTGTCCGATGAGAATGATCTGACGATGCCCCTAAAATGCGAGAATGGGAGCTCAAGGTCAGCCCCGCAGGGTGAGTACATAGGTACATGTACCATGTGGCCGGGACGCACATCGGGTGAGTTCTCCTGGTCGAGGAACTTGAGCAAGGAAGAAGCTTCAATATCGAGGAACGACTCCCAGTCAAATTCCTCATGTAGTTCTTTTTTGCCATCGTACTCGCGCACGCGGATGCCGGGCACCTGCTGCAGAAGACTCTCGACGGTAGCTGAGGGTGCTGTAGCCTTGCACCATGAGGCGCTGCCGTTACCCCGCAAGCCATGGACGAAGACAATGCTGTCAACCGCTAACGTCAGCCACGATCGGAACAGAGGAGGAAAAATAACGGAAACAAGATTACTCGACTGGTCTCTCAGCATTCGGCTGCGAAGACGCGGCCATCTTGTTGTTTCATCAAGGTGGAACCTGGCCCGCTGAAGAAGGAAAGGCACCGAGAGCGGGGCGGTAAATGTTAATAAGTGGGCCCAGCTGTTGGCCGAATGCAGCTGGCAGCGGAACAACCCTGGATCCGCCCCACTTTGCATGGTCCATGAACCCTTTGTGCGGGGTTTGGTGGTGCTTCACTACACAGTCGGCCACTTGAAGGACCCATGCGGAGTCCTCTTCAAAGAACGTCACGGTCCGTCCACGGGCACAGGTCCCACAGGTTCCACAGCTCGGGCTATCCGCCGCGATGACCGTACCTGGTACCAACGCCACCGTCTACTATTTTCGGCGGCACCCGCTCTACGAACAGGTGAAGCCTTACCTCATCGACTATGAGGTTGAGAACGGCTTCCCCCGAACTAACATCATCCCGGAACCTCATGAAGTGTTCATCCAGAACCTTCGAGGTGCCGAGTCCTCGTTTTCCTTTGATGAGAATGGATTTGCCGTTCTAGAGATGCAAAGCGCCATGGAATACGAGGATTTTGACGACAAGGCAAAGATTAAAGACGTCTACCTCGGAGAGATCTCATCTTGCCTGCTGAGATACTTCAACGCACGGGCTGTCCATATATTTGACTTCGCGGTAAGAAACTCGATACCACAGGAGTCCACAGCTAGGTCGATGGCGACTGATCTGAGCAGGTCCGCCGTCGCCATGTATCTTATCCGTTTCGAGTTACGAGCAAGCTTCCCAACCTCCAGCCGGCACTCCAGGTTCACGTCGGTAGGCCGGTGCTGCCTGATATCTGCTACCTTGCCCTCCCTTTCCAGCAACTGACTGTTCCCTGTTGGTTCAGACTCGTCGCAGGCGAACCTTGAGTGGATGATTCGCACCCTCAATGAGGGAGAAGACTACGAAGAAATCACCAAACGAGGGTGCACTTACGCCAAGTTAGTTCTATCAGTAGTATCCCGCCTTCACTGTGCTTATCGGGCCTAACATCTTTGCAAGTGTCTGGAAGCCCCTGAAAGGCCCAGTCATAGACTGGGCGTTGGCAGTGTGCGACGCAAAGTCGATCAAGAGCGCCGATGAATTCACATCTACGGACGTGATCGGGGACGAGAATGGTGGGCTCAGTGAAGACCTCAGGGTCTCATATGATCAAAACCACAGGTGGTACTATCTCAAAGACCAGACACCCGACGAGCTCATCCTTTTCCGACAATGCGACACCGACAGAAATAAGTTGGGTAGGTTATATTCTGACAAAAATACCACTACATGACATTAGTGTCTAACAATCTGAAGGGTGCCCCCACACTTCATTCTCTGATCCAGAAGTGGGCGCACCCGACTTTGGTCGGGAGAGCATTGAGGTTCGCGCTCTCATATACCACTAGGACGGACCAACACTCGCTTTCTCGTCATCTTCGCAGCCGCATAGTTCCAGACAGTCATCGTCCTACAACGCAATCGTTTGAGCCGCAAAATTGGGAAGGTTACACCGAGCTCCCTTATAAAAGAGCAATCAGTGTGGCCATACAGAGCAAGAAATATCCACGCGCCACAACCAATACCATCTCAACACCGCCTAGCAGTTCCACGGTAGCTCACACCTCATTCGGCCTCAAGGGGGTTCGCGCAACGAACGTCGGAATATTCTGAGGCTCGGTTCTACGACGGGACCGTCAGCGTATGGCACAAAGAGGGACTAGGTAGATGGTTAAGCATCTCACTTCTTCAGGCAGGTGGAGTTATTGAATGTCGTCGGCGAATAGCCCTGTACCTCCTTTAGGAACAACAGTTGGACCTTCTTACCAGCACCGGCCCGCCGTTCATGCTCCACACCGGCGCTGCTCCATGCCTGGCGTGTCAGGGCAACCAGCTCTGAGTTCTCGGGGTTCGGGGCACAGTCCCGCCAGGGCTGTACCGGATTCGGGGCCATCGTTTCTGAGCAGTCTTGTCGCTCTTGGCGTCACAACAGGGAAAGCTTTTGGCTTCTCTTGGATATCGGACCACAGTTTTGAAGACTATATCAGGCCGAGGGTACGTTGAACGATTGACGGCGTTGACGCGCGCGATCGATCAAGTGCTGGCGCTTCGCGAGAAGCGGGGTCATGCATAAGTGGTGATGGTTAATTGGTTGAATTCAAGGCGTGACCTGGCGACGCTTATCACCATTTTCCCTCTTTCCTTTCTCTCTTTCTCGGCTTCTCGGGCTTTTTTCTCGCCCAGGCTCAGTCTGGGTTGACTCATTTGTAGCCTATCAGCACTTTGCTAGCAACGCGTCCATTTAATGTCTCGATAGGTATGGAGCCTTGTGGTACGAGGCTCGTTGGTGTTATGGTGGTGATGATCTCCTCAAACACTAGTTTAGTCAACGGCAGATACAAACAACGACTTTCCCTCTCTTCCCTCACTAGACAAAGCTCTCTTCATAGCCGCATGTTTTCACGCTGCGAGTTCGGCCTGGGTGGGATCTGTGCCTTATATAATCACCTGGTGGAAGCATGTGCAAAGCTGTCGGTTCAGCCTTGCGTGTCTGCCTGCCGCGCGAAAGCAGGCTGGGGGCACAGGCATAGCGGCCATATTTCCTGGCGATAAACTACTAGGTACCTGTCTTTCCCAGAACATCGTCCGCAAAGCGCATGACATGGAAAGAGTCTCTGCGTACTACGAGAAGATTCGAGGGTACACCGGTTGGCGACACGCCGGGTCACCATGGGCCGGGGGTAGCTTGGAAAGACTTGTCGCCTTCCTGTCGAGCGCCGCAGATAAGTCTAGCCCTACCAGTCAGGGGGCCGCGAAGGGCTTTGCCTGGCTCTATCACCTCGACCGAGCGAGAGTCGACCCAGGGCGCGAATTATCAGAGCCTGAGGAATTAGATGGCCTTGATGAGGGAGTCAGTCCCGGCACGCCTCGCGGCAGCAACCTCATAGTGCTCCGCGGCTATCCTTCAGCACAGTGGATATTGCACATTGGCGCTAAATACCGAGTCGATCCCGGTTTCTGGCTCCGGCATGCCGATTTTCTCAGTGACGCCCCGAATAACGCCTCGGAGAGCGGGGAGCTTCCGTCCTCTTGCAGTTCCAACATTCAGCTCCCACTATATACTCTTGGGTCTCATAGGATCCCCCACGACGAGAGAGACCAGGATGTTGTCGACAGAGCGAGACGAGAGTCTCGAGAGTCCATGGTCGAATACCGACACAAGCTGAACACGGGCACCCTTTGGTCGCCATGCGCTTCGATAGTCCGGAACCATTGGGTTCTGGGAGAGGGGGATTTCTGCATCGAGCAAATGGTATCCGTCGCTCTGATACCACACAAGGACGCGAGCGACTCCTGGACAAGTATGTTGAACCCTCAATGCGGTGTTGGTTCTTGCTAATTCTTGGGAAACACGGCTAGTCATCATGTGGTTCGACATTGGTGACGATCTGTCCCGATCGCCTCCGGGGCCATGGTTCGGGGACACATGCGGCCCAATCCGAGATATCCATCGATATTTCTACCCCCTGCAGCATACTCAGTTAAACTTCATCCTCGATCCTGAAAGATATCTTGGGGGATCCTCTCACACAAACGAACCAGACAAGCGAGTCAACTCCCGCCACTTGAAGCAGAGCCTAGGTAGCCTCCCAGTCTGTTATGGACGCTCTCTGGACGACTTGGACTGGCCATCGTCCCCCTTCTCCGTCCTCTCGGAGCTTTTATCCTTTGTCATCGCCTCCCAACTGCAGTTCATGAAACAACTGGAGTTGAGAATCACGAACTGTGTGTCGGAACCCGATGGCATTGACGGCGGCCGAGATGCCGTCTCGCAACAAAGGAACCTCGTATATTACCGCCGTTTGCTGCAGGATCAGGTCCGCAAGTCTGGTCGAGTCAACGACTTTATCAAACACAGAAAACTATTAGGCTGGAGCGGCGGCGTCACATCAAGTCCGCGCGGCGAGGAGGATGCGGACACGGCCGCTGTTCGACTGCAGCTCGACATTCTCCACGTTGCTAATCTAGCCATGGAGCTTAGAGACCGTTGTGATCGCGAGATGACGGTTCTCATCAATGCGGCCAACATCGCAGAGGTGCAGCGCGGAATCCGACATGGCAGGACGCTGTACAAGCTAACCCTGCTCGCGGCAATATACGTGCCCGCATCGTTTGTAACCTCTTTTTTTGGAATGAACATCTATGAGCTTGGGGCGCAAGACGGGCCAAGGTTTTGGATCTGGGCTGTCGTTACCGTTGTTTTGTTCACTGCTTCTTTTGCCTTTTTTTTCCTCACTAGGCAGATTTTGAGGCGCTTCTGGAAACAGCTGGCTCGACTTATTACTATCTAGACAAACCACCGAGGCCGGAAACTACTACTGTGTGGGGGAGCTATGGAAAACGGTTATGAATGGTGTCCCCTCGAGGAACGGTTTTACGGAACCATCTTACAGCAACCCTGCGAAGAAGCTGTACCGTGATAACTATGTACCTAGGTACATGTATGTACATATATTATTATTATTTCCTACACCGATATGCCCTTGGGCGCGCCGGTCCTTCTACTGCTATTATACAAAGGAAACCGTGCCGTATAGGCCGGATGAAAACCTCTGCCTGCCTCTTACAGCCTACAGCTTCTGAATCCATCATACTACAAAAGAAAGGAGGCCCTTTGCCGGCCTCCGGGCTCTCTAGCCCTCCCCATCCACCGTTTCTAGTTCTAACCGCCTAGCTAGACTATACTCCGGTAGCCGGCCAGAGTCCATCAGCCAGCCAAGGATCCTCCTAACAAGCCTAACACTTCGGGCCCCTACCCCCCGTAAAACGGTCTGTAGGTCCCGCTGTGACCGAACCTCCTGATGGTCCCACGACCTCTGCGACGGTGGGTTGGGGCACCAAACCACTAGGTGCTCCACTGTTTCTCTTCCCTCCCCGCATACGCAAAAGGGGGTATAGACCTCTGGCACCTTAACCCTGAAGAGGTAGTCCCGAAGGCCTATGTCCCCTATGCGTGCCTGGGAGAGTAGGGAACTCTGGGCCTTTGTTAGGCCCTCGTGTCTCTCTAGGGCCCTGTTGGTAAAAAGGAGAGCTGGGGGGTCCTTGTCGGCTATCCTGTCGACTAGGCCCTGTTGGCCCTGCCGGTTCCGTTCCCACCGGGCCTGCCAGGCTAGTTCCACCACCTCTTTTGTGTTTGACCCTCTTTTGTTTTCACTCCCAATCTTCCACCTCTGGGTGGCCCACTGGGCTACTGTTGTGGCGGCTGCTTCTGTGGTTGTAGGGCTTTGCGGGCCCTGTCGAGGCCTCGGGCCTCGAGCTCTCCTCCTCTTCTTAAACCTCTTATAGACTTTGTTACAGGCTTCGGTTATTAGGTGGCCTGTAGAAGTTCGTTCCGCCCCCGGCCCAGCCCCTGACTGTAGGACCCGTTTTTGTAGCCGGCTCTCGAAGTCAGCTAGTCGTTTGTTGAGGTATAGGTCTAGTGGCGGCACCCAAGCCTCTGTTTCCAGGCATCGGATAGGGGTTGACCGGTAGGCCCCTACTACTATTCGAAGGCTCCTGTTCTGGGCCTTTGATAAGGCTTGTGCAGGCCCCCTCGGCTCTGTGGCCCCTGGGTTTGTCGGCTGGTGGAAGCTGGAGGCCCCGTAGGCTATGGCACTGCGTATGCACTTTACGTAGACCTCTCGGACTCTGGATAGGCTCGGGCCCCACGTCTTCGCTGCAACTCTGGATAGAGCAAACTCCTGGGTCCTGAGCTTCCGTTCCACAGCCCGCTGGTGGGCCTTCCAGTATAGTTTCCGGTCTAGCCAGACCCCTAGAAACCGAGCCGACTCTACTGGCTTAACCACGCTGCAGCTGCTAGAGCTACTGTGGCCACCGTTGTTGTTACCGCTTGTCCCCGGTTGGGCGAGGGCTACTGGGTTCTTCATGTATGTACATATAATGTATGTAAAGGTACCTTATCACCTCATGGGCGAAAAAGGCGGACTCCAATTGTGGAAGCTCGTTATAAAACCGAAACAAAAGTCATCCGGAAGCCTGAAACCCCTCCTTTTGCTCGATTTATATTTATTTTACCTGTTTCCCTTTTTCTTTTTCTTTTCCTTCCATCTCTTCTTCTTTTGTTGTTTATTGGCCAGAGAGTGCTTATATCCTGTCTGATCCATCTTCGTCAGACTAGGTACCTAACCCTACTCTGTAGATGAAAAAACAAATAGCGATTCATCGCATCATTCCCTTCGCTCAGCGCTGGAAGTACCAAGGATCTTGTTCTATTGAAGTCGGGTCTCGTCTCGGAGGTTTGTGCCGATATGTGGGCTCACTGGGTTAGGGTTATAATTCCTGTGTAGTGTCAGCATGCCCGGACGTGGTCTCCGTGATCGCTGCAACGCCCCAACGAAGTCGGGTATTGTGCGAATTGACAATAGCAAGGGAAACGATACATAATTATGACCTAATAGCCTCGTCGGCAGTGATTCAATTAGGCGTAGACTTGAGCGACGACCTAAACACCCGTAGTTCTCCTCCCGAGTTGCAGCAACAGCGCTCTCCAGAAGTTCAGCCCGCCAAAAACTTGCCAAGCAGAACCAGGAGCAGCCCCAACACGGCGAGCCACATTGACCTTCATTTGGCAATCCAATTTCCATCTCTCCCATGTCCTCGACTGCCTTTTGCTGGCACCATGATCGAGGCCTCAACATGGCACTCACTGCATCCATGACCCGCGCGAGAAAGATCGCCGGCACCCGTCACTTGTTTTCCAAGGAGAACCAGAACCAGAATAGCCACTACCACGCACCCCGCCCGAAACGCCAGCTCGACCCTTCGGAACGCGACCGCGACAATATCGTGGCCAAGAAGGCCAAGTTGACCACGGGAATTGCGGTCGAGATCCCGGCAAGGTCGTCACTCCATGCCCGCTTTGCGAAGGACGCCGCCGACACCGTCGACAATGCCGGCACCTCCGACACCTCCGACGCGAACTCGGCGCCTGCGCCCCCCAAACCCGCTGTCGCGGCCCCTAATGCTCCGACCAGTCACCGCGCTCCCCCCTCCAAAGCCAATGGACCCAAACCCGCCCCTGCCACTACACAGCAACAGCAGCGACGGCGGACAGCACCCGCAAAACACCAATCGAAGGTTGCGAAAGGGTTAAAACACGAGCTCGACAGATTGCAGCCAAATGAGGCCGACACGAAAGATCAGGGTCGGAAGCTCCGGTCGCAGGAGGTCATTCGCTTCAAGAGCGAGCTGTCCTCCTACTTTCCCGAGTACGATGAAGTCATTGGCAATGACCCGAAAGAGACGCGTATGTTACGATAACTCCCCATCATTCACCACCCAATTTCTGGTGCCATTCACCAATCAATTAACCAGTGTGTTGATCAATTGCTAACCACTTCCCACCCACCACAGACTTCCTCAATATCGATACGCCCATCGTAATCATCCCCGACCCATCATACTCATACACGCCAAACACCGACGCCGCATCACCCCACCATTATCATCAACAGTCACAACAACCACAACCCCACCCCACCTCATCACACCCCCGGCAACGACATGACTACCCAACCCGCAGCTATGGCGACGCCCTCTACACAGACCTCTTCGACGCGCAACGCATCGACTTCTCCTTCCTCAACAACCCGACCCCGCCCACCTCAGACCCTCTCCCAGACTCGCTCTTCGCGCCGGCCCACAAAAAGGCAGAGCGGACGGAGCGGTCCATCCGCAACACCGAGAAGGGGCGGGCGCAGCACGAGCGCGACCAGATCGTGCGGCTGCTGGACGGCCTGCAGGGCCACGACTGGCTGCGCGTCATGGGCGTCAGCGGCGTGACCGAGACCAAGAAGCGCGCCTTCGAGCCCGCCCGCGACCATTTTATCCGCGGGTGCGAGGCGATCCTGGATAAGTTCCGCCGCTGGACCCGCGAGGAGAAGAGGCGGCGTGCGGAGATGCTGGAGAAGAGGCAGGCGCATTTGAGTGGTGGGGAGGGGAGTCTGTGTGGGGAGGGGGCGGAGAGTGAGGAGGAGGAGGAGGAGGAGGAGGAGGAAGGGGAGGATGATGGGGGTGAGGTGGTGGAGATGCAGCGGTATGAGCAAGGCGCTGAGAGCGGCGGGGAGGAAGGCGACGAGGATGCCGAGCGCGAGCCGCCTGATGAGAGCGATGTTGACGCGTCCATTGCGAAGCAGCTTCGCGAGGAGGCGCTCGCTGCCGCGGCGAAGAAGAGGCGGGCTAAGGCGGGCGCCAAAGCGGCGGCCGCGAAACGGGGGACGGCTGCGAAACAGGGTAAGGCCGCCGCAGCGGCATTATCACATCCGCCGGAGGAGCCACGAGAGATCGTCTCGCTGTTCAGGAAACGCTACCAGCGGGAGGCGGCGCTGAGCACGAACCGTCGGAAGGGCCGCACGGTGCTTGCCTGGGGCGAGCCTATCCCGGACATGGCGGAAGCCGATTTCGAGCTGCCGGCTGCGCTGCGTGATGACCCCACCTTCCAATCGCCTGGCAGGAAGAGGAGGCGAAATAAGCGGGTCAAAGAGTGAGCGAGGAATGGGCGTGGCGTGGGGGGTTGTACATTGCGAGCTTCGCTCGTGGGTTAGCATTTTGAACGGAGTTACGGGTCGACTTAATTTTCTCTTCTTGTTGAGGGATCATCGGGACATACCCTTCAGGGCTATCATATCATAGCGGGCAGGCCTAAGGGAAGGCCATCAAATCATGGCGTTTAAAGGTTGCATTTGCTTGAACTAGATTGCTGGTTGGATCCATAGATATATACCTTGCTCAGCTTAGGGGAAAGGGACAGAATGGATGAGTTACCAGCCATGGTTTTGGACAATTTGGACGTTGCATGATGGTGTGAAGGAGGGGAGAAATCACAGGATGGTGTGATGATGACGAGCATCGGGTACCTGCGTTTAAAGGGTGCTTGGCAACACGGCATGTTCCGTGGCACCACAGCGGGCTGTGACTTCATGTCATTTGATATTTGGGAAGAAGCGATAGGTGAGTGAGTGGGTTGATGATTTCCAGCCTCTTTGCTTTTCCTTTTCCTAAGGAGTCTAACTAGATTCCCAGAGTACGTTTGTAACTCGTTGTTTGCTCGTCGTGTTCCTAAGTTCCAACCCAAGGCTATTTCTCCTTTAAGGCACCCTCTCACTAAGAGGAAGTATTCCCTTTCTACTTTTATTGGTTCTTACGCTTTAACCTTTAACCTCTTAACACCTAGGTGCCTAACGTATAGACAACCTACGCTAGATCTCCAACCCTAGCCATTGCTATTAATGCCTGAAGCCTATATGTGCCTCTCATCTCTAAACTTCTTTTCTCCTAACCTACCTATCACGGCTTATATTCAACGGAGCTTCCGAACAGCTACATCGTGCTAGAACAAATCCCAGGGTATGCTTGGATTCAGGTAATAGCCGATAAGTATGTTTTTCCGAGCTCGCTAAAGTTAAGCACATTTGTATCAAAAACAACTCCCATAAAAAGTCTTGGGTAGACAAACTTCCCTCTCAAAAATAACCTGAGTCCGCTTCACCTTCTTCTCTTCATCCCCTACAGACACATGATCATATTATCCGTCCTCGTCACATTATCAAGATGAGTCATAGAATATTCCAGGTGACGACAGATCCCCGAACTCAACATTTTGGCCCAAGCTAATTTCTCCAGTGCATCATCTGCTTCGACGACTTCGTCGGGGGCGTCGGTGGCATTCAAGCCGCCTGCCACAATAACCGTACGTCTACTTTCTTACCTTCGTTCCCCTTGGCGGTATGCAACCTAGAGAGGGGGATGGCAACAGAACTTCCTTCTTTAATTAGGACAAAGCGCTCTTTTTTCTTTCTTTTTTTTTCTTTTCTGGTACAGTCTACTTTGCGTCCAGCTACTTGAAGCGGACCAAGACCAGCTCTCAATGTCTCGAGAAGGCGCACTGTCCCACATATCTGGGGCCCCACGGCGAGCCCGCTTATGAGATCCAACCTGAGCGATCCCGAAGTCCTTGAGCAGACTTTGGATGTCGTCTGCAAGGCGCCAAGCAAACACCGAGACGAGCTCATGGCCCAGGTCAACAACTAACAACACTCCCACAGACCCCTGGTGCCGGGACTGCATCACCGCCGCGGCCGAGACCGCCGTCCGCAACCTCACGGACCCCTCATGCATGCCGCCGCGGTGCTGCGGTGACGCGGTACTGCCCATCGGCGACGAAAACGTCATCACCACCACCACCAACAACCACGACAGCCACCCGCATCAGGGGCCGCATCCCGCGGTGCACCTCCTCCCCCCGGCGGCGCGCGCCTCCTAGCAGCAGGCCGTGCGCCAGGCCCGGGCGCTGAGCGAGGTGCGCAGCGGGTTCGTCGACCGGGCCGTCATCCGCGCGGCGCGCACGGCGCGCGGGGGCCACATGTTCCAGTTCTGTTCGCGCTGTCAGCGGCTGGTGTTGCGCGCGGGCGGGTGTAACCATGTTACGTGAGTGGGTTGCTTTTTTGCTGTTGTCTAGCTCTCTGTCGGTGGTGGTGGTGGTGGTCTGCGGTGGGGACTGGCCCATGGGTGGTGCTGAGGCGCTCTGTCACCCCTTTTTTGGTGCTCATGATGAGCATGTGTTGCGGGTTCCTGCGCAGATTCAGGCCCGGCTGGATTAGGAGGAGAACCAGCCTCCCCTTGCGGTAGGTGACCCATGCATGGCCGATGATAAAAGGGCGAGAGCTGACAAGTTGGGGCGTAACAGTTCGCTAACGAGACTCCCGGGGGCGTTCTCTGTCGCCACCAGTCCGACCTGCTTTACACGGTGAGGTTTCGTCGGGAGCCGAGCGAGGAGGAGCGAAGCAGGGCAAAATGTGACATCTGCGGTATAGTTGCGAGAGCCTTCCTACTGCATTGTATCGGATGCAGGACGCTGTTCTGCCTGACCTGCCGGGATTCGGTATGGGAGGCGCGGCCGCCCGGCGGGGACGACTTGCTTACACAGTAGGGAGGCAAATGGCAGCGAGGGGGGCGGCCTGGGCTAGAAATAAACAAGCTTGCTGGGACTTTCGGCGGCGGAATCGGACACTGGCAGAGGCTGAGAGATTGGTACCGGATGAAGAAAAGAATAGCCTAGTGTATTTTTGGGACTAGAGGATCTCGTCATGTTTTGTTGATGCGCTGCGCAGAGAGGAGTGACTGTCGTCTACTTAGACATTGCTTGCTCGATTGAGGTTCTGTCAGAAGGGATGAGATAAATCATAAACGTTGGATAAAAAGAAGAATATAACAATGTATAGAAGGAAGACTCGATGGCTTTATGCACCACTTCAACGGGTGATGAAGGGAAGCGAATGTATAGATAGGTATTTATTCATGAGAATGATTAAATAGATATTATCGGCTTGGAATCATGGTCCAAACAATGCCATTTACTTGCCTGCCAAGTGATTGTGCATTGACTCGAAAAATACCCTGACCTCGTCTCGAGAATCGGGCATCGAGTTTCAGCAAATCGATGTTCTGAGACAAATCGAAAGAACAGACCAGACGAGGCCGGGCTCCTTTGCTCCTTGTGCTTCAACCCCAGGCAGGCAGGTGGGTCTGCCCCTCTGAGTAGGAGGTTGAGCCGTTGAGCTCTGGCCCCACCTGCAGCTTCTTGTCATCGCGCGCCGGCAGAATCTCGGCAGTCATTGCCGGTGCACGGCCTTTGAGGTTCGTCGTCACCCGTTCTCGAATTCGATCGCGTCTTGCGAAGGTTCCAGATTGGGGCTTTTGTGCACTGTGCTGTTTGCACCCATCTCGCCATTCACTAATTATTGTTGCCCAACCAGCTATTGTTCTGGGGCCCGGACCACTGTTCCGAACCACGCCCGTACTTCTCCTTGCTGGAGGGCGGAGACAGGTTCCGTGAGTGCGACGAACAGCCTCTTTGTTGCGCTATTGTTGTATTCTCGCCGTCATCCATGCGCGCATCCAGTACTGACTGTGCGACCTCTCTGTCTTGCTACTAGTACTCTTCGGTAGCTGCCTTTCATTCTCCGTTAGAATTTGGTTGCCATCTTCGCATTCTCCCCGCTTCGCATCACACCGATCTTCTACAGGTCCGTGTCCCAACCAGCTGCCAGCTGCGAAACGGCGAAGCGAAACCTCAACCTAACGAAATCCCCCAGTCATTCTCTGCTTCACAGTATCACGCGCCACTCGAACTTCCTGCCATGACCACATAAACCCGAGCCGACTTTTCGAGCCTCGAAAGGCCGGCCAACCGACCGATTCTCCCCGTTCTGCCATCAACAAAACGGCCATTTTCAACCCTCTACGATTTCGCTCCAGCAAACCCGACGCGACAACACTATCTTCAAAATGCCCACCGCAATAGAGAACGATACTGTGGGCGAGCCTGGCGTTGCGCCTGAGCTCCCCCCGGGAGCCGAGCCCTTTGTCATTATCAAGCAAGATGTCGAACTCGAAGTCAATTTCCGTGAGAAGAGCATCAGCGGCGTGTCAACAATCCACCTCTTTACGATAAACCCAGACCTCGACGAGATTTGGCTCGATGCGCGGCAGTGCGAGATCGACCTCGGTAATGTGACCGTGGATGGATTCAAGACGAACGCGTCGTTCTCCGACCCGTACGATCTGGCCAGGACCCCGCGTCAGTGGCAGATTGGCGCAGCACAACACCACATCGTGAAACGACGAATGGCATCACTTAGGCCCGCTCGGCGGTCCGAAGTACCAAATAAGGACCGAGAGATGCTCCCCTGCTGCGTCCCAGCCGACCGTGCTGTCAAGGTCTCCCTGCGACCCGATGGCATCGTCAAAGATGAGCCTCGGCGGACCCTTAAGATCAAGACGCTGAAAACCGATAAGGATACCCCGCTTGACAGGCCCGACCCGAATGACGAGAAGAATGGGATTAAGATTTCCATTCCTTTCCGCTCAAAGAATATCCGCGACGGTCTACATTTTGTCGGCCTCGACGAAGGCGACCAGAGATACCCTCATGTTTATACCCGCCACTCGCTTGAGCCAGGGACTGCGTCTTGCATTTTCCCGTGCGTTGACGATCCGGGGTCGAGGCACCCGTGGAAGATCTCCATAAAATGCCCGAGAATGCTGGGGGATGTGTTCGAGCAGCCTTTAGCTACGCAGCAAGCAACTGCTCCGACTCAAGAGGCCGGCCGGAAGAGGAAACTCGGAGAAGCCCCCATCACACCTCCAGCCTCCCCGGCATTGGCCGAGGAAGACAAACTCATGGAGATGACGGTTGTCTGCTCTGGGAATCTTGCGGGGGAGCAGATCGACCCCGAGGACGACAAGAAGAAGATCATGACCTTCGAATCGCAGCTCTCGGCGGCACAGCATATTGCCTTTGCCATTGGGCCCTTTGAGCACATCCAGCTATGGTCCGAATTTCGAACAGAGGAAGCCGACGAGAAGCTCAGTGCCAACGCCGCAAAAATCCACGCCTACTGCCTCCCAAACCGGGCTCACGACGTCCGCCACACCTGCGTCCCGATCGTAGCGGCCGCTGATTTCTTCGCCCCTGAATTTGGCCGGTACCCCTTTGAGAGCTACAAGGTGTGCTTTGTCGACGACATGGTCTCAGACACCGTGGCGGCAACATCGATGTCGCTATGCAGCAATCGGTTGCTCTACCCGGAAGACATCATCGACACCGAGATCGACGTGACAAGAACGCTGGTTCACGCCTTGGCGAGCCAGTACTTTGGTGTCCACATCGTCCCAAACCAACGCTCAGACGCCTGGTTGATTGTCGGTATCCAGTGGTTCATGACGGATCTGTTCATGAGGAGCGTCTGCGGCAACAACTGGTATCGGTTCCACCTCAAGACATTATCTGACAAGCTGGTCGAGGTTGATGTGCATCGGCCATCCCTCCACGATCTTGGCGAGCACTTGCATATCGGCGACTTCGAGTTGGACTTCATGTCCCTCAAGGCGCCTTTGGTTCTCTTCATTCTCGACCAGCGCATGTCCAAAATTCCAGGGTCGATGGGCATCGTCCGCGTCATCTCGCAGATCGTTTCGAACGCAAACATCAACGCCACAATCACCAGCACTTCGCTTTCTGATGCCGATTTTCGGCGGGCGTGCGAGAAGAAGAGCCAGTATCGGCCCGACGAACTTTGGCAGCAGTGGGTGCACGGCGCCGGTTGTCCGAAGCTCCTGATCAAGCAGCGGTTCAATAAAAAGAACCTCAACGTCGACATCTCCATCGCCCAGACCCAGAGCAAGGATAACGGGTCGAATGCCATTACGAAGGACGAGTTCTTGAAGGAACTGGCGGAAGAGGTGCACGAGGTGTGGGCTGGCCAGGTGCCAAAGCTCTTCACTGGTCCGTTCACTGTCCGAATCCATGAAGCCGACGGTACACCCTATGAGCACTACCTCGCTATCACGGATAAGGACAAGGTAGCGACAACGCTTCAGATCGCCTACAATACAAAGTACAAGCGAATGAAGCGTACGAAGAAGGCCACCGCCGCGGCGGCCAGCAACACTGCCGACAAGCAAGATATCCAGGAGGACGACATCGTCTATTTTAACATGCTAGGCGATGTGCTCATGACTCAACGCGACCTTGAGAACTGGGGTCTTCAGGAATGGTCCGACAATGTGCAAGCCGCCATGGACCAGGAGTCCTACGAGTGGATCCGGCTTGACTGTAACTTCGAGTGGCTGTGTGAGACGGTGACCGACATGCCCGGTTACATGTACCTCGCCCAATTGCAGCAAGATAGGGACGTTGTTGCGCATCAAGACGCGATGCTCTTTTTCCAGCGCGGCAAACGACACGGTGTGGTCTCTAGCATCGAAACGCGGACGGTCATGGACCGCCGCTACTTCCACGGCATCCGCACCATGGCCATCGACGACCTCCCCAAGCAGGCCGACCCGGAGATCAACTACATTGGGACGGCCCAGCTGATCTTGATTTTCCGCCACTTCTTCTGCGATCGCATGGTTGGCAAGAACGGCAATGTCACCTTCCCCCCTGTGTCAAACGACTTCCACGACAAGGCCCAGTACTCGGTACAATGTACTCTCCCGGGCGCCATTGCACGAACGAGGGAAAACGGTCGCTGCTCGCGTCAGGCGCGGAATTTCCTCCTTGACCTGCTCCTCTTCAACGACAACTCGGACAACGAGTACTCGGATCATTTCTACATTGCGAAGCTCCTGGAGGCTCTTACCACCTCCATCATCCCCGACAAGGTGGAAGGGGAGAGGGATCTCTTCTCGAGGCTTGGGACCGAAGAGGATGATGACATGGAACTCAAACAGTTCATCGAGAAGACCATCGAGGAGATCGACAAGTACCGTAGGATGGACGAGTGGACGTCGACGTACCAGAACATATGGACGACAACCGCGCTACACTGCAAAATGCGCCTGATGAAAGCCAACGTCATCCGCACGCAGCCGCTCGAGTTTGTTAGGTACCTGCAGGATGGCAACCTCGATCTCATCAGGATCAAGGCTTTCGAGTGCCTCGTCGAGCTGGGGCTGCTCGCCAAGGTGCCCATCATGAAGCTGCTCCTCGCGAGCGCGAGCACCGATCCGTCACCCTTTGTCCGCGACCGTCTCTTCAAGATTTTCTGCAAAGGCATGGCTGCCGTCGCCTTGGGCGAGAGCAAGGCCGCTCAGCTCGAGCCGGAAGTAACTGTTGACGACATCGGTTTGGTTGTCGAGCAGGGCGAGGCCGAGATCCAACGAAGGCAGCTCGCCGCGACTAGGAACCAGAGCATCCAGGCCGCAGTGAAGGCACTGCAAGAAGAGCTGAAAGGCAATGCTGAGCTGCAGGCCGCCATGTGGGCGGCCGTGGAGTCACCATCGATCAGCGTCAAGGAGAAGTTCCAGCTGCTGACCATCTGCTCGGCCATGTTTGAGGCTGAAGATTGTCTGCTGATGACTTTCAACTACCCCAAGATATGGAAGTGCACTAGGGAGCCAGTTCCTGAGGTGCCGTTTGGGGCGCTTCAAAAGCCGAACCCCAAAAAGCAGTGCATCATCAAGTTCACCACCCACTACCGCACGCAGCCGCGGCACAAGCTCATCATGGATCCAGCCCCACCGCCGCAGTGGGAACCACCCAAGCCTGCGGAGGTCAAAAAGATCAAGCTCAACACCAACAAGTCCTTCAGTGGACCTTCAAACAACGGCCCGCCCACTCCGGTCCCTCATGTTCGGAAGGACTCCATCTCGGTCACACTACCTCGACCGGCGGCACCGACAGCAGCAGCCGCGCTGCCCTCGTCGGACTCCATCTCCGTCCAGCCCCTCGCTCGGCTGTCCACACCTTCGGCAGCCCCGCCCTCCTCGCCGGGTTCTGCGGTGTACAGTCAACATACGAATGGCGGAGCCGCCAAGACGATAGATAAGCGTCCCAAGCTGCCCCCGAAGAAGCGGAAGAGTGACGAAGGCGACGGCGTAGGCGTGGACCGTCCAAAGAAGGTCGCGAGAGTCGAGAGCGGTATGAACGGGCGTCCTAGAAAGATTGTTAGGCTACCTTTCACCGCCTGGGATAGGCTGCCAGCCCGTATCAGGGATAACATCCGTGGCGGCAAAGCGAACCACCCGGCGGCATCGTCAACGATCGTCGCGACGCCTGCGCATGCGAAGCGTTCTGCGCTGCCCGGCCACCCCGATCCGTCTGCTTATGCGACCGCTCGGCCGTGCTCACCCGCGGTCGAACCACGGTCATCGCCAGGGCTCAACGGAGGCCACTCAGGGATCAAGAAGCGGAAGCCGCTGCCCTCGGCCGCGCCGCAGCATCACTCGCCACCGCCGCCGAGCACCCCGGCGACCAGCGGGGAAACCGGTGAGCCGAAAAAGAAAATCATCAAACTGAAATTCAGACCGCAGGGGACGCCGCGGCCGCAGACCCCGCATTGAGGGTAGAGTGGTCTTGGGTTTCTTAGCCAAGCAGCCTGCGACTTTTCGTCTATCGGCACAAAGGCACAAAGGCACAAAGGCACAACAACTTGGCGCCATTCATCGACAAGTTTGGTGTCATCCCTGCAACGGGCAACAAAATGACACGAAATTCGGAGAAAAGAAAAAGAAAAAAAGATTGCTTGTCTCATTACACCGCACAACAGCAAGGCGTTTAGGTTTGTCCCTTTTTCGGGGTTGGGGTGCTCAGCTGGGATCAGCTCGGGCTTTTTTTTTCATCAGGGTCATTCGGATACGGTAAAAGGGGGTTCCGGCTCTGGGCATCGGGCAGATTTGTTGTAATACTAGTACTCGCGTCGGAGGGAAGGGGCCAGTGGACTGGGAATGCAACGGTCATGGCTCATATCCCGGCCCGGCTTGGGCGGTGGTGGCGGTGAGGGGGATACGGGCTATGATCGGACGGGATGGGAGGTGTAACTAGGTTTAAAGGCCAGGGAGGGAGGATTAGATTGGACTGGAGGATGGGATGGGTGGGTGGGTGGCCAGGCTCAGGTCCGGTGGGCGTGGTGAGGGATTGGCAGTTCGAACTGGGTCGGTGTCTCTGAAGAGATTTCCTGGCAGAGCTAGGAAAGAAAGAGCGAAGCCGCGTGTGTTTGCTTGGCTTGCTTCTTTTAGCAACGGGCGCGGGAATATTTTATAGTTGCATTTGAGAATTGGCAATGGAATGATACCCCAGTGGCGTTACTTGTGTGATACAGCATGCTTTCCCTGTGGTAGAGGCCATATCAACCGAGTCAGGGGTGTCGGGGTTCGTAACCGGCAAGACAAGAGCAGCGCCCTGAATTTGGTATCTACCTCTACTTTTTTGGTACTCCGTCGACCAATACCGCCCACCCGAAAGCATCGACAACGCCCAAATTTACGCTGATAATCTTTAGTGCTGCTAGATGAAACAAATGCAGAGCCGTGGAGTAGCCCCACCAGACACCTAGACAAGCAAATTATATGTCTCTTCGACATCCCAGATTCCCAAATGGTAACACCACCATCCACCGCCAAACAAGCCGCTCTATAAAGTCAAATGGAGCATATAGGTCGTCGTTCCCAACCTAACCACTAAACCAACGTATTAACCAACAATCCCACGCCCCCTCCCCTCCGCGTATAATATCTCCCCTAAAGGAGAAAACAAACAAACAAGGAAAGGGAATCACTGATGCGACCGCCCCCGCCTCGGCGCCGCAACTCCGATCCGCTCGTCCCGACTCCTTTGAACCCGCGCCTCGGGCGTCACCGCCGTCGCAGCAGCGCTCCTCGCACCCGTCCCGGCCCCTATACCACCCCCTCCCCCAATCCCTCCCCCAATCCCAGATACGCCAGCACCAGCTCCCAGCCCAGCACCAGAAACAGCCCGTCCCCCACCGCCTCCCATCCCTCCTCCTCCGCCTCCGCCTCCTCCACCTCCAACCCCCAACCCCGCCCCCCCGAAATCCCCGAAATCGACCCCGACTGCCCATGCCCATGCCCCCGTTGCCGCGTCTCCCGCCCCGTTACCGCTGCCGGCGTAACCGCCAGATCTCCCTGCTGCTGGCCCAGCCCCTGACCCTGACCCTGCTGCAAGCGTGTCGCAGCGCGCGTCGTCGGCGGCGGCGGCGAAGACGTCGCGCCCCGTGTTGTTGCTGTTGTCGTTGGTGGTGGTGCGCCGATGCCACGGGCGCGGGTGCGTGTTTCGCGGGTGGGGTGGGGTGGGGGGTCGGTTGGGGCTGGTGCTGGTGCTGGTGCTGTTGCTGTGGTGGTGGAGGTGGAGGTGGTTTGGGTGTGGAGGTTGCCGCCGCCGCGGCGGATTTCGCGCGCTGGGGGGGTGGCGGTGTCGAGGTCGGCGGTGCGTTCGCGGGTGCGGCGCTGGTGGATTGGTGGGGGGTGAGCGGTGGTGGTGTGGTGGTGGTGGCGGGTTTCGCGGGGGTTGGGGGGTGTTTCGGTTGGGAGGGTTTGGGAGGTGGGGAGAAAGGTGTCTTGTGTGGGGTGTTGTTGGTAGTGTTGTTGCTGCTCGCGGTGGTGGTGGTGGTGTCGGGGGTCGTGGGCGTGGTGGTTGTCCATGGATCCTTCGCTCATGTCTTCTAGGTCCGCGTCTAGCTCCTCCTCTTCGTCCTCGTCCTCGTCGTCGTGCTGGTGGGATGGATGGGCGGCGCCAAAGACTTGCCCTCGGCCGAAGCTGACGCGGGCGGCTTGGGACTGAGCCCTTGCGTAGTATGATGTCTCGGCCTCCGAATCGTCACTCTGTTCTTCATCGCTGAATTGGTGCTCCGCTGGGCTGGTGAGCACCCTGGTGCCGTGGAAGTCTATCCCACCGCCATGGTTGGGGTTGTTGTAGCGTCCCGCCGATGGGCCAGCGGTTGGTGTGGCGGCTAGAGCAGCGCGGCGGAGAACGGCTGCCCCCGACGAGGTGTCGTGTCGGGTGCGGGCGCGAGCCTCGGCGGCTTGTTGGCGGGCCTCGAGCTCGGCAGCGCGCAGGCGATCGGCGGCACGGTCTTCGTAGTCGGCAATGTCCTCCGGGGTGAGAGATAGAACGGTGGCAGGACGGCGTAGCATGATGATTGATGGTAAATGGAGATCGGGTTCGAGGGTCGATGGTCGAGTATCGCGGGCACACGCGGGCAGGACGCGGGGCAGAGAAAGTTCAGAATGGCGGGGGAAGGGAATGGCTGTTGGGTTTGAAGAATGCCTTTTTTATACTCTTCTGTTATCCGATGAGGCCCTCTATATATTCGACGACTCTGCCGTGTCTACCCTCTCGGGGTCCTTCGTTTAAGAGATCCAAAGCCCTCTGTGTACTGTGTACTTCTGGTACAGAATACATACAAACAGGTGCAACATCTGATGGTTTCCATGAGTTAGCCTTGTTCAAGAACATGCAAAACCAACCTATGATTGGTCCATAAATGCTCTCGGTCGTTGTAGTCACGTGGCTTCGCGTACAGAAGTGGGTCTATACAGTACGAATACAGAATATCCCCTCGTCTCATTTCTGTGCCATCTCGCATTTCCCATTCCCATTCCCAATCCCAATCCCAATTCATCCCCTTGCGATGCTCACAAACCGCCTAACAGTCTGTGCCGACTCTCCCGTGCCTGCCCAATCGGTGCCATCTCATTGCCAAGTTCTAGTAGTTATTGTTTAGCTGCCGGCTAAAACAAGAGACCGTCGCAAAGAGAAACTCACCGCTCATACCACTGACGTCATGGCTACCACCGCCGACGTCGCGAGCGCAACCACAATAGAATGCAGCAGCGATACTCGTGGTGTTGCAGCAGCGTTCTCGTGATACATGAGTCCGTTCGACTCGTTAAGATTCCGCTTGTTCGCCACCAAGCAGGCGCTAAAACTGCTCGACACCGCCGACTCCGAGGCGCCGTTCGCAGCGGAAAGTTTGACCTCGCACCAGAGCCAGCACTTGTCGACGACGTGCACCGGCGCGGGGTCGCAGCAGTTCACCATCCACGGCACCGATGCGTTCTGGCCCGGGATGGCCACCCAGCTGATGTTGCTGGGAATGCTGGGGAAAGTCGAGGGCATGCTGGCCGTCGGGCAGTCATTGTCCGCTTGTGAAGACATGTCGACGTCGCCAATTCGTTAATTACGTTGTGTCGTATGTGTGGAATAGTCGAGAGAATAAGACGCGGTAACTTCGGGGTGTAAGTGAGCAGGATATGCACGAGGCGCCAAAAGAAACACAAGGAGGACAGAAACATCAAAACCCGCCGTTGCCAGCCATTTATACCGGTTCACCGGTGCCTAAACACTACAACTACCTACGCTAAGAAGGTAGTTGTTAACCTTCCCAGCATCTGATCCCAACGCCGCAACACAGCCCAAACAAAGCCAACAAATGCCACGAATTAGGTAGCGATGTTCGCAGATCATCCGCCCCACCCGCCTTGCACTGCGACTCAAGAGTCCCAGATGACCGGAGCTGGGAATCCTTCGAACACAACCTTGCCCATATGTATGTACGACCTTCTTCACTATTAAGCCCACACCTGCTACCGCCACCACGACCACGGCCATAACATCAACAACTCCTGTCACTGCCCCGAGGGCCGAGGTGAACCGTCCTGGAGAAGGAAGCCATGACAACCGTTACACAGAAGCTTTCCCCAGTTCCCATTTCTCGTGACCACCAACCGTGACGTTTTCTCTTGCCGCAGCGGTCGCAGGTGAAGGCCGTGGTCGCGGTGAATCGGAATTGTGGGAGGGCACCGCCGCGCAGAGGGTATTCCTTCGACACCTCGAACGGAGGCGGCTTGGCGTTGGCGTCTTGGTCGCTGGCCGTCGTTGTGTCGGCGGGCCGACCTCTCTTTGCGTTGGTTCTTCCAACACTCTTCTCTTTTCCCACTGATTTCCAGGTTTCAACCCAATCCAGCACCACACTTGCCTTCAACATTTTCGGCACCCTTCTATCTTCTTGAAAGCCGCGATTATCTTCAATTTCACCACCCGCTTCATCCCAGTACTTACTGACACGAGGTATGTTCATGTTGGATCGATACCGTCTTGCCTCGCATCGTTGTGCGGTGACTCCTCACTAATCGCCACCATCCCGTCAGTCCTATCCGCGTCCGGTTTACACAGTATCGCAGAAGACATGACGTCTCTTCCGACAGTCAATGCGGGCCGCATCCTGGCAAAGCCGATGCGCGGCCGTGTCCATATTCACTACGACACCGATGATGACTGCGTTGTTTTCATTCGCTGCAATGGTAGAGAATTTCACATCGAGTTGTCGCCTTTCTTCATTTGCAATTCGCCTCTCATCACCTCTCGGTACCACAAGTTCATCGCCGCGGTCAGGCATAGGGGTGAGATGGATGTAGAGGAAGAAGGTGACTCGGACGAGGAAGAAGGTCCGGAAGAGATCCAAACCCGCTTTTATGACTGGCTTATCGCTGTGTTCGAGCCAGTGTTCTCAAAAACAGTGCCAGACGTCCCGTCGTCTTTTGATCCTGATATGATTCAAACGGGGGAAGCGAAGCCGCTACTATCCGAGTATCTTTTCCCTGAGATATACCGATGTCGGCTCGAATCAGAAAACGATAAGCCCTTCCCTATTTATATGCCAGATGAGAAGAGTCAGTTTTCGGAACCTTTCTGCAATATTAGGCCAGGCCTCGCAAGAGAACTCGAGCAATATGTTAAGTTCTTCGATCCGTCCGCGGTTGAAGTCTCGTTCGGGCGCCCAGAACAGGTACTTGATGATAAGCCTACTCGAGTCCTGGTCGACTTGGATGGATCGGGCAAGAAGAAAACCTGCTTCTTCAAGGAATTCGGGTCTGGGGCGTTCATCTCCCTTGAGAAGGAACTAGAAGCTCATCTCCAACTCCTCAAGTCCAACGTGGTGCTCGAGGCCCGCGTGGTCCGTCTGCTTGGCGTTGTAGCAGCAGAGGATGCCAGGGTAGCGGGGTTGCTACTTACTTACGTTGACTGCCGCCGCGAGAACGACGGGATTCTAGACGGCATCTATCTACTTCGTACGTCAATACCGCTAAGGGAACGTTGGGTGAGCCAGATCAAAGAAGCGGTTCAGCAGCTCCATGAAGGAGGCGTTGTCTGGGGTGATGCGAAGGCCGACAACGTTCTGATCGACAAGAAGAACGACGCTTGGTTAATCGACTTTGGGGGTGGTTATACTGAAGGCTGGGTCGACAAGGAGAAGACTGGCACGAAGGAGGGGGATCTGCAGGGGGTGGAGAGAATTGTCGAATATCTGTTTAGTGAGGGATATGAGCCTGCCTCGTCAGATTACGAGTTTGACTCGGCGTCAGAGTAGGCAGTTCAGGGAGATGGGTCATTCCATAGATCCCGAGTAACGTGCTTAGGTAAAGAATATGTCTAGTAGGTTGCACCTCCGTTCTAGACAACCTGGCTCAAATTGTCCTCGCTCCAGTAAACCCCCCTTTGCTTATAAAAAATAAATAAAGGACCTCTCCATCCATGAGGCAGCCATCGAAAACATCTCGAAATATTTCTTCATCTATCACCTCCCTGGAGCCAGTCTCAACGTCGTCATGTCAGCGTTGATGTTCACCTTACGCGGCGATCACAGGCAGCGTGCATTGGATCGCGCCCAAGTACGCCTACGGGGGATAGATGCTGTCAACGTATACCACTATGTCAGTGCCAAGGACGAGGCCAACAGGAGGATGATTGAGCTGCAATAGTACACGACTGCTGGAAAACAAGCCATGAGCCAGGACAGTGTGGGCTTTGCGCTCGGCCGGTTGGGCAACGACTATGATGCACAAAACAAATTTCCTGGCTTCAGACCCTATCTACCACGACCGGAACGTAGCGGCTTCTTGTTTGAACCCCTGTATCTGCGGCATCTGCTCGATTGGAGTCAGCAAGAGGCAGATTGACAACCTCCTTGTGAGCATCATCAGGAGCCACACGCATTGCGTTGAGGATGCTGAGACCCTTATCCCACAGAGTCAAGATGCGGCGCAGAGACGGGCTTGGACGCACAAAATGGACCAAGCCGATATGGTGTACCGGATACTGACTGGCGGGACTGGCATGGCTTTCTTTGCGCTGCGCAATTTGACAAGGGCATGGCATCTCAACAAACCTGGATATCCTTGACGCTCAGCTGAAAGACGAGCTCGACCAAAAGTATGATAGCTGTCTTCGCCCGCCTCCGGGCAGCAAAGAAGAGTCAGGACTGCCTCCAAAAGACGAATACCGGTTTAACAAGATCTACATCAACCCTAAGGGTCACCGTCTGATTCACTTGGCCGCACTGCAGGAAAACCTGCCTGCACTCAAACATATTCACAAGAAGTACCTCTGCGATATAAACCTGGACAGCCAGTCCCACAGGGACACGGCTCTCATCTGCGCTTGTCGTACCAGGCGGCTCAACGTCGCCCTGTGGTGTCTTGAGAACGGCGCAGATCCGAACGGCGCCCAGTGCTGCCAGGGGGAACTGCTGCACTGCATCGACGCTTTCCCGAGCATGAGATGGATATCATTGTGACCAAGCTCATCGCGGCGGGGCGGGTATTGAGAAGCGCTCCGAGGCACCCCGCAAGGATCTCAGGGGTATCTTGGCTGACTGGCAAGGCGGATATAAAGTCCAAGCTGTCGCTGCGGAAACTCGAGGCCACGCGCCCGCCAAAAACAGCAGTCCAAACCGCGGCACATATTGTCTGTGTGGAAAACGGAATGCTTTGGTCGTTGGCTTGCACTGTAGTTGTAGTAGCTGGGGGGGGGGGCACGTTGCAAGGGGGCAAAAGAATGGGCGTAGCTCACATATTACAGCAGTGAACGAGCCGGCGTGCGTACAAACGGGGTGATTCTCCACGGTACGCTGCATTTTTCTTCTAATGTAAACAGGTATATTGCTTTCTTCGGCGTGCCATGTGCTCCAGCTTTGAGGCATGGACCCGCGCATTGCTGTGCCGGTCCGGGAGACTACGGCGATTGGCCGGTTCTTCGTTCACCAGTGCCTTACAACACCATGCATGAAGTGGTCGGGGGCGTCGGTTCTGCGACTGCGCTGACTGGAAACCGACAGAGCCCTCCCTGTGTCTTGGCCCTGGAGCTAAGTATCTTTCTACTACCCGTGTTTGCTTGCAACCTTTCTCTGCAGCATCCCATCCGTCCAGGTGCCGTCCCAGATGCCTTCACGGGCATGCCGTATATCCTCAGTTAGTAACCGTCGGTTATCCGATGCCGGTGAACACCGGCCAGCTCGAATTTAGTGATCACTCATTCTATGCATGTAAAGGAACAACCACTTCGGCTCGGAACTCCCAGCAAAAGTTAAATAACAATCGGGCAGGGTCGGACGGGAAAGCCGTACTAATGGATAAGTTAATAAGAATGAACCTATCCTGTATATTTGAAGAGCGTTCTCGTAGAAAGAAACTCGAGGAGTTGAACTGTTTTCAACAGCCCCTAAGCGTTGCTGGAGCGACCACCAGGGTTAGGGCTCAACGAGGAGTTGTGCACTTGTAGACCACCGGGCTCGGACGCGGCATCTCGGTTCTGCCTACCGGTTGGCGGCCCCGCACGTATCGCAGAACAAGGTCGCCGTGTTGCGCCGAGTACACACGTGACAAGTCCAGTAGAAGTTCAGCTGCGGCGGCGGCCTTGTGGTAGGGCGCTCAGGGTCCCCGAAAATATCAGAACTGAATCCACCGAAGGAGTTCCCCAAGGCCGTCGAGGTTTCCCGCGGGGCGTGAAAAGAATCTCGCACCGCCGTGTAGGAATCCCTTGAGGTCCTGTAGGTATTCCGTGAGGCTGGGAGAGGATCCGGCGAAGTTGTAAAGGTAGGCCTTGAAGCTGAGAAACGGTGTCGCGAAGCCGTAGAGGGGTCGCGCGGTATTTGAGAGCGGTCCCGCGGGGTGAGAAAAGAACCTTGTAACGCCGAGTAGGGATCTCGTGAGGCTGTAGAGCTAGTCCGTGGAGCCGTGGAAGGGTCTCGAGAGGCGGGAGGGGTGTTGCGCGGAATTTGAGAGCGGCCCCGTGGAGTGGGAAAAGTATCTTGCAACGCCGCGTAGGGATCTCGCGAGGCCGCAGAGATATTCCGTGGGGCTGTGGAAGGGCCTCTCGAGGCCGTAGAGGGTTCCTGCGTAGAGGCGGGAGAGGGGCCGCGCGAGATTTGAGAGCGGTCCCGCGTGGTGGAAGAAGGATCTCGCAACGCCGCGTGGGAATCTTGCGGGGTTGCAAAGGTGACTCTCCGTGGAGCTGTGAAAGGGTCTCGAGAGGCGGTAGAGGGGTCCCGCGGGGGGAGGAAATCACCGCCACCACCGCCGCGGCGACTGGTGCGGTTCTTGCGCAAATCCTGCCGTACTACATTCCACAGAGCCTGCGAGTCGGCCGCGTCCCTCACGTCGTCTTTTGAGGCTCGTGTCCTGATGATGCTGCTCCCCGTCCACTTCCTCGTTGCCATGGGCATATCGCGGTTCGACTTCTGGAGACAGTCGTTGTCAGGGATCTTAACCCGGCGCGAGACGGTCAGGCGTAAGATGTCGAGGAATGTGAGCCCGACCAGGTCGTCGGGAAACCCACTAGACGGCCCGGCGTTATCCTTGCCGTGGAATGGTGTGTTACCGGCCGGCCGGCTTACATCCAGGGAGCCCTCGCCCGCGTATCCTCTTGTCAACATGCCATCCATCTCCGCGCGGAGTTTATTCCACAGCTTATAGAACTTGTCATCGTGGGACTCGTACTTATTATGACACAGTTCATGCAGCAGACTGTCCGTCATCATCTCGATGGAGAGAAACTGGCTGCAGTCCTTAGGATCCCGGAGACGGACGAAGACCTTGGCACCCTTGACAAAGTTGAGGCCCAGGATCTCGGGCTTCTCGGGATGAAGCTCGGAAAGCACACCAATTTTCCAGCCACGAGCCCGCATGATAGGCTTCACAAGAGAAGCGATTGTTCTCAGATGGAGCAGAGCCTCCTCGTGACGAGGATAGTCTTGAATATGGGTATAGTAGAGAGTGCATTGGCCGGTAGTTTGAGGCATTGTGTCTTTTTTGTCCCTATTGGTTGTTTCTCAGTGTGTTAGGTTGACGAATGCGCTGCAGCACTTACTTTACTCTGTGCACCTTCCTGCCGCGGTTGTGTCTGGGATATGGTTATGGCTGGGCAACACGATCGTGACGGTAGAGAGAGAAGCGAAGGTGCTAGATAGATATCTGCGCAGTCTAGTCCTGGTTGGTATAGGGAGCCTAAAAAACACATGCAGTGTGGAACAAAAAAGACAGGCCCTCAAAGGCGGGCTTGCAACATAGAAAGACCATGGGCATCGTTCGTGGGTGTTGTTCGAGGTAGGTCAGGGATGTAAGTCAGACAGTACCTGAGGTACGTACCTAGCATATCCGAACCTGAGCCAGCCATGTTCCATGTTCCATGTACCATGGCAACGGCAATGAAAAGTATGCTGAATTGAGTATGAGGTCAAATGTGAGAACAATCGACAGAACTATTTTCATCCAAAATTAAAACAGATCAAGATTTTGTGGTATGTTGGTGAAGACGGCGAGGCCCGGGTCCTCCTGCTCCATCTCCTCCTTCGGGTTCGGTGCGGCCTCGGCAGGCCCGGACCCACATAAGGTCGGCGATCCGGATCCGCAGACTCGGGCCGGGAAGTTGGGGGCGGTCATCAAATCCAAGAAAGAGTTGATCCTGCCAAGTCCGCCAAACAACGGGATGAGGTCATGGTCGCATACCGATAAGCTTGTCTTTGAAAGGGGCACAAAGTATACTAGTAAAAGTACAAGGTCAGGGTGGCTGTTTCAAGTTGAAAAGGGTCACACGTTGTGGTTGGTCGAGCAGGTTGAGCACAAAGTCAAGTGATTCTCCTAATGAGCGGCCTCCAACCAACCCAGCTCGCCCAGTCACTGCCAGCTGCCCAATCCGAACATTCCTGGCGGCTGCAGGAACATGCCCGTCCACCACTGAGAAGCCGGAATCAGGCCACATCGGGTGGCTGCATTTTGTAACCCCGTTTGGATGCAAGCTGCCACAAGTGACAACGGCCCATCTGCCCACTCGTGCCACTCTGCGTGCCTGCCTTTGCCTGCCCACAGCTTTTTGCGCAGATGCAGGGTCCACTGCAGGAAGTCGCGAGATTGGGATGGCCAGGCACAGCCCAACCCGCTCCACTTTGCACGTTTCGAACCGTTGACGATCACCGAAAAGCCACTTTTGTTTCAACGAACGAGCCAAGATGTCTCTCCCCACACTCCGGCTGGGCGTCGGAGCCGGCGCGGGTGACCAAGGAATGTTTGGATGCCAAGCGCCGGGGGTTGACTCTCCCCATGCCCCCATGCCCACCTCCTGGCTGGTGTTGGTGTTGCTGCCATTGTGTGGCTCCCTGGATGATGGGATGATGAATGATGTGTTGTGTTGCCATGGACAAAGTGACAAAGTGACAAACTCCAGACCGAACCGATCGGCGTGGGACTTCCATCCCCCCTCTCCTCTCCCCCCTGGAGTCCCTGAGTCGGGGAGATTCCACGAAATGCCATTTCCAGGAAATGCGATATGAAGCGCATGAAGATTGCAGGCGAACCCGCTTCTCGCATCCACTCCTTCCTTCCCATCCCCATTCCAACCTAGTTAACACCGGCTGGGTCCCTGACTACCATTCATTCTTTACAAGACCGCGTCTTTCTTTACACTCCTCGTCTGTGAGTGAGTTCCATGGTCTCGCTTCTCTCATTCCACCACCACACTCATTTTTTTACTACCGGTAGCCAGCCTCCCAACCCGACTTCGTTCCTTCGTTTCTTACCGAGGTCTTCTCCTGGTTGGGTCATTCCTCATAAACAACAAAAATCATCATGAAGTTCGCTACCTTCGCCGCCTTTGCGGCATCTCTGGTCGCTGCCGCGCCCCGCGTCGTCCAGGTCCACCCCTCCGACATCCGGCCCCGCCGCCTCGGAGGACACAAGTTCAAGCTGCCCCAGATTCACAATGACATGTTCCGCCAGCACGGCAGGGGGCCCAGGGCTCTGGCCAAGGCCTACGAGAAGTACGACATTGAGCTGCCGACCGACCTGGTTGAGATCGTGCAGAAGATCCTCACTGAGCTCGGTATCAACCTGCCTGTCCAGAAGGTCACGGCCGGCCACAAGCCCCATGGCAACGGCGGGGCGCCCTACACGAACGAGACGGATGACCAAGGTACGTCTTTGATCATGATGCATTCCCACCATTACCTAGTTAGCCAAGCTTCATAGCTCGCTCACACTTTTCGTAGGCGAGGTCTCCGCCACTCCCCAGCTCTTCGACGTCGAGTATCTGGCCCCAGTTGAGATCGGCACGCCCGCCGCAGACGCTGATGCTCAACTTCGACACGGGCTCCTCGGACCTGTGGGTGTTCAGCTCCGAGACCCCCACCAACCAGCAGGGCGGCCAGAAGCTGTACGAGATCGAGAAGAGCAGCACGGCCACCAAGCTGGACAACCACACGTGGTCGATCCACTACGGCGACGGCAGCCGCTCGTCGGGCAACGTGTACCTCGACACCGTCAGCGTCGGCGGCGTCAACGTGTTCCAGCAGGCCGTCGAGTCGGCCACCTTCGTGTCGGCGTCCTTTGTCAGCGACGCCGCCTCCTCGGGCCTGCTCGGCCTCGGCTTCGACTCCATCAACACCGTCACCCCGAAGAAGCAAAAGACCTTCATCTCCAACGCGCTGGAATCGCTCGAGATGGGCCTGTTCACTGCTAACTTGAAGAAGGCCGAGGGTAAGCCAACCCAATCCCCCCCACCCCCCCTCCATCATTCTCACCTACCTCATTCCCACAACACACCTCAGGTAACTAACATCCCAACCACGCACAGCGGGCAACTACAACTTCGGCTTCATCGACGACACGGAATTCACCGGCCCGCTCTCCTTCGTCGACGTCAACTCGACGGCGGGCTTCTGGCAGTTCCAAGCCACGGGCTTCTCCATCCAGGGCGGCAACTCCACAGGCAACAACACGGGCGCCTCCATGTTCGTGCCCATCTCGCACTCGGCCATCGCCGACACGGGCACCACCCTGCTCATGCTCCCCGCCGCCATCACCCAGGCCTACTACTGGCAGGTGAGCGGCGCGCGCACCGCCGCCGAGGTCGGCGGCTGGGTCTTCCCCTGCGACGCCGACCTGCCCGACCTGACCCTGCACATCGGCGCCTACAAGGCCGTCATCCCCGGCGAGCTGATGGTGTTCGCCCCCGTCGACACGGACGACCTGGAGACGGCCACCGTGTGCTACGGCGGGATTCAGAGCTCCAGTGGCATGCCGTTTGCTATCTATGGGGATGTGTTTTTTAAGGCCCAGTTTACCGTCTTTGATCTGGAGGAGGAGAGGCTGGGGTTTGCGCCGAAGCCCGCGCTTTGAGCGAGGAGGGGGTTTGCTTGCTTGTTTTAATTTGGGCGTGGAGCCTTCAGTGCAGAAGGGCTACCTAGAGAGGGGGGTTGCAGATAGGAGATCTGAGAGGGGGGAGAGGGGAGATTTTATGTTCTGGTGTGTGTATATTTTGATGGGTTTTATAATGGGGGTTTCTTTCTCTCCCTGAGTCTGCGGGCGGCGCAGTTGATAGATAGGGGGACAGGTAGACGGACATAGCTCCTCAAAGTACACCCTGTATTTCGCTTCTAATATTTGTACTCCCTGCTCCCTGTACATATCTACCTAGGAGCAAGCTTCATCATGAGAGGTTAGGAAGTCGGACTTTCTAAAGGTGTTTAGGAGTCGTATGAGCATGCATGTATGCATTCTTCAGCTGGCAAAGGGCCTCGTCAGCTGGTGGGAACCGGTACATGGTATGTATGTATGTACATACACATACACGCCCGGGTTTGGCTTACTGAGCACCCTCTGGCATGAGAATCTCGTTACTGTGTTACTGTACATATTTTGTACTTGGCTCGAATACCCGTCATATTCCCAACCACAGCTCCGCTCAGTCTCTTTCCCCCCTCACTCACTTTTAATCTTCTGATCTCGCGTTGGCGTGAACTTTGACCCTCTAACCAAAATGGGCGCGACACCCTCTCCTAGGCCATTTGTGAAAGGGCCGCTCCAAGCACCCCGACCAGCACCACTGCCGGCCTCATACGGCCAAGCCACTAGGATGAAGAGTGAGATCGAAGTCCGACAACCCGGGAGCAACAAAGGTGAATATCATCAGGAGAGGTGGCATCGAGACTCTGTCTAACTACTACCTCGCAGTGACCTACAGAGAAGCCTCTATGATCACGCTTCCGCAGCCTTTTGTGGACCCCGGTAGTCTCTTCTCGAAACCCAAACCTTCACAGCACGGCGGGCCATGAGCCGATGACTCCCACACGAAACTCGGTCGCCCACTACAGCCCGCTTGGACGGCCGCGATAGCCTCACCCACTTCTTTACTCGCCCCGCCAGGTCCCGACCTGCCATGCGTGGAACGAATGCCGAGCTCCCCTCCGCATCTCCAAATCTCCACACCATCACCAAACCCCGCATCCATAGTCAGTCCGTCAGGGGTACGCCGGCTTGGCCACGATGGCGGGTTTCCCGTCCCGAGCGGGCACCAAAGATGATTAGCAATCGGGTGTTGGTCGGCCTTGGAGCACCACGCACAGAATTACCGAGTCGGGCGAGGAATACGCAACCACTCATCGATAATAGATGCACTTATCCACGCAGCCCCGGCAGAGCGAATCCATCTACCCCCAGCATTACGAACCCCCGTTTGCCACGATGCTTCTGGGCACACGCAAGCCAGCCTGCCTCGAGTGCTACCCACCTCATGGGCAAAAAAAGCCGGACTCCAAGTACAGAAGCTCGAGTTGTAGAAACGAAATAGGAGTTATCCGAGAGTCTAAAGCAGCTATTTATACTCTATTTACAGCCCTTTTACTCTGTTTCCATTCTTCTTATCCTTTCCCTCCATTTCTTCTTTTGTTGTTTTTCTACTTTTTGTTACGCGGGCTTATCTTCTTTTGGTGTTCGGCTCTTTTTTGCCAGAGGGTGCTACCTCTTCGAAGCCTCGAATACACCCGAGAGACCTGCTCAGAGTTCGGATTACGTCAGGGATGACACGATGAGACATTTGCCTCGTCTCTGGTCCGAGAGCTTAGGTTGGGCGAGAGGATGTGGGGGACTTTTGAGAATCGGGAATGGTCTTCTTACGGTTCGAGCGCCCCCAATGGATCTGCGCCTCGACATCTCAATCCCGGCATTGCACCTCGGGACTCCTCCGATTCCCCACTTGCCGATCGGCACTGGGATGTCAGATTTCCCACCGGCGGCGGGGAGGGAGTTTCCCCACCTTCACTCGGAGTTGATAAGCGGGCAGCTCTGAATTTGCTTTTCCCCCCTTCGAAACTTCACTTAACTACTTCCACCATAGCACCTTGCTATCTATACCGGAAGACTTCTTCCCACTTGCCGCCCGAAGCCAGCCTCGCCACCGTCTCTCCACCATGTCTGCACCCGCCACCACTCCGCCCGCGGGGTCCCCAGTCCCCTTCTTCATCAACGGCAAGGAAGTCCACCCGGAGCGGAGGTTCAAGGTCGTGGCGCCCGCAACCGGCGAGGTGGTCCACGAGTCCGCCAGCGCGAGCGAGGCCGATGTTCGTGCCGCCATCGACACAGCCGCGGATGCCTTCCGGACTTGGAAGAAGGCGCTGCCGACCGTGCGCCGTAACATCCTGCTGAAGGCGGCCGGGATTATGGAGAGGAGGAAGGAGGAGCTTGGCGGTTATATGATGGCCGAGACGGGCTGCCCACGCCAATGGGCCGACTTCAACGTGGATACGGCAAAGGAGATCATCCTCGACGTGGCCGGTAGGGTGGCCACTCTGGACGGCAGCTTGCCCACCACCCGCGATCCGGGCACCGGCGCCATGGTGGTCAACGAGCCTTTTGGCGTCATCCTTGCTATTGCCCCTTGGTAAGCTGAGCTGCTGTCCCACCACCGGAGCAGAAAGAGTGCGTCGCGGCTAACCCAGTCAGGAATGCCCCCTACATCCTCGGCGTCCGCTCGATACTGTTTCCCATCGCCGCCGGCAACGCAGCTATCCTCAAGGGCTCCGAGCTGTGCCCGCGGACCATGTGGGGGCTCTGCTCCGTCTTCCACGAGGCCGGCCTGCCAGACGGCGTTCTGAACCTACTCTTCCACGAGCCCGCCAACGCCGCCGCCATCACCCAAATGCTGATCGCCGACCCCCAGATCAAAAAGATCAACTTCACCGGCAGCACCATGGTCGGGCGCATCATCGGGCGGCTCGCCGGCGAGCACCTCAAACCCGTCCTCCTCGAGCTCGGCGGCAAGGCCCCCGCCATCGTATGGGAGGACGCCGACCTCGACAACGCCGCCGTGCAGTGCGCGCTCGGCGCCTTCCTCAACTCAGGCCAGATCTGCATGTCGACGGAGCGCATCCTCGTGCACAAGGCCGTCCGCGCCGCCTTCGAGGCCAAGCTGGCCGGCGCCATCGACCACATTTTTGGCGGCGGCGGCGGCGGCGGCCCGGCCAAGGACGCCCTCGTGCTGATCAACGCCGTCGGCGTCGCCAAGAACAAGAAGCTCGTCGAGGACGCGCTCGCCAAGGGCGCCTCGCTGCTGTACGGCGACCCGAGCGCGCAGGAGTCGACGCCCACGCGCATGCGGCCCGTCGTCGTCAGCAACGTCACCGCCGACATGGACATCTACAAGACGGAGAGCTTCGGGCCGACCGTGGCGCTGTACGAGATCGAGAGCGAGGAGGAGGCGCTGCGCATCGCGAACGACACCGAGTACGGCCTGTCGTCGGCCGTGTTCACCGAGGATTTGCGGAGGGGCCTGCGCTTTGCGAGCGAGATCGAGACGGGCGCGGTCCACATCAATAGCATGTCGGTCCATGACGAGAGCGCCCTGCCTCATGGGGGGGCTAAGGCTTCCGGGTATGGGCGGTTTAATACGGGGTTGGGCTTGTCGGAGTGGGTGCGGACTAAGACGATCACGTTTAAGTTGTAGTTAGTTGCACTACGTAGTTGACTGCTGGCTGGGTGTCGGTGTAATATCATGATACCATTTGTTTTGCTGCAACAGCGCTTAGTTTTCGAGCAGAAGTGAAGATAAATACGTACCATATCACATCGCAAAGTAAAGCAAACAAGTAGGCGCAAAGATCACCAGGTGTCCTTCCTTAGCGTAGGGAGCCCGTGTGCACTTGCTATCTATCTTTTGGGCTAAAGATTCTCGCTCTTTCTTTCAAGGTACATCCATACCCACCTGGCCGGTAGCTACCTTGGAGCATTGTAAAATCCGCAGGCCACAAAAGGCGCGGCGTCCGAAACCACCACCGGAATCTCATTCTATCCCATACCCAACCGCTTCTCAGTTATTTCCAGCTCTATATTCTATCTTGAAACCTTGGGCCTCCGCCAAAGAGCAACATGTCCGACGGCTCGATTCACTCTGACTGTGGCCATGGCATCGCCGCTGGCGTTGGCGAGGAAGCCGAAGAGGTCGTCGCCACCCTAGCGAGGTCTCATGACCATCTTGTCCACGCCGTTACCATGGCTCGTATAACCGTGTTCGCTATCGGCCGCGACCGCAAAGTTACCATCGTAGTAGCAGCACCATCCTACCCCGGCCGGGGCAGGGAGAAGGCTAAGCTCGTCCTCAGCCGCCTTATCCCGACACCCGATATACAGCCGTTCCTCGATCGCCTCGAGTCGGTCCTGAACGGCCATGCTATAGAGGCTTACCAGAAGTGCGAGATTGGTACGTCGTTTTCCCCTACTGATCCCAGTGGCATCCCATTCACTAACAAAAATCAGATGGCCACCAGTATCTAGCACAATTCCAAGGCCGTCTTACGGGCTCCGATCTCGACAGTGCCACAGGCATTGTTATCGGCCCGACGCCGCTCACGGGCGACGCCCAACCAAACCGTGAAGACAATCACCGTGGCACAGCGGTAAACGAAGCTGCCGCTGGGCTGGAGAGGGACGATCAGGGCATTGTAGGTTGTTTGTTACTCCATGCTGGGACTATCAGCAACGCTAACCCTAGCACCTAGGCGACGCGTCACCTACAGAGTCAACTTAGCCGCGCCATCACCATGGTTGACCATATCTCGAGCGATAAACAGCTTAGGGCACAGGGAGGCCTACTTGAACAGCAAATGGAGGCGCTTACGCATGCTCTTTCGACCATCCTTCATGACATATCGAGCACACCTAGGCACATACGATTCCACGTGGTGACCATCATCCAAGGCGTGGCCCTAAAATTTCGACCCCTCGCTGAGAGCAAGGGACTGAGACTCAACTGCAAGATCCCAATTGCTGCCCTCACTGGTTTGGAAGTTGTCGGGGACCCAATCCGCTTAGAACAGCTCTTGACCATTCTACTCAGAAACGGCCTCAGAGCCACGCGTCAGGGCGGTGTCTTGTTCGAGGTCACAAAGCAACCAAGCGTTCCAGGGCACGTCAATCTCACATTTGAGGTCGTGGACACCGGGAGAGAGACCGAGGGCCCTGTTGAAACAACGGGGTTGGGCTGGATCCATCACGACTTCGGCCTTGCCATGTCTCTCGCGGAGGCCATGGATGCTCGGATGTCAGTGTATTCGACGCCAGGCGCTGGCACCACGTCCACCGTTACGATCCGCTTCAATGTGTCGGTCCCAGTCCTGAGTGAGCCACATCCTCCGCCTCGCAAACACCGCAGTAAGATCCCTTCGCGTGAGGGCTCTGTGGCACCCCAGTAGGGGACCGGACGTTGCCGCTTGCTCTGGCTTAAGTACCAAGCTAGACCCGAGGAATGATGGGGCGGCGACTGATGTGTGCATGTGTTGTAGGAGGAGGGTGAGAATGAGGATGGCCGGGTTGGCTCTGTGAGTTGGGATGCTGTTCTCGGAGGAAGCTGGCATGTTTGTGAGAGCAGGAAGAGGAGAAGTACTAGACTTGCGTCAAGCGTAGGGTAGGTTAGCGGATAGCTTATGGCGTATATGATAAATATACCTTGCTTGTGTTCAAGTGTCCGTTCACTTGTTTTTTACGCCATGAAATTCTTGACCAAGTTTCGACTGATGACGGATAGAAGAGCGGCTGGGGAGACAAGTACAGAGGGAAAAGGGGATGGCGAGAGGGCAGAATAAACCACATGGCTACCCCTTTCTGTCTTCGCCCCATCGGCTCTTCTACTATCTGGGTCATTCTTTAACTCCAGTTCAACCACCGGCATATGAACTCTTATGACATGGCGCTGTCAGCCCAGGGGTAACCCTACTAACGAAAGTAAGGTATCAAGGCGTATGTCACTTACCTCTCCTGATCCAACACAGACCCATAACACACATTAGTAGTACAACGGTCAAGCGGGGTCCATGTGAATGACACCAAAAACGAATGGTATTATTGATCGCTCAAAAGACTCGCTATGCTAAAAGACGGTGACCACCCTAATAAGAAAAAGAAAAGCCCAAGCGAGGGAAGGAAACCCTGAAATCGGCCTGGAAATGCTCAGGAGGGTATCTAATATACAATGATTAAGTACACTTGAGAAAGTAGAAGAAGAAAGCCAGTAGGTAGCCGCTAGCCGGTAGCCAGTCGCTAGAAAAAAGAAAGGCTAAGAAAGGTCATGAACCAAAGCATTACATGTGTCGCTATGCGGAATCGAAGAACCAGCCGCCACCGCCACCGTGGTGCTGCTGGATGGATGCAAGCCAATGTTGCTGGGGGTGAATGCGTAGATCGGGAGAATGAGAGTCGGGGTATTCGTGGGTGTCCGCCGTAACACATGCTGTCGGAGAACTGTGGCCGTACGTTTCGTGTGCGTCGTGGGAGAATGCGTGGGATCCGGCCGTCAGGAACAAGCAAACAAACCATCCGCGCCAAGGGGGTTGGGTTTCTTCGACCTCCTTATCCATAACCCCCTCCAACAACAACAAGCACTCAGTCTCATCTCACACCTTCGCCCGCTTGCCCTTCCCCAGGGTAAGCTGACTCAAGCTCAGCGTCCTCGCTGCCTTCCTCCTCTTCCGGTCATCCTCATCCCCGCCCTCGTCATCGTCGTCCTCCTCAGGCCTGAGCTCCTCGCCAAAGGCGCCGTACCCGACCATCGGTGTCTGCCCCTCCCTCGGCGTCCGGAACTCGTCCTCCGTCACCTCGCCCTCGTCCAGCTCCGCCGCCGCCTCCTTGGTCTGTTTCTTCGCACCACCACCAACGGCAGCATCACCATGCGCCTCAGGCACATCACCATCGTCGTCGTCATCATCCGTCTCAAACACCGACAGCTGCTCCCGCGGAAACAGCGGCGGCGCCAGCGGCGCAAGCAGCAGCGATGACGACGTAGCCGTCTTGGGCGTCAGCGGCAGCGACAGCGCCGACCCCCCACCACCACCCCCAATACCACCACCCCCAAAACCACCACCCCCAAAACCACCACCCCCAAAACCACCACCCACACCACCCGCACCACCACCACCCCCCAACACGGACGTCGACACGGACGTCGACGCAACAGGAGTCAACGGCGCCAGCCTCTCATGCGAGCGCGCCTCGGACGGCCCGCGCACCATGGCAAACATGGTCGTCGACAGGGTGTTGAGGCGGTCGGCCAGCTTCTTGACCTGAGCCTCGAGCGCGCGGCGCGCGGCGCGCTCGGCTTCGAGGTCCAAGCGGAGTTGGGAGATCAGGGTGGTGGCCTCGTTATCGTTCCGGGTGTTGTTATGGGAGTCGTTGTTGTTGTTGCCGGGGGTAGGGGTGGGGGCGGGTTCGCGGTTTAGGGTGGGGAGGCTGGCGGCGCCGCGGACGGTGGAGCCTGATATTGGGCGGTTTGAGGGGTGGGCTGTGCCGGTTTTGGGTTTGGGAGCGGGGTAGGGTGGTGGCTGGAGGGAGGATGTGTAAGCGTGGTAATCGCCGCCGAAGGAGACCTGGGATTGCGTGTCGGTGTCGAGGGATCGCCGAGAGCTGCTGGGCCGGACTATCATGTCCTTGCGGTCGACCGCCCGCTTGACACCCGGGACGGTGCTGCAGAGCTTGTCGACCGCGCGCTCGAGATGGAGCGTCCGAGACTCGAGCCCCCCTAAACGCATGTCCATGTCCGCTGCATGTGTGATCTTCATCCCGAGCATCTCCTTCGACAGAAGGCCAAAGTTGAATGGCTGGGGAGGGGTCCGAGGAGGTCGCTCAACCGCGGGGCTGTCGGGAGCGCTGATGTCGACCATGCCGGTGTCGTCGACATCGTCGTGCGCGTTCGATGACAAGGGCGACATGAACCCCGGGTTGTACGACTCGCGCCAGTAGCGTATCTCGTCACTCCGCCGGCGGCCAGCGCGCTGACTTCCGGCCAGGCCCTGCAGCCCGGAAAGGCTGCGGGACCGCCGCCGGAGACCGCCGCCACTGTCGCTCGTGATTGCGCGGCCAATCTCGCTGGGGTCATCGGGATCAGCCCGCTCGTCGGCGCGGCTGGCGCGGCCTTGGGCACTGGCTGGGCGTGGCGATAGACCGGCCCCCCATTCTCGGTTGAAAATATGAGGCCTCAGCAAGGCGTGGCCGCCGCCCATAGTAGCAGCACGCCGCCGGATGGCAGCGCTCGACCCAGACGGGTCACCCTGAAGAGAGTTGCGCGCGCTCTCGATGGCCATGATGTCGTCGGGACCAACGGAATGTGACCGGAGGGGTCGGTCAAACTCGCTCATGGGGAGCGAAGCCGACCGTTTCGGCGACCTTTGCTTTGGTCGGCTAAGCGCCGTGGGATCCTATGTTTGGTGTCAGAGTCAACGGAACATGTCTGGATGTTGATATGTAAACACTCACACTTCGATGCTGTACAGATGCTAGGGGCCTGGATTCACGCTCAGAGTCCCTAGGAACTTCCTGGCTCCCTCCATTGGCAGCCTTCTTTTTGCCCCGCCCGAACAATCTTCCTAACGCGGACCGCAGAGTAGACTTCTTGCGGTGTGGAGAATCCTTGCTCTGCGAGGTCTGCTTGCTAGCAGCATCGCTGATGGTGGAATACCTCACAGTACTGAGTGCAGGGTTTGTGGCCCTTCTCGTTGGTGGCGCCGCCGGCGACGGCGAGGCAGCTGGCGGGGAGGACTTGTGTGGTGAGGCCCGGTTAGGAGGCGATCGCGAGGCCGGGCGTGATGCGGGGCGTGACTCGGAGCGCCCAGAGGGCGTGTTGGGTCCGCTCGGCGGGGCTGGAGGCGGGGTGGACGGTGGCTCCGGAATGATATCCTGTGCCAAGTTCGTGGGACTGCCTCCTGAGCTGCCTCCTGAGCCGCCACTGCCTGAAGCCGGTTCAGGAATCGGTGAGAGACCTTGCGGTTTCTCCTCCTCGCCTCCAAGCCCAGTGCCGCTATCGGGGCTAGATTCGAGCTCGGGGGGCTGCTGATCCTGGTGGCCTCCAAGCTCAAGGGCCTTTGGCTCCTCGGCGGGTTCCTCCGGTGATGATGACTCGAGGCCGTCGGTTGTTGGTAAAGGAACCGCAACCCCGGTTCCCGGCTGACGGATTGGGAATTCGTCATCCATTTTTATTGACGCCTTGGCCGAGCCTGGATTCCGGATGGGGAACTCGTCATCCTCCGGACTCGTGGGTATCGGGATCGGAGCCGAGATGGTACCCCGGATCGACTTGTGCCGGGTCTTGGCATTGGCCCGGCCGGCGGTGGAGCCGGACTTGCCAAAAATACTCGGCATGGCGGTTGGCGTGTAGATCCGCGACAAACAGCGGCAGGGCTATGGGAAAGAGAAGAAAAGGGCGGATGTGGGCGGACGAAGGTGGTTGATAAGGCTGTCTGTCGTCTACTCCTGGCCATCTGCATACCACCAACCAACCGTCGGGTCCTGTGTGTATGAGCTCGGCGGGGAATAATAAACCTATGATAACCTCTTTTGACGTTCCACCGTTACAAAGTCCGCATTGCCAGCGATGCGGTTCCTTTCCCGGCGCCCGGATCGAGTCGGTCCCTGGTCAAGGTGGCGTTGGTTGGTGCTAGACCCCCTCGTCAAGCAAGAAAGGAAACTGGGTGTGAGAGATGTGGTGGGACGGAGACGGTGGCGGCTTATGGAAAGAATGGATCCGGTCAGTTTATGGACGACAAGTGGACGGAAAGCTCAGCAGCACGGCACACCCTGGACTGGTGCATCAGGTATCATGCTGGACTCTGGCGAAGGGTTGGTCGACGCGAAGACGCGGGACTCAAACCAGCAGCACCAAGAGGTAAACAGCACACAAGATCGCGGGACCGGGTCCACGAGCGAAGAAAGCAGCACCAATGATGGATATTAATGTCCAACATGCTGCGCCGACGAGGTCACCGGGGTCCCAAGCTTGCGATGCAGGTGCAAGGATGGACACGACTGATGCGACGGTGATGGAGGGAGGGGGGGGCATGAGGGGTGCGTTTGGGGTCGCAGGGTGGGGAAGGGGCGTGAGGCTTGCCTCTCTCGGGGCTCCAGTTCCTGAATGCGAGTCTGTTGTGTCCGTGCCTGAGTCCAGGGGGGCATCTGGAGAAGGAAGAGCCTCACTTTATTCCAGGCCCCCCCATGCGGGTTGCCAGGCTGTGTTGGTTGTCTTGAGAATGACCCGAGACGGTGTTTGACAAGTCAGGCCGAACCGGAGGAAGTGGCCTCGCCGGTGTGGAATACTAGTTGTAGTGGCGTTCTATGTCCTGCGATGTTACGGGCCGGCTGCAAGCATCAAACCCCTCTCTTGCCCGCCTGCTCAACGCAATATAGCTGGAAAAGAACAACTTGGAGTTGTGTCTCGGGCGCGTGCCTGCAGCTGCACCTTGGCAGAGCTGCATTGGTTCGAAGGGGTTGTCTCGGACGGTGAGCAGCCCGCAGTAGGCCGAATGCCACGCACGCTTAGGACATACACAGACAAGGTTGTGAGAACGGATGGCAACTGATGACGGGAAAGCCTTGCCGAGAATCGACAAAAAGCCTTGAAGCCCGCTTCTTTCGGTTGGCAGAGCAGACAGACACTGACTCGCCTCTGAATTGCAGGACCTCAGAATCAGAAGAGGCAACCTAAGCGCATTGTCGAATCTCCTCCGGCGCAGCCTGTGCCGCTCCCGTTCATGCTCTCGCAGCTTTGCTTGGTCGCCGGGACGGGCAGAGGTGGCTGATGAACACGACTTGGGAGCTTCTCGGGAAGCGCAGTACAGTGCTTGGGCAGTGCTTGGAAGAAGTGGCCAGTGCTGGAAGAGGAAGCCAATTGCGGGCCTAAATTAGCGCATCGCATCGCGTGGCCCCGATTGAGTCGAGACCCCTGATGCCTGTCGACACCATCCTTGTTGGGAATTGCATCCCTTTTGGCTGGGACTCCGGGAGTGTTGTGACGAGGGCCCGGTTCAGTGTCACGAACGGAACAAGGAGAATTTTGTTTGTCTGTCGTGGACCTGCCGACACAGTCCCTCCCTAGGTAAGGCCACGGGCCTGTGTGCTACTGTAAACTAAGGGAAACGGGGCGATTCCTCGTAGGTACGATTCAAGAGAGTCGTACTCGGCGTTAGGGATCACACACACGGCAGAGTCTTTCTGGAAGGCACTCATCAGTGGGGGCACTGGGGCAGTCAATATCCGGACTGGCACAAAGTGGACCAAACCACTCTGGACCTCGTCAAGCGAGTTTGATCCACGCCGCGGGACCCGAGAAAGCCTGTGAGCGGCCCCGGGCCATCTTATCATCGGGGGTGCGTTTTATGATCTGCCCTGTGTCCAAACTCTTGATATCTGGGGAGCCGGGCACACTCCAAAGTCCCGTCCGCCGCCCATCGCCCGTCTGCCGCCCCCCGCCCCCCGCCGCACCCACTGGAACCCCCAACCTTGGGTGCATCCGGTTGCTTCTCGTGATGGTGTCGCCGCCTCCAAGATGCAGCTCTCTGCCCCAAACGACACTAGCCGCGCACCTCCGCTGCGACCTCCTTGATACGTTGCCTCCGCCGTCTGCATGCGTGCGGTGCGCATGCTCACAACAGGCAGAAGACCTTGCCAACCGGGTCGGCGAATGCTCGACTAGCCGCGAGGCTGCATGCGTTGCTGCGCTGGATTCTGGAGCGCAAAAAATATGACACGGCGCATCGACCAATACCGGCTCGAGGACCACACCTTGGAGCGCGGCTGTTTACACGGCATGCAGGTTGCGCTCGCGTCTCTGCACAGATGCGGCAGGAAACAGTCCGCCAGACAGTGACGCCGGAACCAGCATCGTCGAGAAATCCCTGGTATTCCTGGTATTCCTGGTCTTCCTGGTATTTCCGGTCGATGAGCCGGCGCGCACGGTCATTCCGTTTGTCTGAAGGACTGGGCATGAGCCCGAGGCCGATGAGACGCCGCGATTGATTGACAAACCCCTGAACACTGCGCCGGAGCCCTGGAGGCCCTGGAGGGCCAACAGGCTGGAAGAGGGCAACATGTCACACAACATTGCAGTCGTAGATATGAAACACCACGGGCCAGTGTTAGCGAGATGCAGTAAAAAACACGAAGCGAGCCTGTGCAACCGGTGCTCGAAGGATTGCGTTTGGTTGCGGTTGAGTCGGATCGCGGGCAGCTCTCGGCCAGAAAAGGGGCAAAGACCGCACCACAAGAGGTTGAGAGGAAGCCAGAAGCCAACCTGGAACCCCGCCCTTGGCAATCTCGTCAGTGCTGTCTCCGCAGACAGGGGCGCTGAAACATACAAGGGCCAGGGTGCTAGGCCCGGAAAAGCCCCATTCGTCAAAACTCCACTTGTTCCCAACTTCAACGGTCGATTTGAGAATGACGACAAGGGACGAAAGAGAGACGAGACGACGCACACACAAAAAAGAAAAAGCAAAAAGCAACTTGTCAACGGTCGGTTTCGTCGCCAGATTACTGTACCCGATTGGATATTCTTGGCCCTCAGCCTGCTGTTCGTGCTTTTTCATAATCCGTGCTGTGGCCCTCCCCGGCCTAGATCTTTGCGGGGAACGGGGAACGTCACCACTCTATCTATCCCTACGCCAACAACCAGCGCAATCCGAGCAATCACAGCGAGGAGTAAATTCTCCGATAACATCGAACCATCTCAACCGGAAGTGAGACAGCAACGGAACCAACGGATCCATCTCGCATCTGGTTCGAATGGAGACCCCTGGCTGATAATTTTTGCTCGCTTCCATCAGAGCTTCCAGATCGATTTCCGCACATCCGGCCCGGGTCCGATGCATAAATCTAAGAGGCCGAGACTTTTATCCCGACATGCCGGTGCTCCGCTCCGTTTATGCATCCTGAGTGAGCGACGCCAGGTCCGGGTACCGGAGATCGGCATTTTCTTCTAGAAAGTCCATCCAGTCCTTCAGGAACTTGCTGCCCCTGCACCTACGAGTCAGCCATCCCAAACCAACAAAGAGGTTTTGGGAAGCTTACTTTTTCACCGTCTCGGAGTCTCCAATGACGGTCAATGAGCGCTTGGGCCGTGTCATCGCCACTGTAAGGATTGCATTAACAACCATTGTAGCCGCGGCGTGCACTGATAGAACGAGAGGGGATGGTGATGCGGCCGAGGAGCATTACCCGCGGCAAGCCCAGCCATTCATCGACGCCCACCGGATTGGAAGTGTCAAAAGTGCCAACTCACCATTCAGCCGGCGCTTTTCGCCCAAAAAACCGACCTCGCCGTCCGCATTGCTCCGGACGAGGCTGACAATGACAGCCTCCTTCTCCCGGCCCTGGAAGCCGTCTACGCTGCCTAGCTCAATCCCGGGAAAGGTCTCCTTGAGCGGCGCAAGGACCGCGAGCTTGGTTCGTCCCAGGTTTTGTCAGCCCCTGCCCCATCATGCGTGCTAGTATAATAAATGCTCCCCCGCCGCATGGCATGAACGTCATCCCGCAAGGCAACCCACCCTCACGGCTGGGGCGATCATGCGAGCATATACCAGCGGGGGGGAGGGCGGAATAAGGGGTAGGGATTGTTCATGGCCACGCACCTGCGCATTGTACGGCGTCACTACCGCGATGTCCTCGGGCTTGACCCCGGCATCCACCAGGCTCCGTACGTGCTGCCTCACCAGCGCCGCCTCCATCTCGTTGCTCTTGCTGTCCCCGTAGAGGCTGCTCTTGGTGAGCTTCTTGCTCCCGCCGCCGGCAGTGTCCTGGTCGTCTTCGTTCTTCTCGGGGAAGTCGCCGCCCTGCGTGTCGATGAAGATGAGCGGCTCCGTCGTGTCGTCCGTGTCGGCCACCTCGTAGGGCAGGTCCTTGAGGAGCCTCGCCTTGACGCCCTCCGCGGCGATTAGTTTCCCCTCGTAGAGCTCGTCGGACGGGAACCGCATGATCTTCTCGTGCATGCGGTATTGCGTCGTGAGCATGCGCTTGATGGATGGGCCGTGGAGTTTCAGGAGGCGGTCGAAGAGCGTCGTCTCCAGCGTAGCCCCCTTCACCACACCCGCTTCCCCATCAGCAGCAGCAGCGTCCTTCCCCTTCTTGCTGCTGCTGCTGCTGCTGCTGCTGCTGCTGCTGCCCTTATTCTTCTTCAAATTCAACGACTTAATCGTCGGCGGCAGCTGCAAGTGATCGCCCGCACAAATCGCCTTGCTCGCCGCCAACAACGGCACCCAGCACTGGGCCTCGAGCGCCTGGCTCGCCTCATCAATAACCACCACATCAAACTTCTCGCCGCGCAGCTGAAACCCGCCCGCCCCGTGCAGCGTCGCCAGCACGACCTTGCTGCCGGCGACGAGGCCGCTCACGCAGCGGCGCTCGCGCTCGCGGTACTCTTTGCGCAGGTCCTTGAGGTCGGCGTAGATGGCGCGGCGCTCGCGGGCGTTGCGCGTCTTGCGGATCGACGCCTGCTTCGCGTCCATCTCGGCCCGCACGTCCTTGACGATGGCGCCCGCCTCCGACGTGCGCGTGAGCACGTCGAGCGAGTGGTTGAGTACTGAGGGGAGCAGCCGGGCCGGGTGGCCCAGGCGGATGAGCGGGATCTTGTGCGGGGAGAGGCGCTCCACGATGTTGTCGACCGAGATGTTGGAGGGGCCGCAGACGAGGACGCGGAGGTTGCGCTTGAGGAGCTGCAGGATCAGTTCGATCAGGGTGTGTGTCTTGCCGGTCTGTGTTGTTGAGGTTAGTTTTTCGGAGGTGGTTGAGTATAAAAGGGGCTGGGGCTACTTGCTCCTGGTGGTCCGTGGATCAACCCAATCTCCCTCGACGCCAGCGCAAACCGGATGGCATCCTTCTGGCTATCATTCAGCGTCGGATCAACCCACTCGATCTCCCCGACCTCCTCATCCCGTGTCAAGTCTGCGGCAATAGGGGACGGAGACGACAGCCCGAACAGCACCCTGACAAAAGCCGAGTACTCCCTCTCTTCCATCTTGGCCAACTTCTCCATAGTGGCATTCATCCTATCTCTCGTCAGCCCCCCGAATCACCACATCACCCAACAACCCCCCTCCCCTTCCCTCAGAATAACCCAAACCCGCAAAAAAACTCACCTCTTAAAAGTAACATCATCCGCCACCTTCACAATCCACACCCTCTTCTCCCCGCCCAACACCCCCGCCAACCCCTCCCCCTCCTCCTTCCCACCCGCACCCGCACCACCACCAGCACCACCATCCCTCTCCTCCATCGCCACGCCCACCATCCCCCTCCCCACCCGCGTAACAACCCCCTTCACGCCCCCTTCCCTCTCCCCCCCCTTACCCACCCCCTTCTTCCTACCCCCCACCCCACCCCCCGAAGGCTGCTCCGCCACGAGCACGATATCCCCCACGCGGATGCCATGCTCAGGGAGATCCGCACCCGCGCTACCAGAGGATGCGGCAGTGGAAGAAGAAGTGGAAGTAGAAGTAGTGGAAGTAGAGGCGGTGGCAGGATCGGGCGCCAGTTCCAGGACGGTCTTGCCGCCGAGGCCGGTGCGCTGGGCGGTGATGGACAGGTTGGTTAGGGCGACGCCGGCGCGTTGGAGGGCTAGGGGGGAGTCTGGGTTGGAGCGTTAGTTCGTCTTTCTTTTCTTTTTTTTGGGGGGGGTGGGCGTTGGGTTGGTTGGTTGTTTCTTGGCCTTTTTTTTCTCAAGGGGTGGAGGGGGGGGGAGAGAGAGGAGAGAGATGGAAAGGAGGAGGGGGGTGGATGGATGGATACGTACGCAGTGATACCAGGGCGGAGGACTCGGCGATCTCGGCTGCGAGTTCGGAGGCGAGGAGGGAGAGTTGTGTTTGGGCGAATTCTTGGACGTTGACGGCCATGTTTTGGGTTATGTTGGTATTACTTTTTCGGGTTGTATTGTGTTCTGAGGGTTGGTGGTTTTGTTGTGTTGGTGTTGGTGGTGGGGTGAATGAAGGTGTGGGTTCAAGGTGAGTTCGGTGTTGAGTGGGACACAAGCCCAGTGGTAGCTGAAGTGAGTTGCGTTTGAACGTTTGAACACACAAAAAAGCACAAATTGACTGTGACATTTAGGCATTCAACTATGACGATATCATTTCCTATTCGGCTGATCTTCGGGCTCGATTGTTCATACAAAAAGCAGCATGCATAACTGGTATATACAACTGGTCCATCCTCTCCGTTCATTTCCCACTCAACCTGAACACCTTCCACCTCAACACCAAAGCCAAGATCCCCTGACACCCCCCTAAATCCGTGATAAAAACAACCCCTTCCAGCCACGTCACGTTGGGCCACTCTGCACCGTAAGAATGACAATCAGCGAGGCCAGCGTCACAGTAAACGCTATCAAAGCCACCAGGATGATGGTCCCCCTACTGGCCGGGAATTTGCCTTTGATCACCCAGTTTTGACCCTGCAAGTACCTGTTATACCCAAGCAGCAAGATCAAGATACTGACTGCTAAGAAGGCCGTCCCGAGCGGCTTGCCCATGCGTCGGAGGCTCTCTGCCTGCTTGCTATTATCGGCCAGCGACGTGTTGAGGCGAAACAGCTGCGTTATAGCGATGCCAATCGAGGCAAACGCTAGAGATGTGCGGAGCCAAGCGAGGAATGTCCGTTCTAAACCACATCCAACAACCTGTCAGCCTGTCCCCATTCATCTTGTTCGAGACACAACCGCAATAACCTACCCAGCGCCAGGTGGTCCCGCGCAACGCTGCCCTTATTCTCAAGCTCGACGCTCTTGAAGTAGCGCAGCGTGCGCTTCCACCCAGGTTCCTCCCGCTCCGCCCTGGGCCGTTCCCGTCGCGCACCATTCCCAACGTCCCGCCCGGGCGTCTGCGGCGATAGCGGCCCTTCATACTGCGCCGACAATTTCCGCAGCGAGGATTTTCTGCGCGCGGGGCTCGTCTCCACCGTGCTCTGGTAGTTGAGGGCGCGCTGCCGCTCCGGCTGGGAGGTCACCACGCCGTGGCCATTGCCATTGCGTCCTGGCGGGGAGCCGCCCGAGCCGCAGGGGTCGCTGGCTCTGCGCGAGCGCTCGAGCAAGGGCCGGAGCCGGGGACTGACGTTGGCGGAGTCGGGATCGAGGGACTCGGCTCGTTCGCGGGCGCCCTGGAGAAGGGGGGGTTATGAATGTCAGCTTGCTCGTTGTCTCAGGGTTGAGCACGTGCTGCGTGGGGGTGGAGGTTGGTTGCGCGCATCATCAGCGAAAGGGTGTGGGCGCGGTGTGTACGAACAGTGAAGCTGAAGATGTTATTCGCCGAGGGACCGAAGATCGCAACGGCAATGCGAGACATGCTGGCCACACTCAGGGCCTGGTGTTTGCTGGATTGTGTGCCTGCGCCTGTGCCTGTGCCGGTGCCGGTGCGCGGGATGAATCTGGTCGAGCACGCGCCAAAGCGAGAGAAAGTGTGGGGAAAGATGGACGGAATCCCTGACGACAGTCCCAAGACTCTGGGTACTCTGGGCGCAGTGTGGTCCGGTCCAACTATTCAGAGACTCAACAAACAAAAACTAACCTCGAGAATGTCCCGGATGCGGTCTTTAGAAGACTTGCGTCTGGTCAATTGCAGCGTCGTAGACCGAGAGAGAGGGGCGGACGAGGCCGCATTTGTCGCCACAGACATGGTCTGATGATTGATTTATTTGAGTTGGTGCCGCCAACCTGGAGTGCCGCCGAGGCTTCACAACGAACTACACCCGATAGGAGACGAGGGGCGGTACTTCGTACGGTGCGATGACGGCGGTATCAGTGGCGTCAGTGCGCCGAGCGATTGCGAGTCTTGTAACAAAAGACGAAATAATGCATCACGGGGATTGATTGTTAGCTAGGCTCGACCCCTCGATCTTAGCTTCGAACTTGGGCTATCGAGAACTCGAAGGCCGAATCAGGGAGATAAAGACGGCTCGGGGCGGCACGTCATAGCTTTCCAGCTTCCCTCCTTGCCCTTTCCCACGGGCAATGGGGACCCGATAACCGGTGGCTTCAACATCAGCTGATTGGTCAATTGCCACAGACTCACACCACCTTCGGCACTCGGCTGCGAAGTGTTTTGTGTGACAATGCCATCCATGCCTTGCCTTTGGTTTCTCACCACGCGGTAGGCGTAGGGTATGGAATGTGAACATTCCGATTTGCCCGTCTCCTTAACTAAGGTACACAGTACATACCTCAAGCCGGGTCAACGTTCCGAGATTTAATTGCAAATGTTGACAAATTCACAAATTCCAAGTTGGAATAGAAGGCATCATTGTGCTTCCATTTTTTGCCATTTTTGGGTGTCAACCCCTCCAGATTTCGAAGCGGGGCAACCAAATCGGTTCGACAACCCCGCCGGCATCGACTTGCTCCCCTTGAGATCACCCAACCTCGGACTGTCTGCGGAACCTGGAAGTCCTAGTTAAGGTAACAGTTGCTCTTCCAGATCCTAGGCCGTCTCGGGATTAGTTGCCAGACGCCGTCGACTTCGACCTAGTGCTGTGCTTAAGACCATTAACTCCGAATCAACCGTCAACTCTTGACATATAAACTCAGTGATAAATAAGGTGGTGGCATTGTACGACGCCGGTGATATTTATTCTATTGCATACTTCGTAGTCAAACGCATCTTCGAGCCTCAAACCTCAAAAAGTGTCACGCCTTAACCACCATGGGCCACACAATCTCGGGCAAGCAGGTCGGCAACATTGGCTTCGGCCTCATGGGTAACCCCCCCGGACAATACACCCACCTAGCTTTGATGCGTTGACTAACTTACCGTTACAGCCCTGACTGCGCCTCCCGGCAGACTTACCGAAGAAGAGGGCTTCGCTGCCATCAAGGCCGCCCTTGCCGCCGGCTGCAACTACCTGAACGCCGGTGAATTCTACGGCACGCCCGACGCCAATTCACTCACCCTCCTCAACAACTACTACGCAAAGTACCCCGAGGACAGGGACAAGATCCTGCTCAATGTCAAGGGCTGCATCTTTGAGAACCTCAGCCCGGACGGTTCGCCAGCCGCCGTCCAAACCAGTGTCGAGAACTGCGTCCGGCTGCTCGGTGGCAAGGGCCGCATCGACCAGTTCGAGCCCGCCCGCAAGGACCCCAAGGTCGACATCGAGATCACCCTCGCCGCCCTCAAGAACCACGTCGAAGCCGGCAACATCGGAGGCATCTCCCTCAGCGAAGTCAGCGCCGCCACCATCCGCCGCGCCGCCAAAGTCACCAAGATCCAGTCCGTCGAGGTCGAGCTCTCGCTGTGGGCGACCGAGCCGCTCGAGAACGGCGTTGTCGAGGCATGCGCCGAACTCGACATTCCTATCCTCGCGTACGGTAAGAAAGACCCTCCCTTCCAACCCCAGCCCCAACCCCAGCCCCAACCCAACCCAACCCACCCATCCAATTCTCGTCCCTCACTAACCACCCGCTCGGCCACACCCAGCCCCCCTCGGCCGCGGCATGCTCACCGGGCAGATCCGATCGCACGCCGACCTGCCCGCCCACGACTTCCGGCGCGGGCTGCCGCGCTTCCAGCCGGACGTGTTCGCGACCAACCTGCGCATGGCGGCCGAGGTGCAGAAGCTGGCCGCGCGCAAGGGCTGCACGCCGGGCCAGGTCGCCATCGGCTGGGTGCTGGCGCTCGGGAGGCGGCCCGGCATGCCGACCATCATTCCTATCCCGGGGGCGTCCAGGCCGGAGCAGGTGAGGGAGAACGCGGTGGAGGTGGAGTTGGGCGAGGAGGATATGGCGGAGCTGGAGAGGATCGTGAGGGAGTTTAAGCCCGTCGGGACGAGGTATTCTGAGCATGGGATGCGCTCGTTGGATAATAGTACTGAGTAGGCGGTGGTTTCACGTGGTGGAGTAGGGGTGTTGTTTGCATGTTGAATGTAAGAAATATGTGAAGCCACGTAAAAGACGAATGTTTAGATTATAGTTCAAGAAAGCAATCCGTGCCGGGATTAATGTCATGAAGTTGGTAGGAAACAGTGCTTTGATGACTAGATGCACAGTGCGGAGTGCCTGTCCCGGGGTTTGGGTTGCATCATTCGAGCTTCTCCAGCTCTCAACCACGAGAAACTAACAAGAAATTGCCGTGGAATTGTTCTCGACGCAACTTCGAGAATCCGACTGTTACAACAACCCTGAGTTCACATAACCGGGGTATCGAAAACAACCCGACGATCCGACTCTTGCGCGACTGTCACCACACCGCCGGCCGCGTCCTGCACCGCGCCCACCGACGTCAGCAGCCTCCAGTCCATCCAATCTCGAAACCGAACCATCACCACGACTACCACAAACCCAACACTCGCGCCTGTCGCCTAACCCAGGACACAAACCGCCCAACATGCCCACCCAGTGGGTAGACTGGTCGAAAACGACCAGGTCGGAAAACTACCGCGGCTCTGGCTCCTTTGCGACCTTCCTCATCATCGGCCGTACGCCTCCCCTTTCCATCCCCCATCCCACCAGACCAGCCAGCCATCTCCCTCCTGCCCCTCCCAGAACCTCCACCCCAAACCAACCCCCCACTAACCCCCACACCCTCACACAGCGGTCTGTTTCGCCCTCGGCATCCTCTTCGCCTCCTTCCCGTACGACTTCCCGCTCCTCTGGACCTCCGACCCCATCCCACCCTCCTACCTGGACCACCTCGAAACCCACCTGCGCTTCATGCACCAAGCCCCCCGCTCATCGCGCGCATGCTGCACATCATCGTGTTCGTGGGCTTCCTGGGCTTCTTCATCAAGCTGTTCCGGCCGTCGGAGGCCAACATCCTGTTCGACGGCGGCAGCCTGATGCTGTACGTGATCGGGGCCGGGGTGTATCTGAGTAATATTGTGAAGGGGATGCGCGCGGTTAGTCAGCCGGGCGGGTTGGCGGCGGCGGAGGCGGAGGCACGTGCGGCGGGGGCTTTTTCGGCTTCTTCGTCGTCGGCTTCGCATCATGCGGGGCCGGTTAGTGGGGAGGTGGTGCTCGGGCGGGAGGACAGTCTGCGCGTGTTGAGCGCGAGTCATGTGATTTTGGCGTTGGTGTTGGTCGGGGTGCTGGTGCTGCAGGCTGGGCAGTGGTATGCGGAGCGCAAGGAGGCGGATGAGGTCGCGCAGTTGGATAGGGAGGCGGCGGATCGGAAGGGGGCGGGTGGGTCGGGGAAGAAGAAGTTGTGATGGTGTGGTAATTAAAAAAGAAGGGTCGGGGGGCTAGGTTGGGAAAGGGTTGGATCTTGGGTTGTGGAGGGATAGAGGGATGGGTTGAGTAGATATTTCGGTACATTGTTGTCTTTTTGTTGAAATCATGGGAGTATCTCCTCTCGCAGCGCACTCTAATTATATCACGGCCTATGTTACCTGAACGCGCGTTTGAACAGCAAGGATGAGCGAGGAAGTCGGTTATGTTGGTTGTAGCAAAGGTTGATTAAAATATGTACGGCTCGAAAACTAAAGTTGGCAGTCTAGTACCGGGGTATAATGTCCCATCCTTCTATAACCCCAGCGACGGCCATGCTGATACCGAGTATGCAGTCTCCCTTTCCAATCCGAGACGCCGCTCTTATCCAAAACAAAACTCCATGTCCATGCGGTATCAAAAAGGGTGGTATATCACAAAAGAAAGATAGGAAACCAACACGCCACCACCAAGCTCGGTATTAGTTGAACCCCCATCTCCAACCCCCAACGCACCCACCAGGGCACATCACATCACCTCCTCGGCATCGGTGGAACCTGCCCACCGTGCTGGTTGTACCCCAAGTACCCCTCGCCGTTCGCCATGCCGCCCAGGTCGGCGTTGTCCAGCATCTGGGTGAAGGTGGTCATGTCGGTGTACCGCCGGTCGTTGTTGCTCTCCGGCGTCCGGTCTGGCGTGATATTCGGGTCGGCAAACACGTTTATGCTCACCGAGCTGGGCTCGCGGTGCTGCCGGGGCGTCTGCGGCATTAGCCCGTTATCGTGGTCTACATAGGGCATATCGACATACTGCGGTTGGTCGAGGTTGCCGTACCCGGTGTACGCGGGGGTGATCTGAGCCGCTGGTCCTCGCGCCGCAGCCTGAGGGACGGCCAACATCCCGGCCTGCATTCCCATCCCCCCAGCTTGCATTCCCCCGGCCTGCATCCCCCCGGCCTCTGGGGTGTTTGCTGCCGAGGCTATGAGAGCGCCTGTTACCGAGTCCGGGTCTTCGGGATAGGTTTCGGGCGGAGTGCGCGGGCCAGGATTACGGGCAAAGTCGCTGCGGAAACTGTTATCCGCCATGATCGGGTTGCTGATCAGGTTTCCGAAAGATGAGGTCGATCGTGATAGTTTCGGTGGGCTCCCAGACCCGCTCGCTTCTTCCTTCTTCTTTTTCCTGAGAAAGATAAATGCGAAAACGGCGGCGCCAATGAGAACAACGGCTCCGGCCGCCGCACCACCGGCGATGGCAGCTACCGGTGGGCCGCTGCTTGAAGTTTCCGCGCTGTTCGACGAGTCCCCCGTTGCAGTTGCGTCTCCAGTAGAGTCTGTGGTGTCTGCCGTCGGGCTCGCGCCGCCCGTGGCGCTTGTTTTAGGACCACTTGTGGGCGTAGGGCCCGGTTTTACCGTCTTTGTTTGAAAAGGGACGGCATTTTGGTTCTGGTCCCTGGCGCACTGGCCGTCTCTGCACGAGTACCCAAAGGGGCAGCACTGGGTGCCGCAGCGGGTCAGGGTTCCTCCAAGAGCGGTTGTCTTGACGACAGCGTCAGGGTTCTTCACTCCATCTTGCAGCGCGATGTCGCAGGGAACTGGCTGGATCCTCAAGCAGTCTGCGCCTTTTGGACAGCAGAGAACCGTAGTGTTTCCGGCGAGCGCGATGCAGGTTTCGCTGGACTTGCAGCAGAAGTAATCGGGGAAATCGGCGTTCTTGCACTGGTCGAAGTTCGGGGCGCAAGTTGATTGTCGGGCAAACAGCTCATGAATCGGCACTGCCGATGCGGCCACATGTACGGCAGCTAATAAAGCCGCCCAAAGCGCGAGGTGGCGCCTGGGCATCCTGGATCCCGAGCACCTATTTTCTGGTAGTTGTTTGAGCAGATGAGTCTTGGTTGATGACCCGAGGAAAGGAAATGCGTGGGCGAGCAGTTATGACGGGCCCACGCTTTCAATGTTGGTGGTAGGGACAATGGGTTCCGTTGCGTTGGGTCGGTCCGCTCGGTGATAAAGAGGCATAGGGCTGATCAGATAATGCGGGCGGAGTGACGTAGCCGGTTCACACAAAGCAGTGAGTCCCTTGTTGTCGTTGGCAATAATGAGTCAACATCGGTCGCTCTGGGATTACCGCAAAGGAGGAGAGACGAAGACGGTGCCATAAGGACAAGCCCGGCAGAGCTTGGGGGAGAGAAAGGAAGAGTCAGGAAAACGGGGGCCGGGCACTTGCCGCGGAGGTATATCGAGACAAGATCAAACAAGGACGCCAGAAGCCCCCCAAGGAGGGACATGACGCACCCACACCCGGTTGGTCTTGCAAAGAAACAAAACGCAGGGTCCGAAGGGTGGTCGGGAAACAACGCCAGGTCTCCAAGCCCATGTCCAACGCGGCCATCCACCCATCCACCCATCCACCCATCCTACGTAGGGTACGGTGGAGTGGTATTCAGCGGCGGATCATGTAGATCGACTGGCCGCCGGCCGCTGGACGGTCGCGGGCCCTGCCGAGAAAAGTCCATGGTTCTTTGGTTCATGCCAAATCTATCCGATGAATGACAGCATGACAGGGGCATCTTGGGCGCCAGTGGCCATCCGGTTTCCCGATAGCCATATGCGACCTGAGGAACGAAAAGCTGGAAAAGGCGAAAGGCGCTGGAGACCCTTGTCTATCGCCTCGCCCAGGCAAGCCCAGACTCTGTTCTGGCAGTGGCCATTCGAGACGTGGATTTTACCCAATCCATAGCGTGAGGCGGTGCATCGCTCGTTGTTTTAGGAATCCGGACTCCCGATCGATGACAGGTGGATGTGAAGCGCCGATGGCCTTTCCGACAGACCAGATGACCCTGAAGCAGGGCGAGTGGTGAGGAAGACTTCAAAGCAGTTGGGTCCTGCCGATAGCGTTTTGAGAAGGGTCGCAATGGGCCGCGACCGCTCTCCTGATTGGGCAGCCACAGGTGTCGCTTCTATTTTCGGCGCAGCGGTTGGATGAGATGCGGCGCCAGATCTTGATGGTCCGTGCTGGATCCACCAGGTGCACGTGCCAATAGGTTTCGCTGATTGCCAAGCCCTGGATGCCAAGCACTGAATGCCAGGTACGCCAGGCACAGCCCACTTTTTACCGCCGAGCAGTTCTTCGAAGCGCTTGCTGTCGGCACTTGCAAACCCGCAAGTCACAATTCCCGTCGCAACTCGTGAGGGCTCCATCTTCAAAACCGAGGCGGTCCATGTTTCGCGGCCGGAAGAGGCCTCTTATGACGTCTGAGAATCGAGACTTGCAGGCAGCTGATATCGAGACTCTCCCCAGCCCAACTAACCAACTAGGCCGCCACATTGGAGACCCATCCAGAGTGGCTTGGGCGTCGTAAGTGTCGTCTTGGGTGTCCATCCGGCCGCTTTCTTCTCGACCCAGGCGTACCGCCAAAGGTTGATTTTAGGTAATTGAGAGTCCCTCCCGACCTCGTATCAATGCTGCAAACGTTGCAGTTGACTCACCGAGGCAATTGAGGGAGCCGACTACTCATAGTTACGAACAGTGAGGCAAGATGATGACGAGTCTTCAGTAATTCACCGAGATCCTGCCTGGCGGCCGTCGTTTGGGCCGTAGGGCAGTTGGGATACCTCAGCAGGCCACCAAAGAGGGCGACAAGGCTGCTACGTTTCAAACCTCAGACGAAACAGCCTTATGGTCCCGGCCTAGCTCTTAGATATCATTTTCTCGTGTTGGTTCAGCCTTGTGGAAGCTTCATGGAAGGAAATGCTTTCATCCCAAGCGACATTTCCCTGACGGTGATCGGCCATTGACGAGGTCCGGCCAGCGGTCACGAACATCAATAGTATCTTTCGTCTGACGTTGAGGCGGTCCAACACCGTAACGTAGATCAAGAACACAACAGTCATATAACGTTTCCCAGTCCCGTAAAAGGTAGACTTGTCTATTCTCTCCTGTAACAACAGTCAAACAGCCATGCATCGACTGCGACACCATACAAGCGCCGAAGCGCCGCCGTGCTCTGTTCCAGAAAGCACCGCAGACAGCCCGAGTATTACAGAAGAGTGGCACCAGACCAAGAACCCGTTCGTATTCTAACACATCTGTCCCTCTCGAGAGAGCACACCGCCATCTCGCCCGGGGCACCGGCGTCAGGAGTTGTGACCAGCACGCCGAGGTCGGACGGCACCATGCATTGTACCCCGTCTACACCGCGGTTGCACCACCGCCCCATGGTGGCGGCTCCTCGGGTAGGTGCCGAGTGTGTACAGGTTACGTGTAACTCGAAGTAATTGGCGGTAGGTTGATCTAAGTGACGAAGTTGGGCCGTTTCTGGCCATGGAGGTTTGAGAGTAGTCGTAGTAACCCTGTGAATGCCCTCTCATTTGGTGATTGGCTCTACACCGGGGGCTCATGGCTGAGGCTGTCCTACCGAGTTCGTTAGGCTTCAGAAGTTGTCACATTGCCAAGTCACATTGCAAAGGCACAAGAAAGTATTGATCAGAGTCCTTCATTCTTTTGATCTCAGCCAAACTAGGCGGGTATAATCCCCATCACTACTTGTACATTCACCTCATCCCCTGTGTGACAACTCCGATCCAAGCCCGTGGTATTCCCTGCAAACCCCCGATATGACCCAAAACCCAAAACTCCTCATCATGCATGCTTCTCAAACCCTGTATATATACCGGGGAGACTCCAGATATTAACAGTCCAAGAAAAAAAAAGGAAATATAAGAGAAAAGAAGGAAATATGAAAAAGAAAGGAGAGAAAACCCGGGATGCAATGCCCGCCAGCCCCAGTCCAAAGGCTGCCAGACACCCAACTCCCTTTCCATCCTCCATTCCACCCCGTATCCAGTGTCGTTCGTCCAGAAAAGTAAACTCTTTCTCTTTCCCCTCCCTCTCCAATAATCACTTGCCTCGCGGCAACTTCTAGCAGCCCGAGTGAACAGAATGAAAGTATGTGTGCGTGTGTGCAGAATAGTAGTAGTAGTAAGTAGAAAAAAACAGACTTCAAGCTGAAAGTAGCAGAAGGAGGCCATTCCCGCCACAGTGTTTGTTTTACCATGCAGATGGTATTGAATGCCTCTCTTCAAGATGTTCCAGCCAGCATTGAAGATGTCGATTTTGAGGGTTATCAGGTCTCAGGGATAAGGATGATGCTTTTTGTTTTTGCGTGTGTTTTAAACGAGCAGGTAATCCCAACCCTTCATCTGCATGACATCCCGCCAGTGGATGAACTGTGGAGCCTCCTGGGGAGTTGATGATGATGAAGTTGATCCATCGGCAGCCGCCGCCGCCGGGGAGGACGACGCTGCGGCCGGGGCGACGTCGTTCTGGAGCCAGACCTCGCGCAGCAGGCAGGCGACGCGGCCGAAGCTGCCAAAGTTGGCGAGCTCGCCGAGCTGGGCGACGCGGTCCTCGAAGAAGGCGCGGAACGAGGACCCGGCCAGGCTGGCCGAGCCGCCGATGAGGTACACCCACGCGAGCGAGCGGTCGAAGCCGTTGGTGCCCGAGGGGATCTGGTGCAGCACCCCCGTGAGCTTCTCGACCAGGCCCATGCAGCTGGCCTGGGTCGGGGAGAAGCCCGGCACCAGGCTGCAGAGGTAGATGCGCGCGGCGAGGCGGAAGGCGGCCGTGATGTTCTTGCTGAGCTGCTTGGGGCTGAGCGTGCCGTTGGCGTTGAAGGGCAGTACGGGCGCCTCCTCGCCCATCTCGGTCAGGCCGATCTGGTCGCCGAGCACGTGCACGTGCTGGCAGAGCGTGATGTTGTCCATGCCGTTCTGCTTGAGCGCCTCGAGGCAGGCGATCTCCGAGATGAGGTACATGACGCGGTCCTCGCAGCCCATGAGCTCGCGGAGCCCGAGGGAGGGGTTGGTCGGGGACAGGTGCTTCTCGCGGTAGGTGTGCGCGAAGATGGGAGCGCGGCCCTGCATCGTCGCGCCGAGGATGTCGATCCACGCGGTGAGCGTCATGTTGAAGGGGGTCTGCGCCAGGGGCGCGTTGGGGTCCGACACGATGCGCGGGAGGTCGAGCTTCAGGACGAGCGACTCGACGGCCTGGAAGTGCTGGTGCCACGGGATGTCGGGGAGCGAGTCATCGAAGCGGCCGACGCCGCACTGGAAGAAGATGAGGCCGAGGGCGGCCTCGAGGATCTGCTGGTGGTTCTCGTCCTTGTTGAGCGCGTCGCACAGCGACGAGATGGTCGCGTACCGGTGGCGCATGATGTCACCATCGATCTCTTCGCCCTGCAGGCCCATGGCCGCCTTGTAGTGCTGCGCCGCGATGCTCAAGCAGCAGTGCAGGTAGCCCTTGTTGTTTGCCAGCGCTGGGAGGATGAGGTCCGAGCTGACCGACCCATGCTGGTTCGACTCGAGGATCGGGAAGATGGCCGGGAGCACGAACTGGATGAAGTGATCGAGCAAGCGCTGGTCGCCCTCGTCGAGCTCGATTGCCACCTGCCTCGAAGCGGTCGATGGCCCGTGGGAGAAGTCGAAGAAGTTCACGTTCAGCGTCTCTTCGGTGAGCGACTCCCTCCGTTCCGAATACACCTGTTCTGTCCATTCGCCTTCCAGAGGGAATTGAGGCAGAACAGTGCCCGGTGGCGGAGGAGTGGCGTAGGTGCTGAAGGTCGAGGTGGTCGATTCGCGGAGGGTGGGGATATCGTTGATGAACATCTGCCTCTCGGTCTTGACATCGATCTCGTAGGGCGAATAGGGCGAAAACATGAAGTCGGGGTGCATCTGCGGTGTAAATGGCCCGTACTCGTGCGAGCTCTGCGGGCTGTTGAAGTTGTAGCCAAAGTGCGAGTCGATCGACCCCGATCGCGCGCGGTCTAGGGGATCCGAGAAGGTCGCCGATGTCGGGAGCGAGTGCGAAAGGCCCGGTGGTGAGCCGACGGCGGTCTGAATTGTGTGCGTGTGTGTTGACTTCTCGGACAGCTTCTTGCGCTTGATGATCATCTTGATGTCCTCCTTGTGCTTCCTCCTCATGTCGTTGTTGCTCCACCACATCGGCCTCTTATATTCGCATGCCAGGCCAAGATGCTTGCATGCCGTGCACATGGGCGAGCCCTCGTCGCACTTCTTCCGCCTGAGCCTGCATGTGTAGCACCCTTCATCATCACCATGGTTAGCTTCCCAATCCGGCAGAGGCAGGTGTGTAAAAGTGAAAGAGGGAAACAAACCTGTCCTTGAACGGCGATGCATCTGTGCCTTCTGCTTGGTGGTGGCATTGGCGCCGGCCTTGGAGGCCGACTTCGCCTTTGTTGTTGTTGCGGTAGCGGCAGCCATGTTGACTTGCGATGCCTTCAGGTGTGCTCCTTGGTGGTTGGGGGGTAGTGTTGACATTTGTATCCTCCAAGGGTGTGGGGGTGGCCGGGGGCAGAGGGGTGTGAATGCCCAGGGGGGGTGTGAGCCTTGGGCTGGGCCGAGCAAAAGCGGGAGGGCGAGTGAGCCGGGGGTCCTCGCTCCTGGTCAAGGTCCAGAATGCCCAAGGGCGGGGGCAAATCGAGTTCCGGGGGGGAAGGGGGCCTTGTCCTGGTCGTCCAAGTTCCCAAACCCTCCAAGCAACTCGTCGAAAACTCAAATTGTCGTCGAGACTATTAGATTACTGTATTGTCGAATGACTGACTGGATCCAAGCAAGTCCGGCTTGCGTTCTGGAATCTGAAGAGTGGATAAGATGGTGTAAAAGCTGCTGCCGAAGGCGATATAGTATCGGATATCGATCTGGTTGGACGGCGCAAAGTATAAAGTGTAATTAAAAGAGAGAGAGAGAGATAGAAGAGTCTGTTGACTGGACTGGACTGGACGACAACACCTGGATCTCCAACTTCGTTTCTGGGCCTGCTCGAGGGAAGGGAAACATTTGGGCAGTTCGAGAAGTGGGCAAATTCTTATATCTTAGCCCACGTCAAGTCTGGCAGCCCAGCCAACCTGCAGTGATTTGCTCTGTTTCTATTTTTGAACATTATGGGCTAAATGACCACTTCCACTATTTGTCCCATTTTGGGATATTTGCCCACTTTCCAGCTCAGAGTGCCTGCATGCGCGTCCGTCCGCCGATCGAAAGAGGTCGGGGTGTCTCTCTCTGCGCGCTCGCACTGGGGGCGCGGGAGGACAGGGGTGCGGGGGGCGCGCTTATTGGTGCCAGTCTTACAGAGGCGGCCACTCGGCACGCCTCTTGTCCTCGGAAGGGAACAGCCCAACATAGACCCCACTGTGCTCTGCAGCAAGTGGGAGGGTGACATCGACGGCAGGGGTTCAGAATAAGTGGGCACACCTTCTCCACGTCGGCCGCCGGGCACGGAGCGAGGTGGCTGCAGGGGTGAGAGCCTGTCGAGCGATTAACAGGCAGCTCAATGCATCTCGAGGTCGACGAGTCCGGCCGCTCATTGGCACGGGGACTCGGCCGACTGGAGGGAACAACGGAAGAGCGGGGGCCTCGAGATGTCACCCGCAAGTCTGGCTAAACTCGCTTTGGACAACCCGGCCGGGGCGGTCACTTGAGGCCAAAAGCACTGTAGATCTCCAAGCATGGGGGCGTCCAGCTGAGCACGCGGACGGCAGCTTGAACGACGGGCAGAACGGCCGTCTTCGTTGCACAGACATGAACAAGACTCATCGTCAAGGAACCCTCTTGAAGGTTTGGCCGTTGAGCCAAGACTGACGAAGTTACCGACCGTGTAAAAGAATCATCTCTCGAAAGCTCCCCGGGACCGAGGAATCGAGGCCAGATGCCCGCGGCCGTGTGGGTGGGCGGCGGGCCAATGGATTCTCGTTCGCCCTCTCTCCACTTCTTGCCGGTATTCCCCTTGCAACTCTGGCATCGATAGAGTGCATGCCCAGCGCCGCAAGCCGGTCTCTTTCTCTCCCGAACGGCAAAGACGTGTGCGCGGGATCCCGCAGCTAGTTTGGTTGTGCCTCGCTGAGATACGGCACAGCAGTGCTGCCGCCGGTGGAGCTCCAGCTCTGGCTCTGGTTCTGTAATTCCGCAATCTCCCGTCGGATAGCGACCCGGACCAGCGGCGAATCTTTTACATACACTATTGATCTGCGCAGAGCGAAGCTGGAGCTGGGGGATGAGAGGCCCGGTCTACTCACCGACGTGTTTCTCGCCGGGTGATTTCGGTGTCAACGCCGGTTTTTCTTGAGGGCGACATCGGCTTTCCCTTTTGAAGAGACTGAAATCTGAACAGTGGGCAAATCAACAGCGTCCTACTGGCAGTCAGGCTGGGGATTGGCCGCCTCGCAAGCCAGTCGCTGCGTCTAACTGGACATGGTTGAAGGGGCATCTATCATCTGCGCGGGAGACCCTGAATGGAGACAAGGCCGGGGAAGAGGACATCTTCCGTGGGACGAGTACCGAACAGGCGGAAGTATTCACTCGTGGCCGCGTGTTACCGTGGGTACCTTGGTGATGCGAAGAATGTGCGCAACCATGGCACCATTCCCACGATGCTGTGTGGTAGCGGCGTAGCATCCCCGAAGGCCGCGCGACATCGGGTGGGAGGGAAGAATGTCAGCATGGTTCAGCATGGTTCAGCATGGTGGTGGTGCGGATTGGTGCGTGCTTGTGTGCGTGTGTGCGTTGTGTGGTGGTTGCAAAAAAACGAAAAGTGCGGTTGAGGACGTTGATTCGATGGAACTGAGGTCGGTCAGTGTGACGGCAAATCGCTCGTGCATATCAGCATGCGGCCCGAGAGGCGGCAACCAACCCAGATTGGCTCGCGCATCAAGATCACCCAGGGTCAGTCGCAGGGATGAGTGCGCTAGCGGATGACGCTTTGGCCAATAACGCGGGAAGAACAGGGAGATTCCAGATGGAGCGGGGGCAGCCCGCGGGGTCCCTGGTCGGATGATCCGCCTTCAGCGCGGAGGTCGACCTTGGCACGCAATTTGACTTTTCGCAGGATGAAGGCACGGCCGCGGGCGGGGCGGGGAAGGACAGCCTTGTCCGCCTTCCAGGTTCCTCTGGCCATTTCGGTCGGATCAATTCCATGCTGGAGGAATTGTGAGGTCCCGATGAGCCTGTCCAATTCGGCAGGTCTGGTAACGGCTGGTGAGTTGTAAGTGGGCGATATCGTCGGGGTCTCGGCTCTTCGGTGCGTGTTGCGGATTCCCAGATTCCAACTGGGGGTCGTAGGAGTGGCCAAAGTCAGAAATGCAAACGCCAAAAACCATCCGACACAAAACCAACGCAAGCGCCGGTTGCCGGATATGGTGATGACTTTATACCTGGAAATCCATCCATGCATCATGGGTAGTTGGAGGTTTAGGGCTGAGCGCGTTTTCGATGATTGTTCTAGGAGGATCCCATACCAATGTGACAATGTGTGGTGGTCGTTTGCTTGTCTGTTGATGGTGTGGCCGGTGACTGGCCGCAGGAACCAGGAAACTGGGATAATTAGCCGCCCTCTGTCCATTTTTGGACAATTAGCTCAAGTTCCCCTCACGATGCCAAATTTGCCCTCGGGTGTGATGGAATTAGCCCGCCTGCATATTGGGGCTAATTATGTCGGCCAGCTCAGCTCAGCACAACGTGACGGCGGGACAAATTCGGAGCCAGCTCGGCCAGCAAACTATTGGCGCTATTTTTATTTTGCCCATCACGATGCATTTTGCTTGCTCATCGAGTCCCGCCGTCTTCAGGTGACCAAATTAGCCCAATATTGACAACAGGGTTAATTATCTGCTCAAAGCGAAGTGACTTTGTTGATCCGAGTCACTGCTGGTCAATGTCATTGTCTTTCGCACAGTGCTCGCCGAGAGCTTCTCCAATTCCCCCGAATTCGAAGCTCCGGATCCGAAGAACTCCACCCCGTCTCGCTGCCCTTGCCAAGGTCGCTGCTACCAAGAATTGCATCGTCGTCAGGTCGCACAAAACCCGCTGGCCCTTTCGAATTTGTCAACCCCTGCTATCTATCACCACCTCGCACCCCCATCTTCACCATCGGCTTCACGGCTAAAAGAGAGAAAGGCCCGATGACGGTACCGGCGGGATTTGCATTTTGAAGAGTGAATACCACGCTGGGGCGGAAAAAGCAATGCAATTGTTGCGCAATGCTGACATCGGACGACAACTGAGAGAATAATCTGTAATGATTATTCCCTCGCACTCATGGCAAAGGGTCAGATAATCAGCATCCGTGTCTTCTGACAAGGGTTGATGGGTTGATTGACTGCGGGGTTGAATGAAGGCCGTGACAAATGTGTGCATCCGACCGACAACGGTCAGGAGCGGCCCGGTCAATTCCACCTTGACCGCGGTAGCCGAGCGGCACATGTCGGATCTCTCGCCGACTAAACGGGGGCTGGTTTCCTCAGGTAGCTTCCTAGCCCTGGGGGGCTCGAGGAATTTGTGATTGTTTTGGGCAAATAACTACGTTACCTTACCTAGTGTCGCGACTCGTTGAACAATCGTCATTCCGATGGTTTACGGGCTATTGAGATTTGAAACGGCTGGCCATGGCGGGGATTTTGAGTTTGGATGAGGATTCGACGATCTCGACAGGGAGGTGTGAATTTATCCCCATCCTCGTCCATCGCATCTTTGCCCTGTGGAAAGACAACGCCGCTGCAGATCCCTCCGAAGACCCCGGCTTTCCTTCGGTGCCCGTGCGTTTTTTTTTTCGAACTTGGCAGCTTGGGCATTGACGGCCCGGAAAGCTGAATGGAATTGCGTGGTCTGCTGGTTGAAGATCCGCTTGAAGACCCGGGGTTTGAATCGGGCTGAAAGCCCACCTGCGCCTCTCTTGCGCGGCCGTTACCAAGGACCGCTAATGGCTGGACGATTATGCTCACCTGATCAATGCCGTGGCAACTGACTATGAAATAAGAGGCAATGCGTGAAAACGCCTCCAAGGTTCTCTACCAAACGAAACTTTCAAAGGAAATCTCCGTGTTAGTGACTCCCTTCCTATTCTGGAAGTCAGCTCGGAGTGAGCCCCAGTGGCCCCCTCACAAAATCCATTTTCAAGGGTGAGCAAGCGAACACCCTCCGAACTGGCCTCGGGACCCACCTGGCGATGCACCAATGCACGTCGTCACCGATAGCTTCCGTGACGGGGAGCATGGATCGTGCTGGGAGATCCAAACGTGGAGATGGAGATGTCAGTGTGGCAGGGGTCCAGGATTGTGGAGGCTGTTGGTTGTTTGCAGATGTGATAAGGAGATTAAATCTCGAAAGAGGAAGACGTGATATTCGTCACATATCGGATATCGGACGGGAAGACAGAAATGATTTCCGTCGTTTCGAGTCTCGGCTCCTTTTGTCCTTTCACAATGCTTTTGTTCTGATGGTGCATTTGAGGACCACACACGTGCAAATTCTTCATGCTAGCGAAGAGTGTAGACCCCAGGAACCTGCTGTCATTCGACCTCTTTAAAGACAGGGGGCTCATCGACGGTGCGACGCTGCAGGCTCTCGCCCCCTCTAAAACTGACCATTCACACTCCAGAGTCACCACTTCGGAGTGTGTCGCGATATCAAGCTGGCCAACCACCACACTTGGCTGGCTCGCTGGTCGCAGACCCTAAAAGTCATGTGAATGAGTCAAATCGTAGGAGAGGCGTTCCCACCACTCATTCCACCCGAGCTCTGTTCGTGCATGAACGGGCGAATATCAAGGGACTGAAGTGGAGGTCGAAGGACTCGAAGCATGAAGCATGGGTTTGTTTTGTTGAGAGGGCACAGAGGCTATCGTCGGTCTTGCCCCAGACGGGAAACCGCAGCATGCTGGATCACGGGTGCAGACTCCGTGGCCACCAGTCCAGGAGCGGGGCGACGGCGATAGCCGACGGCATTCCGCTCCTTGCATCCTCCATTCAGCCAGCCGTTGGGCACCAACCAAGACGATAGCATCTAAAACCTGCGTCTGGCGGTCAAGAGAATCGATGCAGCGTCCGAGTCCGCAAGAGTAAGTCCGGGGGTGTCAGCGACGATGGAATATGCAGAGAGCCGTTAGAAGCTGCATTCCCGAACTCGAGACCGACCGTTGGCCGCCCCAGTGGCCCCACATGGAATGCATTGTTCAATGTCTCACATGGAACTCACTCCTCGCTTAGGGAAGTTCCTCAGGCCCGGGCTCGAGCATCTGTGTAAGTGAGTATGCGGGTAGCCGTGAATGGAAACGCAAAAAGGGTCATGATCGAGACACAATGGAGCCAAACAGTGTCCCCGAACACACAACGAAGTCTCCTCGAAGCTCGTGTGCGACGTCTCGAGAAGTCGGTGTCTTCATCGTCCCACGTGGGGTAATTCTTGATGGTGACTCGACGGGTTAGCGAACACACCCCGCTTAGAGCGAGAAATCCCATGAGCATCAACCGAATACCATTGAGGGGTTAACGTTGTCTTCCCGCAAAGAAAGATAGTGCTGCGTTGCGGCTCACAACTCCGGTTTCGCCGACCGAGGGAACTTCTGGTGGAGCTGATAGCCAGACGTATTATGACTGAGGCGTGTGCATTTGATGAAGATCGTGATGATCCGGAGGTGGGCGTGATCGTCCAAGCCGAGCTAACTACTGCAGAAGGATCTGGCTTGCTGAATCTGGAAGCTAGCCCGGAATGCCATCGGATCTGAGCACAAGACCTGCTTCTCTGCCCGGAAGCTGTTCTGGCAGTCACCTGAGAATGCTCGCCTCCGTTGCTCCCCGAAAGTTGGCGGCTCACCGCCGCCAAAGGAGGCTGACGATGCTGAATTTCAAAATGCCATTTCGCAGCCGTCCAGTCCCCGCCGCGGTTGAACCTTGTCCGGCCATCAGCTTCGCAGATCATGGCACGCCGCCCCCGTCATGTGCCGGACAAAAGGTCATATTCGCCTTCGTTCTCAGCTGGGCGTTCAAGCAGGGCGGGGTAGCCGGCCGGGGGAGGCCTGCATGAACAGGGGATGGGATGACGGCCGAGTGCATGCAACTCCGCACGCCATGAACTGCCATGGCTGGTGAGTGGCCGAAAACCTCACAGCGACCTTCCTGCGGGAGTCCCAACGTCAGCCGGACCGTCCCATGGTGACCGCAACTTCCGGACGGAAAACCGCCGTGCTAGCTGTCGATCAAGAAACCTGCCACGGCCAATTGACTTTCAGCCCCTTTGCAGACTGATATCTTGTGAGTCAGATTGGGCATCGGGAGGACCGGAACAACCCAGCGCAAGACGTTAGATTCTGGCCACATTCTCACAGGGCACAGGCTTGGCCGGAGGAGGGATATGGAAAAGCCATTCGGTCCCCGCAATAGTGCAAGCCGACGATAGCGGGCCCCGGACAGTGGGATAGAGGTGGCCGGTCTGAGGAATCCGCCCAGAAAGAGGTTAGAAGATTGACAGCGCAGCAGCTGACGACGCCAGCTCATCGACTCCGGCTCCCTCCGAGGCCTCACATATGACGTAGAATGTGGCGCAAGAAGGTGAAACTCAACGTCGCCGGCCGCCGTCGAGGCCGGCGGTCCGTAGTTTGAACCTGATCATCGGAGGTGAGGCGCGGGCGGGTGGGCCGGTGAACGGCGGCCGTGGCCGTGGCCGTGACTCGAGTTCGGGAAGCCAAATCCAAATTCACAGTCCATCCTGGCAGTGCCAATGGCGGGGGGAAACGGTGCTCGCAGCGAGGCGCTGTAAAAAGATGGGCTGGCCAGGACCACCCCGGCTCCTTCCCGCTCTCACGCCTTGACTCCGCAGGCCGGCCCTTTTAAGGCGCAGCCAAATGAGGCTAGTGTGGGTGACTGGGCGCTTAGACCGTCTATTTTTTGAACCAAATTCTGGGAATTGAACCAATTAGACGAAGGAGCCGTCTGAGAATGGCAGGCACCGCAGGATTTTCAGCCCAATGAGAGGCGGAAGCGGCCCTCTTTCTCCCGGATCCTAACGACTTGGCATCCCACCCCGGCTAGTTCCCCCACCTCTCTCCCCAGACGCTACCCATACCCATACCACCACTTGCAGTCTTGCACCACACCAGTGCACACCTCGAGTCTCGCATGGAGCATGGATGCAATGCACCAGCGCGGCCATCCCACGGCTGCCCAACCAGCCCTCGACTTTCGGCCGATTTACCGCTCGCCCTGCTCCCACTCGGTGGTTCTCGCACGTCGGAGCACGCACGCACTGCTCTAATTATACCACCTGGAGCAGGGAAGGTGCTAGGCGGGGGCGCGAGCCACAGTGGTCGAGAATGGCAGGCGCAGGGCTGCTATTGCGGGCATGGCAGGCATGGCAGGCATGAGACAGGGTGGTAACTGCTGCGAGTGCTCCCAGCAAGTGCCGGCCGAGGGCAGGAGATCCAGTCACTGCACCGCACTGGCACCACACTGGCACCACACTGGCACCGCTTCCATTCCCGTCGTTGAGCTCGAGCCACTGCTGTTCCGTCCGGCACAGTGCCTGTACCTGGTAAAGGTGTCCTGCTTTCTTCTTTCTCTTGGTTGCCCTCCTGTTCCCGCCTCATCCCCAGTATCACACATATTCATCCCGACCCCCCGCTCGTCACGCTTCACAGGGGACCCCTCCCCATTGTTGCTCGTTTCTCTTTTCCCTTTTCCCTTTTCCCCCCCAGTCAGTCCACTAGCTCAACTATCCGCCATCGGTGTCGTGCCGTCTCGGATCAGATCACATCAGATTTTGTGACCCGCAACGGTTGCGTTCCCATCCCGGCGCTTGCGCATGCATGCCCGCTGCTTGTTGCGGTGAATCCCCCCGACATACATAACTTCCGAGAGACGCCCGCCCGTGGCCCCACCCTTCCGGAATCTCTCCTCCCGGTTCTGGTTTTCGACAGTAGTTAAGCAGACACACCGAGCTAGACTCGTCCTGTCTGTTTTGAAAAGGTGGCAGTAACAAACAAACAAACAAATACATCATAACAACCCGACCAGAGGGTCCCTATCCACTGTGGGTGTAAACCGGAGATCGCCGGCTACGGCAACAGAATCACAGACACTACAGCGGCTGGGCGATACCCACTGATATGGTACGCTCGACTCGATGGGCATTAGTATAGCTGGGACTTTGTTTGGGAAACTAACAATGCCACAGGAAACAGTACGTTTCGCCGCCATGGAGCGGCAACCCCAGGAGATGCGAGAGAAGGCGCGGGGGCGGGATGTGTTCTTCTCGACAGCGAGGGTGGAGGAAAGGCCGTACTCGGTATACACCGAGTTTATGGAGTCGGATACCGAGATCGAACAAGGGGACGACCAGGAAGACGACTCGGAGGTGTACAGCGAGTTTGGGGATCTGGAGGGGATAGAAGAGGGCGAGTGCTCGCCTCGCATCAGCATCGGTTCGGTGAGTACCCCCTAACATTAACGACCAAACAAGTTTTGGACGGTTTACTCATTGATACGCAGTCCGGGGGGCAGCCAAGTTTCACAACACTGTCGACACAGGACGAGGTTCACACACCGAGCTCACTACGGCACCGGCCGTTTCTGTTCGATCATGATGCAAAGCAGCAAGTCGAAGGACCCAGGGGACCTCACTTGTTTCGCAGCTCCATGTCCTCGGCGCAGTCGATCGAGCTTCAGCATGCGCTCTCGCTCTCACCCGTCACTCCAAAGAACCCGCATCTGGTGGACCTACACCTCCAGAACTTCCACCCTACTCCTCTCCCCACCAGGAAGAGGCGCGACACCGGCCCCTTTCAGTTCACGGACGAGGAACTCGACACTTCGGCCCTTCCCGACTGGACCCCGGAGATGGTCGCCCAACAGATGCTCAACGCTGGCGTTGAGCTTGTCGCCTCGGAGAGATTTGTCGAGAACGATATTAACGGCGCGATCTTGATCACGTTGAAGTTTGAGGACTTGAAAGAGCTTGGGATCGCTTCATTTGGCGTAAGGACACAGATTTGGGACGAGATTCACAAGATAAGGCATCTCAAGAAGCCGGAGCCGATGCCGGAGACCCCTATTGAAGATGAGCCGGATAAGAAGGTGAAGAGGGAGCTGCGAAGGCAGGAGAGCGGTGCTGGAAGCAGAAAGCAGAAGCCGCGCGTGAAGGTGAACGATGTCATCTCCCCCCTGGAGTCGGTGTCGATTGTGGGCATCGAGCAGGTCCTGCCGAAACCCCATACCTGCTCGAAGGGCGAGAATTGCGCCAAGTGGAAGCGGAATCAGCGGTTGATGGAGGCTTTCAAGAAGGACCATCCCTTCATCAACGACAATGGCATCATCATGGTCGCAGGCGACCCCGGAAACCCAGAGACGGCCGGCGCCATTGTGGCGAGCGATGACTTCCGTCCCGTATCGGACGCTGTGCCGTCGGTAGTCGCTTCGTCGGATGTCATGGGCCCGGGCAGCCTGCCGCCCCTTCAGTATCTGCAAGAAGCGGCGCTACGCAACCTCCAAGCAAGAGACCCCCAGGAAAATGTGCGGCAGTTCCTCGACTTCCAGCGCCCGCACGCTGGCGCCTCTAGTGAGGTCCCTCCCACGCCCCCGTTTGAGATTTTCCCTCAAGGCAACCAGAAAGCGGCGCACGCAGGGCTCCGGGGCCTTCCCAAGCTTGCTATCCCTTCCCAACCGGCGGTTGCCGCCCAGAGGCGGGAGCCGCAATCAGCACAGGCCCGGTCCGCTCGCCCCGTGTCGCAAATCATCCCATCATTCCGGGAACTCAGCCCGTCGTCCGATGAGGGTACCCCTACCCCCACGGCGCCGTACCGGTTCGGCACTCCGTTTTCGGATATGGATGTTCCTATCACGATAACTGAGCTTCCTCCTGTCTCGCGCGACTTCTCGCAGTCAGTCCCACCAGACATGAACTACCGCCACAACCCGGCGCCCCGTTCCATGTCGCGCAACACCATCCGCCGGCCATCCTTCCCCGTCATGCCAGCATTGGACGAGAACTCGATCGTAACTCCCCTTACCAAAGCGCCCAACGGTTCTTTCTCGCAGCGCGTCGGCCAGCGCCCGCTCCAGGCACCTCCTCGTGTTCAATACCCCTGGACGCAAACCGAGCGCCCAACCCTCGAAAAGGCCGTTCCGCCCATGCCAGGCTCCGCCGCCGGCACGGGCAGCGCCATTAATACCGGCACGGTAAAGACGGTCAACATTGGCGGCCGGCTCTCCCCCATCAGCGACAAGCCGCAGGTCGATATGACCGGCGGTAGCGCCATCTCCTACCAAGGCCTGATGCGCAAGCGCAAGACCAAGATGCTCCGGCACGAGTGGCACGAGCACTTCTTCACGCTCCGCGGCACCCGCCTGACCATGCACAACAAGGACGCCGCAACGGCCGCCGCCACCACCGCGAGCATGAACAAGACACTCGAGTACATCGACATTGACGACTACGCCATCGCGTGCGGCGGCGCCGCCAGCGGCTCCAAGCTCAACGCCGCCTTCAAGGCGATGCACATCCGCCGCAGCAGCGACGACGCCAAGGCCAAGGGCGACGTCGCCGCCTTCAGCTTCCAGCTCATCCCGCAGGACGCCAAGGGCGGCGTCCGCCTCAAGAAGCGCGAGAGTGTCGTGCCGGGCAGCGCGTCTTCTGCGGCTGCTGCCGCGGGCAAGGACAACAAGGAGGTGCCGCCTCCGATTGAGGGCGCTGCGAACGGGACGGGCAAGACGCATCATTTTGCGGTGAAGGGGAGGGATGAGCGCATTGATTGGATGCGGGAGCTGATGCTGGCCAAGGCGAAGAAGCAGAAGGGGGAGGGGTTTGAGGTGAGTGTTAATGGGAATATGATTTAGGGGGGGATCTCGGGTGGATGATGGTGAGGGTTTTGAATTATGATGGTGGATGGGGGGGAGTTTCTTGGATGATGATGACGACGACGGGTGTATATGTTTGCGTTTTGGTTTGGTTTCCTTTTTTATATCCTCCGCCTCTGGGCTTCTTTCCTTCCTCTCTCTACTCTTCTTCACTTCTTTTCGGGTTATTCTTTCTTCTTTTCTACCTGTCACGATGATACCTTTTTTGCCTTTTCTCTATCTTCACATCTCTCCCTCCTGTTCCTTTTTTGTCTCTGCTTCTCTTAAGGGTTATATCCTGGATATCCTGCATGACCTGGCGCGGTTTGGCGTTTGACTTTTGTGCCACGGCTGGAAGGGGATGAACGGTTTGAGGGACTAGATGCGCTTGAGATATGGCAACATATTGACTACAATCGTTTCGATGGATGATGAGATGAATGGATGGGCGGGTTGGTGCTTGGTGGAGACTGTAGTTAGTTAGGTTATGTTTAGCTGATATGAAAAGTATGTGCCTTTAACTGTTTGTTCAATGTGCAAGTGAAACTGGGTGTTGATGTCGGTTGTTAGCCGCCGACT